>CM057822.1:70461573-71186573 GCA_030067965.1 Latrodectus elegans | reverse complement strand
TTATATCTGAAGTTGTTGATTATGTCCTGATCCATGGGCTATAGTGTCTTATCCCCCCCCCCACCATGGATCAGGGTGCGTTACATTAGATGGAGAAACATCATGCCAATCAATTCATGATCCAAGACTTCATCGTGAGCAATGTAGTTATCCACAATTAGAAGAACTTAACGCGCGCGATTCTCCGATAAAAACGACGATCTAAGCCTCAGACAGTTTTCTTTATTGCTTCTTATCATCCAAGCTGTAATAGATTGGGAACAGTTAGTTTTTGAACATTTTTTTTTAAACAAATAGGTTTTAAATACTTTATGCTCAGCTTTAAAGCAAAACTGTTTTTGCTTTAATGACTTTACCGTTAATGGGAATATTCATTCCTCTCAATTTTCTCAGGCAAACTAGGAAAACTTTTTCCAATTCCGCATGATTTGCTTGTTCACAATATACTCGAAAGTGAGCACTTTTGCTGGTATTGTTACCTTTTTAAAGGATTTTTTCCAGTGTTTTTAGAATTATCGAAAGTTTGTTCTTTAAAATTCAAATTTTTTTTTTGTAATATTTTTTTTCTATTTATTTTAGAATTTCCTTTTTTACGTTGACTGATAAACATATTCGTTTCTTCAATTGCAACTTTCCACAACAGAACCAGATTAGTCATCGTCTCAACGAACGATACTTCTTAAATTGAATTGCTTAAATAAAACAAAACCAACTGCAGAACATAGCTGAAATCTTTTAAGGAATTTTTCCCCTTTCTGTGTTCACCCCTATGGTGTACCGAGCGGGCCACCGAATAGTTAGCGCTTTTGCCTTCGGTTCAACAGTTCGTGGGTTCGAATCCCACTTTGGGCATGGATGCTTGTAGTGTTTCGGAATCCACTTTAAACCGTAGGTCTCGGTCTAGTTAGCCCATGTGTGCAAAAAATGACCGTTGAGCGGCAAACAAACCAAACCTCGCATATGGGGAGAAGAGTTTTCCCCTTTTTGTATTTTTACGTATGAGAATGATGGAATTTGGATTCGGCCCAATGGGTATTTCCTCATCAAATATCTATCTCCACAATGTTTGAAATGCCAATATGTTACTAATAAACGTCTCAAATTTTTTTCCAGCCTTGAGTGAAAAAGAAATAAAATTTAAAAAATTTAGATAATATCAGATCACATAAAAATGTAAAAAAAAGGAAAACCATTTGTCGAGAACGAAAATTCGAAAAAAGAGATTTTTCTAAGTTTTATTTCGCAAATGGGAGTTGATATTACCATTGTGTCTAAGGTGTCAGGGTAGAGAGTTGTCACTTATTGGTAAAAACTTGAGTGTTCGTAAATTTAGAGGTTCATAAAAACAAGCGTCTACTGTTGCATATTCTCTTACTAAGTATCGAACAAAGAACTCGATGACTTAATTCGAAGCTGTAAAAAGAATGCTTACAAATAAATCTCAATTGCATAATATTGTTGTATAAGCTTGTTATAAAAGCCTATATGTAAAATATGATGTATCTCATAATTACCTAAAATATATATCTTCATATCAGTTCATCCACTGGATAACATTATAAAAATAGGCTACAGTAACTTAAGCACAAAAATAAACACCAAAATATCTGGGGTGCGCAACAATTTGAAGCTTTATTAAATTTGTTTTGACTCATAAAATAACAAGTATATTATATTAAGATTATATATAATGACTTATTAAATTATATTATGACAAGTAACGATTGATTATATAATTGATGCAGTTTTTGAAACATATCAGCAATAAAATAAAACTTTAATAAAATAACAAATATGAGTCAGTATTGTTAATAAAATAGAGTAATTCTTAAAACAATTTTTAAAATGTGTATTGAAGTAAAATTTCGATAAAAGCTATCATATGAGATTTATCACGTACACTTGTGAATGGTCAAAATGACAAATTTAGCTCAAATACTATTATAGGGGAAAATGGATATTAATAAATTGCAATTGATTTCAGTATGTAAAAGTTGTGTAGAAATAAAAGTTGAGTCTGCTTAAATAGTTATTGTGAAGAATCACATTTGAATTTTCTACAAATGCACATTCACTATATTACGTCTTTTTTTTTTTAAGAACAAATTTTTTATAGTTTTTAAATGTAAAGGTCAAACTTATCCGAAATTAAGGTTCTACAAAGTTCTCTATGTAGTAATTTATAAAAGTATGAAAAAAGTTATTATATCAGAGTGTGAAGAGATATTTTAAGTGTAATTGAATTGTCTCAAATTCTTGTTTCTTTTTCTTTCTTTGTCACGCAACGGTCATTTATTTTGCACATGATTGTGAATTAAATTGAGATATGCTGTTTAAAGTCGAATCCAAACCCACTAAGGTCATCTTTTCTCAACATGAGAATCAGACCCGCCAATTGTTAAACAGAAGACCAGAGTTCTAAGAAGGCCAGCTCTGCTACTTGTTTCTGGCAACCTATAAGGCTCATATTTGAATTATTTCATATTTGAAACTATCGCATTTATAAAAGTTTGCATGGTTAGGTTTTGTTTTTTGTTCTAAAATATTTTTTGACTCATGAGGTATAGTTAACTAAGACACACACTTTAAAGCAAATTACGAAACACGACTAGAACTTCCATACTCGAAGTTGTAATAGCACACATGAAATGATGAACCGAAGATCAGAGAGTTATAAGGTAAACAGTATTATTCATCGAAAGCAATAGACCCCAATCATTCAGCAACTAACAAGACAGCTAAAAAATATAAAAAGGAAAAATTAAAATTCATGTCTAATGAGAAAACTCAGCGCTATAGAAAATTAGAGAACTTTCATTTAATTATTCAGTAATTCCTTTGCAATTTGAAAAATTCATGAAAATTATGTATGGGGTGCCAAATTTGAAACAAATTAAACTTATAACGTACATCAAACAAAAAGAGAAAGATAAATATTTTTTTTATCTGCCATACAAACTTATATACATTATTAAGTGCGGAAAGCCGCATACACAATCACGTTCATATGCCAACAATAAAATAGCATTTAAATTTGAAATAATTAAAAAAAGAATTAAAAAAAATTAAATTATGCGCTAAAACTCATTAAAACAAACTATGAAAATACAGAATTTATCCAAAGAAATCAATCTCCATTGTATATTATTACAGATTTATGATATACGAACTTCCAAAAATATTGTAAATAATATAAATATTGTAACTTAATATAAATATTGTAAACCTGTAACAATAGCTACTTATGGTTCTAGGACTTAACAAAATCCTCTTGTTTGACAGTCAGAAACTAGTTTACAATCACCAATATTTTTTATTAGACTAATACTGTCAGTATTTTAAATACAAGAGATTAATCAGTAATTTAAATACAACTGTCTTAAACATGGAGAACTTTGAGCTCATGATTGTTAAAAAATATAAAAAAGAGCATTCGATTATATGGTTTTTATTTTTGGACGTAAATTTCATTACTCTTGAGAACTTAATGTGTGGTCTATTAACTTATCTGATAACATCATTAAAATGAATGTTTTATAATAGTATTGGGTAATATTACAGAAAGCACATTTCGATTCTTAATAACTTTTTTAAATAATTAGAAGTAAGCAATGTGTTTTCTTTTTAATATAAGGGCAAGAAAAAATAATTATAATCTTCGCGAGCACATCAACTGATAATTTAAGCAATTCTGCTTACAATTAAAACGATACACAAGTACAAATCAATTTCTTAAACAAATTGTCATCTGACAATTTTGCTAAAAAAAGAAAGAAAAAGAAAACATACTCAGTTTGTCTTAAAGAGTTACTTAGCTAAAGCAAAAAAGGTGTTACTTAAAAACTTACAATCTCAAGTTTCCTCTGTCAGTAAGTTAAGTTTATTTTTTATTTAAATATATTTACTTTTAATCTACTATAATTTAAGCATTACTACCTAAATAGCAAGATAGCTTTGTGCTATATTGGCTAATCATGGCTTAGTCTAGGTCCAGTATCGGCTGTTTATAATGGACCAATCCTGGAAGTTTATATTTCGTTATATAGAACCAATGTGGCTGCCAAGATAGGCCCAAGCTTTGTAATCTGCATTTGACCAGTCTTGACGGCCTAGATAGGTTATATATTGACTTGTAGGTTTGTCTACATTATATGCAGCTCATAATGATAACAAAGGACTTTATTTTGAATTACTAAATTAGAAAGAAGTTATTTTAAATTAATGCCAAAAATACGCGTTTTTTTTTCATTTAAAGCTGTATTGTTGTATCTTACTTGAGTAAAATAATTGTCATGCTTAAAATGTATTATTTTGCATTCCATTTTGAAAATAAACTCAAGAGATAAATTTGTTTTTCTTTCAAGGAATATTTCAATAATTTAGCAAACTTTACAAATTATGTGATGAAAATCAGAATATGTTGAAATTAACATTCAAAAAGAAAGAGAATTGAAGTAAAAAAACGAGTAAATATTTACTACCTACCAGCTGTGAATATATTAATGATTTAGGATATAAATCTAATTATTGTATATGCCAAATTTTAAATAATCATATTAGCAATATATTAATTCGATTTGTTTTACATTAAAAGAGAATCATGTTTGTGCATTGCTTTACACTCATTAACTGAAACTGTTTTTGTGTATAATCACATTCTTATATTTTACGCTTTTTTTCCACTAAATATAAATGGTTCTTATCTATTAAGTAAATTTCAATTAAATTAGAATATAAATTGTTTTCTACCAGAAATTAAATTGAGAATTTATACACTTAAAATCTTTCTACTTATGTCTTTAATGAAGAAAGAAAATCATTTTATATTTCTAACTTATAAAGAACTGCTGTACATATAACAGAAAAGTGTCGAAATCTGAATTACATTTATTTAAAGTTATTCAATTCGATGTTAACTACTGTTTCTGAATATGTTGATTTTAGTTCACATCTCACTGTCAGACTTCCAAATATTTTTCTCCCTTTACATAAGATACAACATAAATAAAAACAAACGCATGCATTATTTGCATTAATTTTGAGCAAAATTTGCTCGGTTGTAGAAATATTCTATCCTGAAAATATTAACTAGAAATAGAACAGTTTTTTCTAAAACTTATATTTTACAAAATGCAAATAATTTTGCATTATAGACAATGTATTTTATTTCTTTATATTTCTAAAATGCTGTTTACTATAATCCCATAAACAGTCTCTTCACTATAACTGGTCCAGACTAGAACAGCACCTATAAATTTAACAATAAAAAAATATTGTAATGAATAATACTTTTTCACTCATGCATACATTATATTTAAAAAGTTTCAAGATTAAATGTAATTTTGGAATGTGACATTGTTGACTCTTTCAACTAGAAGCATATGTGTGTGATCACATTATAAACAAATATTAAATTACATTATTGCAATTGTTCATTTTAATAGTATATGTTATCATAAAAATTATTATTGAAATGAATGGTTGAAAGAAAAACATTCCACGAGGAAAAGTTTTAAGCAATTATAGCACTATTCTGGAAATTGTCACTAATTAATATCCATCATAAGCAAAAGAATTTTTTAGCATTGTATTTTAACTAGGTAATTGTTTAAAAATTGGCATAAATGTTATGAAGGATCTATATTAATGTTTCACAAGTTACGTAAAGTGTACAGCTAGTGTTCTTTTATTTTGTAATCAAACATAAACAAAAATTATAATGCGCAATTTTTCATGTAAGCATCTTTTAAATATGATATGTTATAAATACAAAAATACCAATAGTTATACCTTTAAGTGATATAATTATGTATATATATATATATATATATATATATATATATATATATATATATATATATATATATATATATATATATACACACACACACACACACACTGCTGGACAATTGTTAAGGACGGATAACGCTATCATCCATGGCAACCACAAAATGAAAGGAAGCTAAATTTGGAAAATTAGAATAAGTGCGGGATATAGTAAGAAGTATTCGTATACAAATTTTTTTCCACGTCTGTTCATCAAGAGTGATGGCATTCATAAGAGCTTTAAAGGTTTTGACGCGTGTTGACAGTTGTTGTTTCAAGTCAAAGTTTTACAGAAAAGATTTAATAGACGAGCTTGAAATTTTTGGCATGGCTTCCTGACATCACTTAGGTGATTTTATGCGTGGCCGAATTATTGGAAAGATCGAAGAAGGGCGAAAGATAACAGATGTTGCCAGGGTGTTCGACATAGCTCACAGCGTTGTTTCACGACTGTGGAAGTCATTTAAAACTACTGGAATCTGTAGTAGGTGGCATGGGGGAGGTCGTTTTTAAAGTACGACGCCTTCAGAAGACAGATATATCATCCTATCAGCAAAAAGGAACAGGCAAACCACTGATCAGCAGGTGGCAAATCAGTTTCTTGCTGCCTCAGGAAAGCAGATCTCCCGAAACACTGTTGCCAGACATTTGAGAATAGGAAGACTATATGCCCACAGACCTGTTGTGTGTGTCCCATTGACCAGACAGCACCGTACTACCCATTTGCAATGGTGTCGTGAGCATCGCAATTGGACTGAACAGGACTGCGCATGCGTACTATTCTCAGATGAGAGTAGATTCAGTCTGTCATGGGATTGTAGATGCCAACTGATCTGGTGCGAGAGTGGTACTGCTTATCGTCCAGAAAATATCCAGGAAAGGAACCTATTTCCGAACATGCTGTGTCATAGTGTGGGCTGGCATTATGATCAATGGCCGCATGCCCCTAAATGTGATTGCGAATGGGACTATGACGGGCCAATGATACATTAATGAAGTTCTACTTCCTCATGTTCGTCTTTTCCGTGGTGCTGTCGGTGATAAATTTGCTTTTAGGGACGACAACGCAACATGTCATCGAACACTCACTGTTCAGGATTGTCTAGATAGCGAGAGTAATCAGCGCCTCGTATGGCCATCATGTTCTTCAAATCTAAACCCCATTGAAATTGTGTGGGATGTTTTGGGGAGGCAAGTTACTGATCGAAACTATTCTCCGACAAACAGGAACACCCTCATCCGTGCACTCACAGAGGAATGGGATAAATTGCCTCAATAGCTGCTGAATAATGTTGTGCAAAGAATGATACGACGTGTGGAATGTTGCATCACACTCCACGATGGACATATCCCGTACTGATACCTTTCTTCAAGGAGCCTACTGACTTTTAGATGAAGTGTTCCATTTTTCCATATGCAGCATCAAATGAACTTTTTTTTCTTTCAGATGTTTCACAGCTTTTGTACTTTCCAGAACAATAAATATTCTTTATTCTAATATCTGAACAGTGTGGCAACTATATTTTATCCTATTAGGCCTCATGTCTCGCTTAATGTTATGCTATATTGCCATTTGTGATCCTTCCTTAGCAATTGTTCAGCAGTGTATATATTGATATATTATTGGGAATAGAATACTGAGATATTGGAAACATTTCATATAATTTGGAAAAGAATAATTTACATTGGCATAAAATTTCAGTTGAAAATGTAAACATAATATTCTTTGTTTATCATTTTCAATAAAACTAATAATTAAAAATTATGGATAGATAAAACTTCAAATATTTGGTAGCTATTTTGAATATTTTTGAGTAATTTATAAATCACACACACAGAATGAAGCTTCTAAAGCAGTTTTAAAATTAATAACAATTTGAATACTAAATATACTTTATTAGTTTATTATTCTTTAATAGTAATAGAAATCGTATCACAACTTAAAGTATAGACAGCACAAGGTGAAAATAAATTAAAATATATGTCATTCAAACAAGAAGTTACAAATATAAGGTACTTAGTAATATTCTAAAAACAATTACTAATTAATAGCCAAATTAAATGATGTTAAATAGATCCCTAAAAAATATTTTATTAAATATTGTACTTTGATTTGGTATAAATGGTAAATATGATGGATCTAGATTATGTTCAAGCGCTCCGTAATGTCTAAAATCTCAGTACATTAAATATATTTTATGTAATTTAAACAGGAATCCAAACACAGGCTGATAATTTCTCATGAAAATGTAAAAAATAAATAAATGAACAAAAATAAAATAATAAATTCTTTTCTTCAGTGTAAATCATTTTCAATACAGCTAATAATTAAAAAATTACATAAATACAGCTTCATATTTTTTAAATTTCGTAGTAATTCATAAATTAAAATGAAATTTCTATAGCAATAATAAGCTAGCTATAGTTTAAATACACAGCAAGTTTTATTAATTTACCATTCTTTATTTAAGAAATTTTTTATGTAATTGCAATTCTAAATACGATCCTGTTAATAGAGAAATTTTTAGTTTAGTCCGTTCAGGATGGGAATAATAAACTTTAAACTTGTGTAGTTATTGGTGTCTTATCCAGTAAAGTATTGTAATGGAATCAAATTGATTGATCCAAAAAAGTCCAAAACAACTCTGGCCACATCTGTAACTTCTCATGAATAGAGAAGTTGAGACAAGGGATTGAGATGGATTCTGAAGAGCTTTGCCATTCCTTTTATTCCATGGAGGTGTTTAGTCCTCAATCCGGATAGAATCATGGAGATAGCACGGTTACAGTTTAGAGCATGCATGGATGGGTGACCATTTGCTCACAGTGTAATTTGAGACAATTTTACCAACAGATAGTTTTTGGGAATCAGATTTTCCATCCATTAGCGAAAAGATTCCTCCATCACCCTGGTCAAGGATGGAATGTGAATAAACATTGGCACTTAAAACAATTTCTTGGAATTCCTCTTACCACAAAGATACCTAAAATATACAAAAAATCAATAATTTTCAAAATCAATAACAAAAAAATCAAAAATCATTAAACTGTAATTGTAAACATTGTTTCTGTTTCGAGTGTGATGTAAGTGCAAACAATGATTTACCAAATATAACTGATTTTATTTATTTAGAAAATGTAAAATGTGATTCTTGGAAAATATCATTTCCATGATCCATTAAATATAATATTTTCTATACAATCATACTCACTTTTAAATATAACCATTAGTGCTTGCTAATGAGGACAAAACTAAGCACTTTTTAAGCCTGATCATTTTAAAATATTGTATTTTTGATTGAACATTTGAATGATCGTTGCGATGTACGAAGTTTAGATAAATGAATCTAGACATAAGTTTTGCACAACTTATTTGATAAAAATTAATTGTGAAAATTATAAAAAAACTAAAATATAATTTAAAATTTTTATGTTTTTAAAATTATGAGTCTTAATTTAGGGCCAATATTTTAAAAAATTAAAGTATTCAGGTTTTGAAGAATGAATGACATATTATTTTTGGGGACTCAGTATTATGTAGTGATAAATTCATTTACGTAAACGCAATAGAAATATGAATATTAAAATGAAAAATGCAAAAATCCACTGTAAACTTAGTTGATTTTAGGACATTTTTTAGAGCAACACTATAACCTAGAAATTTTTTTTTTTTAATTTTGGATAATTTTGTTTAACGAAATATTTTTTAAATCTCATTTAAGCATAAGTAAAAATAATTTCATTTAAAAATTAGCATTATGTTATTCAAGCAATTTACTTATTTAAATGACTATACATTTTTAAACATTAAAAATTGTCAGGGTTTGAGTTCATGAGTAAATAATGAATTAAGAGATTATATAAAGGCAACAGGGACACTACAAAGAGAAAAAGCTACTACATTATTTGCATGTTCTTGCAATAAAAACGAAGCCATGATTGTAATCAAAATATAATTACTTACATATGGTTTGTTGTTTCTATAAATTTGCCCTTGATTTTAATTTAGCATCAAAATATCTAATCCTTATATTTTAACCACGTGTGCTTCTCAAGATACAATTCTATATGATGGCAAGCCATACTTTGAATATTTTTGTTTACAACACTTCATCCATTCTGAAGTACAGTGAAACTTGGTAAATTATAGACAAATAAGACTACCGTTTGAAAAAATTTATGACTGAAATTAGCAAACAAATATGTTAAGGAATGTATAATAGTGAGTTTAAGAACAACTTTTAATTTTTTTTTCCATTTTGCTTATAAAGTGAGATTTTCAATACACTATATAGATAAAATTTAGTAAGCTAATTATTAAATACATTCTTCAATACTTACATTTGATTCAAATAAACTAATTGAATTTCCCTGCATTATGAAACAAGTTAGAAATTTTAAGCTGTTTTTTAATATATATAAGTAACAGACAATTATTTTCTATAGATTAAGATATGTATCCATTATACAAAATATATAATAAGTAATTTATCAATAACTAACCAAGCAATCATATAATCTATGAGGCCAAATAAGGCGAAACAACAGGTTTTTAGGAAAAATATTCTGTAAATACATTTATCAAAAATTTATAAGTGAATAAATAAAAGTAGATAAGAACACATACATGTACAACTAATTTATTAATATGTAAAACATATGTATTCATCGAGTTTTGAGCTTTGAGATAGTTTCATGCGATTAATAATGTACAAAACACAACTGCAAATAAATATAAAATATAATATATCTAAATATAAAAATATTAAATATTTTGATTTCAATTATAATTTGAGTTTAAATAAATACAAAATGTTCATGGTAACCAAAACGTGTAATAACAAATATAAGAAAAATCAAATTTACCAACACGGCGACTTTTTGAATACTTCTTGATAAATTAATAAAACGTTCGCGATTTAACTTCAAGACCAGAACTTTTAAAATGATTTGAGCTCAAGAATATAAATTTCAATAGGATGAAAATTCTTATTAAACAAAAACGCAATCAAACAGATTAGAAAATAGGTAACCATATTGGATCCAACTCCTTATGATACATTTTGGCAAAATCTTGATTCAAGATTGGTATTAACTTACATCCCGTTTGAGGACTAATAATGGCTTATCATGGTAGACTGGAGAAAAGTTGGCCTCCATGATAGGATCAACATTTACTTATCTTAGTAATCTATATATTGGGGAAATCTTGGCCCCCATGATAGAACCAACCTTGGCTTATCTTGGCATGCTCGATATTAGGGAAAACGAGACACCCATAGTAAACTCATTCTTGTTCTTATCTTGGTATGTTGGGGAAAACTTGACTCCCATTATTGGGCTTTTCTTGGACAGATTGCCAATATTGGGCCAAGCTATTTTGCTTCATGGATACAACTATTAGTATTGATCAAAGTTTAATGAGATTGGCTCTAAGCTTTGGAAAGTTAAGTTTTGGAGGCAAAAATAATTTAAATTAGTTTCAAAAATAATAAATATGAAACAAATTATTCCAACAGAAAATATATTTACAATAACTTCGATTTAAATTTAAATCTAAGCATGGCGGAAATTATATATGAAAAAGATAATTTAATTTCATCTTATATTACCGAAACCTTTCCTAAATATCCTTTTCTTCACTGCATTTTAATCCTCTAATTCTTTATTAAATTTTCTAACCTGTTTTATCATTTAAACACATTTTGTACCTATCGTATTAAAGAAATATATGATTTTTATTTATCAGTGCCTTACCTTATTGCAGTGAAGTGAAATCATCACTTGTGAGTTCTTAAGTTTACGGTTTTACTAATGGCAACAGATTTGTAAATGCAGTCAGTTTTAGATTTAGGGTTCTGAATTAGTTCTTAATTTACTCTTATATTTTGTGATTTTCAAAATAATTAAAAAATGGAACAAAATGATGGAACGCCCACAGGTTATGGGCGTGGGCGACCTGTAGATACATCCGAACTTCGTCGTCCCATGCAATACTCCACGTATGCTGGCACAGAATTTGTACCAACAGAAGGTAGCAATACAAATGGAATGTACCCGGAAACGTCATGGCACAATTCTGGCCGTGGTAAATATTCTGAAAATTTTTAAATAATACGCTGTCATCATATAGTACTGTGAAAAATCTAATTAAGAAATTTTATTACAATATTCTATCAACTTTTTTCTACCTTGAATGATTGTTAATGATAAAATGATTAAATTGTATATGATTATTACGATAATAATCTATACAATAATGATGCTAATGCCACACACACACATCCAATTTATTGAAGGATACTGTCCTGTTTAACGTATCTTAAAATTTTTGGTTCAAGAATTAATCTCAAATATTTTTTCCTTATATCAACTGATGCTTATAATATTTATATTACTATGTTAGTTATTTGCTAGTTTTTTTAAATATTAACTTCAGTTTCATTTTTCACGTTTTATCACTTTTAAATTACCCCTATTTGTTTAATCAGAATATTATAATTTTACAATGTATGTTTGTAAGCTCTATAGGAAGTTACTGGTAAGAAGTTCTATACTAGCACTGATAATATTTTCTAATTTCTTAAATGTCCTTAAATCTTATTGAGATATTTAAAAAATGATTAATGCAACTGTGACTTATTGTTTTCTTTTTACTTTATTTAATATAGTTTAAAATTTTTGTCTTTGTGCATTTTTAGGACTATTGATGCAAAATTTCTAATTTATTTCAGTTTAAACAATTTTTAGTATTAATCATGCTTTCTAATTAGCTTCTGTGTTAGATATATCACAATTTATATCAGCAAATCGCATCACAATGTCGCTGATACAGATTGAAATCATTTCATTTGTTTGGTTATTATTAAAAAGATATTAAGTGCTTAAATACCTTACTTACAAATCATTCTAATTATTATAATAGCAAAAATATTTTTATCGTGGTGTTAGTAAGATTTTTATTAATGTTGATCAGAGTACGTAAAATTTGCTAATTTTTTTATATCCGACAATATAACAATGAAAAATTTTATTTAAAGTAGAGCTACAACTTAAAGCTTACTGTTCTATAACCCATAATTTTTGTGTTATTTATACCAAATTGCAAGTTACATTATTTTTTAAATGCTATATGTTTTCTATGAAACAAATATTTTTGGCTTTTTTCTGTCTTTTAAGACAACATTTTTGGTTTCTTTTAGAAAAAGTGCAAAGCATTACAGTTCAATAAATTTCTCCTAAAATTTTCATATTGTAAATATGTGTACATTGTATTTGTAATATTTGGGGAAAGATAATTAGTATCCTTAAAATATTTCAAATTAAGATTTATTGATAGCCTTGTGTTTTGAAACTAAAGTAACTGGTAGTTTTTAAAAATTACCAGTTTTAGACTGCGAAATTGCCAACACATAAAGAAATAATATTTTACTTGGAATTTTTTAATTTTTTTTATGGTAAGTTTATAACTTTGTAATTTCATCATTTTTGAATTGCCAGTATTGAATTTTGCTCTTTTCCATCTCTCTCTTTTTTTATTTTTTTAATTTGCAATTGATATAAATAGTAAAGATTGGTCATTAAGAAACTTGTAATATATTTTCTTGCATATCATCACTGCAGTCAATTTTACTATTAATCACACTTCTATGCTTTAAATAAAACATGCAATAAAAATGATTTTTTATTATGCAATAAAAATGATTTTTTATTGCTTTTTTTATGATACTTAGGTGCAATTCCCATGGTGTTAATTCATCTTGGTACAAAATCAGTTGTTGCTGTGCTAGTACACAAGTATTTTATCTAAACAAAGTGATTTTTTTTTTATTAAAAATAGAATTTCTTTATTTGGTAATTTAAAGGAAAAAATTCATCTGCAGTCCTCTAAAATTGAAAAGTATTATTTAGTTATTGATAGAGTATAAAATAATATCCATTTATAATAGAAAATACTATTGATATCTAAAAAATTATTTTTTTTATTTACTAACGAGTGCTAACTTTGCTTAAGAACCAAAATTGTTAAAAAAATTTATATTTTCTTCTCATTAATTGAAATTGGTTTATAAAAGCTCTATTTCAAATGATATTTGATGCATAATTTTAGCATATTACTGTAAAATATTAATTTAAGAAATTTCCATTAACTATTTAATTTCTTCTGCTTGTGAATAATTGGCAAAATCATAATGTGCATAACATTTTCGACATCCTTTTATAAAATGTTGCCAGGTGTGAAATTGTAAGATTTTCAAATGCAAAATGTCTAAAGAGCAATAATCCACCTAATCTTGCAAAGTCAACAATGTGGAAAATCAAAATAATTCCAAAACACTGTGCTCAATTTGCAATTTTTGTAATATTGCACTATTTATGTGTTCTATTTTCGAATTAAGCTATAATAAAATTAAGCTGGTATTAACTACATAATAAACCAATAATGCAAATAAGACATTTTTATGAAAACTAGGAGTTCTAATTAACTGGACACTGATACTCTTTTTAAATAACTCACTATTTTAGTTTTAATAAATTTAGTAATACAATTCAAAAAGAAGCCTCTGAAAAATTTCTATGCTGCACTTTAATAAATTGTACTTATTTTATTTATATAAAATAACAAAATTAAATACACATTGTAGAAGTACTTACCTAATAAACCTTTCTCGCATTCCAAATTAAAAAAAAAAATTTAAAAATAATTTTCAAAATTATAAATTACAATTTAAGTAACTTTAACATCCATATAATATCTAATAAACTTTTAAATAGTAAGAAACAAGAATTCACACACATAACCATTTAAAAACAAACTTAGAAAAAATAACACTGCATAAGATCAAATGTTACTGAAATTGCAAACAAATTTCACACTTTGGAATATGTCATAAAATCCCTTACGAATCTGTTCTGGTGCAGTAATTTACAGGTTTCAAGCATTTGGCACCCTTTGCGACTTGTAGGTTGAAACCCACATTGCAAACATTTTGGCCTTCTGACATGTTGGCAAACATCGTCAATCTTGCCACCCACTGTGTTACATATACTAAGAGTAAGTCAAGTACTCTCTTTATGATTATGCTAATTGTTAGCATTCTGACTTTTGGATCAACAGTTTATGGACTTGAATCCTAACTTAAGCTGTTTATTCCTCAGAATAGATTTTGAATTATGTTCTGGTTAAGTTAGCCTTATTGTAGAGATTAAGAAAAATTTAAGCAATAAACCAAATAAAAACTATAAGAAATAAAACTATTTAAGTTAGTTTAATATACATGTTTTTAGCTGTTTAAAAAAAGATGTAAATCTTCCAGCTGAAAGGATGTGAATTCAAATCATGGATGTCAAGTAAAACTAATAAATGGGTATTTGGTTGAATTTAAATTTTCTGTTTTTTGACATTTGAATGAGAAACTAGAAATTCTGTAATGGGTCATAAAAGTAAAGAAACAAGTGTTTCTGAAAGAGCACTAATTTTAAAGCTCTATAAAAATAGCAAATCGTACAACAATATTTCTGATTTGATTGGTAGAACCCCGTTCAACTGTGCAGTCAATCATAAAAAAGTTTACTGCCGCTCTAATGGTTCAGTTCTTGTACTGAGCAACCATGTCTATTGATATCATCTAACAGAAGGTTTCTGGTATGTTCATTAAAGAAGAATCTCAAAATAAGTGCTCCTACATCAACATCAGAACTATAGAACATGAGAACAGCAGTCTTAAGTACTGTTCGAAATGCATGCAGGAATGAAGGTTTCCATGGCCGTGTTGCAAGACTAAAATTCTTTGTTAATGAGAAGAATCGGAAGCTGCAATTGTCTTTCACCAAGAAATGCATTATGAAAGTCTAGATTTCTAGGAAAGATTATCTTTACAGGTGAAAGTAAATATAACATTTGTATCGAACAGGAGACAAATGGTATGGAAAAAACGTATTACAGAAATGCATCCTAAGAATTTAGTGCCGATAGTGAAATATGTGGGTGGAAGTCTGCTTGTTTGTGAGTGTTTCTGGGTTAGGCAAATTAGTCTTTATTAAAGGCATTATGAATCCTCAACTTTATGCAACAAAAATGGGCTTGAATGGTGATTACGTTCTCATGCACGACAACAACCCCAAGCACACAGCCCTAAACAACAAGGTTCTGTATACTGTATAATACTCCAAAGTTCATGAAATTTTCTCTTGAATCGTCGGACCTCAATTCTATTGTGAATTTATAGGACATTCTTGATAAAAATATTAGATCCAGACATGTTTCAAATAAAAATGATTTGGAATCGGGTCTTAATCAAGAATGGGATGCCATATCAAACTCAATAACAGAAAAATTGGGTGGAATCAATGCCAAAGAGACTCAAGGCAGTTAATCGGGCTAAAGGATATCCTATAAGGAATTAGCTGTAATATTACGATTGTGTTGGCCAATATATGCCTTATGTACGAATACTTTTTACACCACAAGATATTGGATAGTTTTAGTTTTGTAAATATTTATTCATGTATAAAATTATTTTTGTCTAAATTTCAGATGAGGCTAGTGAAATATTCTCTTGTATATTTCTAATTAATTTAAATGGAATTTATGTTTATAATTTTTATGAGCAGATCTCTTTTGAATCAATTTATGAGTAGATCTTTTTTGAATCAATACTGTATGAATACTTTTTACACTCACTGTAAGTACTATTCTTGAGCTTCCCTTTTAGTTTTTCGAACTTATCTACCTAAAGGTATAACATCGTGTTAACTAAGATTTACTTTGTTTAGTATATTCTGTCAGTAATATATTTGTAAAGAGTTTTTAGTGTTGTAGCTGGTGATTATAATTTTCTTTTTATGCAGTTGTTGCTTGTTCAAAGATAGGTATTATTCCAAGAAAGAGTTCTACTCTTAATAAACATATTTTTATGACAGATGTAACTATAGTAATTGATATGGGCAAATCAAGTGTTAAGAATTTTAAAAATATTTTTTAATATTCTGCGTCATCTCTGAAGGGAAAACAAGTCTGCAAATGGAAAACCACTCTAAGAACTGAACATTTTAAATGACAAAAAATACCTAATTAAGATGAGCATAAATATTTAAGAAATTTATTGGATTGTGTTAAAATGGTGATCTTAGCTGAGTAGAAAAGTCTTCTGGAGGTTGGTAATAAATATCAGAAAAAACATTTTAACTTAGAAATTGATAAAATGTTTAACATGGACTAAAAATATTGCCTGTATATACTATAAACCAGTGGAAAATTATTTTCAGCAATGAAATTTTTTATTTGTACAGATAACAGAAATGAATTTAAGGTGAAACTCTAACTAGATCCAACAGACTCCTTTTTTAAACAGATGTTAATTTTTTCACAACAAATAGAGCTAGAAGCTGAATTTTTCTTAAATACATGTTAAACTTCATCGAATACCTAGAAATGTTATGTAGTAGCTTTCCATTATTTATAAGAACATTAAAACATGGCTTGTACTCTTATCATAATTCAAAATTAATCTACTTGTGTGGAAAATCGGAAAAAAAGGCTTGACTGGCCTTATGACTTACCAGACCTAAATTTCATTAAGAGCTTATGTAATATTCTTAAGAAGCATTTAGTTAAGATGAATTGTGTACTACAATTAAACAAATAATAAACATTAGTTTATTAGTGTTTTCTATGATAGTTCAATAAAGAATGTATGTACTAGACTAATCAAGTCAATATTAAGATAGCAAGTCCTTTTTGCTAAAGGACATATTTCATTCTAATATGGATTCTTCATGCTTTAGTGTATATAATTAAAAGCTAAAATATTAAAAGAAAAAGCAGCTTTTACTATTTATACCAATTTACACAAAATATACTAAATTTCTTATTACTTTTAGTTAATCAAGCAGTAGTTCCATGCCTAAAAAAAATTTTTTTTGTAATAATTGGACAATAGCATAAAATGTAAACTAAATCATTATGATTATACTCTTTAGTACTTTTCCATTATATCCCTGCTTATGATCCTAGAGAAATAGCATGTTTCTTATGGAGAAATAAAAATAAAATTAATAAATTATAGGCATGAAAAAATAATTTATAGACATAATTTCAATAAGTGGGCGGCTTAAAATTTTATTTTAAATTAAATGTATTCTAATCAATTATTCTTTTGTGCAAAAATTTATTAAAGTAGGATAAAGTCAAGCTAAATACTAAACAAAGTTAGAAAAGCAAATTGGTATGAAAAATGGCTTCTTGATAATTTTGCAATATTAAAAATAACATTATGATCACAAATTACCAAAGGTAAAATTACCAACATTTAAATACAGCAAAATTTAATTTTGTTTCATTGAGAAAAGATATACTATTGCATTATATGTACATAATCGATTATCAAAGAAATTATTAAGCAGTTTCCACAAAAAATAAACGTTGTTGTTTAATATTGTAAATAAGTGATAATTATTCAATTAAAAAATGTAAATAAAATTTTTATATTTTTATTTGTTTCTAAAAATGAAAAGCTTTTTAAGTAATAAACTATGCAAATAATATACTTAAGACAGTAACTATAATTTTTAATTCCTCCTTTATGGTGATTTATCATATGGGCTTATAATAAAAAGTCCTTAATTTTCTTATTAATAAGTAAATAAAACACTTCAAAATTTTGATTTTATTCATTCAAACTACTAAAGCTAATTTTAAGTCAATGCACATAAAAATGTATGCATTTATTTAAAATTTTGGCTCCTTAAAAATTTTTAAATTTAGAAAAATGTAAATTAAATTTTTCTATCATTTCCTTGCTGTAAACTAAAACAAATTAGGTTTTTGGACCTAAACTGAATTGACATTGATGAAAAAAACTTGCTTCACAGCTTTTTAAATTCTTTCCTTTTATATTAAAATACATATTTTCTTTTTCATAATTTTTAGTGGATCTCAATCTTAAATGTTAAAAATGTTTATATTTAATGTTTCTTGGTTTAAAACTTGAGTTTAAATTTTTCAGTGTTCATTTATTTTTCTAAAAGATCTTTAATTGAAACTGGAGTTAAATATATTGATTTTATGTTATTTCTTAAAAAAAATAAAAAAATTTAAATGAAATATTTAATGTATGCCCAAACGATATATTTTATATAAAGGCTTTAATCAAGCTTAAAATTCTTTTGATTATATGAAATATAATTATTTGCTTTGTTACTGTATCAACTTGGTGTGCTATATTGTATTAACTCTTTAATTTCATTCGGACTATTGCTTTGAGTTTTTGAACTAAAGTGACTGAATATTTTTTTAATTTTGCTGGCTAAAATAATTTTTTTAATTACTATTTTTTTTACTGTTTATTATTGGATACCTTTAAGAATTTTGCTAGAATTTTCATCTATTTCAATATTGTCCTATCACAGCTATTATGAAAAGTTTTAAGTTTTAAAATAGTTTCTTTTTCTGAGAAGTTACTGTATTTACAAAAATTAAGATTTTTAAGTAAAATGTAATAAGATACATAAATAAGATTTTTTGAAATCTTTTTAAAAAGAAATGTAGAATTTGTCTTCTAATTTTGTAACATTTTTCCCTATAACTTCTGTGATAAGTTTTTGTTAAGTAAAATGTGTAACAAAATTTTAATATTAAAATTATCAGGTTAAAGTATCTTTTATTTGAGACCTTTGTCATCTAAGAACATTAAGAACTCTTCTGCTGTTTAACTTGTCAAGTGGTTAGCATGCCTGACCGCAGTTAGGGACGTCCTTGGATCGAATACCAGTTCGGTCATTGTACTTTATCTATCTTGTCATTGTTCTTTCCTTGTATGAATGGGTTGTGAATGGTTGCTTACCCTATAAATGGGAACCTATGGCATGTGTGTACTGAGGAAAGTCAGATTCCACACCAAAATGATTCAGTTGGAAAAATGGTGCAGTGTACCCCCTTAATAGCACACAAAATAAACTGTTCAAAATTAGAGAAGAATTGAAATATATATAATTTTCTTGTATATGCCTATATTTTGTGAAAAAGTATCGCAATATGCTGTGCAACAGTTGAAAATTTAGTGCTTACATTATATATATTTATATAAAAATATTTTAAATTATTAGAAATTATTTGTGATTTTTTTTATAATAATCTCTTTTAAAAAGAGAACATTCTTGTGTAAAACCTATGTCCTAAATGTTGCAACTTTAAAATGAAAGTATTAAACATGTGAATTAATATATCATAAAATATTTTAATGTGTTTTTTATGTATAAGTTTAAGAAAATCTGTTCTTTTGGTAGCCTTAATGAAAAATGTTTGTAATATACTCACATTTTAGTATTATGCTTATATTTAATATTCTAAAAAACTTACCTTCTAATTATAATTTTTATTCTAGACATGAGCTACCTTGCATCTCCATCTGGAGATCATGCCAGACATTCTCAGAATCATCCTTTATCTATGAATAGTCCAGTAGATAAAGAAGGAAAAGCATCTACATTATCTCCTTATGCAAAGGAATTTGTCCCTCGTAATTTCAGACCTGAAGCTAGAATTATTGCTGCTGAGGTATTTGATTTTTAAAATGTTGAGTTAGTTATTTCTGATATTTGAGTAACAGATTTTATTATGGTATTTTAAAAAGAAAATGTACTGAAAATATTTCTATAAATATTTTTAATATCAACTAGCAAATCTTTAATTTTGATTGTTTATTGTGTATAAAAATTCTCCTGTGTAAATGTATACAATAAAAATTTCTTTTGTAATAATACTTATTGACAAAAAATTAGAACATTTTCTCTAATATACTAATATAATAATTTAGATATTATATTTTGTGATTTTATCAAAATAGTTCCAATTAATGTTATAAATTCATCAGTCCTAATTAAATTTATCAATTCAATCTAAATTTTTTTAAATTACTAATCATGAATGAATGCCATCTGTATTTTATGTAAGTTTAATTGCTAATTTTTTATCATAGTATTCTTGCTTTAGCTATTGTTGTTAGAAAGCACTTGTAGAGTTATGTTCCCCAAAATAATGAACTTTAATGTAATTTAATTTCTTTGCTTTTCTCTTTAAATTTTATTTTTACTGTTTCACTGTAAAAACTAACTTTAAACATTAAAATTTTAAAGTTCTCAATGAAATTTGAATTTTATTGCATGGTTAGTATTTAAAATAACAAATGAACTTTTTGTTCAAATATGATTTCTTATTACTTTCAGTTATAAATTTTATCTATTTATCATTAAGAACTTACTGCGTTTATTTACTTTTATTGTAGGTTAACTATTTTCTATTGTGCTTTTGTAGAATTTTAGTTATATTTTATGCTTATCATTCAGATTCCTGATGAACCTTCAATAGATCCATTACCAGATGCATACCCCGTTCAAGAACTGCGGTCCTTTTTGAATGAAATTACGATGAATCCAGGAAAATTTGAAAGAAAGATTGGACCTTTGACTGAAACTTTAAACCATATGGTGGATGATGATGAAACTATGCGAGCTATTGTGAATATCATTTTTGATGAAGTAAATATCTTATAAAATATTACAAAAATTAAAGTTACTTCCAGTGCATAGTTTTAAAGTGCTTTAATTTTCTTCAATAGTAAAAAAAAAAAACTGGTTTGTTAAAGAAACTTTGAGCAAATATATTTTTAATTTCTAAAACTTCTGTAATTTTTTCCTATTTTTACTTATAATATTTGTTTGATTTTTATACATCTTATGAACTCAAATGTAACTTTTTCTTTGTATAACAATTCTAAAATGTTAATATTTCTTATAGTCTGTCAGACAACCTAATTTACGCTACAGTGGGGCCAGATTATGTAAATCACTATGTAATGATCTGGATGCATCACCTGATCGTCTGAATTTTAGATCTGTTCTTTTAACCAGGTTTTTATACTTCCTTAATTCATATAATTTATTTTCATAGAAATAAATTATATTGTAGAACTTTAAAATTTATATATATATATATTTTTTTTTTTTGTTTCAGATGTAATCAAGAATTTAAACGAAGAGATGCTCTTGCTCAAGCAGAAGATGGTGGCACATACTTAAGAGGCTTTGCTATGTTCATGGCTGAATTGTTTTCTCAGTTAGAGGTATGAAATATTAGAATTTAAAACTTCTTATCAAAATTTACAGTAGGTCCTGGTCTAATTAGCCCTTGTATGGAAAAATTACCATTGAGTGACAAACTCAATAAGTTTTAAAATATGTTACGTGCAATGAGTATCAAAAGTTTATTTTACATATTCAGTTTGAAAATTAAAGTTTAAAATGAAATTAATGTTTTGTACTTAGTTTAATCAAAGTAGAATCAAATAATTTTTTTTAAAGAAAATTTGCATTTATATGTTAAGTAATGAAATTGTTAAAACAAAGAGCAATCTAACATAATCATTCTATACAAATTTTTAAATGTTTTAAGTTGTATGTATATATTAATATATTTCTTGTTTAAGCTGAGAAAGAGTAAATTGTTTCAGCTTGTCTTAAACTGAAAATTTCTAATTGATATATAAAAGTTATTAGAATTATTAGTGTTATTTAAAATGTTTTTAAATAGAAAATACTCAAAACTTGAATATTCAAAATATTAAATTTATTAAAATCTATCTTGTCAAATGTGTACTAAAAGGAATTAAATAAAATCTTAGATATGCATAACTATGTTTGAAGATTGTATTTAAATCTGGAGATTTGTCACACTATCATTCTTGTGTGAAATTACATGTAACTTTATAAGAAAGTCTTAAGAGATAATATGTATGTTTTCGAGAATATTAGCACTTAAGGTATGTAATACACAGTGTAATTCAAACATAACTATAAATGCCTCTGAAGTATTATAAAAAATCCTGTTGTATGGGAACCCATGTCCAGATTAATCTTATCTAATTTCAGGCAAAAGAAACTGCATATTCTTAATCTGTATTTGAATTGGAATAAAATAAAATTTTTGTTGTCCAATAACAAGCTAAAAAAAATTTTTAAACTCAGTAAGTTAAAATTTTCTTTTTAAGATGTACAAAATTTCTATTAAGAGATTTTCTTTGGAACACTTAATTTTCAGTGGAACTTTCTATGATTATACTTTTATTTTCCATTTATTATAGTATAAAATTTTTTCCAAAATATTAAAATCTCTAAACTAGTGATTCCCAAATTTTTCGGTCTCATGGACCCCATTTTATATTCAAAACTTGTCCACAGACCTCCCAGATAAAATTACGCAAATGCACAGTGTAAAAATTAAAAAAACATTGAAATATATGTTCAAATTTTAAACAAGCTATAATTTTCAGAAAAATGAATGACTTAAACTTTATGAGATATTATTGAGTGTATTAATGTCTGACTCAATATCCACAAACCCTAATTTCTAGTTGATCTCCTTTTCTTCCCTCTTTCCGTGATGAAGTTTGTAATATCACTGAATCACAGCGCTAGCTTTTCCATCGAATATTCGATAATTCGTAACTTAAAGTGGCTAATTTAATTAAAACTAAAAGCATAATGTCTATGTATGCTGCAAAACTTTCTGTACAAACAAAATTCAGGAATTTGAGAATGTTATGTTTCCAAATCGTAAGAAAAAGCAAATAAGAGATTTGCTTGCTGCAAACATCTAATGGCTTTTCTGGAACTAAAAATTTGAATTCTTCTCTTAAATATTCTGGACTGGGTGTTGAACACTTTTGCATATGGACAAATTCAGATGAATCTGTTCAAATCAAGGAGCATCTTATTAAAGCATCCACAAATAAGAAATTTAAAACCAATGTCTCCAATAAATCAAAAAAAGTGTTCTTTAAACTTGGAAGGTTTTATTAAATCATTTAATGTAATATTACATAGAAACATAAGTAAAATTCTATTGGGTAATAAAACTAAACCATACTCCAAATATTTAATGCTGTTTTGTCACACTTTTTCTTTGGCTTTCTGATTTTGCTATCTGTTAAAAAGAACAAGAAAAAGAATATAAAAAATTGTATATTAAATATTTTATTTTCATCAGTCTAATGTTATTTAACATCAACTTTTTCAATAGTATGCTTTAAATTCTTTTTGCATTATTTTATGTAAAGGATAAAATTCCAAGTCATTTCAATTTTGTATAAAATAAAATTTTCAAAAATTTACTTGCTTCATTAAACATTAGTCTTGAAAAAGTCTTTTAAAGTAGTAATTCCTTAAACATTAAAAGATTACTATATTGAGAAATGATATATAATTTTATTAAGAGGTCAGTTATATTCAAATATTCTTATGCAACAAAAACAAATTATCTGCATAACAATACAAAAAATATATCTACTACTTAACAATTTCAAACTTTTTGTCTGAGACTGAAAAAATTTGTTTATACACATTCTTTAAGCATAACGTAGAACTTAATTGTTGCTCATATGTATGGTGTGGCTTTTATAGTTTGTTTACATCATATATAAATTAGTGCATGTAGTAAAGTTATTGTGTTTCTATATAAACATATTTCCGATTGTCTCGTAACTTGCCTTGCTTACTAATAACTTAAGTGGCTTGTAGCTATTTAGAACTAATGTATCTAACTATGATAGGCATGTATCAGTGTCTATTTTAATTTAGAGCAGTGTTTCATAAATTGGTCCCTACTGATCACTTAGTGAAGCATCCTATGGACCAATTTGGAAACACTGCTCCTGATTAATTCAGCATTTCAACTCATCACTTTGTGTGATTCACACATCAGTGTTGCTGGTCATTTAATTCAAAAATATTTGAAAAAATGAATTTATGAAACTTAAAAGGAAATAATTCTAAAACCAGTTTTCTACACGATTGAAAAGAGATGCAATATAAATTTTATTTGCTTTTTTTATTTGATTATAAAAATATAACATAGAAAAAAGAAAGTAAACCATTTATTACTGAAATTTTTTATATTAAAGTACAGCATATTCTTAATAGTATAGTTTCATAATTATAACTTTTCATAGTCACTAATCTCTAAATAGTATTTATAAAATCCCTATAAAAATTTTCAAACTTTTGAGTTCATACTTGTAAAATGTCATTTGAAGTTCAAAAAAATTAGAGGTTGTAGTTATTTGTATTTAGAATTGACCTACAATTTTAAGTCTTGGCCAAATTAGTCTGTATGTGCAAAATATTGTTATTGAAAGGTGAATTCAACTGTTCATTGATTTAGTAGAAGACAAAGACCAAGAGTTTTCCACAAAAAATTATGAAGGTCTTTCATCACTATTCATAAAATGTTAAAATAGTTTATTTCACCAATGTTATGTATATTTTATTAAATGATACATTTCTATTTTAAATTTTACAATTGTCTATAAGATACTTGCAATGAAAAATTAACTTACTGTAATAAGTATCATGTAATTTATGTAAAAAATATCTTGATAGATATACTAAGCTGCCAATTTGTACTGTTTGGCTGTACAATGTATAGATTTTAGATGATTGCAAGGTCTTGTGGCTGACAATAAAATCGTAGAAATTTACAGTTTTTTAAAATTAGTTTGAAAAATATTTTAGGCTAAAGTAAAAAAACTCTATCTTGTTTATATTTATTTTGTTAGCTTAGAAAAAACTACCTAAACTTGTAATGAAAGTTTAAATGCCTATATAACTAATTTTCTTTGTTTGGGGTAATAACAGTGACCTGAAAAGTGTGGATCAATGTTTCTGTATAGGGATTTATAATTACCCTTGTATAAAGAATAATTGTGTGCTGCTGACATTGACATGCAGAATTAGTTTTCATTCATATTATAATGTCTAATATGTCAGATATGTGCATAGTTAACAATTTCAACTCTAAATAGCCTAGAACTTCTGAAAAAGTAAATGAAAAACAATGAAATTGACAATCTTGGTGTGATGCACTTTTAAACACTCACACACATGCTTTACACAAAGATAAGATTTTGGCATGCATGCTTAATGAAAGTAACCATTGTAACTAAAGAATGCTAGTAAAATTAACCATGATTTATGTAAACCTGATTCATATGTTAACTTTGACAAACATTTTTCTTTAAATTTATTTCCAGAAATTTTTTAATGTAGATTTAAATATATTTGTATAAAAGAAATCTTGGTTATGAAATGAAAGTATAAGGAATGACAATGAAAAAACTTTCCAGATATTAAACAAGAAGAAAATTATATATTGCAATCGTAATCCCATATTTTGAGGGGAAAAGGAAAAAATTTTCATTTTAGCAAAAAGAAAAATGTTAATGTAATTTTTTAAAATAGAAAGTTGATTACTTTGCTTGAATTTTCATGGAAATGAATCAGTAAATGCATGTTTTTGTATTTTTTTATAACACAGATTAAATTTTTCTGTTATAAGTTAAATAGTTTGCTTAATAAATTAAATCTTATCAAATGTTTTGTAAAAGATATTTTACTGTAATTATAATTTCAAGTTTGCAAAAGCAACCTGATGTTGCATTAAAAAATTTAAGTTTTTAAGAAGTTTCATTGGATGGTAAGTTTTTCTGCTAAAGTAATGTAATTTAAAATATTTTGATAATTGCACATAATAATGAATTTTATTTTATAATACTTTAATTATTTTTAATTCAAGATCATAATACTTGAAAATATTTTATTCGTTTAAATTTTATAAGAATGTTTGGTTTAGAAGGTCTTAAATTTGTCACTTATATTTATACCATTTGGATTTTTCTATATTAAAATCATAGAATTGTTCTTTGTAAGACAAAATTTTTTCTGTTTTGATTTAATATTTTCATTTTTATACCTTTATTTAGAGAATTGGTATGTGGGATCATAGTGTTAAAAAATCTTAACTTTTTATTCTCTAGATTAATTTCTCAGTAACTAGAATTTAACTGAAAATCATCAAAATTAATATAGAAATCCATTTAGTAATTGTTCCTAGAATTACTAATATTAAGTTATATTTGGTTGTTTTGATATACAATTATATAATTTATATAAGCTTAAATTCTTTATTTTTACATGTAAAATGTTTCATAATTTAGGTTATGAAGCAAAAAGTTGCTGTCATTGGAGATAGTTTACCTAATCTTATAAAAACAATTTTAAACTTCTCTTCTCCAGACAACTTAAAGTGTGCCTGTCAAATACTTAAGGTAATCATTTAATGCTTTTTTACTTATTAAACATAACTTGTGAAATTTGACTAATCAATATACTTGTGAAATTTGACTAATCAATATTTTTCCACGTAATCAATAAATTAAAAAATTCATTTATTTGGATAATTAACATAGCATTTCTGTATGAATGCATGTTTATTAAATTATTATAATCATTAGTTCTGAAAAGAGGATTTCAAACGATAAAATGAATAATTTTTTTAATTGTTATAATTTGATTAAAAATTAGTGGTTATGTGTCTTTGTTTTTAAGGTAAACTTTAAATAATTAGTATTATAATTTATTTTTTGTGACTGCAAATGTGTAATATTGAAGACTTTAACTTACTTTCGTAGCTTGTGGGTGCTTATTTGGAAGATTATGAGCGAGCCAAACCAGTTAATAATGGAACTGCACCAGAAATGGACATTATCATGTTTACTCTAAAGAATTTAGCAGGCAATCAAGAGTTTACCCGGTAAGAGTTAGCTTCTGATTTTACTTTCTTGTTTAAGATTTTTTCTTTACTTAATGCTGTTATTGAATATAAATTTTTTTAAATGTATTTTATCACACATGCAAATTCTTATTTTGAACTTTTTGTATTTGTATGCATAAATTCACATGACTAATTGATTACAATGCTTTTTAATTTTACTCAAGTTATTTTAATGTTTTACACATCTGCATTAATATTTAATAATAGATGCATTGAAAAGCTGTGAAGAGAAATTATTTATCGTAAAAAATTTAGAACTTGAATCCATTTATTTTATGTTAGCGTATTAAAAATTCTCTTATTGAAAGCATGCTGTGACAGTGTTTGAATGGTTAACATGTTAAATTTTTACATGTTTTAATATTTTTGTTTAGTTTTTGATTCAGTTATTGCTTTGTTTGTAACTATAAAAAGTACATTTTAAGTTCTATATTTCAACTGAATTATCCTTATGTGCAATCATATTGAGCAGCAAGTTTTTGTGTGAAAAAGTGTCATAAAAAACTGGTTATTTATACTTTGTGTTTTAGCTTAAATTTTTATTTTACAAGTAAAACTATATCATTTGGTTAAAAAATAGGACTGAAAAATATTTATAATATGTAAACATAAATAGGACAATAGTTGAAAGCAATTTGATCATGTATCACATAGGTAGCTATTACAGAGGGCACATGTGAACACTGTATTTAAGAGTCAAAGAAATCAGCTCTAAAATCAAAAAAGCCTTGCTTGCTACTTTTTCTGTAGCAAAAATAAAAGTAGTTAGAAAAAGTTCATCAGCATACTTCAGATTAGCAGGTGTTATAATCAGAATTTATTTATTGACATATTTAAATTAGGAACGTTAATGAAATAGCAATATAAAATTTCCAGACTTTATTTCTTGAGACTCCTCGTATCATTAGTGTTTAAAAGATCTTTACTATGAGATTCTGTCATGGTTCAGAGTAAAGATTGTTGTTGCTGCATAGAGCCATCAGCAATTCCCAAGCTAGGAATCTTGTTATCTTTTGAAAATAGAAAACATGAGTGATGCAATCGAAAAATCATTGATAACACACATAGTTTAATGTTCTTACTTTCATAGTATGTAGTCCTTTCTATATAGAAAAGTATTAGTGGGGAGTATCAAGTCTTGATTTTGAAAATCTCTAATGATTTCAGGAAAACTATTATTCAATTAAATATATATTTTTGGCTGTTAACTTTGTCACTTGCAATGCTATTAGTTCAGTAATAGCTGAATAGCCAATAATTTAGTCTGCATTTCACAAATACATTTCTTATTTACCCCATCAAATTTTATAGTAATTTAAAATAAATTTGATAAGCTGTATTGAAATTGTTTCCTTATACAAAAATTGGTTATAAAGAACTTGAAGTAGTTGTTTTGTAGCATTCCAAATGCTTTAGTAAATATAAGCGTTAGTGAACTAAAGATTCTTTTGTCAAATTAAAAGTACATTACAGAAAGGTAATTCTTTTTAAGTCGATAAACTTTAACACTTTTTGAATTATAAATTTGAAATTGGCTAAATGTTTATGAGTAGCAATGATATTTTATGCTAATTTACACATTTATCTCAAATTTGGTTTGTTATAAAGTTTAATTTTGCTTTCAATTTCACAATTTTAATTATGCTTCTTTTTATTTTAGTAATATAAGAGATATGATTACAAGTGTTATTAAACTACGTGAAAGTGATTGGGGACGATCTTCTCATACTGAAAATTCTGGTTATGAAAGTGCTCCACCTACATCATTGGTAATTTTTTAAATAATTTTGATATTTTATTTATAAAATTTTACTGAGATTCCAGTTGTAGAATTTTATTTTTAACTAATTTCAACTTAAAGTTTTTTTTTTTTTTAAAGTTGGAAAGAAATTGTTTTACCTTTTTGAAAGTAAAACTAAAAATCTGATGTGTAAAATGTATTTAGCAGATTTAAAATTTTCAAAATTTTATTTATCCAGGATGAACCTGTTATGTATGGACCTGATGGTAAACCAATGACTGCTGATGAATTAATGTTTTTACATTCACAGTATGCAAGTAGTAATTTAACTTCAGATACTGATGACTATGAGTAAGTATTTCTCATAAGTATGAATGACTGTTATTTCAGATTTTTTTCTATAAATTAATATAAATTGTTCAATCCCCCACCTATTTTATTAGATTAAAAATATCTCCTGGAATTTTTATTTAAATATGACAGTGCTTGTTATAGTTTTTGTATTAAGCTTTACATATTTTGAAAATATACATGTCAATAGTATATATTTAGGTTTTTTTTTGGTATAATGTGGAATAAGACTGTATTGATAGAACTATTTAATCTACAGTCCTAATAAAGTTATAACTAAATATCAATTTATTAAGAACATAGACCAAGAATGTGATTATGCTGATAGAATTACCTCTTTGAAGACATCCTTGGAACCCAATTCTAAAACATATCTGGTAATATACATACAAACACACTGCATATATTATGAACTAACTACTTGAAATTTACAGCTTATTATGGTTAGCCTGAGTTACTGACTTGTCCTCACTGAACTTGGAGTTGAATGGTTTGCTTTCTTACTTTCAATTCAATAGGCCAGGAGTTTTATTCCATTTTAAATGGTATTACCTGGTCCAATTAGCCCTTGTTTGCATAAAATGTTTGTAGGGTGTAGACCAAACTAAACTTGCCTCTCAATTAGCTTAATTTGTGACATCAATGGTTTCCAATTGTAAAAGAATTGCTGACTTCTATTCTTGAAGGTTCTTGCTGCTTGTGTGTGCCTGTCAAAAAATGTCTACTTTTAGCATGCCAAAGCGTGCAACTCCATAGCCTGCTTTTGGTAACCAATGCATCCTGAATTAAGATGGCTTTTTAACAAAAAGTTTGTTTTAATAATTTAAACGAATATTTCTATTTCCCAAATGTACATTTTTTGTACAGTTGAATTGTGACTATATTCAATGAAACTTTTCCTGAAATATTGTGATGCAAACATTTTTAGGTTTTGTAAATATAAGTAGGCTCAGTGAAAATGTATTGAAATGTTAGTTTTACAAGATCATTGTTAAATTTTCCTATAATTTCTTATTGCTTAGCTAAAAAATATTTGAACAATTTTTTAGTGCAATTAAATTTTCAGTTTTTCAAATTTTAAAAAAAAATCACCATGTTGTATAACAATGGTATAAATTCTGTAAATATATTGTGATTTTACTTATTGAATATAATGTATTTTTTAAATTAACTCATGTTCATTGATAGCAATTATTTCTACAATTGAAATCAATGTAAAATTGTGTAGTTCATTCCAACGAAAAATATTAGAGATAGTTCTAATTTATTTTCATTCTCTTAGAATATTTAGAAACGTGTTCTACTTTTAAAATTCTGTTGAAAAAACTTGAATTGCCTTGTTAGTGGTACAGATGTTATACATAGTTCTTTTTTTTTATGTATATAAAAAAGTGGAGATTATTAGCTAATTAAATACCTTCTACAACATCTTACAAAAAACCAAAATAATTCTATAAACTTCTGCCTTTTAGTTTAGTGTTTATTCGACTAACACTTGGATGTTTAGTATTTTAAAACCCACTCTAAATTGTTTTACCTGGTCTAAACTAAACCATTAATATTTTACCTGAATGGGCAAAAAAAAAAAATGTTGAATGATAACCAATCGATTTAGCATTTTTCTTATATTAGCTAATGTTTATCATTGGTGTCAATTTTTAACCTGAAATGAAACATTTTGTTCGTACAAGCACTTGCTGAAACCTTTCAGAGCAATATTTGACAAATATTGATTGGAAATTCTTTGCAGAAATACGAGAATTCTAAATTTTTCATATACTATTTTTTTTTTAAGCTATGAAATTTTTGAAACATTTAAAATAGCCTTCAGTATTAAAACATTTTATTGCTCAATTTTTCAAAATAGATGTGACTGGGCATTTATTTATATGATTTAATGATGAAAAACTGCTTTATAGTTTTATCAATCATATTCAGAATGAATGCATCCATGCAAATTTAAAAATATAACCCCAGTTCTAGTAAGTTTGCTCACAATTACATTTAATGTGGATCAATTTTATTGAATTATTGTCATAGAGCATGATTCTCTCATTTCTTCAATTTCTAAGATATTTAATAATGTACTTGTTCATTGTGATTGCCTTCTGTACTTCCAAAATGACTTTGATCAGTCCTATACTTTTGAAAACTGCATGTTTTATATTTTTTCTATGGTATGTGTTTTCATGGTATAAACATTTCTAATCACAGTATCAACATCAAAATGCATATGAATTGAAAAAGGTTTTGATATTTAATGTCTTTAATGCAACTAATTGTATTTATTTAAAGTATATAAAATAATTGAAATTTCTCTTTATTTAAAGATATTTTGTTAGTTTAAAATTATAAACTCTGCATATAAATTTTTTTTAAAATTTATTTTATGTATTTTTCTGTTTCAACTGGAAATTCATTAAGTGAATATAAACTGTTACCACTTGTCTTTCTCAATTATTTTAGTACCTTTACAAGATCCCATTTTCAAATTGTTGAGCTGACTGCTGAACAGTTTGCTCTCGTCTTTAACTGAGCAGTTTGAGTTCAGTTCCCATCAGGAGTTGATGCTTGTGGTAGTACACCTTAAATAATTCTAGTAATGCAATTTAAATAAAAGTTTCAAATATAGTTAGCTCTTTTGTGAAAAAAGTGACTATAGAGGATGAAACACCTTCTGAATCTCTAAATTTCTTAAACTCAATTCTCTAAACTGAAATAAGCATGTTTTCTTTTTAAAAATATGTAGCAGTCTTGGCATTCAATCACAATTTAGTTATGAAAAACTAAATTGATCTTTCTTGATAAATTCCATGCAAACATTTGTGACTTTATTTGTACTGTTTGCAATACATAAAAACAAGATTTACTAGATAGGCAATCTTTCTATCATAAGACTTATACAACTCCTGGAATCTTGATATGATTCCTTGTAAATGTGTATTACTTCCTGGAATTTTTTACTCAGCATGATGCATATATCTTTTGTTAGAAAATATATATTTTTAGTTTTTATATTTTTTCAATAAAATTATCTGAAAACCTAATTGAGTATTAGCTCATAATGTTACAACGAGATGGCGGGGTGATCGATATTAGATTGTTGTATTTATAGCTATTGACTAAAATAATGGTCCTGTTTAGCCACAATTTCATGATAATCCAGTTTAATCAGGACTAAAAGGATTTAGATTTGTGTATAAAGTGATCACAAACAAGATCGTCATGTTGTGCAACGAGATGGACGTTTTTAATTGATTTTATTTGTTTCTGTTTTCTTTATACAGTATAAAATTCACTGAATATTAACATTTAAATATAAAATTTGATTTAAAACATATTTTTTATATCTTTTCTGGCAATAATTGCATATAATTTCATAGAATCGGAATGAATTTAACAGTGAAATAAATTATTTAATATGCCTGGTAGGAAGTGTCTTTTCAATAACCAGCATACTCTGGAAAAAGATATATCACACATATATATGTGTGTTTATTTCCTATATTTGTATATTTTAAATAACAAATGTGAAAATTTTAATGTTTAAAGAAATAAAAAAGCCTAAAATATGGATGTGAAATTATATAGTGTTAAGAGTTTAAAAGTAAACAGAAGACTTAAGAATTGCTTTTATTAAATAATAATTGGGAAAAAAAAAGTAATCCTGGAAATTTTTATTAAATAGTTGTATTTGTTCTTATTAAGCATATTTATATTTGAAAGGAGATTGTTATGCCCCTTAAAATATTTAATAAATCTATATATATGAATCTATTAAAGATGTTAAAGTCTAAAATTATCCATTTTATACACTGTATAATCCAGTAATATAAAGAGTAACAACTCTAACAGAAAAAATTGAATGTTTCGTTACAGTCGTAAATTCATTGAAGGCTTTTTAAAGTAATCATTAATTTTAATAAATCTAATTTTTGCAATTATTTCTATTTACAAGTATTGTTGAAAGATGTTTTGTATATATGTAATCTTATGCAAATTTGGTTAAGAACTATTTTTAAAATTATTTAACATGAATGTTGATATTCTGGAAATTTTTGACTCTTGGAAAATTCCTGGAATTTGATTCTTGGAAATCTGTGTAAACCCTATCGTTAAATCTGCTAGTTATTTTTGTCCAGTTACGATAAAAAAAAAGATAAGAATTTATTTTTGTTTTATTATTTGTTTATTTAGTTTCTATAAATACTTTTCGTTGTCATCTGAAATGCATTTTTCTTTTCAGTCTGTATAATGATGATGTAGGCGATGAACTGTCAGATGAAATTTCTGAAGCATATGAAGTTTTTCTAAGAGATCAACAACAAGCAGCGTTAAGGCACTGAAAAAATTATTTCTCCTGTTTGATGTAAATCATTTCCCTCTGCACAACTACATGACTTAAAATTTCGTATCAATCTCTAGACAAACTGGCTGGTTTTTAGTTTTTTCTGAAGGTGAGAGTATAAAAGTTGAATGTAGCCAATGTAATTTAATCACTTTCAGAAAAGTATTAACTTCCATCCATTTGTAGATGTTTTTGCTTTTTCTCTTGTTTATTTATTATAAACATTTATGCATTTTTATTGACTGTCTTTGAAAGCATTTGTATTTTCCAAATATAGATTTCTGTAATCAGATGAATTTTACTGTATAAATATTATTTAAATGCTTGCTTGTATTATGCAGCATTGCTTCATTCTACCATAACTTTTACATTTATACTAAAATCTGTACTTTTACTCATGTATTAAGCTCCTAATATTAAATACTATACAAAATCTGTATCATATCTACTTTCTTGGTAGTTGGAAAAGTCTAAAAAGACTATTGGAAAGAAATGTTTTAAATTATAATGCAGTTATATAACTCTTCCAATTTGAAAGTTTATATTTTGACAGAAATCTGTCGCATTCAACTTCTAGATAGTTTTATATATATATATCTATAACTTTTGTTTATCGACTTGAGAGACATGCCAAATGCTTTCAACTACATGTTAGAGGAATTGTGTACTTATTTATTTGTTGTGTTTTTGTTCTTATATGGTTTAAGTATGTATTTTTCAATGTAATCTTTCATTTAAAAATGTTTCATGCAAAGTTTATTCACATGCTAATACTGTAATTTTTTTAAATAGTTTTCAGAATGTATTCTATTTCCATTAAATATGAACCCTGAGAAGTGACAGTAATTTTACAAATCATTCATTTGTATAATTTAAAAGTCTTAGTTGAACTGCATAGTAAAATCTTCATTCATTTGAAGAGAAATTTTATTAAGCCTATGACAATTTAACCAGTATCAAGTAGTTATGAATTAGTGCAGTGGATTTTATATGTAGTTTATTATTTTGTGGTTCGTTTTTATATAATCTGTCTATTATTTTAATGCAAAGTTTTATAGATGTATATATTTATAGTTTTGAAGCATTTTTTGCACGTGTCATTGTCATTTCATGTTTTATTGCTGAAATTTTTGAGTAATATACTATGATGTAGTAACTGTGGGTGTAAAGGTGTCAGTATTTAACTAAATAGTCTTCTATGAATTTGTTGACCATTATGTAGGTTCATATTTACTGTTTCAATTAGTACAACTTAATATATATATACTGTAGCAAAGTTCACATGTTGGCCTGACAGGAATTTTTTCCCTCGGTCTGAGAAATTGATAAAGTTTTTTTTCTATCAATAAATTTGAAATATTTCTAAGGATACCCACTGTGCTACTCAGTGTTTATTCCAGCTGATTCCAGTTCACTTTTTGCACAACTACAAAAGCGTGTGCTGATTATTAAAAAAAATCATATGGCAATTTTATTGCTATTAAATATCATAAATTTAATGTATAAATTATTTTAATTTCTCTTTACTGGCACCATTTAACATGCTTTCAAGTTTTGCCTTATTGAAAAAGGAATAAATTTTTATTGTCAACGTTTATTTGAAATGAATTTTTTTTAAAGGTGTGTGTATTTTAACAAATGTTTCTGTAAACTTGTCTATTGTATGGAAATTTACTTGCATTTCAGGAATGAATGAATAAATATCTATATTTGTTTCAAGTTGTATTTTTTCTTATTTTTGGTATGTAAAATTTAACTGAGAAAATAATTATTTTCATTTCTTCAGTTTCTTTGATTCTAGCAAGAAGTTTAGCTAATATTAAGTTTTTACGAGAAATATGTCATTTAAACAATGTTTCAGATAATAAACATAACTTTTTATCAAACTGGAAGATATAAGTGTTGCTTATTTTGGTATTTTAGATAGTTTTAAAGTCTCTGGGAACATTTATTTTAGACAATATTTCTTAGTATTTAATTCTGTTATAATCATTGTTCAAATATTTATTTTCATAAATGCTAAGATTAAAAAAAAACATTTCATTGTTGAGAAGCTTATTTAAAGATTCTTGTTTCTGAGAAAATAGAAAACTTCATGTAGTTGAAAAAATTTAAAAATCGATTGTCTAAGTACAACACCACATTATCGGTTGAAAATTTTTCAATGAATTTAACCGAACTAAAACGTTCTTTTAATGAGACTAGATTTATGCTTTTTCCCCTTTTATATTTTTTTCTAAACACTGTGAAAAGCTTGATCATTTTCCTGCAACAAATACTTCATTACTAAGATATTAGTACATTATGGATTTCCACCCAATACTAAGAAATGTAAGAGGAAATTTTTATATAAATCTAGATTTTTTCATGTAGCTAATTTGAGATGTATCTGAATTTTTCTATTACATAGATTATGTAATATAAAAATTATGTGGTAAAATATTTGTGGGAGGTAATCTATCAGTTTCTCAATGAACTGATAGCGACTAATGGAAAATATTAAAATAACATTAGGTTAATATCACACACAGATTTTTTAATACATCTTTTCTATAGAAAAGAATTGAATGCCTGTTCTCCAACTTTTAAATCAATAGTTTAGAGATTTACTTCCGCTTTGGACATTAACAGTTTTTTTATGGTTTTAATTTTACTTTGGATCATTGGTACCAGCTTTCATGTGTAACAAGTAACTGTTGTGCAATAAACCACTCTACTTCATGTATCTCAATTATCCGCTTGAAAATAGGTACCCTGATAGTTCATAAATGTCCATTTGTATATATCTATACATTTATCTTTTATTTTGGATTTATTAACCGCAAGAAGGCAGATACTGTACTTTGCTCTAAAAATTAAAGTTCATATACAACCTTATAAATGGAAAATTGTTTGCAAAACCTTCAAGTCCCAAATCTGAGGCAATTGATTTTAAATGTTTGCATTTTATAAATTCTCTAAAATGTGGCTAAAATTCTCCATTATATTTTGAGTTTCATCGATGCTTTTCACTTAGCTATAGGAGCAATACATTCCCATAGAAAATCGGAATTCTTTAAATTAGGAATTTTCTTTTATAAAAATGCAATACATTAACTTCCAAGTTAAATGCAAAATTAAGTGGTGCAGCTACTGCAAATAAGCAGGATTTGTTTGTATTTCTCAAAATTATAAGGAAACTAAACTCATATGTATTTGAAAGATTTAAACAATATGTAATTTAAATGTGTATTAAATAAAATTTAGACGCTTACAAATTAAAACATGTTTTTAGAAAATGTTAAGAAAAATATCCATACTTACACTGAAGTACTTTTAAGGAATTGATGCTTTTCGAAACATAGAAATAATTGCTAATCGGGATTTTTCTATATATTTTAATGTTTAAAAACTTAAATCTTTAGATTTTAGCAGTAATGGAATTCTAGTAAGATTTTAATTCAGTTTATTAAAACGAAGGATTATTTCACACAAACAAATATTTGGGCAGAGTGTAGATTATACTGTCTAATTTTAGTACCATTATTGAGAAATTTCTCTTTCTGACATAAAACATGCAAATTGTATAATTCAACTGTTAAAAATTGTTAAATATATAAAATATAGCAAAATGACAAATTTTGTATAAAATGTTCTTAGAATTTAGATTTTATATTTCATTAAAAACGTTTATTCGTATAAATGAAATGGAAACGTTAGAAAACAATTAAAAGTTTAATAGTCAAGTGTCCACTTTCTAGTAAAAATTGAAAATATTCTCTTTAAAATCTTGTTTAATATAAGCCATCCATTAAGCTAGAGTTATCAGAAGGAATTTATATGAAATGATTAGTCTTTAAAAAATTTGTAAAATTTTATTCGCACACTTTTTGTGTAAATTAAATTTTATACACATTAGTAATTTAAGCTGTTCTTAAAGTAGAAAACTTCTATAGTTATGGTTCAATAAAATTAGTCTTAAAAATAGAAGATACTTTCTCAATAAAGACGTCTCGAATTTTTGTCCACAGATTGACTTAAGAATAACTCGTTAAGTTTTTAAAGCAAATAAATACTTCAAATCAATGGCTTTAAAAGTGGTTGTGAAACAACTGCAATCAAATTTTCTTTGCATGTTTTTAATGATTCTTGTGCATTTGCTAATCTGTTAGCAAAATACTTAGCATTTTTCTTTTTGTTAGATGATTCACAGATTAAAAGCATTTCAGTCTAAATATTTGTGTACAATTTAAGTTAATTACACCGCTTTAAAAAAAAAAATTACTATCGATCAATAAACAAAATGTTATTTTAATATTACCAAACGTTTTAAATTATTGCATGGTTGAAAATGCCTTTTTGATAGTATAAAATCATTTCCAGGATAAATCCATGCTTGTTAAATGCAATATTTTCTTTTAATTGCTCACTTGTATCTTATTTTAAATTAAATGAATCAAAATTTTGAGAAGATATTACTGTTGTTTTAAAATGTGTATGTAAATGGAAATTATATTAAAGTTAAACATTTAAGATTAAAAAATTTGAACAAAAAACTGGTGCAAGTTTTGTTAGAAATATCTCAATAGGGAACAATTATAAAAAAGTTTTATGAAATATTGAGTTTTATCAAAGAGAATTGAGAATAATAATTTTTGATTTGAGGAGAATAAGAGAAAGTAGGCTATATATTATTTATATATATTATTTTGTTATTGGCTATATTTCACCCTTTATGATCATAATAGCAAAAAATTTTCGAGTGCTCCTATATTTTACTAAGCAAATTTATTTTTTGTTAAGAATGTAAGAGTATGATGTGCATTTATTTCATAAGATAATTTCATAAGATTATAGCGCTCTTATGACAAAAATTTTAAAAGTTGAAATTTATGAACAAATTATTAATGGAACATTGCTGCTCAATTATTTTCAATATTCAAGAAGGGAAAGTGACATCCTTGTTTTAATATTTTAAAACAAGGCTGCCACTTTTCCATCTTAAGGATGGTTTTCTGTCTTGAATATTTTTGAAGTTGAAATTTCAGCACATAAATGTTTTAAGCGATTTTTAACTAAAATTTCCTTTTAATTAAGATGTAAAAGTAATTCAGCTTAAGTGCCTTTCGCTACTGATTTTATCCGAAATTTAACAAATATTCAGAGCTATAAGTTTATTATCTTCATCACACAATCTAGATACTGATATGTTCGTCTTTGTGAAGTTTTATACTTCAGAAATGAAAATTTATATATAATCGACCTGAACACAAAGCAATTACTACATTTTGCCTAAATACACTCTTTCTTATCTTTGCTTTAATTCTGAAAATTATTGACTCAAGCAGAGATGAGCTAAAAATTAAGTAGTTTTGTCCAGAGTATACATAAGACGAGAAAAACGTGTGCAACTTGTATGACGACTCATGTGGCAAAAAGCATGCTGGAATCTTGTGAGCACAAATTGAATTATATAATTTTTTATTAAATATTGAAATTAAAAATATAATTATATAAATATGAAACTAAAAAATAAATTAATGTAAACTAATGAATAATACGGCTTAAGTTTCTGAAGAGAAAAAATTGACGTGCTGATTTGGGTTCTAAAAGAAAAAAAAATTCAAATTCAACTAAAAATCTATGTTTGCTAAAATAAAAATATTTAGTGGATTTTTATTTAAAGTAATAAGCTATTTGATACTTTGTCAATCATGCTTATATCAGAAAATTGTGTAAAAATAGTTTGGTGAGAAGAAAGTATATATATTGAATTGTTCAAGGTGTAAATGAATGAGTTAAATCCATTTTATAACGAAAAAAACTTTAATGATAAAAATATAACATGCATACAATTCCATGAAATATAACGAGAAGCGAAAGCTACAAAACAAAAGTGAAAATTCCGCCTTTTTTAAACTGTAAGTTATAGTAGTTTTTTTAAACAAATGATCACTTTCATATAGTTAGCTCTGCGACAATATATGAACACTGCAATTATATATATATATATGTGTGTGTACTTTTGATAGTAGATTCTGAAAAAGATGTGAATAATATTAATAAATTGCATAGTTTTTCGAAGTTTTACTTGTGGATTTTTAATTTGGGATAATATTTGTTATTGCATTTCATTCAAACAACTTTTGAACTTTCAAATAAACAATTTGCTAGACCTATTGAAAATAGATTTTTTGCAGAATGCTTCTGTATACGAAAGATTTCATAAATTAAAATATGTATCAATTATTTACTATGTATGAAATTTTTATAGTTTACTACATGGAATTGCGAATGAGATATGCTTAATTAAGAAAATTTCAGGGGCTGGACGAAAAAAGGCTTAAGGTTCTAAAACTAATATTTATTACAATAATTTTTTTAAAGAACCATAACACTTTACCATACAAGTTATATTGCGAAACAGCATAAAACACTTGATAAATATTTTAAAATTTTCTATCTTGGCAATTACTTATCTAGTTCTATTAGTATCATCTCTGTTCTAAAAATAAACATATACGCTCTTGTTTGGAACAATTAAAATATGTGTTATTTAATAAAACAAATACACACATATCATTCTCACATAATATTTAGTTAACACATAATATATGCTTTTTTAAACATGAGTAAGATTAGATCCTCGTGTGTGCAAAAAAGATTGTTGAGCGACAAACTAAATAAGGAGTGAGATCATTGATGATTCAGTATTTCATTTACCGATGCTTTCGTATTTTTTTTTCTTTCAATTTACTGTAAAACATTTATGTAGCCAAAACAATGATTGAATAAGTGAGACCTATACAAACGAGTATATATATTGTTGGACCGTCTAAAAGAATTTGATATTTGAACTATATTGACTGAATTTAAGAAAATGTGAACTTCTGTTATTAAAATACTGATCGAGAAATTTTTTATAAAAAAAAACTCAACTGAATTACTAGCAGTTCCTTGAAACATTAAAAAGAAAATAATAATGTGAAATTCCCGATACAAATGATTGAAATTTTAATTCTAATAAAACGTTGATTGCAGTCATAGCATGCATTTCTATTATATAACTCATTTTGCTTGAAACTGCCAACAGATGCGAAAAAACTTATCTTTTTCCCATTGTTTTAGAGACATCTTGGAGGCAAAACGCATCTTGCTTTTGCAACACTATACAGAACCTTATTGTCAACATGACTGCTTCGTAGTGCTCAAAATGCGTGATCTGTAAAGTCAAACCCAAGTACAAGCCTTTACTTGCAGTGTACTGACACGGCTTTGTAGTTGTAATAGCTGATGTTGAAAGGAACTTAGCTGTGATCTGGTGGTTCTGAAAAATTAAAGAACTCGTTTGTGAGGCGAAATCTGATGATTATACACCCTGTCCAAATTGCCTCTAAGTCATTTTTGTCCGTTGTCCAACGTGCTATAGTTTCTTTCATACTCTCTGTAGATCCTTTCATTATAATCTAGTTGTATGGCTGATGCGAAACATCATTTACATCGTTCTTTAAATTTTCTGCGTCATTTAAGTATTTTGTGTTTGTATGGTAGTCCATCAGCATGACTATAGACTATTAGAGCATAATTTTTGCACGATCAATCTCCTTTCTCTTTTGGACAGGATATTCTGGGTTACAGTCTAAATTAACTTTTGTTTTACAGATTCGAACAGCATTACAGTTGTTGGGTGCTGTTTCCATCGATAGCAGGTCAATTCTAATCTTCTACGTGCCACTTTGGCAAAGTTACGATAATTTGGTTCCATTTTAGAATTTACGGCATCATTTTTCTGACATGTTTGAGGCTTGAATGATTTCTTGTTTCGGATATTCTAAAATGCTAGAGAAATCATTTATTATTTACGCATATGGAAGAATGCGTCACTTCTAGAAATGGTTTCACCTACTACTTTTTATAACATTCAATGGGCAATAGCATCCAATTTTTTGGTAACCTTGATTGGTTGCTTTAAAATAATTGCTAAAAATCAATGATTTTTCCAATCAAATGAATAATTCAGTCTTCAAATCTGATATTTTCCTTTTTAACATTAAGATTTGAAGTGTGCTAATGAACAAATCAAATACTACTAAAAAAATTTAAGATTCGAGCTCGAGCGGATAAAAGAAAAGCATTTTTAATATAAATAATTAAAATAAAAGGATACAAATTTACTTTCGAATATCAATTTCTTTTGTTAATAAACGTACGTTCGTATGTTATTTATTGTCATCCCATTTCCTTTGATTTATTAATTAGTTATTTTTCTAGTAAAATTTTAAACTGTTTTATATATCTTGAATGTATTTGAATATGATTTTCATAGTTCGCTTATATTTCTGTACCTGTTTAGCAGGTTTTAGGTTCGGGTTTTTTAAAACTTTCAAAAAAAATTCTGTTAGAGAAGTGTGCAATCTTTAACTGTGGATCAAAATGAAAATGATTAAGATTAAAATAAATGAGACATGTAAGAAATATATGCATTTGGAATCAAATATGTACGATTAGTTATAACAGTTACACTATAAATGGAATGGATGTTGCAATATTCGTCTTTAGATTTCAAATCGCTGAGCTGACGAGCCCTCTGTCCTTCCATTTAACAGTTCTTAGATTCGATTTTCTCCTTGGGTTTGAATCTTTGTAGTGATTCAGAATCTATTTCAAGCTGTAAGTTTTAACCTAGATATTGTATGTAAAGTGACCATTGAACGCCTCAAACTAATAATCTAGTTTTAATGTCACTTAAATGTCTTGATAAACAGCTGATTCATTTTAATATGCTTATAAATACAGAAAAAATACAACATTATAAAAATCTTATGCGACTCTGATAGTAGTTCATTGAATATAATTGTGAAGAGAGCTTAAAGAATAGTCCACCTTTTAGACTATTAATACGAAGAAAAGGTATGGTGTTTATTATAAAGATTTTAAATCTGATAAATTTTCTTCAGAATTAGATAAATAAGATGGAACTGCTTTTTACACGTACATTTCAAATTCTTACCAAAAGTTCCTTTATATTTCAATTTCAAAAAGATGTCTTTGAATAATTTGAGCACAAAATTATATGGTGCATGCCAGACTCTGTACTTATATTTTTGAGATCTGACAAATATATCTAACTATAATATTGCGCAAATTGTCTTTATTAGACATCTTCAACAACATATTTGTCAAAATCATTTTAACATTAATTACAATATATATATATATATATATATGGTCGCTGGGTGATTAACCCTTCACAACAAAGTCGGAAACTGCTACTCATTTGTCGTCACTCAACGGGCACCTTTGAACAAAGTTACGGAGGTGAGTAGCATTACCCACACAATACCACCACAAATCCGTTTATAGCTACCATATTCATGCATCTTCTCAGAAGAAAGTGCAGAGAAGGATTTGAACCCGGGAGCCGCAACACAGGAATCAGTCATAGGTCGGCATTCATAATAATAATATCCTACAATAAAAAAATTAAAAAAAAATTTTTTTTATTCATAAAATTATATATTATACAATAAAAAAGGATTTTTTTAAATCATGTATTTAATTTTTAAACATTTTGTAATAACTTTTTTTAAAATTTCAATAATTTTTGAAATATTAATATTTATGATTTTCACACGAGAACTCAAACTTTTATTTTCTTTATTCTTGATCAGTTCAGATTTTGCTAAAAATAAATTAATAAGTGGTAAATCTGAAAAAATCATTTAAAATGAGAAATTGTGTTTAGGGAGACTGCTTTATATACATAGAGAGAGAGAGAGAGAGAGAGATAGGAATTTTTTTTATCACGGCATTAAGTTGATTTTATCTTTTTTTAATGCATCATAGAGCTATCTAATAATATTTTTTTAAGAAAAAAAATGGATATTTATTCATTATGTCAGCATTAATCCAGAACATTATGAGTTATCTCTCAGACATAATGTCTCAGTAAATTCATATTACTGTCTCTATTCTTTTTTGTCTCATTATTTGTATCTTGACACAAAGCTCTCTATTTTATCGTAAAATAAAATAGATAATCATGTCGAATAAATATTGTGATAAATATTATTATTAAAATATTTTTAGTACAATTGTTTATCACATTTTATTTAACAATTACATATTTTTATTTTTGAATCTAATGTAAAGTAACATATCGACAAAAAATATGAAATTTTATTACATACTGATGAATATTTTAGATTTATCAATTTTTTTTTTTTTTTTTTGAAGATTTGAATAAAATGTTCAGAAATTAAAATGATTTAACTCAGGGGAGATGTATGTAGGGAAACAATTTATGTCTCTAACTGTTAAGTTAAAATTAATTTAACTGTTATTTTTGAATATCTAATCGAAATCAAATCTTTTTCAATAAAATAGAAAAAAATTTTTAAATTTATTGAAAACAAGTTAGGCAAATCTAACACTTATTAAGTTCTTCAATTTATGCTCGAAATTTCAATTAAGTGCTCTCGAATTTTTAAGAGAGAAGGTTAAAGTATTTTTAACAGTTCTTACTGTTGAGAATTTTGGATAATTATTTATAATAATAATAAAAATAATAATAATAAAACAGTAGTTTATATAATGGAAATCAGGCATTAATAGACTAATAATTTAACATAATATTTTAATTAGTTAACTTAATAATTTAACTTAATAATTTGTTAAATTTATTCAAATTATGTTTTTGTTTTTGTTATCTTCAAAGATTTAATCCACATTACACTGTTTAATGTATGCATATTTTGTAGTGAAAAAAATAATACTGTGTCAATATGAAAAAGAAATTGTCAATTAATATCTATTTTTCATACTGCATTTATTATTCGTGAAAAAAAGCTTTTTATATACATAATTGATCCAAATGTCATAGAGTTTAAATTATAAGTGTTAATCATTTAAAATATTAAAAAGAGTGTTATTTATAAATACTAAATTTTTAACCTTGGCAAACTTTGTGTATTTGTAAGTTACATGTCATTTACGATTGCTGAAAGTCGTCTGAACGAAATATAAATTTTCCAAGGCCAGCTTACTTTGTCCCTTTCATGAACAAATGTATTATGCAAATAGAATTGGTAATTGTTGATTTGTTAAACTCCGCTTTGAAGAATTGTCGTATGCTTTTAATAATTTACTTAATATCAACAAATTTAAATTAATGAAGTATTTCATCTTTGTTTTGAGAGATGAAAATTGTAGTAAAAAATGTAAACATTAATAAAATATGAATATCAAGTGAAAAAAAACTGAATTTTTATTAATATTTAAAGAATTGTTTTAGAAAATAATGAGGACAAACGATTTGTATGACAAAGCTGTTTTCTATATAAACTGTTTAATGGGGGAAAAAATCCGATATCCAAAAAAGACAATTGTAAAAATTTGTAATAAATAATTAAAATAAATAAATAAAGTGCAAAAAATATGAAACAAATTCCTTAAACAATTTAAAACCTGAAAAGTGCATTAAAAGAATTAATCTCACCTATCAATGAACCGTTAAACGTTTCTGGGTTCAACGTCCATTTCGAACGTGGATCCCTGTAGTAGTTTGGAATCCACTTACAAAGTTACGGTTAGAGTACGCATGTAAGTGACCGTAGCCACCAACCACCAACTCTATTTGCTTATATTATTTTTCAATGTTTAAATTTAATGCTTCTGTTTTGTATCTGTAAATAGCATTTTAACTTTTTCCGAATATTTTCTGTGGGTTCAGTTAGTTGAGATTCTTACTCAAAGATGTTGAAGTACTCTTGAATAAGTATTAAGTACTAAGAAGTATTGAAAAGCGCGTCAAAAATAAAAATTTTAATAATACAAATTGCACAATATTTTAATATTTACTTTTAATTTCTAAGTCTATTTTCATTCTGTACTTTTTACAAACATTAATACTTTGTTCAAAAGTTTTAATGTTATGTTTATTAAGGCATTCATTCGAGTTGATAAAATGATCTCATTTATATTTGTAGGAATTAACCATTTCATTTTTAGAATTAATCATCTTTCATTTGGTAAAAGAAATAAGATCAATTGATGCATTTAAAGAAAAAATCTGAATGGCTTTTTTTTTTACATTCTTAAAGAGGGATAATATTCTTCTGAAATTTTTTAACGTAAATTGAATATTTTCACGAAAATAATCTTGAGCATAGCGTGTAAAAATCCTACTCCTGGTATCTAAATTAAATCATTGAAAAATACCTTTACATGATTCATATAGTTCTTTGAAAATATATTATTTTTTTCCTAGATCTTGGAAACTCTTGAAATTTTGAGTTAAATTGAAAATCAGAGAATAATACTTGCAAATTTTTACTCATTTTCTTAAAATTTTCTTTTTATTTAAAAATTATCAATTTCTTCATATGAATATTGAAATTTCATAATGAGAAATATATAGAGAGAAAAGAATATTTTTCGTATGATTTTTCTTAATTATTATTTCTTGATTTAAGCATTATTTTGAGTGAGAAATAGAAGATAATTATAAAAATCATATTTTAAATCAAAAACTTAGAAAATGTTAACAAATTGCCATTGGAATATTTTCCGTTCATATTTAGATCTTCGAATAGCTTATTTAAGTAAATAATTTATCATGCAATTTAAGTAAAATGAAGAAGCTTAATTGTCTCGTGCACCTAAAATTAATGTGTTTGAATAAGTCTCTTTCAAGAATATGGCCTAGCTTTTGGATGCTGGATATGGATATGTAAATCTTGATTTAAAAATAAGTAACGTAAGTGTTTTCATATTTGTGCAGACTTTCATTTATTTTTAAAATAATATATATATATATATATATATATATATATATATATATATATATAATGTGAGAATATGTATTATGCATATATTGTGACACTTCACTCTCTCTTTCTCTCTCTTCCTTTAAAATGGCTTTTAAGCCTTAAATCTCCCACAGGTCGCCTTGCAAGATGGGCATTACAATTCAATGTTACAGCATTAAAAAAGAATATATTCCGGGTAAGGCGAACGTTATTGCTGGTGTGCTTTCCTGCCCAAATTATGTACTTGAAAGAGCAACCTGTGAAACCTGCACAATTATCGTTGATTTGATTCCAAAACAGCAAGTGATCTTCATGAAGAACCAATGAAAGGTGGCGATGTAACGAAAATAATAGACAGTTTTTAAAGTAATTCAAAAGGCGAAATTTTTTCAAATTGGACTCAAAGAGGTGATATTATGAATAAAGATGTATTATATCAATATTCCCAAGAATCTGACTCGGAGGAGGCAATTAGGGGTTCTCAATCATGAATGTGAAAGAATACGGAATAAACAACAGCAGACCATTACAGGGCAAATAGTACATATCAAAAAATTTCTGAAAGATATTGTTTTCCAGGAATGCGAAATTATTATAAATAAATGTATTACAAACTATGTTAAAAATTGCATTGATTGTAATAGGTTCAAACTATCAAATCAAAAACCTGATGGCTTATTGAGAATCCCAATTTACTCTCAACGTTTTGAAGCTTTGGCCGTTGATTTGTTTGGTCCCCTGCCAGAGTCCACAGAATGAAAAAATGGATTTTCATAATAGAAAATACTGCAACAAAATGGCTAGAATTCTTTGCACTGAAAAACGCTATAGCGAAAAAATGTACTATCCTGTTGATGGAAGAAGTATTCCTGCGTTTCGGAATTCCATGAAGACTCATAAGTGACAATGGTTCACAGTTTGTTAATGTAGTGCTTCAACAAGTTTACCATCTTTTTGACATAAAACAAATACTTTTTCCAGTTTATTATCCACACGCTAATCCTGTGTTGAGGAAGAATAGAGATCTCAAACTGAAATTGGCTATTGTGGTTGGAGACACGCAGACTAAATGGGTACAAAAACTTCCAACAACACGTTTTGCTTCGAAAAGAGCTGTATGTGACTCGACAAAATACACGGCTGCATTTTTAAATTTTGGAAGGGAACTTAGAACTCCTGATAATATTCAAGATGGTTAGTGTACAGTTATTTACAATGACAGCTTCGTAACGGAAATAACTCCATACTTGAGAAAATTTGCAAATATTTCGAGAGAAATCAAAGACTATGTTGAGCAAAAATAAGATCAAAGAAAAAAAACGATGTGTTTTTATCATCCTTTTAATTTAGTGTTTCTGTTTTTTATTGTGTGTAACTTAGCTTTGAATAATTAAATTATATATTGTTACTTTTGAGGCTGTTTTGATTGAACCCACAACCACCGGACACAATGACTGAATATATATATATATATATATATATATATATATATATATATATATATTATTGCCTGACTGCCTGTGCTAAAGCTACAAAGCCTGCTAAAACCACATTGTAAGAATGAGTAGTAATAAAATTAAAATTTTTCATACATTCAAATTCTCATTCGTAACAAACACAACGTATTTCCATTGATTATTTAAAGGTTAAACTGGAATGAGGAATATGGTTCCGAGAAATGGAAAAGTTGAATTAAATTTTCCTAATCGTCAATCTGCAGAAGCAAATTTTCATGGTAATAAACTAATAAAACCATTAACACAAACATAATTTTTAGTGTTTTTTTTTTCTTTTTTTCAACATCTAATTTTTGTGTTTTAAACCTTTATAACACTAGAAACTTATCCATCAAACTATCAACTATTAGTGATGAAAGCAATTTGAATGTGTAACAGTTTATATGAAATAACTAAGATAGGAGATAGAAAATTGAGATTCAGTTTTGATGCAAATAAAGTATTTTGTTTTATGCTTTTATTGATGATATAATTACCTTTTTTATAACATTATGTGTTTCCGTATTACTAAGATGGAGATCATTGAAATTCCTAAGCATTTACTCTGAGAGATGTGCTTGCTTAATTAAAAGGATCTCATCTGGCGTTGTTCAATAACATTTTATCGACTGAAGGACTTTTCTGTTGGATGAACGAAGGATTAGTAATTTTCCAAGATAATTCTCTGAAATTTTGCCGAAGGTTCGATTATACAAATATGAAGTATAATTGTCAAAATAATTATTAAAAATTCGTCCAATGAAAAAAATGAAATATCAGTTTCTTATTTAAATCAAAATCGAATCCATTGAACTGCTTGTAATGAATGTACTTTTACAAACTTTTACTGGAGGTTAAAGCTGTGCAACAGACTAAAAGACATTAATGTAACCCGCTTTTCCTTTCTAATTCAGAACAATACTTTCTCTCCCATTCAGCTAAGTATAGTGTAAAAAGGAAAAGAACAAGCCAAATTTGCTAATCCTCCAATAAATTAAAGCTAGTAATTTCATTCCGCCTTTTCGAAATAGTAGAAATAGAAAAGTAATCAGGGGATGATGAAAGACCGTCGAACATCCGCATCATCCTTTGCTTTTGATAGGACATTTCATAATTAGAGCGTCTGTTCATATGTCGTAAGAGAAGACCCTCTACCATCATTTTCATAGGCAGATATATTGATGCTGAATCCCAACATCTATCGCCGTTTGGTCAATAATAGGTGAAATTGTGAATCGAGACCTTCCACTTAGTGCAACTCTGCTTCTGCGCTTTGATGAGTTTTGTGTTTTTTCAGAACTAATAGCTTTGAGATGAAACAAAGTAAGTTATTTTATATTTCCCTTATTCAAGAAAGCAAGCAAATGTTAGTTAACCATTTATTAAGAGAATCTACATTACTGGCCATTAAAATTGCTACACCAAGAAGGTGACATGCTACAGACGTGAAATTTATACGAAAGGAAGAAGGTGCTGTGATATGCAAATGATTAGCTTTTCAGCGCATTCAGACAAAATAGGCGCCAGTAGCGACACCTATATTGGGTTTAAATGAGGAAATTGTTCAGTCGGTTCCTCATACACAAATTGCATTTGAACGTTGTTGCCTGGTGAAAAGTTGTTGCTATGCCTCGTGTAAGAAGAAGAAATGCGTACCAGATCGTTTCTGACTTTGATAAAGGTTGAATGGTAGCTTACCGGGATTGCGATATATCTTATCGCAGTATTGCTGCTCGCATCAGTCGAGATCCAATAACTGTTAGCAGAATGTGGAATCGATGGATTCAGGATGGTAATACGGAACGCCATGCGGGATCTCAACGGCCACCTATCACTAGCAACCGAGAAGACAGGCATATTATCCACATGGCCGTAATGGATCGTGCAACCACGTCACGAGCCGTGAGTCAAGAAACGGAGTCGTTTGGAAGACAACAAGTGTCTGCACGAACAGTTCGACGACGTTTGCAGCAGCATGGACTCTCAACTCGGAGACCTTGGCTGTGGCTTCCCTTGACGCTGCGTCATAGACAAAAGCGCCATATTTAAATGAATGAGAGAGCTTAAATGGTGTGATCAACGACGAACCTGGGCGCATGAATGGCGAGACGTCATCTTTTCAGATGAATCCAGGTTCTGTGTACATCATCATGATGGTCGCATCCGTGTTTGGCGGCATCGTGGTGAACGCACACTGGCAGCGTTCCTTCGTCATCGTCATACTGGCCCATCACTTGGCGTGATGGTATGGTGTGCCATTGGATACTCGTCTCGGTTATCTCTTGTTCACATTGACGGTGCTTTGAACAGTGCACGTTACATTTCTGGTGTGTTACGACCCGTGGCTCTACCCTTTATTCGAGCCCTGCGAAACCCTACGTTTCAGCAGGATAATGCCCGACCGCATGTTGCCGGTATTGTACGGACCTTCCTTGATATGGAACATGTTCGGCTGTTACCCTGGCCAGCACGTTCTCCAGATCTTTCACCAATAGAAAACGTCTGGTCAATGGTTGCCGAGCGACTGGCTCGTCACCAAACGCCAGTCACTACGGTTGATGAACTGTGGCATCGTGTTGAAGCTGCATGGGCATCTGTACCTGTACATGCAATCCAATCTCTGTTTGACTCAATGTCCAGGCGTATAACTGCTGTTATTACTGCCAGAGGTGGTTGTTCTGGGTACTGATTTCTCAGGATCAATCCAGCCAAACTTTTTGAAAATTTAATCACTTGTTATTTCTAGTACAATATATTTGTCCAATAAATATCATTTTGTTATCTGCACTTCTTCCTGGTGTAGCAATTTTAATGGCCAGTAGTGTACTTTTTTTATTTTTTCGCTTCTTACAGTTCTGCATATTAGTCTTTTTAAGTAATGGGACATAAAAGAAAGAACATAAAATATTGCTACTTGCTATCTTTCTCATGGAGACTTCTTTAAAATGTACGAGTGTCAAAAATAATGAGGGTGTCAGAAATCAACTCTGATTTTTATATCATATAGCATCTTATAAGTGAAAGTGATTTCCAGGCACAAGAACTTCCTCCACGTCATCTATAGTAGTACCTCTCATAAATGATAGGTGAAATTCATATATCGCAAAGATGTGGTCGATGGCTGATTGGTTAGCATTCATAACTTCAGGGCTGTTGGTCCCGTTTTCAAATCCTGTTTGGGGCTAGGATGTTTCTTTCTCTGCGTTACATCTGTCTTTTTTTCTGAGATGATGTATGAATGTGGCCCACCTTATAAACGGGTTTGTGATGGCAAGACGTGGGCAATGCTACTCGCTTCCGTGGCTTGGTTCTCAGGTACCCATCGGGTAAGGATAAAGGAGTAGTAGTTTTCGGTTTTGTTGTGTTGAAGGGTTAATCACTCAGTGCGCGCCGTTACAAAAAAATGTATCACAAGGAATGTACCCCAAAAAGCTCCGTATTACCATGTCAAAAACTTAAATGCATAAAATCAGAAACGGCAATTGTTGTTCAACGTTGGAATGCGAGAGTGAACTCTCATTCGGAAGAAAGCTGATTACTACTAGATTTAAGTGGGCTTAACAGGCAATTTTAAATTTTTCATTTAAAATATTAAAACAATTACAACCTAATCATAATACACACTTCTCTGAATTATTTCACAATTTAAGAAAAAATTAAATACCGCTTAAGATAAATATTATTTTTAGTTCAGAGTATGAGTTAAAAATTTACAATAAATGCCCATGAAGCTTTTCTAAGAAAAATAAAAGCTGTATGTTTCAAAACTTATCTCTTTCAAACATTATAAAAATGCTTCTTCAATAATGATTTTATGTTGTTGAAAATTCGGACGAGAATTTTTAATTAACCCGAAAATATATACTAGAATCTGCGGAATCTTAAAGTTGTACTTCGATTTATTCTATCGACTTCATGAAAAATATTTAAATATATATTTGTCACTTCCAGTCGATGCTCTACTGCAGTTCTTTCGGTTGAAAAAGCATTCTGCGGTTTAATGACGTAGTTCAACGAACCATGGCAGGAACATAAAAGTCGTTACTATGGATATGAAGGGTCATCTAAAAGCAGAAAGTTCAAGCATAGAGGCTACCATACAATTTGTACGGCATGCCTCATTTAGGTTAAGCTTGCATGGATGATATTTCTTAGTAGTCTTATGCCGCATGCAAGATTTAAGATCTTTTGTCAAGTAGAATAAGGTTAAAGAAAAAAACGATCATGAAATGTAAATTATGCGGGTTCTAGTTTTTTTTAATTTCTTTTATGTAAGCCGCACAATGTTTACTATATCTTTATCAATATTTTTAAGGCAGAAATTTAAATTTCTGTTTTATTCAGATTAATTTTAAAAGTGATGGTAATTATTGTTTCTGTATGTTGTAGAGAACAAGTAGAGTTAAAAAACTTTCTATGTTAAAAGAGTAATTAATATTCTGTTGGTTTTATAAACAAGCAGGTTAAAAAAAAAAAAAAAAAAGATAAAATTTAAAAGCGTATTCATGTCTGTTTTTAACTTTTACCGTTTTTATTATTTTTTAAATTGTTTATATATATATATATATATATATATATATATATATATATATATATATATATATATATATATATATATATATATATATATATATATATATATATATATATATATATATATATATATATATATATTTCCAATGCTCGGTTGATCTTAGGATTAATCCATTTAACGCATCAAGGGGTGTAGTTAATGGCAATTTATACAGAGGGGTACCTAATGATTGTGCCATCTTTCCCCGAAAATGAAAAATAGAGAAGCATACACATATAGAAATAACATGCCCAAACCAGGATTGGAACTCGGGATCTACTGCTTTGCAATTAGGGACACCAACCATTCCGCCCATTCCTTATATTAGTCTTATAAATTAAGAAAAGGCTCAATATGTTAATTATTTAGAAAAAGAAAAAAATTACATTTAACCCTTAAATGCATATAAAACTTTTACTTTTAATAAATAAAATTTGAAATAGTTTTTGGGAAATAAATAGTTGATGGAAAAAAATACGAAAGGTAAAACACACCATGAGATTTTTTTATTTTTATTTTCAAAAATTAATCTTTACATCACAAATAAAAGTTGCTTTTTTTTCTTTAAAAAATATTTATCAGTATATGCAAAAATATAAATATTGTTACTGGCTATTCTAACTTGTTTCTATATATATATATATATATATATATATATATATTTTATATAAAAATCATTATAATTCGTAACACCCGCTGAAATGAATCTATAGCTTCTTTAGGATTTTGATGTGAATGTTGCAAAATGATTAATTAATGTGTTGAAAAAGACGTTTTGTTTCAGAAATTAAAAATAACTACATTAAGTGATTAGAAATCATATTTCATTTAAACTTTTTATTATTTAATAATTTTTCCTTCCTTTTCATACATATACATTTTTAATAAAATATATGGTATTAACTTAATCACATTCTTAACTGACATTTAATATTTCTAGCACATGAAATGCAATGTTTATTTTTCTATATTTTGAATGTATGTTAGTGATAGTGATTCTTGGCAATAAATCATTTTTATTTCCGTTAAAATAATTAGTAACAATAGCGTGTTTTTTACATTTATTGGAATGTTTCATATACAAATGTATGTCAAATAATCCAAAAAAGCATCTGAGGATTCAGGTCAAATTAAATTTTTAACTAAGCGAAAACCGATCATTGGGTAACTAACGATCATTGCTTATTTTGAGTAAGAGCTCTTTTGCTAATTTATCTTATGACTCGTATGGATCTGGTTAGCTAAATATTATGTTGAAAGAGTGCAGCACACTATGTCTTAATTTCTTATTGATGCATGTGTGTAAAAAAAACAGCTGCTCATGTTGAAACATGTTTACTGTTGTAATTACTCAAATGTAAAACAAAAATTAAAAAAAAAAAAAATTAAGAAACTTAACACAAGAGAATGGAATGTCAGAAAAGGAGAACCAATAAATTATGATTGGAATTAAAGTAACATTCAAGAAACCGCAATATTTGAAACTTCCCCTTTTTATATTAAAAACAATAGTCACGTGACAAGTAGGCGTAAACCCTTCACCACTGACGTTTCAGACAGGTTGTGCATGTCTCAGTGGACCACATGACAGGAAAATGCTAGAGCGCATGCGCCATTCCGTTGATTTCAAATTGTTCCTCGTGAAAGTCAGGCAGAAATGAGTAAATAATATTAGCAATCTGTATTCGATATTTTTTCTCGCGATTCCTTAGTTTCATTTCTGCAAGAGTGAGTGTTTCCACCTGTGACCTGGTTTCCTTTGCTATTACGGTGAATCATTTCTCAGTTGTAGAGCCTATCTTCCTGCAACAAATGTAGATTAGTTCAAGTTCAAGGAAAAGAATAATTACTTTAGAACTAATTTTTCCATTTTGAAATCATTGCACGGACAGAATCGCAGACTTCTGTGATATTACTCAGAACTCAAATTGTTGTTTTCTTCGAATTTTTGCTGGTAATAAAATAAAATTGGACATTCATAAAGATGGATTTTTGTGTTTTTATCGGAAAACGATCGTCCTTGAATATCGTTGTGAGTTGCATACTGTGAGAGAGTCCGTTGGATTATTTTTGCGCCGATTTGCAACAGCGAGTGATACATTCTGCTCGCAAGATATTATTAGTAAGTAAAAAATATTGTTCATTTTTATATTTTAGGTAGCAATATTAAGCATTTGATATTATCGTCTCCATTTACAATGCAACTAACTTCTAATTTGTCAGCGAAAATTATTATAGTATATTTTTCCCCTTGGAAATTCCTCGTTCAAAATTTATGGAATGATTCGTCTAATATATAAACACTAAATCTGATTGCACCACAGTGTAAAACTTGTTTCATCATTAAAAATTTTTTCTTAAGTTACATTCTGAAAAACATAATTTGCGGCATTTGAGTGGTACACAATTTTAAGCCGGAAATTATGTATTATTTAGTCTGTAAATTCTATACTATCAAAGGTTTTTCTTAAACTTCTTTAAAATTTTCTATACACTGAATATGCTTTATCATAATTGTTACATATATTCTTGACACATTTGCGGAAACTTAAAATAAAATTAATGAATACTTTAATAATACAGAGAACTATATTTTTGTAATTACTTTTTTTATGATATTTAATGGTAAAAAATTTAAGAAGTTCTCTATTTCTGTACCTATATATATATATTTTTACTCCTCTCTAACAACTTATTTTGTTTCTTAATAGATCTTAACTATATTTAACTATTATTACAATTATCATTAATTACTCCTGTACCATACTAGTTTTTCCTTTTTTTGTTATTCAATATAGATACGTGATCTATATCTGCATACCAGACTTTCTATATACCAGTTATAAATTAACTGACATCTTATTCGATTAAAAACGGTTAAAATTTTAAGTTGTTTTAATATAATTCTTAATTGGAAAACAAATTTGAGTGCCAAATCTCTTTTTCATTTCATATTTAATTCAAATAAAAGGTTAAATATGTATTGAGATACACAAATACTGACAGTGATACATTTACGTAAAATGTTGAATCATAATTTATATTGATCTTTTTCAGTAGAAAATATCACACACTTTAATTTTTAATTCAATTTTTGAGTACCATAAATATTATTTCTGTTAATAAATTTTTATGTTTAGTGTTTGACCTGTTATAATAAAATCAAACTTTAAATAACGTTATTTAAAATTTAGTTTACTATATTCTTTATTATTGAAATGCTAATAAAATATAAAAATTATAAATAGTGGATGCATATTATAGTGAAAATATTCGTGTGTCTGAAAATTTTTAATTATGAATAATTTATTTCTTATAATTTTTTTTTATTAATTTCAACTTTCATTTCATATTTACTACATTTCATTCATATTTAAAGTTAAAAATTAACTTGAGTAATGTTTTTCTTTAAAATATATTACCAACGACCAATTTTTAATATCTTTTCAGTATAATTAAATTTTGACTTCATGGAAACATATTAAATAAAGTCTGCTACATTTTTATGACAAAGCATATGCTGTTTTTCCCCTGTTTGTTGATTACAATCAGTTAAAAGTTCATAGCATATTCGTTGCTACAGTTTTTGAATTTATCAAACTAATTTAACTAAAAAAGGTGTATTTATTTTCGATACTTAAATAATGATGTTTCTTAACGTATGTTTATATAAGAATGTTATGTGGGTAGATTTTCCTTTATTATAACATAAGAAATTTTTATGTAGTATTCCGTAAAGATAAGAATTTTATATCTCCAAAATGCGAACATATTCCATATTAGATTATAATTCTTTTTCTGGTGAGCATTATTTAGCTTTAGAATACACAGTACTAGTTTACGGCAAATTTAAAATTCTTGATAATTAAATGAGTGACATATCTTAATTAAAAATAATATTATTTTGATTAAGTTTAAATAAATATTTCATGTATGTAGTGACATTTACTTGATAATTAGGACGAAGTGTCATCTTTATGTTATATTTGTAAAAAATATTGTCAAGAGTGAACATTTTATAATTCTCAATTCAGTTTTGCTTAAAGTAGGGGAACTTTCAAACGATAAGAATGATAGATTAAATTTTTATGTGAATTATTACTATAAGCCTAAAACTCCAATGTTTATACGATTAGTGAAATTAAATTTCTTCGAATTATTTTATTTGATAAATTTATTAAATTTTATAATTGAAAATATAAAAAATTACTTTTTAACTTTTCTTTCCAACAAATTCAATTTCCCTTTAAATATAAGATTACACTTAGTTTAACATGAAACTTCAATTTTATATAATTTAAAAGTTATTAGTTATAAATGAGATAAATATATATAAAATGAATTTTTCATGTTTTAAGCATGTAAGTTTCATTTTAATAGTTTTAAAAACATTTGTTTATTTCATCTATATCTCAACATATGATCATAACACGAAAATCATGATATGAAAAGCATATAATCGCGATAATTCTTCTCCAAATTAATTTCTAGTTCATTCATTTGTAAAACATAAATGATAAATAACATGTTTAAAATAATTTTCGACGTGTTTATATTTATAGAATAAACTATCATTTACTCAGCTAGTGTGCATTATTAATTCACTCAACAAATTACGTGGATGACGTCATGATCATCCGTGGAATACCTTTTTTATGTTCTTTTACTCAACTTTTTTCGTATCTTGAGTAAAATGAAGATAAAGTTTGAAAGTATGCTTTTACTCAAAAATTGATATTCATAAATTATAAAAAATTAGCATTAACGATTAAATGAGAAAGCACATTTTTTAAACTTTTATTTAACTAAAATAGCTTAATAATTTTAGGCCTTAAATTTTTTTCATTGATCATTCATAAGCGATTTTAAAGTCTTAAGAGAGAAAGAGAGAGTTCATACTCTATGAATGAGTGTTTTCCTCGCTCAGTTTATATATAAAATAAATACGTAATATGTTCCGTCTGGATCGATTTCCATATTTAACCTTAGCAACCACTTAATGGCGTGTTCTTTTTTTACTTGCACTAACATGCGTTACACCTCGTTGCTTCTGCTTTAACACACAGCTTAGTGTCGATTTCACACACAACGTGCACCTGTTTGTAAAACAGTTACCTGATCTTAGGTGAAGCGAAAAGGGCGTCAGCGCCTGATTCAATAGCAAAAGTCTATTCCATTCTTCAAAGTTTTTCTTTTGTTTTTTTCCGTGTGTTACCATGCGTAAGATCTGCAATTAAGAAACTGGTTGGGAACGAAGAGGAAGTGTTTTCGTCTGAGAGGCCCATAAAAAGTGTGTCCGCAATTTTGATAGTTATTGTTTTTCCAAACGCTATTTGATGTCTTCAACTTGACCTTCTTAAGTTGTTATTGTAACACATTGATTTTACAGTTCATGCTGTTTAACAATACTTTCATGTCAATAATAATGCGAGCGATTGAGTCTTTTATTGATCTGTTAAAGTCAAATTCAATGTTATTTTTTTAAGAACTGATGCATTATATTGAAGGTATAAGAAAGGTATATAATTGATATTCTTTCTATTCGAACATACTTTGTGGGAATGGAAAATTTTTTCGCAAAGAAATGTTTTACTTGAAATGAAGTTTTGAAACATTTTTATATTGAATCATACGAAAAATATTAAGGCAGCTAATTTAACTTTTACATAACATCGGTGGTGAAAGTCCTGTTCTGAATTCATATTTTTAAAAAGTCCGCAACTTTTTTGCCTTAGATATTAAAATTTAATGGAAAATATTTAATGAATCTTTTCCCCGAATTTTCATTTTTATGAACAAAAGGTAAAGACATTTTGTGAACAAAAAATTGTTGCAATTCACAGGCAATGGAGAAGAACAACAAATTGATTCGTTTTATAACTTATTACTTTTCCCTCTTTCAATTATTTTTGATGAAAATATGTGTCTTTATGTCAGTTTATATTTATAAATTGTTAATAACCAACACTGAAAGAAATTTAAGTGGAACAATACAACGGAAGTTAATTGAAAAAGCAAATGATACTTGTCTTTAAGGGAAAAACTTACCAAATATTTTGCTATAAAAATTTACCTCAGTTGGAAGTTTTTAAATAATATTTGAAATATCTTGTATTTCTAAAAAATTTGCTTTAGCATTTGAAATATTCATTTTGATGTTTTCATTCAGTCAAAACTATTTGAATACCGAATGTAATTAAAAATTGTTCGTATAAAATGCTTAAAAGTATTTTAGAAAACACAGTAAAATTGATCACCGGGTCGAAGCAATTATTTTTATATTATAGTATTTTTCATTTCTCTCTTTTCTTCCGAGTTGACACCTTACTTACAAAATCAAGAACAAATCAATCCTGTCTTTCTGTGATGTTTAATTTAAGAAATTGCATTATATTCATTTGATTAGTTATAAAATAATTTGCAATTAAATTGATTTTCTGGTAATCAAAATCTTTGATATGTTTTTTTTGTCTTGTGCCAGTTAAGCTGACAATATGGGATGCGCTGCTCCTTTTTTTCATACTGAACCATATTTGGTGGAGTCCGACTGCTTCAGTATACACATGTCATAGGGACCCGTTTATAGGGTAGGCAATCATTTATACCTCATTCATACACAGAAAGGTCAAACACAGGATAAAGAGAGAGAAAAAGTACATCCATGCCCGAACCGGGATTAGAACCCAGGACCTTCCTATCCGCAGTCAGGCACTCTGATTACCAGACAGGGCGGTCGGCTTTTGAAATATTAAAAGGCTTTATTTGTGTTTACTGTTTAATAATGTAAATGTTATCATCAAGTTTTCAAAAAATTGACAATTAGTTTCAAAATTACAGTATCAAATATAATTCAACTTTGCAATTATCACCTCAAGTAGGATTAACAAAAATCGTGGAAAAAATTCAGATATGTGAGTATCATCAATATAAAAGAAATCATTAAAACTTCAGACCAAAAGAACAATTTACTACTGAAATATTCATTAATGAAATGATGGATATAAAATTTTATTCCATGTGAAACCTTCAGCGCATATGAAGTCCTAACAATATCACAAATAAATTTTTCAAGTAAGAACTTATTCATAGTCAGAGCTTAAATTGAAGAGCTAAAGTTCATCTTGAACTCGATTGTTGCAGAGGGAATAGAAATTTTTTCTGTGATTAGTAAGAGTAAAATTTTATGTAGTATATATAGTTAATAATAGCCTTTATTTATTTATTTTTTAAATTTTATATAAAATATGTATGGTTACTTAGCTGAAGTAAAATTCTCTTGCATTTAAAATTATTTAACATGTATAATACGCATCTATTGATGAATTTATTTACTTGACAACCAACACGAAACCTCCCTCTTTAAAACAGTACATTTACACAAGAACATTTCCTCACATAAAATCTGTAAGCGTGATTTATCTAATTAAAAATTCTTTGGTCAAGAACTGTTATAAATTATATCAGTCTTATGTTACTATGTTAGGAATCACGACGACTGCCATCTTTAAGCACAAAAAGGGCAGCTGGTTGTTTTCGTCTGAGGAATTAGCACAATTAAACAAGGTCACGCTGTCTATGACCTAATATATCACTTTGTCATTATTTTTAATCTTAAGTGATCTGTTTCTTAGATATGGAATAGGTATCAGACTTAATCACCTTCTTAAATGCGTTTTTTTTCAGTTATTGCGGACGTCTATTATTCGTGCTCACAATTACATTTGTAGATCGCATCGTAAGGAGAGAGTGTATTATTCAGAATTAATATTTAATACTTTGATTTATAATAATTAACAATAAAATATATATAAAATAAGTCATTTGCATTATGGTTTATGCAAAGTGCAAATCAGAAACTCGAGTAAAATATAAAAATTAATGTAAGAAATAAAGAGTGAAATAAAAAAGCAATGATTGATATTTATAGAAATTCATTGTTCTTTTATATTAAATATAAGAGAGTGCTTAGTTTTAGTTATATAAAAAATGCCTTTTGTAATGAGAACTGATAAACTGGAAAATAAACTTACCTAAAACATGTCTTATAAGGGAAAAAATTTTTTTTTCCAATTTCACTAGTTTGTATCATTATATTAAAAATAATAATAATAACTATTTAACTCAGCAATTCTTATATTTTTTATATATATAATAAATATATATAAAAATGGCTATAAGATTTTCTTTTAAAAATATAAGAATTGCTGAGTTATTTTTATAACCTTTTTAAAATGGTATTTTTATGTTTGAAAATATATTGTGATTTAAAAGGTAGACACACATTACAAATTATATATAAATGCATAACTGTATAAATGAAAATATTATGATAAAGAAATATACGTCATAAATGAAAATATCGTAATAACTAATTTGATTTCTGGTAGCTTATTGGTGAAAAATGTTTTTATTAAATATCATGTAATCTAACATTGCTGTGCATGTGACAGATTAATCGAAGAATTTCCCTAGATTATATTAAGGGGAACTGATAATATTGATATTTAATAATAAATCTGCTGTAGGTTTTAGAAATATGTATAGAATTTACTTGTTATTATATAAAATATTATTTATAGTTTATAAATAAAAAAAATTATGGCAGATTGTAGAGAGTTACAACTGCAACAGAGTTTATTAATCTATTGTTCCCTTATACGCAAGGAACCGGCCAGATACGGCGACCTCTTAGCCACCGCGTTGCCCCGGGTGGACCACAGCGGGGAGGGCCACCATCGCACCCTCACACATGCCTAGGGACCCGTTTATAGGGTACACTTCATTCACACATAAGGAAAGGACAAAGACAGAATAGAGAGGGAAAGTACATCCATACCTGAACCGGGATTCGAACCCAGGACCTTCCCATGCGTAGTCAGGCACGCTGACCACTAAACAAGTTGGCCGGCTAAATTCTAAATTCAAAATACTAAATTAAAAAAAATAATTTAAATGTGTGCTTAACTTTTCAAAATAAAGTCTGCATATTTTATTACTTAAACTCTTAACTTAAAATTCGGTGTTAAAATTTTAGGTTTGGATTAAAATTTAGCACCGCAATATTGAAAAAATAAGAATTTCTTATGAATTTTTTTTTTCAAAAATATAAGGATAATAGCTATTTTACAAATAATTAATACTATCCTTTTTTATGTATGTACTGAAACAAGTATTTATACTGATTGTTGAAATGGATAAATTTAAAGGCTTTTATTGAAAAGCAATATATAGACAGCTAAATTAATGTACTTTAATTAATTTTAAATTTGACCTTAAAAAAACTTTGCGGCAGACAAAGTCGTCATACGAATCAATTATAATACTTTACTTAAAAGAACGTGACTTGTTGATTCTTGATATTTTACTTCAAGGACCGGGATCAAGAACAAGCGAATAGAAAAAGACCTGTATAAGCGGAAGCGAACTTTAAATCAGTCATGATTTTAGACACTTCAGTAGTTCAAAATTTAAACTCTCTGATCTCGGTTTACTTATGTGATTAAAAGTGAAATATATCTTTTTTGAATCTATAAATAAAGTATCAGAACCATACATCAAGGGCTACAAATGTTACAGAATTGCGTACTAAAAATTTTCAGTTTATTTATATTTAAAATTTATTAGATATTTTGTATTAAATCAGTATCATAATTTTTCAAATAAAATAATTCATAACGAATTATATTTTATATTTTTAGGATTATATTTTTATTTCACACTGATATTTTTCTATTTTTGTATTTTGATATTCATTTTGAATATAATTTTACGACACTTTCTTATAAAAAATATATATATAAAAATGGATATCATATTTAATATTATTGTTATTGGCTATTAATAATATCTATCTATGCTTTTTGATTACTTAATGATAATTGGGAGTTTTTTCTGAAAAATAAAAGGATTAATTATTAGAGAATAAAATAATAGCAATAAACAATTTCAATAGTTATTGTAAATCTTGAGAAAATATCACTGAGAAGAATGATTTATTTTATTTCATGTTTTATTTAATAAATTAATGATAAAAGAAAGACACAAACATTTAATGAATAGACACTTTTTTTAATATTATTTCAATTTTAAAGATGCACAAATGAAATTTCTACTTTTGTATTTTAATTAGAAAATGATTTAATAACTTTAAAAATGTATGAGTGAAAATTACTTTATTATAAACTAGATAATATTATCTAATTGACATAGGAATGTTTTATTTAACGCACTATTTTTAATTAGTAATATTATGCAATTAATTCTGAATCTTAAATATTTTTAGTTGATGAATTTTTTATAGATTATTTTGCATTGTAATTTATGCTGTTTGCTCTTAAAAAGATTTAAATTTTGCCAAATTATTGATTAAATCATTCTAATTTTTTTTAAGTAAGTCTAGTTTACTAATTATCAATGTTAGTGTAGTTTACTAATTATCAATGTAAAATTTCATTTATGTTTAGGTTTTGTTATATATATTGACTTTAGCATACTTTTTGAAAATTATATGCTAAAGTAACTATTATTTTCAATAAATATTTTCATTAATGGTATGATTTTTAAGAATATAAATTTTTGTTATTTTTTTCATAAAAATATATATATATAGGCTATTAATACACATAAATTTAAAGACAATTTTAAAGTTTTTATTCATGCAAATAATACGAGTAAAATTAAGAGCACATTTAAATAATATTCAGTAACTTATAAAATAATCATGATATAAATTTACATGCAATACAATATAACTTTGCCAATTGGTATTTAATCCATATTTTTTAAAATGATCTACATATTTTTCTATTTATATATCCGACCCCTTTTTGAGGAAATAATTATATTGGATCGTTGACCGATATTTTCACACAAAAACTTTTGTTTAGGTTTGTATTTCCTGCCTTTAAATACGTAGGTTCTAATTGGTCTACTATACAAATTGTGTAAGCTATATATGTGACACAAAAAAGTTTAAGCTTTCGAGTAAATAACCTTAGCAAACACAAAGAAAAATTCTAAATGAATAGTTTTTAATATTATTGCCTAAGTTCATTAAATACATTTAAACATTTTACAATATTAAACTTTTAGTAAATTTGAAACATCTTGTAAAATTTTGAAATCTGAGTTTCATTTGATGTTGACTCCTTCGATAAGAAATAAAAAACGAAATAATTAGTTTATGATTTTCACTTTAAAAGGATTTGCTATAAAAAGCTCTGCAAAAATAAATGTCACTATTTAGTAATCTAATCATAATTTATTGATTGTTACTTTGTCATAATTTATTGAGAGACAATCTTTAGCATTTACACATATGGTAGAAAAACCATTAAAATGAACGCAATAAATACCAGAATTCGGAATTTGCATTATCATTGGCATTTTTAGAAACATCAAATTATTTTACATATAAATTTAAAGTCACAAATGATAATAAAAATTAAAGATTTATGAGAAAATGTTAATTATTTTGAAGAAAGTAAAAATAAAAATCTTTATTTCACTTTTTTAAGAGGTGTTTTCAAGTCTCATTAATATGAATGTTTAATTAACGATGATATAAATTTCAGATTATAATTGAATACGTAGGCGAAAATGCTAATGAAAGTTATATATCAAGAATTCTGATTTAATGTTCTAATAAATCAATATTTTGAAATTTGTTGAAATGACAAAATGAATTAATTCTCAGTATTTTCTTTAAAATAGATTTTTTAAAAAAATATTTGAATTTTATCCTGAAAAATATTTCAAAATGCAACAGGATACTTAAAATATTTTTGATACTTTAAAGGCGATTTCCTCAGTTTTTGAAACTTCTCAACATATAGTAGAGAAGCTTCAATATTTTATAATCAAATGGGAACAAAGTAGAAATTTTATCCAGTATCTTCGAATTGACTCTTTTAGAATAATGCATGATTAAATTCTTGTGATTGTGTAGTTAATTAACCGAAATTCAAAGAGTTTTAATAAATTAATGTTTTTAACAAAATTAAAAATAAAAATATTTTTCTTAAAAGAAATAGTGCGACAAGGAAAACAAATATCAATCATTTTCATGAAACTAGTTCATTATATATATATATATATATATATATATATATATATATATATATATATATATATATATATATATATATATATATATATATATATATATAAATAAATAAATATATATATATATATATATATATATATATATATATATATATAACAATATAAAAAACTCTTGTCTATTTATCCTGCTCACTCGATTGTAAGTAAGTTTTTGGCTTGCAAAAATCATATTTTTTTAGAAAAATTAAAACAACATTTTTCTTAACTTTTGTTTAATGTTCAATATTTTGATCAAGATATATGATTTCATTTTTACAAATAAGTTGAGTATGATAACATTTTATAAAATTGTCTTCTATTATTTTAGAATTTTTCAGTGTCAATTCTCATTCAGTTGCGCAGTGCAATGTACAACAAACAGTAATAAAAATATTAATGATTAATGTTAAAAAAGATATAACAATAACACATATAATCCATTTTTATATTAAATACAGATATGTATGTGTGTGAACAAAAAGTATGGATGTATTATATTTAATGTCTTTAAAGGAAAAATTTCGTTTAAAAACAGTTCTTTCAAAATCTAAAAAATAACAAAGAAAAAAATCAAACTTTATTTTGCTGTTTTGTTTACTTTACTTCAATTGAAAAGCGAAAAATTTTGCTTATATAAGTATTTACTTTATTAATCTAGTTTAATGAAAATATATTAATTTATCATAGCATATTATAATGAATTATAAAATAGGGTAAAAAGACCTTTGCAAACAGCATTTTCATTTTATTTGCAATGTAGGGAAATGAAATAGAATAAAGAGAGGACTGCCCTTTTATTCGTATAAAATTAGCTGAACGAATTGTTTTAAAACTTTAACATTTAAACTGACATTTTATTTTTGGTTATAATTTTGTCTAAAAATAAAAAAAAATTTTGAAATCATACTATATAAGCTCAGTTATGATATTCCTTCCACTTACAGGTGAAAATACCAAATAATGACTTTAGAGATAGAATGCTACGAGTCCCCTCCGGGAGCTGAAAGGCAGTATGTGGTGAAAGTGGAAGATTTAGAACATTACACGAAGACGATGTCCGAATCGGGAGGATTTAAGGAGCAATTCGGAGTAAGTGTAGTCCATATCCTTCCGGAATAATGTATCACTTCCTTAAAATAGATTGATGGTGACGTATGTGCCCGCGCTCATTTTTAATCTTTACCTCCTACATCATTTTTCCTCATAAGAATCTACGTAAGTGTGCAAGATTACTATAGATATGCTACAAATTTACTTGTGTGAAAAACTCAAGGTGGTTTTAAATCCAGTTATGATATGAAGCCTTTTGCATCAGATTTTAGTTAATTGAACTCCTTATAAATGGATATGGGATAGTTAGGAAGATTTCTTTCTAAATAATGAATTGAAAATGTTTTCATTATTTCAGTATTATGGAAATGTATTAATATTAGAGGCAGGACTTTCGCATCTCATGAATACTTAAAAAAGTATATTGCCTTTATTTCCAACATTAAAGTGTTCTAGATTTTCATTTAATAATTATAAACAGTTTATTTAAAATTAAAATCATTTCTTTATTTACATATTTTTTTAAAATTAAAGTCTCTATTTGCATATTTTTAATTAAAGCTTTAATACATTGTTTAAGTATCATAAATTGAGGCTTTCTTAGGTAAATCAGTAAACATTCCCAAAAAGTAAATTTTTCAATTTTATTATTTGCAAGGATTGTAATGATTTTTTATTATTTGTCTATAAATGTTAATTTAAAAGCAATTTTAACTTTATTCCCTTAAAATTAAAATGACCCTTTGGTGAAATAAATGTATCATAATTAATATGGGCAATTATTCCTATAATTTTATTTAGCATTTTTGAAAATGATTTACAATTTAATTTTAATTTGTCATAATTTTTAAATTTAATTTAAAGAGAACTTGAAAAAAATGCATTATTTAATTCACAAAATTTATTTAATTTTTTTTGTGAGATGCAGTAGATTCAAGATATATAAGACTAAAAATATTGGATTCAGATTTCTATTTATGAAAATTAGAATTTTCAGTTTCCATCTTCTTGATTATTAATCTATTTTAATAATACGATAGTTGACTTTTTAATTTAGTAACTTTCACATATTTTGCAATGATTATTGCAATTCGTACTAACATAAACAAATCCTTTTTTTGAAAACTTATCAAAACTTTTATATTTTTTTGTGTGTTAGAACATTTTAGCCTCTTATGTACTCTTAAAAAATCGAGTCATTTTCATTACTGCATGAATATCAGATTTGTCTAATTCTTTTATGATCTTTACATTGGATTCACTGCAATATGTTTATAGGTTTATGGAATTAGATTTAAGGTTGATTAAATTTTTTTTATTTGGGAAAACAAAAATATTTCCCTCTGCACCAAGGAATACCAACAGGGCCCGAAGGTATAACAAATGTACTACATAACAAATCCAAATAAATCAAGAGATGAAAAAAATAATAATAAAAGAAGGCAGAGAGAAAAAAAGAGGTATAAAAATAAAAAGGAGTTAGATAACAGCATGGATAAATTTTTAAAAAAATCCAAAATTCTCTTTCTTTACTAGGTTTACCAAAATCGGGAGCCACCTCTTATTTAGATCTTTACAAAGTTCGTTCCTTTCTTCTGAAACAGATGGGCATTCAAGAAGAATGTGAGAAGGGTTATCACTCCCAGAGTTGCACATAAACACCTCTCTGTTTTTAATGTGGAAATGGTAAAGATAGCTATTGAATTTCCCCTGTCCAGTGAAGAATTGCGTAATCTTAAAGTCAGTGTAGAACCTGTAGTTCTTAATTCTGATGGGAACTGATGGAAAAAAAGTTTGTCCACTTACAATTATAAGAGGACACAAAACCTGAGTTCCATTCTGTGATAATCTTCTTTTTGGCAGTGGTTTTGAAAAAAAGACTTAGGTAAGCTAATATCCAGTTTATTTAGAAGTAAAGGAGAAGATTTGGCCAGGAAATCTGCTCTTTCATTTCCATACACACCATTAGGACTCTTGACATGTGAGAAAGTGAAGGAAATATTTTTGATATCACACATATTTATTGAAGTCTGGACTTCCACAAAAAGTTTTTCAAAACTAGTTATATCTTGCATTGGTTAAATTTGAAGTAAATTAAGAAAGGTAATTCACTCCATTAGTGACTGGATTTCTGTTTAAGATATTTTTAAGAATAAATAAAAGATTTAAAATAGTTTTATAACTTATTTCAATTTTGTGATCCGACAGTTCAGGATTTAATCCGTAAAATCTAACCATAGTGTTGCGACTTCTGGTATCATTTTATTCAGGCACTGATGTCGGATTACGTTTTGTGTACAGTAGAGCTTTAATTATCCGAATCCATTGTAACCGGACCTCATTCAGACGTACAAAATTTCAGATAATTAGATTTTTTTCGAAAAAAGGATCTGTTTTAATTATTGTATGTTGAAAACGAGAGAAATAAACTGTATATTTTTAAAGGAAAAGAACTTCCACTCCATTAAATGAAAATGCACTAGTTTTACATGTAAAAGGTACTTACAAGTGCTATGCATTAATACAGTTTGTATGTTATTGTTCTTGTAGTACCAGCATATGTCTCTGTACCTTGCCATGAGATGGGCTTTAGCTTTAGACAGTTTGCATGTAGAGTGATGTAAATAAAAGTCATTTCTTGCTGAATATCTTGGTCAGAGTAAGCTGTGTCTCTTCCTTCATTTTCGGGCAGAGTGGTGCATCCGCGTGTAGTATAGAATTTGCACGTTGTCACGCTCGTACTGATGCTCTGTCCACTTCAAAACAGTTTCAAAGCCGACAAATGTTTTTCCAGCTGATAGTCTCGTGCCTGCGTCAACGTGGGCATAGAGGCCATATTCTTAATTAACACTTTAAATAAGTTTACCATCTTTTGCAATTTGAAATCTAGGGTCTCTCTCATAATCCATTCTCCTATATCTTCAGCACTAATTTTTGAACATTCTGGAATTTTCAAAACAATGTTTTTGAATTCATTAAGTGAGACAGCTTTCTCATTTTCTCTCATCTCTTACCTTTCCTTTTTTTTTTTTTTTTTTTTGAGATTTTTATCTTTTTTCAGTCGAATTTATTTTTTTCAAAATCTGAAAGCGATTTGAATGATTAACGAATCAGATAAACGGAGTTCGGATAATTGGAGTTTTACTGTATTTCCTTCAATATCATTAATAGTTTATTGTGCAATTTTAATGTGATACAAAAAAACTTAGGCATTGTTTTTAAGAATGTCAACATTTTGAACTTGGCTTTTAAATCTTGAGAAAAAACAATGAGTTGTTTTATTTTAAATCAAAATAAAATTTTAGTATTGTTGACTTAGAGAGTTAAGTTTACTTTGTTTTCAAGTATTTGTTCAATTCTTCAGACATTTAAAAATTGTTTTACGTTATGGAAGATTGCTTAATTTTTTTTTTTTAGAAATATTAAATATATATCCTTTGATTGAATCTGAGATTTTTATTTATTTGTTATTTTGTGAGTATCAGTACTTATAAACAGTACACCGGAATCATGAACGTCATGACTCAGTCTTTCAAAATTGCGTCTTACTGTAAAAAAAAAAAGATGTTAAACAAATAACATAAAAAATTATTTAAACTAAGGAAATAGCTAGATTCTTTCTCTAATCATTAAGTAAATATTGTTCCAAAAGTTGACAGTATGGAAAATATTTTTTTTTACATTTTACTGTAATACTAATTAATATAATTAAATGTAAATAAAGTTAACTGTATTAAAATATTTTCTTAAAATTATAGCTTTATATCTATGAAAATTATCCACATCAATTTAAAATTGTTATTTTTTGTTAATATTCTCTTAAAATTTTAATACATTAGTGCAACATTTGGAGTTATGTTAATTAAAAAACGTACTATTTAATTTTGTGCGAAATATTTTTGTTACTTCTTTAAAATAAAAATTTTCTTTTAAGAAAGCAAATTTTTATTTTTAGACAAGTTAGTTAAGATTATATCTAAATTGAAAAGTATATTTACTTAAGAAATTAATTAAATAAAATTTTGTCAAAAGTCTTTATTTTCATGTATGAGGATTAAAAATGTTTTAGCATAAATTTGTAGTTTTAAGACTATTTTTTATTAGAAACAACAATAAAAGTGAATTTTAACTTTGCACAGTGATGGTATTATTTAAATTACAAGTCGTTATTATCTAAATTTTATGGTATGTAAATTGTCTCTCATAGAGTATTATTTATTGATGATGTGCTTTAAATACAATTTGTCAGAAATTGTTCTTTTGGGTATTCTTAATTATTTATCTTCACATTTCAGATGCTGCGTTCAGGTCCTCAAAAACCATGTAATGTTGGAATGAAACCAGAAAATAAACCTAAAAACCGTTATCCTGACCTTTTGCCATGTAAGAATAATTTTTTAAAATTAATATTGTAACATTATTTAATTCAGTTTAAGTATAATGTAAATTGATTGATTGTAGGCCAAAATGGTTTTAGACGAATAGTAACCTTTATGATGAATATTAAAAAAAATTGATTTTTGCTGCTGTGTTTTTTAGTCTAATTACAGCATTAAGAAATACTATATTTATATTATAAAAGGTCATTTAAAGAAAGTGAAAATTACACATTGGAAAAAATATTTTAATAAAATTTAATTTCCAGCTGTTTGGGTTTACTGTTACTTATTCTGAAGAATTTATATTATTGCTGTCAGAAGATATAAAATATAAAGTTTTTTTAAAATGACACATGTGTCAATGTTAAATATATTTATGGCTTTTTTTTCTAAAATATACAATTTTATCGTAAAAAATTATGTTTTACCTAAATAAATACCTAAATAAAAATTTTGTATCTTAATATCAATATGATTTGAAGACACGCTACAATATTTTTTGAGATTTATTGTAATGACTTTACATTAATAACTAAAATTCTTAAATTTATATTTTCATTGCATATTTTTTTCTTTTTTTTAAAGAAAAGTGTAATTATTATTTTTTTTAAAATATATTACTGAAGTATTTTATTTCTATTGCAATATATTAAATTAGAAAAGCAAACCATGGTATTTATATTGAAAATTTTAGGCTTTGAAAAACATGAATCACTCCAAAAATAGTAAACAACCAAGAGCAAATTTCAGTACTACATCAAAGTATTTTTTTTAATAAAATTCTTTGCCTTTATATTCAAAGTTAAGTATTTTTTAAAAAAATGAAAGGTTTTGCTTAAGTGCACATTTGAATTGAATAAAAGAAGTAATGAAATAATCACTTTATATTTAAAAATTTGGAAGAATTTCCAACGAATTTACGATACAAATATATGTGTACTTAAACAAAATATAAACAGTATATTCTAAATATTAACAGTTATACTAAATAACAAATATACTAAATATAAACAAATATACTGAATATAAACAGTTTTCAGTTTTTCTAGTAACTACATGTACGTTATATATTAATTTAAATTCCCTTAAAAAATTTAAAAAAAAAATTAGTTTTAATATTTGCTATTTCAATATACTTTTTAATCGATATGTAGGAAAATAACATTTTTTTTACTGGTAATTTAAACTTATTTTGAATTAGTAGATATTGCACTTGTTTAAAGTTAATTGATGAAAAAAAAGCTTATTGGCTGTCATGAATCTTTTTTCTCATCCATGTTCCAACCTATTTCCTTACATAGCAATCGCCCAACAGCTACATCCGCCCACGATGAAAATCGAAAAAACTGACAAGAATATTTATCGTTGCGAAGAGCATTTGTTCTCCTTTCACCTTGACACACAAACCACCTTACTTTACTTTTACCACATCATTTTCGAGTAATAATTTATGCAATTGTTTCCGCGAATCGATGAAATATTCGTTCGTGTCTTTTTATTTTATTGTTTAAGTTGGGTATTTTTTGTTTCCTGGACTCTTATAATTTCTCTGAAATATATTTTTAATGGCAAAGTAAAGTTTTAAAATTTTGCTTGGAATCTTATGCCTACGGATTTATAGATATGAAAAAATCCTTAAAAAAATAGGTATACATTTTGGTGGCGTTTAGATTTCGTTTTATAGATTACTGCAATAACAATTTGTTCTTACTGTATAGTTCGTAGCGTAATTGAAATGATTAATCTTTGTCACAAAGTAATATACAAAATTTGCTTGAATGCCGAACGATATTTTTATTCACAAATTATAAATAATTCATAACATTTTTAGTATGTATTTTCAAAAAGTAATTTTTATTTGAATTTAACTAAACAATTTTTTAAAAAAAGGGTTAAAGAAGCTGTGTTTAAATCATTAACATAAACTTTTTTCATTCGACATAATGGGCCTAATTGAGATACATTTTTATCGTTAACTCAGAACGTTCGTTGATGTTTAAAATAGTTTCATTTAATTTGGTGACAATACTATGACAAAAATCTATTTTGAGCAATATTTGTTGATTTATAGAATATTTTCCGAATATCATAAGAAATTTTTATTAAATTAATTAATAAACTGTATTGATTTTAATTAATATTAAATAAATTGTAATTAAATTTTATTTTAATCATCAACTTTTAATCAATTAATATTTCCTTCATTTTGAAGGATACACGTTTTATGTTTAAAGAATGGTCACCTCATCGTACATGCTACTTCATAACAAGAAAACAAGATCTATTTTCAACATTTTTTTTGCTAGTGATAATAATTTTTGCTAGTTTATTCAGATTAGCAGCATGATTTAGTTAAACAGTTTATATATATAGATTAGGAGAATAGAATAAACAAATATAAAACTTTCCTTTTATCTGTATTTACATTTAAATCTAATGCAAAACTTTACATATTCAAACAACCATATTTCCATCAGAAGGAAATTCACAAACATGGTTACTTAAACCCTATAATATATTCTGCTGTTAAAATCTATTGTCTTTTATATGAGAATTTCTAGTGCTTTTCAAATTAGTCTTGGTTAGCTGTTAAATTATTAAAAATTATGGTTAGCTGGAGTGTCATGTTCAATTAATATTACTAAAAGACTAATATGTCTTAAATTAGTTTTTATATATTTATGTTTCTGTACATTTTAATTGTGAAATCTTTTTTTTTTTTTTTTTTTTTTTTGTGAGTTGGTTGCTTTTGCTGGCAATTATGCCGATATTTCAAGGAGATAAGCCTATTATATGAATTATACTTTATGGATTTATCTTAACATTATATATATATAGTATTTATTATATTTATTTACAGTTATATTTAAATTTAATAAATTCTAATTAAAATATAGAGTTGTCATAAAATAATTTTTATGATAAGCTCATTCTTGGATTTTATATTTTGATTTTAAAAATTTTATAATAGCGCGTAACATTTCCCTTAAATTTTAAATATTTAAGGTAAAATATATAAATTTATTGAGTATGTGAGTTTTCTCTTTCTATGTATAAAAGCGAGGAACAGAATCTATTATTTCAGAAAGATTTTATTAATTATACCAAATTATAAGTTATTCTTTTATTGATCAAATTTTATTTCCTCGACTCTCTTGGCAAAAGTAAACATAAAGACATGTTCTGTTGAATGACAACATTTAGAAAAAGATTTCAGTCACCCAAATGGATTCGGAGACCAAGCTGGTTAAAGAAACCGCTGTGTGTCTCGCTTAAATCATTAGATATTGGCACTACAAACTCCACTGAAGACGGAAAAGTTGCTGCATGGTATAGAAATTGTGGATGCCGCATATATCATTTTTGAATGCAAAATACTTTTATTCTATTCCTAGCTGGAAAATAAAATGTCATAATTGCTATATTGCCATGAATTAAGTTACACTTTTTGAGGAGCAACTATTAATATCTTTATTTCGTTAAATGTGCGATTATATAAATGACAACTATAAGATAAACACGTGTCTGAACACGTTTCATATAAAAACAGTATTTTTTTTCTTAAATTATCAAATATAAATTTTAGTTACTTTACCATGATTGTTTTTTTAAATTTGGTGATACCAAAATATTAATCTGCATGTTTATAATTCACTATACATCGCAATACTAGCTAATCACCGGGTGATGTGTATCTAAACTGGTTTTTATCCTTGAAGCAATTTAAGTTGTATCGTTGAAGTTTAGCATTATGAAAATATGTTGTATTTAACGATACACATTAGATTTTTGAAACGTATTTCTCTTAGATATATATTAAAGGAAATTATTAGATCTTCCTAAAGTTTTGTCCGTTGATCGATGACGTTGTTGTTAAAACCATGTTAGAAAGCTTAATTGATCTCAGAAAACCATTTCGCACTTTATTCGGATTGGTGTGGAAATATTCAAAATGGTCTTTACATGAATTAAGCCAGAAGAATTTCGATGATCGAGTCCATCCTTTCCTGTCTATGCTTGTTTGGAACTAAATCGAGCCCTTCTTGAACTGGATGATAACTAGGGGTGAAAAGTGGATTACCTAAAAAACATCGTAAGGAAAAGGGTATATTGTGCGAAAAACTTAGCCCTTTTTAACTCTAAAACTAATTCTCCTCTGAACAAGAGAATATAGTATATGTAGTGGAACATTTAAGGACCAATATTTTATAAGTATTAAAAATTGAATGTAAAGCTCAATTCGGAAAACTGTTGTCACCAATTTAATGGGAGCAGCTCCCCCTCCCCCCAAAAAAAAGAGGCCGGTGATGTTCTAAGAAAAAGAAGTCAAAGAAACAGGCTAAGAATACGTCAAAAAATTGCAGAACTAGGCTGGGAAATTCTGTTCTATAAACCATGTTCCCCAGATATAACAACCTCACTTATTTTTCTCCTTACAAAAAATGTTTGAAGGGCAAAAAAATCAAAATGAAGATATCAATCGAGTAGTGTTTCAATTTTTCGTATGAAAAGATAACATTTTTTTAAAAAATGGGGTGCAAAAATTGCCCTCATGCTATTAAGATGCCATTAATAATAATGTCAATTATACTAATATTTAGTCAAGTTTATTGACATTAAGAAAAATTTATATGTTGTTTTCTTCCAAAAATTGACAGAACTTTCCAGTAGACCTAATGTATTCCAGAAAACAATATTTTTGAATTTTACTGGGAATAAAACTCATGAATAGCAATATAGTACAAAAGTTCAAATGTTAATCTTATTTACTTGCTGACTACTTCATTTATAAACTAACTATATATACAACCTGCCATCTTAGATTATGTATATTTATACACCAAAATTATTTTAGGACCACCAATATAAAACAGAGTTATTTGCTAACATAACTCCATTTAATAGCAAAATATATATTTATTCAAATACTAATACGTCTAACATTTTTCTGTTCTTATTTGCTCGGCATTTAGATTATTAATCATTAAACTTATAAGAACTTTTAAATTTTGGTAATAAAATTTGAAAAATAATATAATTGTTACGCTTATGACTGATAAGATTTTTAACTGTTTTGTGTCAACAGTATTAACATTTATGAAAGTATGTATTAAAATGTTAATATCTTTTTTATTTTTAGGATGTTTTAAAAATATATACGAAAAACGCAGTAAAAGCTTAATTTTTAAATATTTAAAATAGACTTCTCTTAATGTATTATTTAAAATTCAATGTATTTACGGTGACACTATTTATCATAGACTTTACTCAACCTTTACGCTAACCATGCTTTTTATTTTATTTTTTAGATGATGACACACGAGTTGTTCTACGCAAACACAAAAATGACCCGAATTCGGATTATATAAATGCCAGTTATATCGAGGTAAGTAGAAGATATATTTGCTTAATATATGAATATATTTTTTGTGTATGCTTGCAATTGAATGTGATTCTTAAAGTCTTAAATTTATTTAAGTGATAATATCGAGGTAAAACGCAACGTAAGTCATCTACAATACACATATATTGCTACCAAATATAAAAGTTTTTGTAACTTGTAAATACTTCCTATTGTAATCCATATAATAAGGTTCAAAAGTCTCTTTATTTAAATTTTAAAAAATGTTGAATAAATTTTTTAAAGACCTCTGTCTGAACTAATGAATCTCAAATTCAACTAGGTACACGGAGGTCTATTGACCTAGAACACATGTTCCCGTGGTATAATTTTGTATGTGATGTATCTGTTTGATCAAATCACATTTGTTCTTCGAGTGATTTATATGGTAAATTAAAAGATCCAAAACTATTCACACTAGTTGTTGTCCAAAATGATTTTCTCTAATCTATTTACCATATAGTCCATGTAATATGATCTATGATTTTCACTAACTCTCATCATTTAGATACAGAAATTCTTACAATAGTTGTAAATGTTAGCCAAAGTTAATTGTAACCATTTTCAGTTAAGTGATCATTTTTACTTGATAAGAATGCTCGGCTATGAAACCTTAAAATCATTTAATACACTGTCACCATTTTGCCTATCTGTTTGATGAGACAGCCCATTAACCATCTACGTATTATTTACACAATGATATTGACATAGTAAAGTTACCTTTGTCAATCCTTTGTTCTTTGTTCTTCTGCATATAAATTGTTTAACAACTTATGTTTTATTGTGTACATAAATGTCACCTGTGTGGTGACTAGGCCTCATAGAATATTTCCTATGTAAGTCATGCATGTCGTAAGAGGCGACTAAAATGAGTACACAGGCCTGTTAGTATAGCAGAGTATCTTGCACCTGGGGAGTACCAGATCAAGGTACTGGTCCTCCAGGTTAAAAGTTGGGCTTAGGGTTGTCAGCTCTATCATGTAAAAACTTCTTGTAATGAAATATGATGAAGAAATAATCCGGATAACTTCATGGAAATGACTAGAGAAATGAATTATGAATTTGAAATATGGAAGTTGGCATGTTTCGCCTCTTAATAAAGCAAAGGCTTTGCAATCGTTGTTACAACAGATGGACCAATATAATATTGATTTGCTTGCCATGCAGAAGGTTAGATGGATTGTTAGTGGAATATTGAGTAAAAGGAATCCTATTTTTTAGTATAGTTGTCACTGCAAAAAACACATTTTGAGCTTTGACTTTATTGTGAGTTGAAGAATACATCTGATTTTTTGGATTTTAAGGTGGTTTCTTAAGATTTTGTAAGATTAGAATTAAGGGGAAGTTCTTTAATTTTTCAATTATTTGTACTTATGATTTTACTGAAGGCAAAATGAAAGAAGAGAAAGAAAGTTTCTATGAAATTTCAGACAAAATTTACTGCAGTTGCCCAAAATTTGATGTAAAAGTCATTATGGGGGATTTGAATGCTAAAGTAATCAGAGAGTGTGAATTTAGAATTGTAACAGAAGGATTTAGTTTATTTGATACAACCCCAATGATAATGGAAGTAAATTAATTGATTTTGCCATATCACATAATATGATCATAAGGAATATGTTCTTTCCACATAAAAATGTCCATAAAGGTACTTGACGTGTAACATGTGGCTTCTATACTAATCAAATTGATCATGTTCTAATCGATGCTAGACATTATTTAAACTTGTTGGAAGTGAAACCTATCGAGGAGCAAATATTAATTCTGATAATGTCTCAATAGTAGCAAAGGTCAGATCAAGTATATCTAATGCAAAAAAATTCAAGGGAGATCTTATTGTTGTTATATTAATTTATTATATTAAGTGATAAAAAATTATTATTATATGAACTTAAAAATTGAGAGGATAAAGACTCGAATATCTTAATGAGGTGGAAAAACAGCTGAAATTGATAAACTTTAATGGCACTATGGAGAATAAATGAAAATATATTAGAGATAGTATCTGCAATGCTGCCGATATTGTGACTGGTAAAGTAACAAAGCGTCAAGTAAAGGACTGGTTTGATGGTGATTGCACCATGGCTAATAGTAAAAAGAATGCTGCATATAGACATACGATACAGGTGCATATTAGGAATAGTGTTGTTGAATACCATTGACTCAGAGAAGAGACTCTTCAGATTAAAGAAAAGTATTTTTTAGGAAGAATTGCTTAAGGATGTTGGGCATCTGAAATCCATTAATGAATACAGAACATTCTATCGTAAAATAAACCATTGTCGATTAGGGTTTAAATTTATTTATGGTTTTTGTAAAAATAAATTTTGTAAAATTCTTATTGATAATTAATCGATTTTGAAACGATGGCATGAACATTTTAATGACGTTATCAACGGTGAAAGCTTTAGGAATGTTTATATTAACGAACCTGATTATAAGATTAATGTCAAAAGTAAGACAAAAATTATTGAGAAGGTCAGAGCTGCAGCTAAAAATTTAAAAAATAAAGCACTAGGACTAGATCATATGTTTGCATAATTGCTGAAAAATTGTGATTGTACTTTGTTGTTGAATATTTTTTAATTAATTACTGACATATGAAACTTTGAGTTTATATCATCTGATTGGAATGTAAGCATTTTATGTTCAATTCGTAAGAAAGGAGATATAATGACTTATCCCAATTATCATAACATTAGTTTGCTTTGTATACCATATAAAATTTTATATAGAATTTTATTTTTTAAGTTATCACCATATGTTGATCAACAAATAGGAAACTATCAATGTGGATTCTAGGACTCCAAGTGCAGAAAATCAATTAAAAATCAAATTTTCTGCCTTCGTAAGATTTTGGAGAAAACGCATTGGAGTTTAACATTGAAACTCATCATTTTTTTATTGACTTCAAAGCTGCTTGTGACAGCATTAATTGAAATTATCTTCTTGAAACAATGAATACTTTTGGAATACCATCAACATTCATTACATTGACAAGATTTACATTGAAAGATACTTAATAATAGAAGAAACTTCTGGGACCTTTGTCAATAAGTCTTGACTGATATAATGATGCTCGATAGGATCGATAGGATGATTCACTATTTTGTCTTTTTAATACGCACTTGACAAGGTTTTTAACGATAGATTGCGCTATTTTTGCCTAAGAAGATTCTTTATATCTAAGTCTCTTTATTGAAATATAAATTTTTTAATTTACAAAATGATTTGACATATACTTCTGAGATCTGCACTGCGACTAAATTGGATGAAAATACTGTTGGGATATTTGAAAGAAAGATTTTCAAGAATATTCTTGGTATTGTAGAGGAGAGTAATAAATGGAAAATGAGATTTAACTCAGAATTATATAGGATGTATAAAAACTCTATTGTTAAATGTTTAAAATTGAGGAATGAGATGGATAGCTCATGTGCTTCGAATGCATCATGGCAACATTATAAAAAAGGATCAGCACTTTATACTCACTAGAACTCGAAGCTGAAGAAGAACATTGTGAATAGCTGACTTGATGAATCAGATTTTCTTATAATTAAGGAGAAGAATTGGAGGTAAAAGAGTTTTCACAGAGGTCACCATGGAGAAATCCTTTGATGAAGGCCTTACTTCACATTAGGCTATCTGAACAATTATGATTAGGATGATGTCTATATAAATATGTACAATATAAATTCGCATGTAATTATTTATATATATGATATTTTATACTATTACACATTTTATATTTATGCAATAATATATTATAGTTTGCTTAAGCATATCATCATGATATTATAAATATGAATGGAATGCGTCTGAAAATACGCCTTGTCAATTTTTAGGTTTGTAGTTGATCACACCAATGAAAGAACTCTTGTTGATGGTGTGCGAAGGTTACCCGAAATCATGTTTGTGTTGAGCTAACAGTCAATATTTCCTCAAATGAATCATTAATGTACACACTTATTGTCAGGAGCAAGCTCCAATTTATTAAATTAGGTCTCGTGACGTGGTTGTACAATCCAGTCAGTAGCCGGATAACGTGTATCTTATCAGGTAGTGACTGAGGATTGTTGAGTTCCAACACATTATTCCGTATGACTGCTCTTCACCCCGATTTCACGTTTTGTAGACTTCCATAAGATATATATACACTGCCCGACATTGAAAATGCAACGCTAATATGGAGTAGCCAGAAACTTATGCAAATTTTAGGGTAGATGCACCATGCTGAAAAATGATGTGAAATGTGTAGCTCTCCAGCGTACATAGGAGAAGATATATAATGAGGAACCGGAAAAGTGGGTAATATTCGCGTCATTATTGCTGCTTGTAAAAAAGTCATTGAAAGATTATTTTTGTTTCTAAAGACGCCTGTAATTGCAGAGAATGCCAGGGCATCGTCGATGGAGTCAGTTCCAACAAACAGACGAGTTTACGACGAACATTGTGATCGGATTGAGAAGGGAAGTTTGTATTTACGGCATACCATCTCATGCCACCAGCGGTGGCATACCGCTGGTGACATACACCTGGACGCGTCTATAATGCACCGGCTGTGGCAAAGATGGTTCAAACAAGGAACTGTTGAATGACTGCGGGGTTCCGTGCAGCCAGAGTGATGTCAGCACGCGTGGATTGACGTGATTCGGCTCTACAAAGCACGTTTACCGAAATTCTGCAGCATGTGAAAGACAGAAAAAGATCGAGTTTGCGAGACTTCTATTACTAATTTTCATACCTAGCACTCGAAAGATGTAAAACGCAAATCTACCATCCAACAGCCGCCACCTGCTTTGGTAGAAGAGCGACAGAACCATTCCTTGATGAGGCAAGAAGTATAGTCACTCTCTTTATTTTGCAAACAGTAAATCTCGGGGAAGATTTGTACGTCACCTAACTGTCAATTCCTATACATTTCATCCCGTCATTTCCTAAGCTATTCCTCTATATCCCAGTCCTCGACCGGACTATCGTCGGACATACGCTGGTATTCCATCATTGGAATGTCATCCGACACAATGGACATGATACTTTTCAAGATCGACCAATTCGCCGGTCCAGAATGGTACTCAAGCTTTCGCTATTGTACACCAGCCTGCTCCTTTCATCCGCGGTACTGGTACAAGATAGCATGAAGTGGAGGCAGTTCCCCCACTACATTGCATGAGCGACATAGCTCACTAATCCGATACCCTCGTTTATGCAGATATTCCGGAACGCGCCTGTGGTCAGTCGCTATTTGAGCTGTGATAGCATTTCCGAAAGCTCTATTTTTCGGACACGGTTTCACAGAATTTGAAGGTCTGTCGATCAACCTCACCATTCTCCCATCTCAGCTGCCATACACGCAGTGCTTCTTTTTGCAATACCTTGAGAAGGCGCAACCTTGGATGTGACAGATCCAGCATTGGCTCTGGTAAATTTGCAGCCTTTTTGGCCAGTTCATCTTATCTTTCGTTGCCGAAAGTACCAACATAAGCACGAATATTGTGCAGATACACCTCTTTACTGCTAGTAGCTTCGCGGTAAGAGTCCTTTACTTTATTAATTAAGATATTATGGTTATTTGGATCGTCCAGAGAGTAAAGAGAAGACAAAGAGTCACTGTATATATGACAAGTGTTGTTGCCCGGTCTAACTTTGAGCCAGTCCAGTGCCAGACCCAGAGCCGATATATCCGCTGGAAAGATGGAGTTCTCGTCGCCAAGCCTAGCCCCGTATGTGAATATCTCATACCCAAAGTAGAGGATGGTAAACCCTAAACCTATTTTGCCTTCACTGTCTGATCCGTCAGTAAAGATCTCTAGCCCTCACCAGTCGGCTTTTCTCTATCAAAAGGTATACTGCTCCTTTCCGCTGTATGACACTTTAAGATAACGACCCGCTGCCCAACATCTTCTGGCCACAGGTTTATATCGTAGAAGACATGTGGCCTGCGTTTTACCAATACCATAAGCTTAGCATATTCTTTGACTGCTTTGATATTTAGTGGTAAGACTCCCGCTAGCACTTGTACAGCAGCTGTAGAAACAGACCTGTAGCATTTAGTTATTGCCACTAATGCCGGTCTTTGCACACTTTGGAGGTGGCCACGAAGGTTTTACAATCCAATCTGTGTCCCTATGCCCCTTCACCATATAGAGCCATTCTTTCCGTTCCACTCCTATAAAGGTGTTTGAGTAGGTCGGTATCGCGCCGATCAAAACTCTAGCTTCCGTTGGAGTGCCATAGTCACATTCACAATGGTTTGCCTCACCTCTTTAAGATGGAGATTAAAGGTGAGAGCGCTATCATACTTAACGCCCAAGAATTTTAGCTCCTATACAAACCTAATAGGCTTCATCCCATCTAAAGACAGGCGGTCGCTTTAACTTGCGCCTTCTGGTGACCGTGAGGGCCACCATTTTATTGGGACTGAATACTAACTTGTACGTCCTCCCCCATTTGCTGAGACCATTGAAGGCGACCTCCACTTTTTTCTCGAGATTTGCGCTTGTGTCACCAGCTGCGACCAGCAGCATGTCGTGAGCGAAGGCAATGAGCCTCGTTTCATCTGGCATGTCCAGTCGCAATGCGCTGTCTGCAACTATGTTCCAGAATAGTGGTCGTCCACTACATGACCCCTGCTGTACTCCTCTGCTGGATTCGAAAACTAGGTTTTTAGCGAGATTATATATATTCTCGCTGTCTTCAAAATAGGACTTCACTAACATATAAAGATTGTGGTCACTACGTGCTTGAACGAGGAGGAACATCACACCTGGTCTCCACATGCTGTCAAAAGTACCCTGTACATCTAGTGAAATTAGGCTCACGTACACTCCTTGCTCATGGAAATACCAAATTATGTCATTGAAACACACGAGTGCCGTGTCGTACAAACTACCTGGCCTGAAGCCGTGTTGGGCAGGTTAAAGTGCCTGGGTCTTCACCAAATGATGGTATATCCGATGAATAATGAGTTTCTTCAGTACTTTGCCTAAACTAGAAAGTAGAAGAATCGTCCTATACGAACGCGCTTCAAACGCATTCTTTCCCGGTTTCTTGAATAAGATGAGCTTGGCATGTTTCCGTATACTTGGGAAATGCTTAAGATAAAGGCATTTGTTGAAAAGTAGCATAAACATTCCGGGATTTCTCTTGAAAATTGTTTGCACCACCTCGGCCGGGATTTCGCCGAATCCCGGAGCCTTCTTCTTGGCCATAGATTTAATTACCGACCTTATCATATAACCTACTGACCTGATCCTATTTTCGCTCTGTATAATGCATATCATTTCGAAATATAGATGACTTATTGTACGTTGCTGTGTCTCTCTTTGTTTGCTGAGTTTCATCAGTTTGGAGCAATTCCTTCTTGGTGTTACATTTTCAATATCGGGCTGTGTACTATGATGTAACAGCTTCAAGCTTTTTTACAGTTTATAAATCTATATATTTTACATGATGTAGAGCAGAAAAACAAGTTCTTAGAGCTGCTTGTTTCCTCGTCGCTGCACATTCTCATCATTTACCACTAACTTATTGCTTGCCTGAGACCGACACCTATAGCCTTGTTTTGGAAGTTTATAGAAAAATCCTAACAATACAACCTTATGTTACTTTGGTTCTTATTTTAGGATTTTTGTCGTTAAGTTGTCAAAAATTTTACCAAATGTCGTCAAGGTTCATGAAATCTTAGACTTATTTCTCATCTCCAAAAATTAGGTTTCAAAGCAAGTGTTAATTTAGATTGTAAATAGAGTTTGAGCTGAATGACATGAGTTGCAACCTTTTTATATTGCTAATTTTCAAGAACTTCAATGTGTTTAGTTTCAATGTGAACAGTGACGAAAACAGTTTACAAACCTAGCTAGCAGACGAAGGGTTAGTGCTTTAGCATTTGGTTCAGCAGGTCGCGGGTTTGAATTTAACATCGGGTTTGAATATTTGTAGAAGTTCGAAATCTACTTTAATCTTTGTCCAATTACTCCATGTGTGCGAAAAATGACCCTTAAGTGACAAACCAACCACCCAAACCGATTTTTTGGTAATTTCGAAAAAAATAATAAAAATATCAAGGAATAAAAAAATAACTATCAAAATTGATCGTAGATGTTTTTACAATTTCCATACAGACATTTTTACATTTTTAAAATTTTCATACCTAGGTTTATTTTACAATTTTATGATTCTCTTGAATTGTTTCTTTTTCACTCATCTAGACACATACTTTTTCTAAGATTCATTTTTTATTTCAGGATTATCAAAGAAACGTAAAATATATCTGCACTCAAGGTAAATATTTTGTAAAACTTTTTAGTGTGATTTTTTTAAAAATATTATTCATGACCGATATTCCTTTATAAAAAAAATTATTTAAATAAACATATCTTCTTATATTAGATAAAAATAAAAGTTAAAAAGGAAAAAAAAAAAAAGCTTTTAATTAATGATTTAGCTGCATAAAAAGGAAATTAAAAAGAAAATTGAATTTATACAAATTTTATTTCAAATATTATAAAATATAGAAAAGCTTTCAAATTAAACAAAATTTATTGCATTAAGTAGGACTTATTTTTTATACTAATCATAGGTTTATAGTTGAATTATTACAAATAAAAATTATATTATTCTTATATTTTTGAATTTTTTTAAGGGCCATTAGATACGACTATAGCTGATTTTTGGCGAATGATTTGGCACGAAGATATAAATGTAATTTGTATGACATGCAATGTTATTGAAAGCGGAAAGGTAAAACAAATTTTTAACTTTAAATAAAGTCAAATACGCAAATTTTTACTGTACATATTATATAATTTTCACATAAATTTTCCTCGTGTTTGTAAAATGTTTTTTTTACAATGTATCAATATTTCTTGTGCTGGGAATTTTTTATATCTGAAATTATGCAATTTTAATAAATCCACCATTCGAAAAATTTTATATTTTTGTGTGTGTTTGTGAAATAAAGTTTGGAAAAATTTATGGTATTTTATTTAAAATTTTGCAACGTATTTACAGCAATATAAACGATACAACAATGTAAAATTTTGTAACATATTTACAACATGAAAGGGTATATATATATATATATTTTATTATTATATATTTATTATAATATAAAAGTTTTCCTATTTTTATATTATAAAATAAAATTAATATACTCATTTTTTTATAAGAAAGAATACTAAAACTAAAAAAATTTAAAAATTACTAGCTATTGATAAAGCATGTTGCTTTTAAAAATACACAAACTTTTATCTCTTGTTGAAGATTTTGATTAATGAAGCTCAAGGTATGAAATTTTATTTTAATTATGAATAAAGATGTTTTCCGAATAGAAATAAACTTAATTTTCTTGTGAAAGTTAAATAATCTTTATCAATTTATTATAGATCGGCAAATTAGTTGGTTCCTTTATATCTTTCGTATTAATATTTTCAAAATGTAGGAAACACTTTTCCATACACATATTATTATGTTCATGTAACCGTATTTTTATTATATATATTTTAAGTATTTCCTTAATGGAAAACATAATTTAGAAGAAAAGAAAACAAAATTCAGTAAATAAATCTTGAAATCCGACGTGGGACTAAAATAGTCCCACGTCGGATTTCAAGAGATTTATAAGATTAAGAGTGATATTTTGCAGCACACCTTATAATATAATTAAAAAATATCGTATAGTCATTTGTTATAATATCTTATCGTAAGTTTTTAGTACATTATTGAGGTTTAAATTTAATTAATTAGTAATTTACAAGGTGTGAAGAAGATTTATCTCATTAATTGTAAAATTTGTAAATCCTATTATTAAATTCTTTCTTTTTTCTGGAAATTAAAATTATTTTATGATGTAAAACTTCAAATTTATTATCTAAGGAGAAAATTTTCATCGCTTCCACTTTTTTACTTATCACATTTTTCTTGTGTTTCTAAAATATATGAAAGGAATTCTACTTATTCGAAATTTAATGTTTATATCGTGTTCCACATCCATTAAGCGTTTATGTCTATGGCTCAACTCTGCAATGACTTTCATTGTTTGTATATTTCTTTTATCCCACAATTCATTCAAGTAAATGTATCCATTAACCTTAATTTTTGCATAAGATATCCAAAAGAAAAAGTTATTGTTAGTTCTTCACGCCTACTCATAAAATCTGTTAATGTACATTTAAAAAGATCCATTAGCATGACCTGAGATTCACATAAAAAATAATTAGTTTCATATCTTGGTAAAACAAATATTTGAAATCGTAATGGAAGACTGGAAGTATGAAATTACTAGAGTTTTTAACTCTAATGGATCTTTTTCAATTTTAAATATATTTTTTTCTTTTAAAATGTTTTATTAGAAAACTAAATGTACTGCCAAAAAAATTATTCACAGATACAATGTACTATATTAAAACTTTTTTGATGTTTCTTTAACATTATTTAAATGGATTAAATTCCTATTATGAAAATGTTTTTGATGAGATATTTAAAACTAAGGATTTAAAAATAGGTGTAATTAGGATTTTATAAATTAATCAGTATTTCGTTATTAATATTCCAATATGTTTCCTGTGTCTTATCTGTTATCAAAATATTCCATGCATGGAAATAGTTTAAGATTATAGATTCCGATTCATTAAATTTATTACAATATATGATAAAGTAGTTTTATAAATGATGGAAGAGCAAATCAATAAGGAAAAACTATATTACTGCTAATTTTATCACCGTATTCTTATACTAGTGTATTTAACTGTAATTAAATATACTAATATAAGAATACGGTGTCAAATTCTAAAAACTTCTGTTATGATTATTGTTTTTGGATTGTTCTTTATTCTATATACTCTAATCATCATTTTTGTAAAATACCACTTCATGTTCTGTAATTTTTCAAATTTCAAAAATGCTTAGGTTAGTGTACTTTTATAATGTTTGATAAATCTTCCTATAATGTTTTTACCATAAATTTATTATGAAAATAAATTGGTTTTAAACAAAAATGTTTGTTTGAATTACATTTTTTTGATTTTAAACAAAAAAATCAAAGAATTGCTTAATATTATTTCTACTTTATTTTTCAGAAAAAATGTGAAAAATACTGGCCAGATAAGACGATAAAAGTTGGAGATATCATAATCACGCTTCAAAGTGAAAAAGTGTTTCTAGATTACACAATTAGAAATTTCAAACTAATTAAGGTAAAGAACACTTTTTTCATATGTATAAAAATTATAATTTATAAGTAAAAATTTATGTATGAAAGATATTCTGTTTATATTTAAAAGGTTAATAATATTATATATTTTTATTTTATAATGTAATTTTATTAATATAATGTTTATAAATTGGCTTGATAACTATTCTAAATAAAGCTCTTATAAGTTCGTTTTAATATTTTTAAATATACATTGGCTTAATAATACTTTAATGATTTTGAGAATTAGCTCTCTTACTAGTTATTATAATTTTGCTAGGAAAATATTTTTTAATTTAAAAGTACTTTTAAATAATTATGTTTACTTAAACTTTTAAAAACTTTATTGCAAAAAAATAAAGCCACAAGAGTAATTTATGGTATTGGAGACATGTGTTTATTATCATTTATCTTCAAAAATATTAAATTAAAGAATAATGTCAATTTGCTTCTACAATACATTTCTAAAATAACACATAGCTCTACTAAAAATATTTATACTGAAAATGCATAAAAAACTACAGTGTCTAATTTAAAAATTCAGAACGTTTCAGATTTCTATTATTTGCGATTAATCATCGGCATATACCTCTTCAAAAATAATCCTTTGCAATAATAATTACTATATTACATAAAATCTTTAAAAACAAAAATTATAAAATTAAAATGTATAAAAAAGCATGAAGACGTAAAAATTATAAATATCTTAAAGGAAAGGAAATTTATATTTATGGGTCTTATATATATATATATATATATATATATATATATCTATATCTATATATATATATATATATATATATACACTACTGGCCATTAAAATTGCTAGCTACAGACGTGAAATTTTATACGAAAGAAAGAAAGTGCTGTGATATGCAAATGATTAGCTTTTCAGCGCATTCAGACAAAGCAGGCGCCAGTAGCAACACCTACATTGTGTTTAAATGATGAGGAAATTGTTCAGCCGATTCCTCATACACAAATTGCATTTGAACGTTGTTGCCTTTTGAAAAGTTGTTGTGATGCCTCGTGTAAGAAGGAGAAATGAGTACCAGCACGTTTCTGATTTTGATAAAGGTCGAATTGTAGCGTACCGGGATTGCGGTTTATCTTATCGCAGTACTGCGGTTTATCTTATCGTCGGTCGAGATCCAATGACAGTAAGCAGAATATGGAATCGATGGGTTCAGGACGGTAATACGGAATGCCATGCGGGATCTCAACGGCCATCTATTACTAGCAGCCGAGAAGACAAGCATGTTATCCGCGCGGCCGTAATGGATCGTGCAACCACGTCATGAGCCGTGAGTCGAGAAACGGGGTCGTTTGGAAGACAACAAGTGTCTGCACGAACAGTTCGACGACGTTTGCAGCAGCATGGACTCTCAGCTCGGAGACCATGACTGCGGCTTCCCTTGACGCTGTGTCATAGACAAGAGCGCCTTCAATGGTGTGATCAACGACGAACCTGAGCGCACGAATAGCGAGATGTCAGCTTTTCAGATGAATCCAGGTTCTGTGTACAGCATCATGATGGTCGCATCCGTGTTTGTGGCATCCGTGTTTGTCCGGCATCGTGGTGAACGCACACTGGCAGCGAGCATTCGTCATCGTCATACTGGCCCATCACCTGGCGTGATGATATGGGGTGCCATTGCATACACGTCTCGGTCACCTTTTGTTCGCATTGACGGTGCTTTGAACAGTGCACGTTACATTTCTGGTGTGTTACGACCCGTGGCTCTACCCTTTATTCGAGCCTTGCGAAACCCTACGTTTCAGCAGGATAATGCCCGACCGCATGTAGCCGGTATTGTACGGACCTTCCTTGATACGGAACATGTTCGGCTGTTACCCTGGCCAGCACGTTCTTCAGATCTTTCACCAATAGATAACGTCTGGTCAATGTTTGCCGAGCGACTGGCTCGTCACCAAACGCCAGTCACTGCGGTTGATGAACTGTGGCATCGTGTTGAAGCTGCATGGGCATCTGTACCTGTACATGCAATCCAATCTCTGTTTGACTCAATGCCCAGGCGTATAACTGCTGTTATTACCGCCAGAGATGGTTGTTCTGGGTACTGATTTCTCAGAATCTATCCAGCCAAATTTTTTGAAAATTTAATCACTTGTTATTTCTAGTATTATATATTTGTCCAATAAATATCATTTTGTTATCTGCATTTCTTCCTGGTGCAGCAATTTTATTGGCCAGTAGTAGTGTATATACATATATATATAGATTGCAAAAAATTTTATTCCTTTATATGAGATGATTTTCTAAACCGGTTTTAATTTTTTATACATAGCTTTATAAATATCCAATTTATGTTAAATTGATCGTTATTTTTACTTAACATAATAATTTCAATTATGCATGACTTGGATCAAAATAATTTCAGCTTCCGATTATTCTTTTACATTTTTATATTAAAATCTCTATCACATTTTTCATTCCATGGAATTTGACCATAATCAACACTTTACGATTGAAGAATCCAATATTAAATGTAGAGTTCCTCTTTCGCACGAGAGAGAGAGAGAGAAAATTCCGTTAAAATTAATTTTTTTTTTTAAATTTTCTTTCCAAATATTTACGGAAGTGGAAAAGCGTGTTTGACATATATGCGCAATTGGTATGTGTGATGCATGCTTTACATTGCTAAGAAATCGAATTCCTTTACAGTCTTTTAAGACGGCTCATTATGTATTCGTTATATAAATTTACTACTCATCGTCTATATTCATACATACTTATAAAATTTTGCTTTATTTCTATAATTTTTTTTTTATATTTTGTCAGTTTTTATATCTTACCGTAATTACTGTATATTTTTAAAATAAAAGCGGATATTCATTTTTGTAATAGATCAATGTCTAAATTGATATAGTGATCACAGTTATTACCATGATAGTTTTTCTAAGAAAAAAGATAGTATAATTTCTAGTAATGCAAGTTTTATCTTCTCAACTTGATTTATGACTTTATTTATGCATTCCTGACTGACAAGTTTCCTTCTAACGTAACATTGAAGCAATCAATATCATAAAGAGGTATTAGATTATTTTAATAAAACCTCAATTCTATTCATTTTTCTGTATCTTCATTTGAAATATATAGGTAGAAACATATAAGCCATTAATTATCAAATTCTACCTCATAAGTCTATTTTTTGCATCGTAAAATTTTTTCGTAAATCTTTGAATATTAAAATTTAAAAGAAACTATTTTTAACCAAAATATAAGCCAAGCAAAATTTTAAATATAATTTTTTAATTCAAATATAATATGATGAAGCTTTAATTCACTATGTATACTTTTTACCCCCTAAGAAAGCTATATTACAAATAACAATATTAAAGACATTTTGGCAAACAGTTAAAGCAAGCAGTTGCTAAATATCAATTTTTTAAAGGAAAAAGTTTGAAACTGCCTAATATTTTTTTTATTTTTGATTCTAATAATGAAAATATTTCTGAGAAGTTCTAATTTTACTATTTACTTTCTTAGCAGGTCTCTTAATTATTTATACTCATTATTTATTTAAATCTAAAGTAAAGATTTCATAAATGTCATTCAATATAGAATAAAATATATAATTGAATGAAAATCTATTTTCAATTCATATATTTCATTAAAAATAAGTTTTGATGAAATTTATAAATTTTACCTATAGAAATGTAACTATTTTTTATCGTCAATGAATAAAAAACGAATTTGATTCATTTCTGTTTTCATTTTTGATTCAATTTGATTCAAATTAAGCTTTATCCGCTTTAGAAAAGGATATTTTAATAAGATAAAGAATATTTCGATAGATTCATAGAAACGAAAATACTCAAATATTATCCTTAACGTTTGCCTTAATATTTTTTTAATAATTTATTTATTTATACTTTCCTGCTCCTTCCATTTTAGCTTTACAGCTTTAGCACCTCAATGCATAATAAGCTTTGTCTTAACTTTTTCATGTTTATTGATAAATTAAAAATTTCAAGATTTTTTCATTTAAATACTTCTAAGTCATTCTGCACAAATAAATAAATGTACTTTTATTTCTCCTTCAACTTACTTTTGTCATTCATGAAGTAGCCTCACAAGTTCTTTTACATTTCTATTATCTTACATACGAACAACGAGAAATCCTATCCTCTTTTTGAATTTGAAAAAATAATCTTTTTTTTTTATGTATCCTGCATCGCTTTCTTATGCCCCTTGTAATTTATCCATAATACTTCAGGCAAATATTATGATATATTTTTCCAAGTCAAACATCAACATCTAATCTTGGAAGAATACGAAATCAAATCAATAAAAGGAACTTCTTTATTAAATTGCAAGGATTATATAAACATAGTTATATTATTCAAATACTTTCTATCAAAGTAAATTCCATTTTAATCAAGTTTTAATATCCTAATTAAAAGATTTTTGTGAAAACAAAATTAGGTATACAACCTATCATTGGAATTTTTAAGTACTATTAATTATATTTTTTTAAAATATCAATATAAAATGATAGTTTATTTGGATATAGGTAGGTGTATCTGGTCATCATATTGTCCATCAATATCAGTATACCGCTTGGCCTGACCATAGTGTTCCCGCTTATCCTTTGGCAATTATAAATATGATAAAAGAAATGAAACATTTCCAAGAAGTTCAACAAAAGAAGACGCCATGGCTATTACATTGTAGGTAATGTATATAAATGTAAATTACAGGTATTATAATTGAGAATATATAATTCAAATATCTATTAGTGTGAAGTAACTACCCTGCTTAATCTTCATTTCCTAAGTTAAAAGTAAGTAATAATTGCATTTTCTATTATTTTCAAAAATAATAATTTCTCATTTGTTTTACGAAAGTTGCTATTTATGTTTCCGACTTTGTCAACAGTAAGTAGTACTAGATGACCGATGAGATTTCTAAGCGATAGTTTGATATATTTACCACAAATTTTTTAGAACTATTTTTCAATTTTAGTATGATTTGCGCTGTTTACACAAAATTGAAAAATTTATGTCGGGCATAATGAAAGCGACTCGTGAACATTTTCGGCTGATAATTTTTTTTTAAATTTCAACATGAATTATCAAAACAAGAATGTTTCTATTAGCTGAAACCTTTATACAGTGTAAAGCATTATCTTATAGTACCGTAAAAATTGGTCTAACATATTTAGTTGTGTTCATTGTTCGTAACAGGACAAATTCCGTGAAGATCATTTAAATTCAGTTGTTGTACTAGAAGATATCGATTCTATATGCAAATCAATAAAGCAAAATCATCATTTGACGTATAAGGCGACTGAGGCATCTTTGAATATTAATATGATTAGTATCGTTAAGAGAGACTACATAAACATTAAACAGAAAAAAAGATTTGTTCGCGTTGGATCCGTAAAAAAAAAAAACTATAAATTGCCGAAAAGAGTGCTCATATCTATTGGTACAAGGAATTCCTAATGACTGAGTATTAAACATGTGACCAATCATGGATCAATGCATAGGAGCCCAAAACAAAACAGCTGTCGACTGTATAAATATTCCCAGATGAAATAAATCCAACAAAATGCTCACGGAAGTAACATATAGAAGCAAATGGTGTTCAATTTCTTTGACAGTCACGCGCCAACAGTGGTGTTACAGCAACGTAGGACGATAATTTTGAAATGAACATGACCACTCATTTTCCAGAAGTCATCGTTTAAAGCTCCAGAAAAGCAGAAAGACGAATTTTTCACTATCGCAACAATGTCGAAAACATTGATTAAGTCATCTACCACGTAGTCCTGATTTGACATTTTTCGATGCATTTTATTTGTAAATAAATTACATGGACAATAATTTTTTCTACACCCGAAAATGCATTTTATGTACTCAAAACACATGTGTTGAAAGATTAGTCAATCAGAGTTGAAAAAATTCTTCAAAAATTTATCTTGCATTTATATAATTTACATTCTTTTTTAATATAAAACAATTCATATATTAACATTCCCTAATTAAAAAAATATATTAAAAGACAAGTTATAAAATCAAGCACAATATCGCAAAATGTCAATAAATTTCGGATTATATATGATTTTGAATTCATAATTACTTTTCATAAATCACGCTTGATCCAAATGCGATTGTGAAACCCTTTTCTCATGGATAAGGCTGATACATGGAGAAAATTGAATAATAGTACTAGTTAATGTACTAGTAATGTACTATATATGTACTAGTTAATTACTAGTTAATCTATTGCTAGTTAAATATTTTACTAGTTAATCTTTCGGCTATATATGTAATTTAATATTATATTCGATCAATGTGAATATCAAAACTGTCACATCCGATCACAAAGCACATCCGAGCCTCTTATGAAATCACATCCGATTCAATAAATCACAACCGAGCCTCTTCTCTAATCACGAGAAAAAATGTTGGAAAAGTAACATAACTGCGACAGAGTATGCTGTTATGCAGAGAAAACATCTTTCTGTAATTACAATATTCTGCTTGGACTTCTTAAGCCACAGTTTAATTAATTTTTATATTGTTAAAGACGCTCATGAATATTTACTAATTATACAACGTATGCAAATATTTTGATACTAGAATCATCTGTTTTGAAAGCAGCAACTAATTGATTGCCTTTCTTAAGCCAGCTTTTTGAAGTGAGTTGTAAATGTTATAGACTCTTACCTAAAAAATATCTATTTGTCCCTCAAATCATACTTGTTTTGGACAGCATTGTTTCATGCCGCTCTAGCTAATAAAATCAGTGAATTGTTTGCCATCTTCTTTCTTCCGAGTGTTTCGCAAGTTAATATGCAATAATAAATTTATATTTTTGAAAAAAAAATAAAGAAATAAAGAAAAGAAAATCATTAACACAGTAAAAGACTGAAAAACTTTTAGGTTAAATTAGGACATTAAAGTAGAAAATACATTAAAAATCATTTGAATATATTGTGAGAAAAATACAAAATACAATTTAAAAATTTATATTCTTTATTTTACTCTTTTACAACTCATAGTATTACATATTTCGGTTATGTATTTATAAAAATTTATATATTTTATTATTTATGTATTTGCGTATCTCTATTTTTTAAAGTTTTGATTAATTAAAAATAAACTCTTTTTCACAAAATTACTTAAATAATTTTTCATACTTTTAAAAATAATTAATCCAAAATTTAAATCTTATTTAAATTAAAAATTTTTTTTTCAATATGGCATTTTTTTCAGAAAATTTCAGTTTAAATATTCGTGATTTATTTTTTACTATGTTTTTATAAGTATAATCTAAAATCAGAGTGTATATATGACTATTTCAAAATGTTATTAAAAATCCAGATATAAAATTTTTTGCTATACAAAAAAAGTTCAGTAATATTTTATTGAAATTGGTATATCCTAAGTACGCCGGGCATTAGTAAAAAATATTGTATTAAATGTAAGAGTAAAATGTATGTAAAGGAGTTCTTATTTTCATGCATTTTATGGAATCATTATACGTTTTGTAGCATAAGCTATTTTAAAATTGTATAATCTGAATTTCATGATGAACTTCAGTAAATTTATACGTTTTAAAATTATTGTGTCACAAGTTATTTTTTTAACAATTAAAATATTTGAACATTCATTTCTTGAAAAAATTACGAAAGCACAGTTATTTTCTGCTGCATGACTTTTAAAACATGCTCATGTCATATGTTGCGTTGTAAAATCATCTGAATGGTTATAAAGTACATATAATTCTTCTAACATTAATTTTTTGAAAAGTATCTTTTTAACTACATTATAAAATATTGCTTTAGATTTGTTAATTACATATTTTATTTTTATTTTTATTCATTGATAATAATTTGATAAATCAAATTATTTGCTTTAACGAATGAACGGAAATATAAAAAAGTTTATATTTTGCTAAATAACTAAAAAAGTATGTTGTAATTAAAATTTTTAAAAAAAAGTTAAAATACGCGTTGTTTTAGAGCATTCGTGACTTGATATTCAATTATATATATAATAATTGTAATTATCGTACCTTGTCATAGCTAATTTATAATATCACCGTAGCAAATTTACAAATGTAATAACATAGACAGATTTACTTGATTTATTCTATATAATCCTAGTTATTTACTTCTGTCAAACCAAAATATTTAAACTGTCAACTGTTTCGAAATTTTAAAACACAAATAAATGACAATGTTGAAGCTTTTCAATTCTGTTTCAAGATAGAAGATAACCTTACACTGATGGAAGATTATTAGCTCTTTTAAAAGTATAAATTTATCCTGCATTATATGCCCCATTGTGAAGTTCGTATCAAGTCAAAGTCCTTTCATATAAAAGTTCTATTCTATTCTCCATCACAAGATGATGGGCAGCCTTTTATCAAAAAATATGATTGTCACAAATAATATTTTAAATATACTTTTGTAAACATACATATTTTATTACTTTTTATGCATATAGTATATGTATATATAAATACTATAAGTATGAAAAGTGTTATAGCAATTTGATTGCATGAATGATGGACTTGTACTATATGGGTTCAATTACTTCCTTCTTTCGATAACCTTGAAATGAGCTTCCTTTCTCATTTAATGTTCTTAAAACCAATTGTTAATATATCCTGACATTTCTATTTTCTCATATCAATCTCGATATGCTAATAAAATTTTTTTTCAAGTTGCAGGAAAGAGTAATTTATTTCCTTTTTTCAGAAGAAACTCTGCTTTTTATCTCTTTCTAAACTAGAGACTTGTTGTTCTCGCTATTGTTTCGACTTATTGGTGATTTGGATATTGATTTTAATGACGATTAGTTAAAGAATTTATATTTAGAAATATTATGGAATATTTTATTAATACACATGTAAAGTAACCTTACATCATTTAAGTTGTTCTAATGCTTATTTTCAGATATTTATCATTTTCTTCTATTAGAACTTCTTACTCAAAGGAACATTGAAAATTTGTAAGTAGATACTTTTAACGGAATTGCTACCACAGAGTGGAATTAAATTATCCCTTTAAAGTCATGCCTATGGTATAGAAATCACAGTTCGGAATTCCTTGAATTTTAATTTGATACTGAGATTTTTGTTAATTATTTATCTTCAGTAACTTCTTCATTAAACTTTCTCATACAAATGTAAATATTTCTTCGTTAAACTAGATTGTAATATGTGAACAAGGCATAAAAGAACACTATAAAGATTCATAAAAATTAAATATTTTTTACAAATTTGGACTAAACATTTGATTTCAATCTTATTTTGTGTTGCATTTTTTAAGTAACTGCGAATACGTTATTTTTAAAATTAATGACATCTTAATTTTTTGTGGACTATAATCATTATCTAGAATTTCCGTTTCATTAAACTTGAAACACCTTTTGCTAGAACACTTTTTTGACGTCTCATTTCAAAACAATATTCCGTTTTAAGAGAAATATGTTTGTTAATTCTAAAAAACTCGTTATTAATGAGGTAATTGTCTATAATAATTGCTAATTCCTATTAATAACTGATTTAAAATTATACAAATTAATTATTCATGAGTACTAATACCCTTTGCTGATTGTTATAAATAATCTAGGATTGATCTCATTTAACACAAGAACTCCAGGGCTTACTTTCTCATTTATGTAACGAAAGAGTTGCACGCAAGATCCAAATTTCGAAGCATAAAAGCATATTTACATTTAAGAATTTTACTTTTTTAATTATGTTTCCGTGATTTAAATCATAAGCACTTGTCTATCTGCTTATGCAAATTTGTGTTTGTGTTACTATGAGCACTTAATTGTATTTTGTTAATAACTATTTTATACTAGTCACAAAATTACATACTCTACAATCATTAAAGTTTAAATTAAAATATCAGTATATCTGAATATATTATTCAATAACTTATGTTGTTATCTCTTGTTGATAAAATTATGAATTCAGCAAAAATAATTTACATTTGAAACATCTTGAAATCTTAATAAAGTAATATATTATAACGCTTATACTATTATGTTATTTTACGTTTTCCTTAGAATATTCTGAATTTATTCAATAAATTGTTACATTTTATTGAATTACTACTAATTTCTTTAATTAATTTCTAATAGTGCTGGTGTAGGTCGTTCTGGAACCGTGATGGTATTAGATTCCGCTCTAGAGATGTCTAAAGCTGAAGGAAAGATTGATGTCTTGGGAATTTTGTATAGAATGAGACAACAAAGAATGAACATAATACAGACTGTGGTAAAATGTGTTTCGTTTATTTAAAATTGCCTCTTATTTTATTTCATTTGAATAAAAGGAGGATAGTAGTTATTATGTAAAAAACTGCAATATTACTAATTATAATAACTGTAATATTACTATTTTCTTTATTACTTATACTAGAAATCATGTGATATTATTTATAGCTTAACAAAGTTCTCTACAAATTTTTCTTAGAACGAAAAAATGTGATTTTTTGCTTGAAAATAACAAGCCATTTTATCTTTTTAATACAATTTACGCATTATAGTTTGATAATTATAAATTAAATGTATATAGAATGAAATTAAACTTTGTACTAACAGAGAATTACGTATAATAGATATAATTGTGAGTGTTTTTATCATGCTATTTTTGTGATCTTTTAAACAAGGATGAAAGTTGGGATTATAACTGAAATATAATTTTGTATTATGTATAACTTATTATTTTTTTTTATTCCAAAATACTCAATAATCTTTGTATTCCTTCTCATTCACTTTCATAATATCGGCATGTCAAGAAATTAAATTTCGATTCGATATATTTTAGTTTGAAACACTGTTGTTGTTGTTTCCAATTCTTCAGAGATCTAACGGCAGCTAGATCAGATCCATGACACCATGAACTCTATGCAAATTCACTGCAGGTCGACCCCCTGCAGTGAATTTGCACATGCCAGAGGGAACCCCAAACAATCGAGGATGTGATCGGTAGAAACCAGATTCAGATTGCATATTGTGCCCAATGAAAAGATCTTGCACGCGCCCAGATTCGAAAGTCATGCTTTTCAGATGCCCACTACTAAGTCTTGGAACGGCCATTTGATCATGTCTGTCACTTCCGGATTCTAACGCCTTCCCCCCCCCCCCATCAGGATCTTGAACTAGTCTATTAACTTTTTTCAGTTTACAAAATATTAGTTTTTAAATAGCTCAAAACTAAGAAATTATTGGAAGGATGCACACAGGAAGGATGTATCAGTTTTTAATGTTAAATATGTATGTCCTTAAATTGGTCATTAAAAAAGTTTATAATAATTTGATGTCTTTTTTTAAAAATAAATTAATTAATCTTTTTTAGATTCTATGTATAATATCTTTCAATTTCATATAGTTACTTTTTAACCGATTCAAACAGATTTTCGATTTTTTAACCAATTTCAAATAGCTATTTTTTGAAATTGGTTAAAAAATCGGAATAAATTTATTATAAAATAAATTTCAAATAGCGATTTTTTAATATTTATATATAAATACATATTAATCTCCTAAAGAAAATTTATACTTTGATGCAAATGTCTTTGAATATATTAAGAAACTTGAACATGAACACTGAAAAAATTTAGATAAAAACTTAAATTAGATTAAACTAAACTTTTTGATAAAAAATATAGCTCTGAAATTTCATTGTTATATTTTTAATATTTTAATGATAGATTTATCTAAAATAATAAGCTATTTACTCCCACATAAAAAACCGTTCATAAATAGTTATCATGATCATGAACTCTTCATTATTCGTTATTTTTAATGCAACATGTCTCATAAATTCATTAAACTTTGTCGCAAATTTTTAATATAAACCAGTCTGCCTACTTAGTCTGGTTTACTTTGTTTTCTTGTCATCGGATGCTTAAATCATGTGGTTTCCTGTGTTGCGTATTAATATCATGTAGTAACCCCGCAGTATTTGAAATCATTTTACAATCGAAGATTAATAACATTTCACGAGTTGATACATCATCGAAACAAATCTATTAATCATATTATGTTTTATTCTTATATTTTAAATTCATTTTATGATTTAAAATCAGTTATTTTTTATTTACAATTACATGTATTATAAAGTATATATAATTCTAGCAATTAAAAAATTTATTATTACATTTTACAGTATATTATTTTTCAAAAGTATTTTAAGAGATAAATCTGACTTAATATTTCTGCTATTTTTTTTACATTTTACGACTATATATATGCAATATAAAATATAATTATAGCCATTAAGTTTATCATTCAATTTTACATATTATTTTCCAAAATTGTGTTTTTAATTGAGAAATAAACCTGACTATACTAATTTTTTCTAAAGTCGAATGACAATTGCAAATATTTATACTTATATTTAAATGAAATGGTAAAACTTTATTTTCTTTTTCTCTATTAGGAACAATATATATTTGTATATAGAGCTTTAGTAGAATATCATTTTGGAGATCAATCGTGTAAAAAAGCTGATGAAATGGTTCTTTATTTTAATAAGTTAAGACAAGTTGATCCCAAAACTAAGAAAACAGGACTGGATGTACAATTCGAAGTTAGTTTAACTTATGTTCCCTTTATATACTGTATATTATTATGTAAGATTCTTGTGTAACATGATTTAAATAATTGTATTTTTTATACTGTAAATCATTTTGATTGCGTGGTGTTATCAAATGTGAAATATTATCTATAACTGTAAAATGAATTTTCCTCTCTGTTATACCATTTTAATTGCTTGAAATTCTGATTAGATACAGAAGTAAATTTTACTGTATATCGCTCATAATGAAAATTTTAAGCCGGACAAAATTTTCGAAAAATATATCTTGCATTAAGTTTTTTTTTTTAATGGAAATATATACGAGTTTATTGTTTTTAAACATGTTTTCATTTTGTAAGTTATACGATACAGTTATCTTTTTCTGATAAAATAATTTAAGAATGTGAGGAAAAAAGATTGAATTTGAAAACCGATGATCAATTAGAGAAATAAGATTAAATTAAAATTCGTTGTTGAATGAAGAACTTTATTTCTATGAACAGAGATATCATATCTGCAATTAACCGTTCATGACCCTCTAAGAAGAAATTCTTAGTAAACGAGAAATAATTTCGGTTTTGTTTGTCATTCAGTGGTCACTTTTGCATAGCATTTAGATCGAGACCTACGGTTGTAAGTGGATTCCGAACCATTAACAAACATCAGAGCCCAAAATGAGATACGAACCCACGAATGGTTGAACCAAAAGCCTAAGCGTTAACTATTCAATTCCTAATCCAGCGAAGCGACAGTTTCAGATATTATTTGAAGAAACAGAATACTATATATATTATCAACAATCGTATATTTGATTTAAGATTTGGTTCAAGAATCGCATATTTTAAGAAAATTACATTCTAACCGTTATACCGCATGCATGGCAAAAAAATGAAAAAAATGTATTGCTCTTGGAAATAGATTCCATCTATTTCCAAGAGCAATACTTTTTTTTCATTTTTTTTTCACTTTTTTCATGTAAATGTTTCACTTGATATTAATCACTACAAAGACATTGAATTAAAATGTGACTAAAATAATCAAACATTTTTACAGTTAAATTTAAAATATTCATTACAGTAAATTTAAAAAAAGAAAAAGTCTGGAAGCACAGTTGTGTGAAAGATTTCTTTTGTAAGTTTCACATTAGAAATTTTTTACCTAATATCGAATGATATTTGGATAAAACATAAATAAACATTGTCCTCTCTAAAAGGACTTACAAAGTAATTTGATTATAATTATGTATTTTTTTTCGATTGTTCAATACTTTTTAAAAGGAATCTGGGATCAAAAGATCACATATTGTCAAAGCTTCTTTTTTTAAGAAAAGAATAAAAGCTGATGTTGATAATGATACCATTTGTTAATGCTGATAGTCATTTTGGATATTTTAATCATAATAAGGGTTTCAGATTGACCTTTTGTAAATTTATGAAAAATATCGATCTCGAGTGAGAAACGTTTTAAATAAACGTGATTTATATTAGATGCCAAACGCTAAATATTATTTGAGGAAAACACCATTGAACAAGGATTTTTTTACCAATGTTATTTTCAATACGATAATTGCTGTTTCTTCCTATAATTAGAAAAACTCTTGCAACAAAGAATTGAAAAACTTTTTCTGTGTTTCTGACCAAATATCCAAAGATTTAATTTCAGGAAATATATTAACAGAAAAGCTCAACAAATTTTTAATTCTCTTTTCATCTAGCCATTCTTATTAAAAGACATCTCAATACTTAAAAAGTTAAATAAAAATACAAAAACCTCTGGAAATGTCTACTGTAAGAAGGTAATGAACTGAACCGAATGTGTTAAGTTTAAGAATAAATTACAGTTCATTGACTGGGACAAAGAATAGTCTGGCCATAAAAAAGGCGTGGTTGCACGTGGGATTAATGTGCCATTGTGTTGTGATGTAGTTGATGTGTTTTTAACTGCAACTAGAACACATGCCTGCTCTATATATTGAGATAGATTTCATGGTAATTTTTTAAATGAGACAAATGTAATTATCTGTTTACTTATTTTTGCTTTTCGGTTTAAATTTTTAGATAATCATACAGGTTTTAAGAAATCATTTTTTATTTATATTTGTTTACTCTTAATTTAATGTGTATATATTTAATCACTGAAGATTCGCAAAAACAACACTATTTTCGTAGTATGATTCATATTTGATATTAATAGTAATAATTTTTTATGTATATATAATGTCATAATCGTTACAATCCTATTAATGATGTACCTTCTCTTTTATTAATATAATTTATGGTGTGGTTCGAAATGGGTAGGAGTCAGAATATTTTTCGCAGTTACTTTTTGTACTGTTTTCATGAAATATTTTCATTAATAATTACAGAACGAAGTTACGAATATGAATTCAAAAGAATTTTAAAAAAATACTATCTTAATATTATCGATTTCAAAGATATATGTCTAAAAATAAAAATGATTTTAATATTTGAGATTTTTTACATTCTTTATTACATTACATGCTTACAGTTATATCATATTTTATAAGTATCATTCAAATCACCTCCATTAAATTAAAAGTATAGAAATAATGTTAATGCAAGAGATTTTATTAAACTGTATGTTATATGTTCTGTGTTTGTAACTCTAAGTCAAAATATAAAAATAATTCATTTCATCAATATATGATATAATTATCAGTTTTAATTCAATACAGTAATTTAAAATTTGAGAGACTGAAATTTTTTAAAGTAAATTAAAAATTTAAATTTCTTAATTGTAAAAAAATTTTTTTTCAATTATTTTTGCTATTGTAGCTAAAAGTACTTAAAAGTAATGATTTTTAGCCTTCTTTTTTATTAAGATTAAAGGGTGAATAAAATTTCAACAAAGCTAATTCTTATGTTTGAATTCTTTATTTCTTTTGATATTTTTTGTTAATTTCTTTATAAACATATAGTATATTAATGTCGGATTAGAATGTAACATTTTTGCAATGATTTGCATTAGACAATTTTTCCAATTGACAAAATAGTTGTAACAATTGTGAATATCAATAGAATTTTCCTCAAATAAATTATTTAAAATCATGTAAATGAAAACCGAAAGCTGAAAATCAATCCAAATTAAAAGAATCCCTCAAAAAATTGCTAAAGAAAGGGTTTACAATGTTTTTACTGAAAGTATAACAGCAATATATGAGTATCTCTAAAAAATATGTTTTAGTTTTGTGTATCTGAAAGAAAATGAGATCTTTTAACTACACGAAATCCTAGTCCATCAGTAAATCATCAAAGAATTTACTTGATTGATTGATTGCAAGTGATATAGTGGTTGAAATAACCTATATAGCTGTAAAAGTTTGTTTTTTTAATTTGGTGGTTAAGAATTTCATATTTTGTTTCTAAAGTAAAAGTGCTAAGAACAGGTATGTTACTTCCCTTGAAATTAGCAATTAACTTAAGTTTGGAAATTCATATAGAATAGGTTTATATAGCCATAGAGAAGTCATGGAAATTTATGTCAAATGTAAAAAAGTTCTAGTCATTAATAAATTCTTTAATTTTATACTTTTTTCAATTGAAAACAGGGTGAGGAAAAGATTATAGAGTTTAACAAAAATGATCTTCTAGCTGCGTTTCAAGATTAACAAAGTTGGTTTGATTAACATACCACGGTGTATTTAATCGAATGAAAAATTTACGAATGAAAATGCATGGACTTTTAACAATTTAAGAATATTATACATAAAAGTATGCATTATGCATGAAATTTAAATGAGCATGCTTAATTTTCCGATATATTTGGGCTTTTAAAATAATATATGCTAAATAATTTGAATCATGCAATATTAAATTTATTATTTTCTGGAAGAATTTCAATTTCTTAAAGTAAAATTGCAGAATAAAGCAAAAGATTAAATGATTTAAAACTTCATCTTAACTTCAGATGATAAATGAACTATGTACATCATCAGAGTGGGTGAAAATAGTCATTTACCAGACAATCTTTGAAATTGAAATAACTTTTTCACCATTGCATATTATTCTCATTTGTCTAACACATAGATGTACGATTTTCTCCTGCCTAATATTTGTAATAAGATAATTAAACACTCTAGATTTTGAAAATACAGCCATATTCGGCTTATCTGACTAATAAACTTGTGTGCTATGTAAGTGGAAGGGCTAAAGTTATGAAAAGATTGGACGAAATTTGATAACATGTGTAAATGGCGGTATTCTAAATACGAACTGCAATATTATTCTATTGCGGCATACTAATATGAAAATCGGAGTTAAAAACTTTTTGTGCTTTTTTTCATCATTCCGAATCACCTTTATTCCTAACTACTACATTTTCAAATTAAATTTATTTTTAAGTTTAAAATGTTTAATATTGTTTCTGTTTACTCTATGTAACATCTTTGTTTATGATATGATGTATAGTAAGAGCTGCATCTAAGTAACAAAATTATTTTTAAATCATTATTATATTTACTTTTAATGTATTATTATCAAGTAAACAAACATACACTGAAAATATAGAAATAAAATTCACCCATTGTTCAAAGTTACTTGAGTTTAAAAAGTTGCAATATTTGATTGTCCTGTCTTTTACATTTATTATCTATCATTTATACATTTTGATTTGCTCACAATTGATATTAGCGATATTGACAAACCTTCTAATTGTACTCACAATTGATATTAACAGTTTTTAAAATTGCATTAACTGTCGATAAGTAAAATAAATAAAACAAATACATTTTTCCTTTAAATTTCACTAATTTTTCCTAACTTTACCTAGCATTTTTTTTTCTCAAATATTTGAAAAATACAAACTTTTTCCTAGACGCATAATCGGTCATTAGTTGCTGTGGTGTTTATTTTCAATATATAATTCCCAGTATTGTATATCCAATTATTGTTGTCCCACGCTTTTCATTTAGGTTATGTAACAGTTTTTATTATTTTTTTATTAACTTTGGAGCAGTTTACAAAAAAACTGAATCTTAAAGTTTTTTTTAAATGCTCTATTTTGCTTTTATGAATTTATTTAACTGAATACATAGGTTGTTATATATAGTTTCAGCTATGTCAATAAGTTTTTCTAAACCTCTGCTGATATTTCCAAGTGATAGTTTAATGCATTTAATTGTAGTTTCTTCAAAACCTTTTGCCCTTTTAACTTGGTATGTTTTTACAGTAAACCGAAGAGTTGTCTCAAGCAAAAAGGAGAATTGAATCGTTCACATTTTTGTGCAAGAATTTTCGATGAATATTATTGAGACAAAATTATTTCCATGAACTTATATCCTTATACAATGATAAAGCACCATTTTATAGCACTTTGGAGTCAATCGAGGTCAATGTTCACTCCGTAGGATCGCCCAAAAACATTATATTATAAAATATTTCCATGCGTGAACAGATAAATTAAAATCGACTTGGGATATTGCCATAAATTTAGGTATTGTTGGGCATTACTGTATAACATATACCAATAAGATATAACATATACATTTGGGCATAAGAAAGATTTGCTCCCGTTTCGAATCCACATAATCTGAAACTCACGAAAGAAGGCTCATGTTAAATTGAACAGAAAAATTATAAAAAAAATGTATTCAAGGTGCATTGAATGCTATATAGATATAGGTGATGAATCATGCATTCTATGCGTATGAGCACGAAACATTATAGAAATCGATTGCACGGGTAAATCCAACAAAATTATTCAAGGAAGAAGCATATTGAAACAAATGATTGCCTAATTTGTGACGTAGTAACAGTGGCATTAGCAGTACACGTGGCAGTTAATTGTAAATGATAAATTTCCATTTGTCGTCAGAAATTAAAGAAAATCATAAGAGATTTATCATTCTTCTTCACTCTCACACATCGGCTCAAGCAAAGAAGTTTTCAAAGGGTTATAATATCAAGTTTATAGGTTATCATCTTAATACCATAATCATGCAGTATTTAGTATCAATCATTATATATTATCATGCAATCCTGATTTAGAACCCAGGGACTTGTTTTATCTTCGTTTTTATGTTAATTTTTTTTACTGTCTCCATAAAGGGGCTCCAGTGGTTCAGTAGCTTCTCGTCACTTCCCATTAAGATCAGCATAATTTGCCGGGGGTAGTGATTAGCAGAGTAATCACATTCTCTTTCACTGAGTTGTTGGAGCTTCGTGAGTTGGGCGTAAGTCAAATGTGACCTCGTTACCTGACCGTGGTTCAAAACTACGAGGTCCTTGGTCATTACAAGTAATCCAAACCGGTTAACCATAAGGTACAATCCTGGGATCATCTGCACTGCTCTGTACGTATATCTTCTTGGAGAATATTTTGAAAAACACAGCCAATTTTTTATCGTAAACATTTGTTTTTTTTTTTTCAATTAGACCAAAAATATAAGTAGTAATCATCGTACGTTTTAAAATCGAAAGAAATTTTAAAAAATTGTTTGCAAATCAAATAGACACTATTCACATAAATTAGTTCTGTTTTAATTAGAAACAGTTTATATATAAGTTACATGACTATCAACAAAGACCTGAGTTTGTGGTATTATAATAAATTTGTTTCATATTGTATGAGTTGCCAAAAATTACAGTTTTTGTTTTAATATTAAAAAGTAACGAAATAAATATAAATATGATCGTAGTTCTGCATTATTAGATCAGGTATATGCTATGGCATCTCGCTAAAAATTGTAAATTAAATTTGATAAAAAAAAGGCTTAAATGTTTTATTATAAAAACGTTAAAAATTATAACGTTTTATGAATAAACTTCAATTATTTTTTGACTGGAAAGTATCAGAAATTTCTCAAATTGTCATCTTAGATAATCCTTAATAAATTGTTACTGTTATTATGAACATTTAAATTATTATTATTATTATGGACACATCTCAAAAATGTATTTACAGTTTTCCTTTGCATAAACAGGAATGATAGATATCACTGCTAATATTATTCAGCTCCATCTTAATTTTTAGTATTAAGTTATTTCTCGTATTAGAAACATTACTCTGTACTAAAAGCAAATAATTGTTGTTTTAGTTGTCGCGTGTGCCTACTAGGGGCAATATGGGGTGCGATGCTCCACTTTTCCAGCTGAATCATATTTTGGTGTGGAGTCCAACTTCCTCAGTACACATGTGCCATAGGTACCCGTTTATAGGGTAGCCAACCATTCACAACCCATTCATATGAGGAAAGAACAAAGACAGAACAGAGTACATCCATACCTGAACCGGGATTCGAACCCAGGACCGCAGTCAGGCACGCTGAACACTAGACATATTGGGTGGCAATGCAAACAATTTATATGCAATTGGTCAAAGCGATTCATTCTGTATATCTTTGATGTAATATATCTGCAATATATTTTGTAATAAGGATAACAAAACATAAACCAAATCGTTATATGTTAATGGCTAATTTTTTTGAACAAACATTTTTTTAAAGAAATTTATCTTCACATTGTTTCACTAAAATTACTCTAACTTGATGCTCTATTCTTAAGAAATATTTCTAATTTCATTGTTCTTGTTTTTATTCTTCATCTAATTAATTACATTTACATTTTTCAGAACTTGAGAAGCTTAGAAAATCCGCATTTTCTGCATAAATGCCTGTCTGCTATAACAGTTAACAACAAAAACAAAAACCGTGATCCTTACATAATTCCTCGTAAGAAAGAAATATATTTATTATTACTTAAGCTAATATTCTTAAGCCACATTTTTATTAAAATTTTATTCTTAAATTTCTTTTTTTTTATCAGAGCTGTGCAAAGAAACCTCTTCATTGTTATTTTGGTTTTTTAATTTCATAAATTTTTTAGATTTTTTTATAGTAAATTAAAATTTATATTGTTATGCTTATCATTTTACTTTTGTTGTATAATATTTTCTTAATTCTATATATATTATTGAAATTTTATTTTGGATGCCTGCGTAAAAATCTATTCATTCTACTATTTTTTAATACAGAATCATATAAAAAATTATATATTAGTATTTTTGATGTTACCCTATTATAAATTATAATCAAAGAGATGGAACTCATGTATACTAAATAATCATTCAAAATGCAAAACAATAAAAATTATATAATTTTACCATGAATTATTTTTTTTTTTTAATTTCTCGTAAGCTTTGTCAAAATGAAAATATTTTTTATAAAATATTTTTAATGTATTATTATTAAATCTTGATTTTACTTCCTGATAAATAAAGAAATAAATTTTGATTTTATTTTTTTACTTTCTTTAGCTGATAATGGTCGTCCTCTTCTGAAAACTAGTCCTCCTTCTAATTATATCAATGCTGTGTATACTTATGTGAGTATATTTAAAATATAATGTGGGAGTACATACTTAAAAAAAAACTTTAAAACAATAAAATAATAGATATTTTAAAGTTTTTAATAATTAATATTATACTTAATAATTATATTTTAATAATTAAAGATAAATTGTTTTACAAATTTTATCTATTTTTTCTATTTGTTATTAATTAATCCTTTTTTATATTAATTAATTGATGTTTTTTTGTAGAGCTATAAATGAAAAGTTATGAAAGCTAGTGTTATAAACTAATATTGTTTAAGGAAGAATAAATACTGAATTGAAAATGACAGGAAGTCTTTTGTAAATTAATTAGCACAAAATTCATATGAAAACATATTTTGTATAATAAGATTTAGGAATAAGTTATCCTAAGAAAATTATAATGTAAAATTTTACAAATTAACCACTAAAAGATTAGAACATAATTATTCATAAGTAATATTACCCATTAAAATATGAATACAATGTTTGTTATATATATGTTTTACACGTGTATAGAGAGGAATTTTTGCACATATTATATTAATCCTGAAAACTTTACATTGTGTTATCATAGTGACTAATTTTCTTCATGGTAAATTTAGTATCTTATACAGTGAAACTGATTTCTTTTATGTTTCTCTTTTTAAAGGCTATATTTTTTTTTAGAAACCATTAAAACACATTTTTATAGAAAAAAATACTCTTTAAAATTCATTTAATAATTAATTACAGCTTATTAATTTTCATAAAGTATAATTTATTAAAACTAATAAACTGTATTTGATTTATTAATTTTATGGAAAAAATTATATAACTTTCGTTTATAATTACTGTAGAACTCCATTTTTCTGCATCATTTGGAACATTTTTCTGCATCATTGGACTCCATTCGAATAATCAATCGTCACTCTTAACTTTTTTTTCCGAAATTCTGTTAGTGATTTGGTTAATTGGAGTTCTACTGTATATTATGTTCTACAGTATATTCACAAAATTTTTCAAAATATTAAAATCACTTATTTATATATTTTATTTGTGAAAATTTTACTACTTGTACATATTTTTATATTTTCTGTTATCTAAATTACATGATATTTATATTATAAACTATCTTACTCACTTTTTTTATTGATTTTCATATTTTATATTTATTTTTGGCTGAAATTTTATATACTTCATTCCTACTACGAGGGTTGCTATTTATATTTCTGGCCTAATAATGAAAAAACAAATATGTAGGATCGAAATTGGTTTTATTGTTTTTCAAAATATTCTCCATGATGATCAATACACTTTTGCATGCGTTTGAACCAATTTTCAAAGCACTTTTTCCAGTCCGATTGAGGTAACTCCAAAACATGCGTTTTGAATGCATCAACCGCTTCTTCGGGGGTCGAAAATCGTTGTCCACGTAATTTATTTTTGATGTGTGGGAATAAGAAGAAGTCATTGGGTGCCAAATCAGGACTGTACGGCGGATGACCCATCAGTTCGATCTTTCGCTCCGTCAGAAATGCCTTTGTTTGAGTCGATGTGTGAGAGCTCGCATTGTCATGATGAAGAATGATTCGCCTGTTCTTCTGCTTTTTTCGAATTTCTCCGATGACTTCTGGCAAACAAATGGTCGTGTACCATTCAGAATTGACCGTCCTGCGTTGCTCTAACGCCACTCTTGCCACATGGTCGTTAATGCTGAAGAAACAGGCAATCATTTGTTTCGATGTGCTTCTTCCTCGAACAACTTTTGTTGGTTTTGTCTCGTCTTGGAAGACCCATACAGTTGATTGCTGTTTTGTTTCCGGCTCATATGCATAGATCCATGATTCGTCACCTGTGTAGATGTTATACACAGCCTTTGATGTACCTTGAATGTATTTTTCCAACATTTCCTTGCACCAATCGACACGAGCCTTTTTTTGAGCGTTTGTCAGATTATGCGGGATCCAACGCGAACAAATTTTTTTTACGCTCAAATGTTCATGCAATATTTTATTGATGCTAGTCATACTAATGTCCAAAGATGCCTCTATCTCATGGTATGTCACATGACGATCTTGCTTTATCAGTTCACGCACAGCATTGATCTTTTCTGGCACAACAACGGATTTTGGACGACCTGCACGGGATTCGTCCTGGATCGAACATCGACCACGATTAAATTCGTTATACCAATTTTTTACAGTGCTGTAGGATGGCGCTTTATCGCTGTATAAAGAATTAAGTTCATCGAAGCACTCTTGTCTTGACAATCCACGTCGAAAGTTATGAAAAATAATGGCACGAAAATGTTCACGATTCAATTCCATTTTTTGACAGAGAAGAACTTTTCAATTTACTGTCAACAACACAAATAAAGCTATAATGGTAAATCGTCTGCTGAATTTATGTTTAAAAATATCAAACTTTCGATTAAAATCGTCTTCGGTCGCCTAGCAACACTTACTGTTTCCAAGGCCAGAAATACAATTAATAAATATGAGTTTTTCTTAATTTTCTGTTCAACTTGCTGTTTGTTTTCAGTTTATTTAAACGTAGTTCTGATATAGCAAAATTTTAGTACACAAGTTTTCGTAGCCTTTACCATATTAATTTATTTTCAATAAAATAAAAGTATTACATTTCACGATAATGAAGACCATTCCAAAATGATTTTTCTCTTACAAATGTAATGTGACAAAAGAGTTTTGAGCTGAAATTTATAAAAAACGATAATTAATTAAATAGAAAAATGATATTATATATTTTAGTTGATGATAATGAAACATTTTAATTATTTAACAAAAAGTTATGCACATCTTTTATTTTTTAAGTTTTGTAAAACTGATTTTTAATTCTCCTCACCAATTTATTTTTAAACATTAATGTCTTAACTTTCTCTAAATTGTATAAATATTTTGTTATTTCAGTTTGAAAAACGTATTTATCAACGCCTTATAAAACTTTCATCAATCACTTATGCTATTAAAACTCTATGTAGAGAAATGTTGCTAAATTATTGTTATTTTGTTATTTTTTCATAATTTTTATAATAATTATATTTATATATTTTTAGCATTATGGTATACAGAATCATTTTGTCGTAACTCAATATCCTCTTCCAAATACAATTGCTGATTTTTGGCAGCTACTATGGGACACTGGTTCCTGTTCGATTGTGGTGATGAATGAATTCAGCAATAAGGATGAGGTTAGATTTTGAAAAGAATTTCAAATAATTGGTTATGAATTAATTATTTTATGATGAATATTAAATTAATAACTAATGAAAACTGCTTATCTGTTCATCGACTTAGATTTTTGCAGTTTCCAAAGTTAAATTTTACTGTTAGGAATCACACAAAGTAAAAAGTTGAATGGAATATTTACTTAAAATGATAATTACATATTATACATTCAATCATTTTCGCCAAAAACTTTGTCGCCAAATATTATAAAGTTTAATAATTTGTTTCAAATTGTCAGTGGAAAAGAATTTTAATTGATATAATTAATCATTTAAATAAATAAATAAAAGTTATTTTGACTAATATTCCAACATTTAAATTATAAATTTTAGGCTTGCATAAGTTAAAAATAAATTAAAAAATGTGTTAGCTTAAATGTAATAAATGAATATAAAATTTAAGTGCAACATTTTACTCTAAATTGCTCCATTTAACTACCATTTTTTTATTTATAAATATTGTTTACTGGATAATAAGTTAGTATTTTCAATTCTAATCCAAACTATTCAACATTAAAATATATATATTAATTATACTGATGACAGTTAGTGACTATACTGAAACTTTGTATATATATATATATATATATTTAGAAATTATATTAATTTTTTTTAGTAAGTTAAGGTCTGCTTCAAAATTGAGCTACTTTCTGAACTGTTGTTCATTTTGTAATGTAGATTTTACTTGATATTATCTTATTGAGGGCAATATTTAAATATTCTCCTTTAATGTTTTACATATTTGTACATAATTCATTAATTGGAGAAACACTTATTATATTTTATTTAGAATTAATAAAATGTATAATATGTAGTATTAAATTAGTGTCTATGGTCTTAGAAGACCCATAGAGATTATATAATCTATTGCATATATTTTCAATTTCTGCTCTAATTAAGTGTCCCGATATTACTTCACTTGAACAAAACGTGACCTCTCAAAAATCACAAACTACTATTATGACTTCATAATTGTGCCATATAAATAGACGCGTTCTGTGATTATTGACGTATGTGATCAGACAATTTCGTTTGTCGCTCAGCATTTATTTTTTTGGTACCCATAGGCTAATTAGACCGGGACATAAAATTTTATATTTCCAAACCTATGAAAATATCCAAGCAAGAGGTAGGAATTAAGTCTATGAACAATTGAACATAAGGCTACTTGCTTGTCATTCGAATGCCAATTCCTCTAAATACGATTTGAAGACAATGTGATATCATACCAGCTTCGTAGTGATGCTGAAATAAGTTTCATAGTCGACCTTGAGCCGAATGCTTATCACTCTTGCCTTCGACTCAACAGTTCGTTGGTACGAATCCTACATTGGTCATGAATGTGTATAGTGCTTCGGAATCCACTTTAAACCGTAGGTCCAGATCTAATTTGCCTTCGTGTGCAAACAAAAATGATCACTGAGCGACTAACATACCAACCTAAATCAAGCAATACGTTTCATTTTACTTGCATTTTAATGTCAGAGGGACATAACAAAATAGTTACATTCGTTATATAATTTTGATGGATGTGATCGTTTATGTTTTTATAAAGAACGTTGTTACGTCGAGGAAAGAATATGGTTTTGTTAAGGAAAAAATATGCGATGTAGTGCTTTTCTTTCCAGTTGTGATTTTTTGTATTAACTAATTTTGTATTCAAGATGAATGTGTAGTTTAAAACTAGTATAATCCTGATTAACGTGAACATTTTCAAAATTTTAAGTAAATAATTTTATGTTACGTTATTCAGAAATTAATCACAAAACAAGAGATAATTGATGTCCAGAGATAAAATAAATCTCAAATTTTAAGAACTAAAACCAGAGAAAATTGTTTAATCGCAAAAATATATATGTTCTACTTAGATGTTGATATAGCAATCCAATAATTAGTGAGAGCAGTTTTCATGTAGATTTAAAATGTTGCAACCATTTAGCTATCAAACGAAATCAGGAGAGTTTAAAAATAAAAAAATAACTTCTGTAATAGATATTCATTAATAGAATCAATAATAAAAAGTCGTTGTAGCCTAATGGTTAGGGCAGCACCGTTTCATCTTGAAGGACGGGGTTCGGTTCCCAACAAGGCCAAAGACCCCCAGAATACATGCGATATACGTGCTCGTTAAATCTGTGGAATCGAAAGTCCTGTGAGATAAAGTCCTTGGTCATTGAGCAGTTACCATGGGTGCAAAGGTGTGGAGAAAAATTCCTCCCTCTTCATATCAACGTCAAAATTGATTGTGTGGATCCTCTGGTGGTGCCATCTATCAGAAGATTTGAAGAGCAAAGTCGTACTTACACCTTCGTGGTGCTCTGAATAAACGAAAGACGCAACCTAATGACTTAAATTCGCTTAGCCGGTGGCATTGCAAACTTGGCTTGTCCAAGTAGTCATTAATAACTTCAATAACCAAAGACTTCAAGTTGTTCAATCATATTCAAAACACGTGCGGGAAATTCTTTATTTTCGTCAGTAAAGTGAATGATTAATTGGTGAGTCAAAAGAATATAATAAAGAGTAAAATAATATTGTTTCAATTAAAATTAAACTTTCCAAGAAAAATATCATTTGCTTGTGATAAATGTTTCCCATTTCAAAATATATTTTAAATTTTTAATACAAAATGACTGTTTATTTCAAAAGTAATAAGGGATGGTGCATCAGAAATCGGTAAGTATATTCAAACTCGAATTGTTAAATTTTTAACTATAAAAACGAGTTAATAATTATAATCTTTTTTTTATTATGGGTAATTGTCATTTCTTGCTGATGTGAAAGGTTTATCGTTTTATTTTTCTTCCCTTTTTTAAATTGATTCATTTTCCTTTGTTTTTAATGAAAAAAATACCAAGGGAACCATTCAACATTGTTTTTCCTTTTCTTCTGAATGTTGTTAATTGGGCTTCAGATAATGGCTTTTTCTTAATGAATGCATTTCATATGATGTATTTTTATTTCAGCTGATTTCTCTCGTAATTTGTTACTAAGCAATATCTCCGGAAGGTTATTGCAAACTAGGATTTCTTATTTATTCTAATCGAAAAGTTATTAGTTTAATGAGGAAAAGTATTTATTATTTAACATAGAATGAAGCTTTTCTTTAATAAGTTTTTTTTTATAGATTTATATGGGCTTTAACATTAAAAAATATTCGCGCTGAGAGTAAAAATGGAAACTATGCAATTTAGTTAATAAAATATTGATTTCAAGTAATTGAAAAAAAAACAACAAAAGATCAATCAATAAAACATTACATAGAGAATTTAATAAAAATTAAAGTAGACTGTATACAAAGGCTAGAGATGACTAAAATGACATGAAAATATATTAGACGATTCTAATATTCTAGAAAATGCGTATTAAGAAAATGATATCGCTATCAATTGTTTAATTATTGTAAATTGTAAAATACTTATAAAAAGAAGGATATAGAGTAAGACAAGATATCTTTAATTAGTATAAAATACATGTTTTTAATACTTAAAAGTCTACTATGATAATTTAATATATAAAGATATACACACTGTGTGTGTGTGCGTGCGAGCGTGTGTGTGTTCAAAAGTAATTGAATAAATATTCTATTTTATGAAATGAGAGAACCTTCTATTTTCCCTTTTGTATTGCAACAATAAAATCATCATAACAAGTACTGATTGGCGAGTTTCTGATTAAAATACTGGAGATATAGGAAGCTACAAGCTATAATGAATAATTCTGGTTTGGCTAAAGACTTTATGCTATTTTCGGCACAGATTTCGTATATTCCAAGATGCTAAATTCTGAGTTTAGTGATTTTTATTTATTTATTTTTGGCTGATTTTCTTATGCATCTGCCAACCTAGTTTTTATTACGTCATAGATATAGAGATCTATAAGATTATACTTGACGCAAATACTAGGGTTACCAAAATTCTACTTTGGCAACCCTAGTATTTACGTCATCGCGCTCATCACATTATGTCATTTGGGCAACATTTCTTCATCGCCAAGAAAATTCATAATTTGACATCTTGGATTATACTGTGCCCTATTTTCATCTCGCGAGAGATAGAAAAATCAAATAGTTCTTAAATAACTATTAAAAACTAGAACATGTGGTCGCACTAATGCTGTCTATGAAAGATAAATGAAGTTGTCTTTTGAAATATCCAGAAAATTATTTAAAAAACGAATAATTTAAAAATGTTCTCTTAATGATTATAATTAAACTTTACGGAACACTTATAATTGACAAATGTATCTATTTTTATTCTTTCACCTAAGGCCTCTTTCAAACTAAACGACTTTTATCGTACGATAAATAATCGTCCGAAATTTTATGGGAGAAGTTATTAAAAAACCACACAATAGACTGTTCACAAAATATCGTTTCCCTTTCAAAGTGTGAAAGAGAGCAGTCTATTTTGTGGTTTTTTAATAACTTCTCGGGATAAAATATTGGACAACTTTTTATCGTGCGATAAAAGTCGTCTAGTGTGAGAGATGCCTAACGATTCACTTGCGCAGAATCCTGAACTAAATCATGCAGATTTCATTTACTGCGGAATTTTAAATTAATATCAAGTAACGGAGTTGACAACTGAGCTAGAATATTCTTTAAAACAATTACTTTGTTTACCTAAATTTTTATATAAATGCTAATATTAAATATTCTAGTATTTAAAAAAGTTAAACCACACAGTCGCCTTTATTCGTTACTTTCGCAAATAAATCACATTTGTGACAATTGCTTGTGTCATTTGATACGTGGTATTAAAATTAGAGTACTCTCTTAAGAATGCTTTGTTTCTTAAATATAATTAATTTTACTATGCTATTACAAGCACAGTCTTAAGTATAGCCAATCAAAATAAAAAATATCGAAAATGAAACAAAAATTAATGATAAAAATCTAATAAATTTTTCATCTTTTCCTCAACATGGATTTAATAAGTTGACATTAGCAAAAGACGCTAAAATTGAAATTGTAATAAATTATTTGATAAAAGTAAAATTAAAAATAATTAATAAGAGTATTGGTATAATAATTAGTACAGTTTTGATTTTTAAAACTTCTTCAGCTTTAAAAACCAGTTGTCATTTATAGTTATGCATATTCCTTTCTTTTTTGATCAAACGTTGTCGTCAAGATATGAGAAACCACGATTCACCCGTAAGAAATAAATATTTACTATAATAATTTTCGCTGTGAAATTGTGAGAGAAAATTATTTAAATTTTATGTTTTTAACTTCAATGTATTTTACTTAAATTGGGTACAAATTGAACATTTTCAGGCACAGATGCCATATAATCGAGGATTCAAAATTCTGAGCTTTTTTGGTGATAAAGAAATGTTACCAAGATGAAGCATTGTGACGTGTGCAATGACGTAAATACTAGGGTTGCCAAAATAGAATTTTCTGCATAATTTTTACAGGTTTCCATATCTGTGACGTTATAAAAACCTGGTTACCAACACCTACCTAGTCACAGCTCATCAAAAGCAAAATGTCGCTGAATGCTTTAACCATTTAATGTAATTTAAAGAAATCGGGAAAAACCCCGATTTCTTATATTGTTATTATTCTATTCAAAGAGTCGATTTATACCCATTATGGGTTCATAATCAAATTCCAATACCTGCATCCCTTCACTTGGCGAAAATATTTTCGTCACTTAACGTGGCTTTGAAGTATTAAAACCGCCATTAGTGAAGACAGATCTTCGTTTGGGTTGGGATTCGAACTAATTACCCCTTCCCCCTCTGTGCGCGATGACGTAAATACTAGAGTTGCCAAAATAAAATCTGCATAGTTCTTACGCGTCTTCATATCTATGATTTAATAAAAAAAAAAAACAGTTTGCCAGATACATTAGAATCCGCCAAAAAATCACTAAACTCAGAATTTGGCATCCTGGATTATACGGCTTCTGTGACTTAATTTGTTTATTCAGGTTTTATATCTTTTCTTAAAAAATATATTTATTTCACGTGATTACATATGCTGAGAGACTATCAGTAGCGAAAAAAATTTAGCCAAAGAAAATATGTCTACTATTTTATCCGCATTATAAAATTTGCTAGATATCAATAGTAAATTTTTTTAAAATTGATTTTAACATCAATTTCACTACTAAGAATATTTTGAATATTTTCAAAATTGGACATTCATATGATCACCAAAGTGTCACCAAAATTTAGATTAAAATTTTTTTTGTTCAATATGCTAACTGTTTTGTTTTTAATTGGCTTATTTTGTAACATTTTTCCAGAAATGGTAGCATTATTTAATAAATTTAGAAATAGTTTGCGTATATGCAAGAATTCATGCAATAATTCACTTTTGAGCTTCATTTGGGAAATGTTATATTACAGTAAGAATTTAGCATAAATTACAAAATTGTATTTTTAGACTGAATTGAACTAAAAGTAAAACGTACGCATGAAAATAACCTATTTCATCTTCTATTAATAATGTACTTAAAAAATATAATTTTGTTGTATCAGTTTCTGCGAATCTTTTAGCGTCTCATTTTTTCAAGACATTAATTTGACAAATTCTTACTTCAAGAAGAACTTTAGATTGTACAATTTATCAAATGATGAAGTATGTTTATAGAATATTAAAATGCTATTCAGTATAAAGAAATTTGAAATTTTGTATAATAAACAGTGTTTTTTAATATTTAAATTGAATAATACTTAGGTACATCACCCGGTAAAGACATTACATCCGTAAAATGTACTCTAAGTATTAACGTCTCATGAAAATTAATACTTATGTTTTTTCTTGGTTGCTATGGTCACAGTTTTACAACTTCTGTTCTCCTTGGCTCCTTTCTTTCTGTTTCATCATATTTCCTACTAATCTCAATACTTCTGAATCTTCATACGTCCTTAAGTTATGGTTTCTAAAATCTATTTAATCCATTAACATTGTTTTAAATACTTCAAAAAATTCTTCGCTTTTTACTCACGTAAGTTTGAATGTTATGTATTTTAACCAAAGTTTAATGAATATTTAGTTTTAATGAATAAAGTGTGTACTTCTCAGTGAATGACTGATAGAGGTTTTGTCAAATATTTAATTACAAATATTTAAAATGAATTATTTATGTTCCAATTTTTTATATCAATTGTAATATAATCGAATTTCCTTTGATATTTCTTAATGCCATCTTTAGAATATATACTGTAATTTTGCTAAGTATTTTAAAAAATAAAAAATTTAAACTAAATAAAATTATTTATGTAATTTTATCGAATTATATTTTTGGAAAATCTTTTTCCAATAAAATAGTTTAAATAAAATTGAATTATATGAAATTTCAAGAAAGAAATTATCTTTGTCAAGATATATCAATACTTACTAAGCAATACATTGATTATTTTATATAGTGTACAGCGAGCATTTTACTTTATCAATTCAAATGAAAAATAAACTATTAAAAAGTATTTTAGAGATAATTCCATGTATTAATAATTAGTTTTTTAAATTTCTCATTACTTCATTAACTATTATTCTACATTTGCATTTATAGTTTTATGAGTAGTTTTGCATGATAATTTCGATATTTAATTAGGATAATCATTGATTTGTGTCAAATGTCTTGCTATTATATAAAGAATTTCAATATCACGCTTAGATGTTTTTGACTTACTAACGTTTTATATGAAAACTTTCAAATATCAACAAAAGGAAAGAAATTTAAACATTTCGATGAATTGATTTTGAATAAGGGAAAAATGTAACAGTTTTCCGCTGTAAATTTTCTTCAATTTTTTCCTTCATTCTACAAAATTTAATCTTAACTAAATACTGTTCTTGCTATGTTTTATGTGATACTTTTAATTAACTTTAAAATATACATCAGTTATTTCAATTAAAACTTTGAATGTGTTGTAGTGCGAAGTGAAGATACTTTTTTCTGTGTTTACTAATTTTTTTTTTTTTTTTTTTTTTTGTCATATAATATATTAAAACGTGTGTACACATATGAAATACGAAAGAAAATTTTTCATAGAAGCTATATAAATAACATACTCATGTTACTAATTTTCAGACCTGTCTAACAGGAACTGTATTCCTGAATATATATTTTAATATTCTGTAAAAAGGAGTATTTTTATCCGATGACATTAATAAAATAAGTAATGTGCACAATGTGAAATTTTAACTAAAACATGAAAATATATTCAAATAATAATATAGATTACTTTGAGTTTCTTGCACACTTAATTATTAACATTATTGCTTAAATTTAAAATAAATAACATCCTGTCAACTCCCTTCTATAACTTAACCGTTAACAATATATTAATAACTGTTCTTTACTTTCAAAAATATCAGTTTAACTAAAACATAAAAAAAGTAAAGAAAAGTATGAATAAATTAAAATAATAGCAAGGAAACGATAAAAGATTTTAATGAGTAATTATCATAAATGACTGATGTACTTAATGTCTTCAGTGCAACTAAAAACTAAAATAATAGTTTAATTAATGTTTAATGAAATAAAAATATCCTGGTGATAAATCAATTTAGTGAAAATTTTAGGAAAGCCAATAGTGATTGAATTAGAGAAAACTTTTAAACCACTTTGGTGAAAGCTGTAACTTTTTCCTTGAAATAATGATTTTATTGATTATCTTCCATATTTTAAATCACTAGAATTTCTATAATAAAATATAATGCATAGTGAAAAGTGTAATCTTTTTTTAATTATATGTGAAATAATTGTCATTCTTAACTTCTTTATATATTAATTTAAATTCACATATGTGTAGCAAAATGCAGTATTATAAAGAATGTTTAACACGTATTATAATTTACTTTATTATATATCAATTCATATTTTTTCTTTATACGAAAAGTATATTTTCATAGTATTTGCTTTTGATTTATGGACTGTATATCAGTAAGTAGTGTAGAGGAATTAACCGTAACTTTTGAGCTGTATTAATGAATTTTTTTTTATAGATTTTGCCATTATATAATGCCTATTATGTGATTTTATTTATAAGCTTAGAGCATAAATTCTAGAAGATTGCTACTAGCGCTTGATATTTTATTTTACAGAAAAGAATATCCATACTTCAATTCGCTGGCAATCCTTACGTAAATTTTAATGTAACTGATGAATATTTTCCATTCTTAGAACTGAAACGTAGAATTTGTTGTAAAATAATCTTATAAAAATTCAAATTTACGGAAAAAAAATTAATTAAATATAAAAATCAAACAAAATGTCATACAGACTAACAGAAGACCCATTCAAGTACAAAATTAAAACACAAAAGCGACCTTTACTCTTGCCCAAAGGAGCAATAAACCAAATCATTTCACATGCTCAGTTTCTTGAATCAGAAAAGGAAAAAGATCTCCAATTGGAAAAATGGAAAAAGGAGAGAGAAGCCATCAAAGAATTCAATGGCACGTTCGTCCCAAGAAGAGAGGCTGGAAGCGAGCTGAGGAAGGCACAGTATGCCAAAGCTGTCCAGTGCGCACGACACGAACTCGAACGAGAAGCAAGGATGGAAGCTCGGAGGAACTTCGTCCTGGATATGGCCTACAAGAGACTCTATGAGGACACAGACAGAGTCAAGTACTTTCAAGCCGCGAAAGATTTCTGTGAGCTGCTTAAAGAGCGCGAAGAACAAGCTGCTGCTAAATCGTCTCAACAAGATGAACTCTTTAAGTATGACACACAGTTTCTTCTGAGGTTACTCAGAGATATCGATTCATATGAAGATGAAGAAAAAGAAAAAATGCGAATCAGAGAAGAGAACATGAAGAAAAATGCTGCTAATTGGTCTAAGCAATACAATGAGGTAATTTTTTTCTAATTTCCAAGCACTTGCAATTTACTCTAAACGATTTAATTATTAAGTCTATTTAACATATGTATGTATTATAGAATCTGTCCAGTAAATTTTTAGTGGTAATTCAGAATATTTCTAGAGTAAAAATTCATAATATTAACTCTAACAAAATTATATGCCCAAGCAGTAGTTTTTTAATAATAATAATAAAAAAAGAACTTTAAAAATATCATTTTAAAAGTACTTAAAGTATGAATAAATAACGTTGTTACTGTGAGAATGTTATCATTCTACACTTTCTATTGTTTGTAACATATATTATCCAATGTGTACTGCATGAAATTAGGATTGTAAAAATATGATCACATTAGTATATTATTCTCAAGAAAATGTAAATATAATTGCATTAATTTATATGTTGTTAACACATGCATACACATGAAAATAATTAATGCTGCTATTATAGAAAGTGATACTTTACTTAAGATTTGATAAACTGTTATTTTTAAATAATGACAATGTTATATGCAGAAATGATGCTTTATGTCAATCTAATAATATTACAACTATAAGAATAACAAAATATTAAAATTCACTACAATTATAATTAATTATAATTTATTGCGATAACAAAAAATTAATTTAGTAATAATGTAGCCATTTAAATAACTGAGTTTTAAAAATAGAAAAAATTCTTATTTAATGTGAATTTTAAAGTGTTAATGTGATTTTTAATATTAAAATTTTGTAAAAATTTCCATGATTTTTATGCATTTATTTTTTTTTGTCTTTTTTATATTATAATTGTAATTAAATATTATTAATATAAAGTTCATTTAATTTTTATACTTTATTCAACTTTTATATAAACACAGTAAATTGATCTGTAATTTTAAAAGTTTTTATAAGAGAACATATAGCGCTCTATATGAATACTAAATTGAAATCTCTTGGCAAAAGTATCCAATCCCTTTTATATGTACTAACAAAATTAAATCACTTTCAGGTTGTTCGGAGAAGAAATCGTGAAAAGTGGGAGAATCTTAGAGATGGATTCCTAATTCAAGATGAAGCTAAGAAAGAAATGCAGAAGGAAAGTGAGAAACGAGAACAAAAGCAAAAAATTATTCAAAATTATAAAAAATCTCTAGACGAACAAATGAAAGAGAAAATAATGTTGTTCGACGTGCGACAGAAACTGGATGAAGTTGAGGATGCCAAAGACAAACTTTTCAATGATGCAAAGAGAGAAATGAAAGTAGAGCACCAGAAAATCAAATCGGAAATAGATAAAAAGAAAGCCGAGAGGGTAAAAACTGTCGCTAATAATATGACGGATGAATTGTCTGTAAGAAAAGCTAAAGAAGAAGCCAGTCTCCAGAGAGCCATCCAAGAAGCTGAAGACAAAGCTCTGCAAGAAAAAGCTAAGGAAGCGACTAAGAAAGCTGACTTTCAGAAGGAAATCGAACAATTCTGTAAGGAAGGGAAAGCACGGAAAAACCAAAAACGGTATGATGACAAACTGAAGGATTTAAGAGATAAAAGATATCTCGATGAGTTGGTGGAGAAGTTGAGGGTAATTGAAGATTCCAAAGAACAGAAGAAACGCCAACTAGAGGAAGAGGCTCAACATATTCAATTGCATCAAATAGAAGCACGCAAAAATGAAAATAAATCAAGACAGATGGAAGATATAAAGGACTATTTGAGACACATGCGGGGCCTGGATCAAGAAGAAGAAATGTTCCAGAAATATGCTCAAAAAGAAATAGAAGAATGTGAAGCTCAAGGTATAGATACATATGCAATGAGAATAGCTTCTCGGCCTGGTATTGAATGCGGAAGAGGTCCTCTATTTGAAAACAGAGGTTGCATAAGACCCAGATATTATGCTTCCACGGGTCCTCCGGTTGATTTACCTCATTTGAATAGAAAATTTGATCAATTAGATACAAAATCCAGACTGGGATTTCAGTCGTAATCAAGATTGTTTTTAACTTTGCCGTATCATTAATAATGTAATTCCAATAAGTTTATAACGTCACGCTTTCACGTGGCATTCATATTGATATTATAAAAAAGTAATTGTATTAACTTTCATTACAATAAAATGAAATATCAAAACAGTTATATTACACGTTTAGAATTTTTACTGTAGTGAAATTTTTTAATAAAGCAAATTTGCTCACCTTTAAGTTAGTAAAAATTTCTAGGCGTTAGTATCCGCAAAACTATTTATATTAGTCATATAATTTTTATAAGCTATTTTGGTTTCACTAATGTGATGGAAACATGTATTATTTTAAAAAATTAGCTCACTTTTAAACGCTTGATCAAATATCATAAATCCTTAAATATCCGTTGTTTGATTCTTATGAGTTCTTTAAATTAGTTGATAAATTAAAAGAGAAATTGGAGCAATTATTTTTATTTTGAATGAAATAATTTATAGAATAGAATTTTGTTTTAAAAATAACAGAAATGTGTGTTAAATTTTGATAATGTTAAACAGCATAGAGTTAACATGTATATTTATTCTTTACTTTAAAAATACGTGAGGTTCTCACTAAACTATGTGTAATACTTTTGGGTACAATATCTTATTTTGTAAAAGTTTGTAAAATTTATATAGTAACAAAAAAATAGCTTATATATACATAAATTGCTGATACAGAATAAATTCACACATAAATTTCTGATACAGAATACATACACATATAAATTACTGATGCAGAATACATACACGCTTAAATTGCTGATACAGAATACATACACGCATAAATTGCTGACACAGAATACATACACGCATAAATTGCTGACACAGAATACATACACGCATAAATTGCTGATACAGAATACATACACGCATAAATTGCTGATACAGAATACATACACGCATAAATTGCTGATACAGAATACATACACGCATAAATTGCTGATACAGAATACATACACGCATAAATTGCTGATACAGAATACATACACGCATAAATTGCTGATACAGAATACATACACGCATAAATTGCTGATACAGAATACATACACGCATAAATTGCTGATACAGAATACATACACGCATAAATTGCTGATACAGAATACATACACGCATAAATTGCTGATACAGAATACATACACGCATAAATTGCTGATACAGAATACATACACGCATAAATTGCTGATACAGAATACATACACGCATAAATTGCTGATACAGAATACATACACGCATAAATTGCTGATACAGAATACATACACGCATAAATTGCTGATACAGAATACATACACGCATAAATTGCTGATACAGAATACATACACGCATAAATTGCTGATACAGAATGAAATAGTAAGCTTCAGATTTAGGAATGTATTTTTAAGTTTTATGTTGTTTTCTTCATGTTGAGAATATAACTTATTTGTTTACAATATTTTACTTTATAATATAAATTTAAAAAATATTTATATGAGTAAATATCTTAATCATGAATTCATTCATAAAATTGCATGATATAAAGTTTTCTGTGTTTTATAAAATGAGAGAAAAAAATTAGCAGAAAATTATAAAATAAATGTATGTAAAAATGTGATAAAAAGGTATTGAATGTTTCTTGCATTTATGTTTATTTATTATTGCATTTGGCTATTCGGAGAAAATAATACTGCTGTTTTACCTTTCTTTTACTACATGGAGGACATGATCAAATCTCTATCTTAATTTCTTTGTTTTTAATGATCTTTGTAAGTAAAAGATGTCCTTATTTCTATAAAAAAAGAGTTTGGACATCATTAAAATATAATTTGAAGAAGTAGCTTTGTGTAAATGAATGTCCGGTGAAAAATTCTCTTTGAGATCCTGAAAGCATACTACTTATATGCAAAAGTATTATAGTAAATAATTTTACTTTATTTTTCGATATAACTAATTACTTTTATGATTATCAATTTGCTAAAATATCGAAATCATTTAAAAAATTTTTCGGTGTGAAAAGTCTTACAAATTTTAATTAAAATTCAATGCAAATTTTATAAACTATTAAGGATGGTTTTAGCATTTTACTATCCACTTTCTCCTCATTTTCATAATTATTATAATATGTATTATATTTATATAAATATTATAGTGTGTTTTCCAATTTCTTTAGCGAATTGGATCAACAACTGTAATAACTTCTCTATGGTTAAAATCCAAGGAAATAATTATTTATTATTACGTATGAGCTCAAATCAATATATCTATCAAATGTTTTACTATGTCCTGTTTAAAAATAAATTTCTCTTTTCAGAGGCAATTTAATTTCAAATTTTTATGTGCTTATAATTCAAATTTTTGGTGAATAGTAACATATTTCAATTTTACCCTTTATTGTATGTTCTCCCATTGAAAGAAATTTATCAACTATTCCGTTTTCAAAAAAACATTTTTCAATTAACTAAAAAAGCTTCTAGTCACCCCAAAATATAAAAAAGGTTTCTAAATGTTTTTTTTATTATCAGCAAAATCCAGAATCCAATGATTACACGTGTGTATTTTATTTATAATGAACTTCATTTTAAATTTTTAATAAAAAATATAATTTACTTTCTCTTTGTTTTCAATGAGAATCATAAACTTATCATTTATATCATGCTATTTGTCATACTTAATGTAAGGAGCGTCAAATGTATTAAAATATATCACTGCAATACTTCACAGTTATAGTTTATTCTTTTTATAAGTACAAGTCATTATAAAAGTATTTGATAAATTAATTTTTTAGAGTTGTCCAGTATTTTGGCCGCAATCTGGTAGCGTTTATCAGGGTAGCATTAAGATACAACACATATCTTCAGAAGCGGAATATTTCGGGGGAGTTCTTATACGGAAATTCAATGTGAAAAATCCTAAAGGCGTAAGTATATGGATCTTATATGTATTTTTTTTATATAAAACAATGCGTTCTAAGAACGCATAAATAATACAAGGCATCAAATACGTCTTTAAAATTTTTGAAGCAAATTTTCTATTTAATTTTCTTTCTGCTATTGAAAATTTCATTACATTAGAGTCATTCAAACCAAGTACTTTTCTTTAATATAGATTTTTTCATCCAATTTTCAAAGCGAATGTGTGTCCTTCGTGTATTTACTGATTTTGTAAAAAATGTAATTTTATTTTTAATTTTTTAGAAATCTTTAGTACTTTTTGTTTTTTAAAGTCCTTGAATTATAATGTTTCTTAATTCTTTGTTATATATCACCATTTCTTTAGTTTGACGAACTTAATAGATATCACATGCAAACATATTTTTCTGTTTTCCATATTTTACAATTATTTGTCCATTTCATTTTTATAAAGACCTTTATTATTGACAAGAAGCATTTTGTTCAACGCATCCATATTATTGGTAAATCTCTCCCATACATTATTCCTAACAATTTATAGTTTTTTAAAGTCTAACATTTTTGTACTAATGTTTCAAATGATTTTATAGCCTTTCATGTTTGATGCATTTTTTTTTTTTTGCACTCTTATTCAGGATATAAACGAGAAATGCTTACTTGTAAATTTTTGAAGTTGAAGTGTCACTATATTTTTAAATAACAGCAATCTCGTACAAATAATTACTTCTAATGTAATTGGAAAAATAAAAAAAAATTAATGTGCATTCACACTTAACCCAAACTATGCGGCACAGTTACTTTTCAATATCTTGTAGTATATGTTAAACCAACCAATATCGAATTTTTCATATATTCTAATTCAATTTAAAGTCCTATATCAACAATTAACTTTCGAAAGACTCCATCATTCTGAACGATGACAGAGAGTCAATATTTTACAAGACAACAAATTATGTATTTTGGGAAAGTAATTTGCTTTAACACTCACACGCACATGGATTCCGCGCGTTCTAAACTTGAAACATATCTTATTTTCAACTTGATTCAACCAACAATTTTTGTTCAAAATAAATTCAAAAGTATTTCAAGCACCGTGTCTGGAACAGGATGCCTGAAGGTCAAAATTTGAAATAAAACTGGAAAACAGTTTAAAGAAATATTTAAGCGGAGGAAAACAAGTTATAGACAGCACTGAATAATTTTTTATATGTTTTTGGAATAAGAAAATTTGTTTTGAATACTATAAACTATTTTAAATAGAAAATGCCTTCACTGTAAAGCCAAAAAAATTTTGTATGCAATATGGTTAAATACCAATAGCTGAAGCTGGAAATTTATTTGTATAGGTTGATCAAAGAAGCAAACTCGCGTACAAAGATCATGGAAAAAAGTTAAAAAGTGACAAAACATTGGGTTCGTGTATTACTTCAATGACTTCTAACAATTATTTACACTGCTGGCCACCATAAATTCAACACCCTGAAAGAAGTATGCAAATAACGTGAAATTTATAACATGCATTAGCGGAGGTGAGAAATATAAATGATTAGAATTTTAGCGCTGACACACATTATGTGCGACTGTGGGGTCACTTCAAAACTTTATTTAAAACTTGGAGATTTTGACGATTTCAAGTTCAGCAATTATGTTTTTCTTGCAGTTTTTTTTTTAAAAAAAATTATCAGTAATACTTCGTAGAAAATAGCTATCATATTTTTTATCAGTATCCGAGTTCGAAATAGGAAGGATAATGGCCTACCGAGATTGAAAATTTTCTTTCTAGGAAATCGGTAGTCGTGTTGAAGAAACCAAGCTACTGTGATGGAGATATGTGATCGTTGTATGCAAGCAGTTACGACGGACCAACATATTCGAATGCAGCCACCTCATTGCACAACTTAACGAGATGACAGGCAAATTGTGCGCATGGCAGTGACGGATCACTCAGCCACATCACGAACCATAGCACATGCATATATACATAACTGTGTGGGAAGACCCCGGACTGTACCTTAAGGTTAACGGGTGCCGTCTCCCCAACAACTAGTATGCTCCACACATCTACGAGGTCCGTGAGGGCGCCACCATCGTGGCATTTAACAAGGCAAACAAATTGTGCTTACAAATTGGTAGCAAGAAGTTACAAATAATTTTAAGGGACTTTAAGCCCTGTTGAACATCAGGAAATAGCATTAAAAATTTTCTCTGAGTTAAAAATATAACATGATGACACATGCAACAAACAGTGGAGAAACAATCTACAATCAATGAAAAGACAGTTAACAATTTCTAAGATAACTATGGCATTAAAAATATTATATACATTGAAAGCAAATTAGAAATAGTATGAATACTTAATTATGAAAAGGAAAAAAATGGCATGATAAAGTTGATAACTATATACAGGCAGGCAGTTTATATAAGTTTAATTAGCATCTTAGCTTTTGAGAGCATTTTAGGTTCAAAAAAATATTTAAAAGGTTTCTGAGGTACTAAAAGGGAATAGGATTCAAAAAGTTTTTAAAGTTCTAAAGCGAGCTCATAATGTTCAAAAAATTCGAACAGCTCGGAACATATAATTCATAAATTTCATTAAGTTCATAAAAAAATTTATATACCATTAGTGATTGTGGAAGAAAGTTAACTTTAAGAATAGTTTTCTGATTCGTCTGGGGAAGCGTGGCCTAAATGCTGACTAAGTTCTAATCCTCGTTTGTTGAGATGAATCATCAGCTTTGTGAGGTGTAATCTGCGGTGACGATCTTTCAAGCGAAATCTCAGGGACTTCATATGTTGGTCTTTTGGAACACATTAAGTCTGTAACGCATCCATCCATGCGCGTACCATTCGACCGCGTTTACAGCAGAGTAGTCTGTTCGCAAGACGTCCATTGCTTCGTCTATCCTTGACGGAGAACCACAAACGTCTCCGCCGCCAATGGTGCGATGAAAGAAGGGTGTGGACAACATAATAAAATGAAATTATCTTTATGATGATTCACGCTTCTGTCTGCAACACAAGGATGGTCGCATTCGTGTCTGGAGACACCGTGGTGAGAAGATGCTGAACAGCTACGTTATGCACTGCCACACTGGTCCTGCACCGGATATTATGGTACGGAGCGGTATTGTATATCACTCTCACTCTCCTCTAGTATGCAACGCCGATACTTTAAACAGCCAGCGCTACATCTCCGAGGTGTTGGAGCCAATTGTCCTTCTTTACCTTCAGGGCTTGCCCACAGCCGTATTTGAATAGAATAATGCGCGACCACACGTGGTACGCATTATCGAAGGGTTCTTCATCAACCAAATAGAATTGCTTCCTTGGCTTTCTGGCATTTCAGAGACTGAAAACATGTGGTCCATAGTTGCTCAACGATTGACCCAGATTACATCCCAGTTGTCACACCAGATCAACTTTGACATCATGTGAAAGTTGATTAGTCTGCTGTACTCCAAGAATACATCCAAAGTCTCTCTGAATCAATGCTTAGGCATGGGTTACCGATGATCTCCAACAATGGCGTCTGCTCTGGTTACTGTGATTTTCGTAGGAACCACACTTCACAGAAGTTTTTTAATTCAATCATTTGATTGAATTAAAAAACTAGCATGTTATCTACAAAATAAATTTTGTTGTGATGTCCCTTGTCTCTCTTGGTGTTGCACTTTGAGTTGCCAGAAGTGTATATAGTTTTTGACAATCCAAAGTGAAGTGATACTATCAAAATCAATCGACCACAGAAAATAAGACTGCGATGATGATACGAAATCTCTTAAAGGGATTTGAAAGATTTTTATCCTTTTCCTTAATGACTATCAAAATTCATAAGAATACCGGGTAATGTTACAATATATTTTATATTAATATAACTACAACTATCAAAAAAAATTTGTATGGAATATATCAAGACATCAAGAAAATTTATACAGAAAAGTGAAAACTTTTAAACTTTAATACATTTTATTTGATTCTATTATTTTTTGAAGTAGAACATTTTGTTTTTTCTTTTCTTCATCTTCATCAGTTTTGTGCATGCAATGGGTAACGATTGATAGTCTACAATATATTTTACTTCCTCGATCATATGAATATATAGATCAAATCCATGGGTATCATATTGATTAAGTAATTTGATATGAAAGTTTTAAGAAGTTATACAGGTTAGATCTTTTTTCTTTAAAATTTGGCTTAAGCATGGTTATGAAACAAACATTGATGTAATTTCTGTGAAAATTACAGCATACAGCAACTGCTAAAAAACTATTTAGTAGCGAAAGCTACTTTATTAAATAGTTAATAAATTGAAATGTTTCATTTTTACAATTATATTATTTTATCAAAAATAGATGCTTCACGATGCTATAATTTTTTAAAATTTCACACTCTTTTCTTTCTAGTTTTGCAAAATTTTTAATAAATGATAAATTAAAACGTGGGTTATTTTAAAACATATAATGAAGTTTTGTTAAAATCCGTGAGAAAGTTATGTGGGTAAATCAAAAAATTTAATATTTGTAAAATTCTTTAGTATGTTATAGTTATACCATAAAATATTATATAATATGCGAAATTTTACAGTTCAATATTTAAAAATTAAAAACTTTGTTTTCTTCATTATAGAAATCACGGACAGTGAAGACGTTTCATTTGCACGGTTGGCGGAGAGAAGAGTTTGTACCTCCTCAAGTGGACTCCATTGTCCAACTTATAGCTAAAGTCGACAAATGGACAAGAAAAAACAAGCCTGCTCCTGTAATTGTTACTTGCTAGTAAGTTTATTTTCCCTTTATTGCAAAATTTTTTTATCTTTACTATTCGATTAAAACGCGATACTTTCGAAAAATAATTTTAATGGTACTCATCATTATCTTTCTAAACATCTAAATCATTTTTATCATAGAACATTTTAAGATTTATTTATATCTGCCATCAGTCGGCGCCACTGCTTAATAATTATATGCAGTGTAATTCTGATATTATTACGTTATAACTAAGCATCTACTGCGCATTAAACAAGATTTGTTTACAAGGATTTTTCTCCTTTTACACAGCGTATGTTATTGAAATATTACCTCCTTTTATCGAAATTTTATAGTTGCATCCTTCCAAACTTTTAACCGTAGAAAATATCCACATAGCATGTTATGGACGATTTTAAACAACATTTTAGTAATATGGTTTCATCTGGAGCTTGCAATGCTCTGTCGTCACCACCGACGATGGCAGTGATCGCTTCACTTGTAATTAAAAATTATAATCATTAGCACAACAAATTATAATTTGAATTTATAGAAATTTTATTCCAATTACATCAGTCCTTCATATTCCTTAGTTTTTTACAATCCCCAGATTATGTATGAGCTGTTATTTTACGATTATTCAATTACACATAAAATGTTACTTAAGTGAATAAATTATTAGTTTGGGGAATAGGTTCATACCGTTTTTGCCAAAGACTTTTATTTAAACAAAAAAAAAAAAAAAAAAAAAAAAACAGTTATATCAATAAATTAATAATATATTCGCCGTTGCTGTTGACAACCTCTTCCCACCTTTCGACCCATTTGTTGATACCGTTCCGCCAAAAATCACCTGGTCTGGTGTCAAAGAAGTTGTTGAGCCAGTTTTTAAGAACCTCTTTGCTATTGAAGATAACATCTTTCATATAGTTTGAGAAGGAGCGGAAAAGATGGTAATCGGTCGGTGCAAAGTCCCGAGAATACTGCGGATGCAGAAGGGATTCCTATTCAAGTTCTTGGAGGGCATCTTTGACGACTTGAGCAACATGGGGCCTGGCGCTGTCGTGAAGGAGTATGGTTTGACCATGTCGATCAGGTCTTTTCAGTCGAATAGCCTCAATCACGCGGTGTAGCTGGGCAATGTAGAGATCCTTGTTGACTGTGGCATTCTTTTCGAGCATTTCCCAGTGCACCAAGAGGTCCTTAAAAACTGACTCAACAACTTCTTTGACACCATACCAAGCGGTTTCTGGCGGAACGACATCAACAAATGGGTCGAGAGGTGGGAAGAAGTTGTAAACAGCAACGGCAAAATATATAATGATTAACTTATTGATATAATTATTGTTTTTTGTTTAAATAAAAGTCTTTGGTAAAAACCCTAAAAACTTTTATTCCCCAACCTAATATATTAATTGATATTACATTAATTATATATACATAGTTTTTTGTAATCGTACATAAAAATGTATGTAATATTTGTTTGGGAAAATTTATTTTAGCTAAAAGTATTTCTATGAAATCATTTTTTAATATTATAGTCATTATTTTAATACTATTAAAATATTAAAGACTCTAGAAAACATTAAAATTTTAATACTGATAATTACTATATTTTTTAATTTTTTAACTCCTTTATATTTTTAATGTTATTTGCCGGTATTAAATAATAACATTGATTTAAACAGTTTAATTTTAAATGAATGGAAAAGTATATTTAAAATTAAAGACATTGAAATGTGATAAAAAAAGTGGATGAGATTTCAAATCATATTTTAAGCTTTTTACTTTTTATGTTTCCTTTACTTGCTTTAATCAATTTCATTTCCTATGCTCACAGTGATGGTTGCAGAGCTTCAGGTTTTTACTGCGCTGCCTCTTACCTAGCGGGCCAGATACACGAATCTCAGGAGGCAGATGTCGTACAGGCGGTGCGCACCATTCGGCTTCACCGACCAACATTCATACCCACTGTGGTAAGTAAGGAATGTTTGAATTATATTTGAAACACAATGTTTTTCCCGTCATAATGAAACAATGTATATTTGTATTTAACAAAATAGTGAATATATGTGATTTAAGAAATAGAAGAGCATATAAAATGCATTTGTGGTGTTAATCGCCTTTAAATTTCTTTCGCCGGAAAAATAAGTTGCAGAACAAATATCTGATCATTGTTCAAATTATGATGTTGTTGATTATAGACTTAAAGTTGTGGGAGGCATAAGCACCTGAAAATTATAGACTTGCATTAGAAAATAACTTGTTTCCTTAAAATTTTAATTTTTGTTTTTTTTTGTTATTTTGAAATTCCGTTATTTTTTTTTTCAAACACAAAGAATGTTGAGCAGAATTTAATGAACAGGTCACATAACCGAAAATGTGCCCAATTCGAACGACTAGGTCGAGCTGGCGTTATTCAAATGATTCTCTTTATTTCTTGATAAAAAAATACAACAACAGATCATCTAATTCATTCACGATATAAAAATATTTTTCATAAATGTTACTAATGCTCTTTCAAGTTTATATAAACTAATTTATATATTTTATTTTGAAAATAGTTGAATTTTATAAACAAAAGTAATAAGTTTTTATATGTATATATTTTATTTACATTCATTTCTAGAATACTGTAGATAGTTATTTCTTTATATTTATAATAAAAAGAATTCGAAATTAACCTTAAGGTTTAATCTCAGGTTTAGAATGAAGAAAATCTATTTGTTTCCATACAAATTTCACTCTCAACCAAATTCAGTTTTATAAATAAAAGCAAATAGAAAACACATTTTTATCTAACAAAAACACAATTAATCAAGTGCTTTTAATAATTATTTATATTTAATATTTTACTTTTTTTTGTTATTTGTATATTACTTGTTATATTAAACGAAATATGCTAAATAAAACATCACTTAAAAACATGTGTCATCTTAATTTTTTCAGGAGCAATACAGGTGGTTGTATGAATTAGCTTGCTTCCTGGTGTCAGAGAAAATATTGAAATAAGTTCAGCTTTTATTTTCATAGCAAAAACTCTATCATTGTATGAAAATTGCATCTTTATTCAAATATTAAGTCTACCGGAAAGTTCTGTCCGTTGATCGAAAGCGATGTTGCTGCAACCATGTTTAGAGCAATATCGTTTTCTGACAAAATCGAGGATCACAGAATGCTTCATTCAGCTCAGAAAACTATTTCGGATCATAATCAGAAGATAGATGGTGCGGAAATGTTCACAAAATGGACTTCAACCTGAATTAAGTCAGAAGAATTTTTATGACTGAGTACATCACATGCTGAAGAGAAAAAAATTGCGTTTTATTTTACTCCAAAAATGGATAGAACTTTCCAGTAGACCTGATGAAACCACCGATCATAATGGAAACTTCATCATTGTGTATGTTTAACAAAAGATTTATAAATATGTAAAACGATATTATGGAAAAAAAATAAAGTTTATTTTCATTGACATTTAAAATATTTTTCTCACAAAATGTCTACTTATTTATTTTGTTTTCGAATATAGTGTTTTCATAAACAGCGATAATCCTTAAATACTGTTTTTTTGATAAGCTCTAAGCAATGTAACTTCAGTTCATCATGAAAAAATGTTTCAATAACATTTTTAGGAAAATTTGTTACATCATTATACTTAAGTAATCTCTTATTTCTATTTGAAAAAGTAATAATCTTTATATAAACATGGTCGTAATAATCATAAAAAAAATCTTAATAACATTGTAAAAATATAACTCGTATAAAAATTGTAATAATGTAACTTAATTTATTTTTTAATCTAGTAAAACTTATTAATAAATGATAATTAAAATTAATTAATCTGATTGGGGCACTTTATAACATTAAATATATAATATTCAATAGTACCTTATAAAAAGAGTTTATTTTTAAAGTTTCATTTATGTGTGCGTCTTTTGTTACTATTCTTTTATGACCAACAAAATGCTAGGCTTATTTTAGTTTTACAAAATAATAAATATTGAAAAAAAAAAGTATTTTGTGCTTTGCATCCTCTGGTAGTCCAGAATTTCCGATATTATTTTTGGGAATGCAAATTCACGGTACACCTGATGTTTATTTGCGAGTTACTTTTTGAACAGGAAAGAAAATTCGATTCGACTTACATTCAAGTTGATGTGATTTCCAAAGCAAGATTTGAATTTCTGCATGCCAGCAATGAAACACTGAAATTGAATCCACAAATAGGGAACTAATAGTGAAAGCGCTAATTGTTCATCTGACATTTTCGTATAAATCCACGGAATGCAAAATATTGTTATGATTCAAGTTACGGGTATCACTTCATTTGCTAGTGAAGAGAGTTTTTATGCAGTCCTGAAAAATTTGTCCTCCTCTGATATTAAAATATTAATAAAAATTCTCATCATAACTAGAACAACTGTCAAAAGATGGATTAATTTCCTTTTTTTGAGGTAATACAATTCTTTCAGAAGTCATAAGTCAAGTGTTTCAGAAAATCGTAAGGTAATTGAAATTTATAAATTCTACTCGTATCCAATATTTTGCTGTGAATTATTTTAAAATCCTGCTTTAATTAAAATTTATAATTATCATCTAAATCATATTATTAAATGAAATTCTTCTCCTAATAATAAAAACTAAATCAGATATCAATCTTAAAATAAATTATAGTTTCTATTTTATGAAAGTTTTTTACGCTATGTTGTGAGCTGCTTATCGGCGTAAGGCAGTCTATAGATGTGAAAAATAAGGAAGGGAACTTAGAAGACTCTCAAGCACCCACCCCTACATATGTGCATGCAGAAGGCAGGCTTTTGCTTTGAATAATGGTGTCGTCCCTCTAGGCCATGGTAGGTCTCTCTTATACGTGAAAGATCTGAAAAATATATCAAACCATATTAGATAAAAAAAAAATTTTTATTAAACTTTTAAAACTCAAATGAAATTCGAATAAATTCAGTATTCACCTAGTGATTATTATGCTGATAATATATTATTATTTTCATATTAGTTATTCAACAATAATTTTCTCCCTAATAGGCATTGAAAAGAAAAGTATGCAAGTTTCTAGTAATTAATGTAGTTCTATTTTGATTCATCGGCTAAATTTATATCAGTTTGCAAAATGATAACTAATCAACTAAAGAACTTTATGCTTTTAATTCTATAAGTATTTACTAAGATCATCTGATTTTAAAGTTACAAATACATATGTGTGAAACAATATACTTTATATTGTTATTCATAATATTAATTGATCTTTTAGAATAATTTAGTGACCTTAATTTAGTGGAGAGTGACATAGGGGCATATTCTTATAAGTGTGAATACAGGATAAATATTTGGCATGTGACGGAAGAGAATCCATTATACGTTTGTAATGAGGTGAAATATATTATAAATTGTGCTTTTTCAAAAAGAGGATCATTTACTACTTTTGTCGTAAAACTTTCTGAAGTACATTTATCCTGAAACAAATGAGTTATTTGTAAACACGCTGCACTTTCTGCAATTGTACTTTTTAAAAGATTTTTTAAAACAAGTATTTATGTTTGAATAAATCATATCCATAATAAGCAACATAATTTAAGACCATTTAATATATTTAATTATATTTTAATTGTATTTATATCTAAATTTACTTCTATGTAATATAAATGGCCCTCAAATTATCGTATATTATTTGAAGACAAATAGTTTAAAAATGAAAAGTTTCAAAGAACCACTTAAAAAAAAATTTTTTTTTAATTTCTATTCAATAATATTTTAATTATTATTTTTTAATAACTCTCAATTTCTTTTATTATTAAAAATTTGATATTTAAATTTTGAAATATAGTTAGGTATTTCTTCTCCTTTAAAATTAATTCTCATTTACATATTTAATATAAGGTTTTAATGTTTTGCCGATATTTTAAACAGGTATATATATATATATATATATATATATATATATATATATATATATATATATATATATATATATATATATATATATATATATATATATATATATATATATATATATATATATATATACACACATTGCATCCTAACAAGGGTAAAATTTCGTGTCACCATTTTCAGAAAATATTACTTTTGAATAGATAGAAAATAGCAATATGTACCAAACATTTTTCCTTTTTACATTAAACATTTTATCTTTCGCTTAAATAAAAATCAGTACTATGGTATTTTATATTTAGTAAAATGAAATACATAATTTTTTATTGCATTTTATATTAAAATACATAAAAATAAATAGCTATCGAATATAATTTATTTTTCCATTTTCAAAAAAATAAAATATTAATGTTTAAAGTTATGAATTAAGTTTTTTTTTATTTATGTACCTTCTTCAAACATTAGTTAAATTATAAAATACTTTTAAAAAGTTCTTGTTAAAATTTAAACTTGATTGAATTTACTAATATTTCAAAATTAGTTATAAAATTTTCTGCTTATGATAGAATAAGAAATGGGTTAAAGTTTTACTGAAATACTCGTATTTATAATATTTGATAAGAATGCTCATGATATATTTTACCAATAACATTCGTTTGTCTCAGTGGGTCCATAAAAAATTAAATTCAGTAAAAAATAATCAATTAATTGAAAATGAAGATGAGCTGAAATTAAAAAAAACAAATTAAATATTATAGTTATTAAATATGATAACATACGTTATTGTTAAACATACTATATATTGTTAAACATACGATATTGGTTTTTGATCAATTGTTTATAAATTTTGTATTCTTATGAGGCATTATGAGTTTTACTGTTTAAATCTATTAAACAGTTTTTTTTATTTATTTATTTTTGTGTATATTTACAATATACATTAACTCCAAAATATGAATAAAACTCAAAATTTACTTTAAATTTTAACTACTATTTGTCTTCAAATTGAGAATTACTATTTGTCTTCAAATAATTTTGATATCTATTTGACAATATTTACACTCAATAAACTTTGAGTGTAAATATTTATTAGTAATAAATATTTACACACAAAGTTTCTGATTTTCCTATGATCAAAAAACAAAAAAAAATTTCAAATTGTATAAAAAAGATAAAAAAAAATCAATTTAAAATAACGTGGTATGTCTTGCTCAAAATATATTTTAAATATTTAAAAAGAACGTTCATTTTTAAAATAACTCCATTCATTATAAGGTGTAATTTCTTTCACTGGTAATTTACAACTAGGGAATATTAAAAATTAACTTATATAGAACGTAAATAATACAGAATATATTAGAATTTTTAACATATGAATTAATTTTTCTCTTTTTTTAAACAACAAAAAAATTAAAAACCTAAGGAAAATTGCGGTTAAGGAAAAGGGAAACTGGTTATTAGATTATCAAATAAAGATTAGGTTTTATGAAGATGAACACGCACAGAGGACAAGGGAACACTGAATTCATCTGATAGCACAGTCAAAAATTCAAAATCCATGAGATTCTACATAATGCAGTTAGAAGAGGACAAACGAACAAATAGAAATGAATAGAATCGAGAAATAATTTTTTTTTACCTATGTTATGACCAAACTTTAAGTTAAGAAGCGCACATTTTATTAAACTTATTAAACACATTTCTTATAAAACTATAATTCTTATTATTCATTTTATTAAAGATTGAAATAATTATATAAGAATGTTACCTTCACTTTTTTATGAAGTAAAAACATTGGTTTAACGGTATTACCTTGATTTTGTAAATCTTTTGCCATTTACAAATTTTACTCTCTCTATCACCATCAAAAAATGTAGAATTTTCTACAATTTTGGCTTATTCGGTTATTTTTACAAATCTTCATAGAATTCAAGGTACGAATACAGACAATTTTGTGGCTGTCTTTTTAATTGTTAACTTTTTTCAACAGAAGGAAGTTCAAGAATAATTTTTGTTTTCACAACTTAACTTAATCCTTCTTAGATTTCTTTTAGTACTAACTTAATAACTTGATTATCTTTTTGAATAATAGTGTCTAAGAATTGATATAATTTATATTTTTAAGCCTCATTTCCATCAAATCCTGTTAGCCAACTTTTACTTCCCCTGATTAATCTTAATCGTTCTCGATAGCCACGTCTATAAAGAACTTTTACTTCTTTCCAATTTAGCAAATTCCCGCGATTAATTTACTGTGATTGAAAGTTTCATCCAAACTTTAATTTCTGTGACTTCAATTCAGTTATGAGTAAAATCTAACATTCTTATGTAATAAATTTCAAAAGAAGGAATAATGCTTTTATGCAAAGGTTACAGCAACAAGTGTGTTTTCTTTATTTGCCAGCAATAAATATATAAATAAAATGATTTGAGATAACAAGATAAGTATTTCATTTGAAAGAAATCCACTTACAAGTAATTAGAACGAAATATTGCAGATACCACTTGAAGAATATTCACGAAACGGTGGGATCTAGAGGAAGTGTGAAGCCTATAAAATTTAAAAATCTACATTAATCTTCAATTTATTTGTAATTAATCACATATTTGTCTCAAGTACCGATGAGCTGTCAGTGATACTATTTTCACTGGATTATACATATAATCTACTGAACATATATTTTTCACATCAGAGAAATATTTCTTTCCAAAGTTAATCTTAAATTAAAAATATTTAATGGAATGATAAAAAAATTGCTCTACATAGGGAAAATAGCATATCTTAAATAGAAATTTTAACAATTAACTGAATATGATGTAAAAAATATCCTTTCGTTATTAATATATTTGAATTTATAAAATTCATAGAAAATTTTAATAACTCAAGTTAAAAATTTAATTTGCATATCTTCTTCTTCCCAAGCGATACAGCAGATTGCCGGCCAACGCTGTCTCAGTCAGCTTATGCCATCTTGATCTATCACTGGCAATGACTTTCCAATTATTGACTCCTACGTCCCTTAGCCATTCTTCCACTTTATCTATCCATCTAGTTCTTGGTCTTTCTCTTTCCCTCTGGAGTTTTAAAAGTTATTTGCCTGACAGGGTTTTCATTGTCATATCGGAATACATGTCCCAACCACCTTATCTGTGAAATCTTGAATATTTTAACTATGTTGGGTTCTCTGTATTTCAATTGGAGCTCATGGTTGTACCATATTCTCCATATACCTTTCTCTTTTACTGCTCTAAAGATCTTTCTCAAGATTTTTCTCTCAAAAGTCATAAGTCTCATCTCGTCATCTTTGTTAATTTTCCAGCATTCGCTGCCATATACAACGATTGGTCTTATCAGGGTCTTATATAGCTGTATTTTTGTTTTGTTACTTATGTATTTAGATTTAAACTGATTTCGTAATCCGAAATAACATCTGTTAGCCATCTGGATTCTGTTTTTGATCTCGATTTTAATGCCATTATTAGTATTCACAGCTGTACCTAGGTAATTTTCATGTAATAAAACTATAATTTTTTTGTAAAATGCAATAAATGAACGTCACTCCAGGATTGTTCTATAAAAACGTTATTTAATTTCTTTAATATGTAGAACTCTCAGATAACCATGTGATGCAAATTTTTATACTTAAGAGAAAGTAAAAAATAATTATCTATACATTTTTTACTTTTTTTCATATTTTCAATTGTATTTTCTCTATATTTCCTTTAAAATCATACTTCTTTAAAAAATAACTTAAAAAAATTTATTTGATAGTTTTTTTTTAATCCCAGTTGGTTATTGAAATATTTAACAAATGGGTAAAAATGAAACATTGAAGCATTAATCAATGAAAAGTTATCTCATACCGTATGAAACTGGTTATCGGATTACTGTTCTTCCACCTCACATACTCATTTAGAAAAAAACTATTTGCAAAAGAGGGCTTTCATACATATAAACTGTTTAATTACAAATTTGGAGATTTAAAATATTCTTGTAGAATAATAGAAAAGACTCAAATTAGAGTGAAATTTGATATATTAATGCATAGATAAAAATGAAAAATATGAATACATAATTTGTCTTAATTTTTATATATAAAAATGATATATAAAACCAAATAAAATTTTAATTACAGCTTGAATTCATTTTACTCATAATAACATGAGCCATTTATATACAGTCAATAGCTTGAAAAATGTTTGATACACAATTAAAAAATGAGAAATCTAATGTTCTGTGCAGATGACAACACTCTCTTCTTAGATCTCATTTACAAAATCTAAATAGATACACAGCTAATGCATGGTATTTTCTATATATAAATGCTCGCCAAAAACATGTTAAATTGATGGTTAAACGAATACGAGCTGTTATCCCTGCAAAATGTTGTCCAATGAAATATTGATCGTGGATTTTTAAACCAAAGAGAGGGATAGCTTTTATTGTTATAAACGGGCACCTGCTGAACAATTTTGGTCAACTCTTTTAACAATCAAATATTTTTTTTTAAATATTACTTGATTCAAACCCATCTAAATCCAATAATAACTGTAAAATAATAGAAATAATTAAAATTATAAATCAATTTACATAAACTCTGACAATTATATCAATTTATAACAATAAATCAAATTTATCAACTTATCACAATATTATTTATAAAGTTTAACATACAATGGTCAATTACAAAATGTTAATTTTAAATAACTTACTGATAAAATACTTAACAGAATCTCAATAAGACACACAAATCACAAAAGTATACTTGAAACAGAATTACTTGATAACTAATTCTTAGATAATAAAATTGAGGGAAAAAAACTAAGTAAAACATTTTTTTTTTGAACAGTGAGATTTTAATTTAATACAATTTCGTATTCTGATAGAAAACTTTTAGGTAATACTTATGCAGAAAAAAAAACTGTTCAAAATTATTAGATATTTTAATAATTCAAAGATATGCAGAATTTTAATACAATCAACTAGAGTTATTACATAATTAATTTTGTTTTCCACTGTGATTTCTTAAAATCAGTTTGAAAATTATGTTTATTTTCTTAACTTTGCCTTTAAAAAAAGAAGTGTAAACCATACCAAAGTTCATCAATAATAATTTTTCAAGTCAGATTTATTAAAGTGACAGCAACGTATTGAATAAGTTTACATTATTTGTAATAATTAAATCTTATAATTTTATTTTATTTAATAATTATAAGCTGTATAATTAATTATTTCAAGAAATAACTTGAAATAGCTTGTCCAGAGTTTTCATGAAATGCATTTCTCAGCAGTTTGAATAAGGTTTCTTAATTCTTGCTGTAATCAATCTTATAAAAATTTGGTATTTCAAATTTTTTTATTACTAGGAACCTAAAGTCTTGCATTTCTTATATTGTTTTAAAATTTGGTTCAAACCATAATCAGAGAATTTATTTTATTTTGGAATAAAAGCATTAAAAAACGAAAAGGTAAATAAGCTAAATAATCATTTTGCAATTAAAACGTAAATAAATATAATGAATAAAAATAGTGATAAATATATCGCAAAATGTAGCATTATTTTACTAAAACAAAGTTTATGTAAAATTTGAAGTTAGCAAGTAATTGTGAGAACTATTCGTTTAATTCAAAATACACATCTGTTTCTTTTTAACTAAACTGTATAGAAATTTAGCAAAATATTTGATGTACCTATCAATCAAAAATTAGAAAATAAATTCTTTTCCGGAAAATATTTTACTTTTACTTTCTTTTTCTAAGTTTCCCTAATTTAATTTATTACATTTCTCAGATGAAACAGATTTCCCCTCTATTTAAAGAAACGAATTCTCTGTTGCAATTTTCATTTGTTTCAAAAGAATGTGAAAAGCAACATTTGTTGGGGAAAAAAATCAATTCGTGGTATAAATGAGAATTTTATTAAGATAATGGGTATCAACTAGGTCACGTTAGCCATGTTTTGTATCTTTCAAATATTGCGTGCAGTGTTTCTATTATTATTCACACAAACGAATTTCATACAAATTTTCGGTAGTTTTAAGAATATGAAGACATATCAGTACAAAACACATTGTATGATTACAAAAGAGCTTCAAAAAGTTTTGGGGACGATTAAATATTAGATTTTACATGTTTTACATATTATTGTATATGTAACTCGACGATTTACAGAAAAATAGAACGTAAAGAATATATAGATGATTTTTTTTCCCACTTTAATTAGATGAATCGTATATATAATAATATCACCTTATTTTACACTTTTGTTCTGCATTTTAAAGAGAATTTATGTGTCCTAAATATAATTCACACAAATCTCTCTATTAGAACTTCTGTCTTGAATGCTATATTGTTCATAACTTCATGAAAAATAAACTTTCTAGAAAACAATTTGACATAAAAGAAGACCTTTATTTCTAAAATACTTGCTGGTATATATGCAAGTATTCTTAACTTCAATATTAGATATTTTTCTTTTCTTTCTATTGTAGATTCTTATTTTAATTTCTAAAACAAGTTAATATAAAAGTCTCTTATTTTGAGTTAATATTTTAATTTCTAAAATTAATTAATTTGAAATTGGTATAGATAACAATCATTGTAAATGCATTATTTAAAAACCAAATTTTAGGAAGATTTTCTATGCTGTATTTAAAGAGCCAACGATTTTGAAGATTGATATATCATTATCTAACATTTTTATATTTGGTGAAATAAAAATTGTATCACTAAGGTACATCGGGTGAAGAAAAGTCTACATAATAACTATTATTTGTACATTATTAATTATCAGATTCCAGGTTATAATAGTTTCTGTAGTAGCTACCATGAGCAGAAACAAGAACACAATTTTTGAGACATGTTAGAGTATTAAGCATAACATCCAAGTGACCAAGAGATAATTGGAATGTATCCAATTACTAGGTAAAACATATAAATATATGAACAAAAATTCAACACCCTTTTCATTCGGCTGTCTTAAACGACACATGTATCATCTTTAACGGCCCATGTGAAGGCATATTTATCTGAAATGAATGAAATGATGGAACTTTTACAACAAGAATAATCATTTCTCGTACCACTGTAGATGTAACTGTCTCTATACCAGCACGTTTTTAAGCTTTTCTAAAAATCTATAGTGCTTTAGATGTATTGAAACTATCTGTGTAACCTTATCTCACTCTATTTATGAATCAAACTTTTGATTCAGGAGCCAATAAAAAAGTTTCAAAATCTCTAGAGTCTGTAACATTTCAACATTCCTGGGGACCCAAAATGTTGTCCAGTCATCTAAAATTCTATATGTCAAATATTAAGTTTAGAAACCATTTTTTCCTTTACGCAAGAATCAAACTCATGAAATAGAGTCCGCTAATAAACCAGAAGGATCTCTAAAATTGGAAAATATATAACTTTTCAATTCTCGTTGCTATTACGTTTTTATGTGTTATTCATCATGTTTTAAACTCAATGATATCCAACAATCAAAACATCTACATCGATACAAGAACTAATGTCAAGAAACATTGTGTTCTGTCGGCTAGACATCACTTCTCCATACGTAAAGTTCCGGATTCAATTCCAGATATATTTTAGAATAATGATAAGCAGATGCTACCTTTCAGTATAAACATCTGAAAAATTGATCCCTGAAAAGTTTCTTGTATATCATTCTTGTTACCCACTAACCCGATCACCCAAATCTTAATCAAACAATTGTTATTGGAAGGCAATACCTTTATGGTATTCAAATATTTTACATCATTCACAGCAGCCCAACTTGTCTAGTGCTCAGCGTGCCTGACTGAGCATAAGGAGGTCCTGGGTTCGAATCACTGTTCGGGCATGGATGTACTTTCTCTATCTACCTATCATGTCTTAGTTCTTTCCTTGTATGAGTGAGGTGTGAATGGTTGCCTGCCCTATAAATGAGTGCATATGGCATGGGTGTACTGAAGATGTCGGACTCCACACCAAAATATGGTTTAGTTAGAAAAGTAGAGCAGTGCACCCCATGCACACGACAACAACAACAACACCCTTCACATGTTTGATTCTCCCTTATGCGGGGTTAGAAAAGTCTAAACTTGCTAAAACCACAATTCTTGCATGCCACGAATAATGTTCAAATAATGGAAAAAACGGAATCAAATTTATTTATATATGCATTCCTATGCCACATGCTGTGAAATGAAATTTGATTTTTGTGAAGCGTTTGATTGATAACAATATGCAGAAAATTAAAGTTACTTTCTCAGTTTAAGTTTTCTTTGAAAATATGCTGGAATTCTTTATTATTTTTATTTTGTATTCATTTATTTATTTTTGCTGCTTGGGAAGTTATAGATTAAAAGTAAAAGTATGAAGCTTTGTAATTTAAAAACAAAATGCATCATCAATAATGCATCATAAAACATATCTTAAATTTTAATCTAAAAACACACACACACACAAATATTGAATTAATATATTAAATACAAAGTTTACATTTTTTCCTATACTTCATACCAAAATCACCAAAAATAAAGAATTTAAAAAACTACTCTTGATTGATGCTTTATTTTAAATGTGCAAACAAGATTCTACAGTTTAACACATAAAAGTGTACACATTGCAAAATAATTTAACTAATAACGTTTTAAAATGATTTTTTTCATAATCAAATGAAGTCTTATGTAAAAATTATCAAAGAACGAATTGAACGAGGTGTAGAATATTTTAATACTTAATTCAATTACGAAGTTATTAAATATCAAGAACAGAAGTATTTCATTCATTCACGTTCCAATGCATTTTTGACTAGCGTCTTATTGAGAAAGCCGAAATCACACTCACTGCAAAGGGTGAAACAATATTGTTCAAAAAACGTCAAGAATGTAAATATCTATGTAGATATTTTTATAAAATGTTATAGTGTAGGAAATGTTATAGTGAGGAATGAAGATAAAGTCAAATACACCGCAAGTATATTTTGCTGAAAATTTTTAAAGGAGAAAAAGATCACACGTTTCCTTCTTGAAATGAGAAAAATTCCGGGGTTTAATGTTAGACAGTTTAAAAAAATAACATCCAAATATAAGCAATTTTCTAGAAAACGCTTTTATCTAAATTTCTAATGGAAACATGGCTTCTACTTTAAGTTAACCAAAAACCAAAAAGTATATATATTTAAATCATCACAAATTATGAACTGCGTGTTACCTAGAAAAATAAATTAGTTTTCTACACTTAATGATAAAAATGAAAATAACTACTATGTCTAGAATCAAAATAAGAGCACGTTTTAAATAAATGCGTAAAAACTGTTGCAGATGCGAAGTAGTTACATGCAAGCTGGTGTTTTTGTTATTTGCTTTGTAAATTGTAATGATTTTTGTGAATGTGTGTCACTATTGATTTCAAAAGGTAATACTAATATTTATAAGCATAGGAAAGATGTTAGTTTCGATGCTTCTAATTATTTATTTTCTTCGATATTATGTAGATGTTTATTTCGTCAATGCATAAATATATCTCATATCACTGTTTTATTCTAATATAAAGAAAAACTGGTTTTATGATTAGATTTGAATTTTAAGAATTCATCAAAAAGGATTCTAATTTCCTTTATTAAAATACCAACAAGAGAACTTTTTTTATACTAATTATTGTTTTGTATATAAATTCCGTGACAAATTCAGTATTCAAATTGAGCTTATTACTTTGAAAATAATAATTTAGGCTTGAAACCATGTTAAATTAATAATCTATGTTAAATCATTCTCGTTATAGAGTTATCGTGTTTAAAATATTTATTTGATTTTTTCTTTTATGTTTGCAATTTATTTAATAATTCCTTCGCTCACAAATATGGATGATTATTTTAATATTTCTTTTATTATAATATATATCAATTTATTATAAAATCAATCATAATATCAATCATATTAATAATATCAATTTATTTAAATAAATACATTAGAGTTTCAAGCATCCAAATTAATTGGACCCGATTCAATTCGTATAATCAAACATTCGATAATAGGATTTTTTCGAAAAAAGTATCTATTTTAATTAATTATTGTAAGTTGAAAATGGGAGAAAAACCACATTTAAAAAAAAAAAGAACTTTCAATCAATTAAATGAAAATGCAACACTTTTACACGTTAAGGTACTTGTGTGCAAACACAAGTGCTATACATTAATACAGTACGTATGTAAAGTGCTTAAGTGCTAATCATTGCTTGCTGTGTATCTCGGTCAGAGTAAGTTGTTTCACTGCCTTCATCCATTTTCAACCAAGTCGTGCATACGCTTGGCAGTGAGAATATACCAATGTGGTCAAACTCCACTTCAAACCAATTTCAAAGACGGCAACTGCTGCACTAGCTGATAGTCCCGTGCTGATGGTGCATTGTCAGTTGTCACGCTCGCACAAATGTTCTGTCCACTTCAACAGAGTTTCAAAGCCGGCAAATGTTTTACTAGCTGATGATCCCGTGTCTGCTTCAACTTGGACATTAAGGCCATCTTCTTAATCAACACTTTAAATAAGTCTATCATCATTTGCAATTCGAAATCTGAGGTCTAACTCATAATCCATTTCCCTCCCTATATCTTCAACATTAACTTCGGAACATCCAGGAATTTTCAAAAGAATGTTTTTGAATTTTTCAAGTATAACACGTCTTTTTGATTTTCTCTCATCTCTTACCTTTCTTTTTCTTGAGATTTACCTTTTTCTTAATTTCCTTCTCTTCTCCAATCTAATTTATTTTTCTGAAATTTTAAAAGTGATTCAGATAATCAGCGATTCTGATAATTGGAATTCTACTGTATATTTATCAATATACAAATTATAAAGTTTTTATTAAAAATATTTTTCCCTTATAGCTTTTAAACACAATACAAATCATTCAATTAATAGTTTTAACAACTATTGTAGAAATAACAAAATTACAATCACTTACTTATCAATCAAATATTCATTCAAGATAAGCGAAGAAACTTTTTAAAGGTTCATGAATAGACATGAAAAAATATATTTCAACATTGTTCCTTGTTGAGTAATTTATGTTGATAACAGCAAATATTTATTAATTTAATTTAAAAATAAATAAATAACGATACCTACTATCTTGGAATAAAGTGCTTAGTGTCTCCGTTTTTTCCTTCCCTTTCGAGAAATTATCCAAAACTATTTTCCATTTCTTACCCTAAAATGTAATTAGATAACCTTTTTAGATATATTTACTTAATATATTAAAGTATCAGTTCCTTTTCCAAGATATATCCTTTTGATTTAAGTATTAATTCCAATTTACTCATGAGCAAATAATGAATTTTTATAAAAATAGTTAAATCTAATTTTCAATAGGATGAAAATTAAACAGAATTATTAAAAGAAACGATTAATTAAAATATTTGTTTAAATTGTTGCTGTTGTTACTTATCTCAGGTTGTCTAGTAGGCTAGACAACCCCCATAAAACCAAAAATATCTAAAATGTCTAAAAAATGTGATGGGTTCCGAAGAACATCGTCTTTTTTAAAATTTAGGCTGGTTAAGATGTGTCCAGGGGAGGCCATATTGACGGAACACCAAGGACAGTCTAAAAATGTCCTCTGCCCCTGCTGAAAGGTGATTCCACTCGTTAAATTGTATTACATATATTCTACTATTAACTAAAAATATTTCTTTAAATCTTATTTAATTATTATATTTAAGTATATTGGGACTTACTGCCACGAGTTCAGCTTTAATGCTGATAAAATATATTTATGTTCAGCAACAGAATCAAAATAAAAATTTGGATTATTATTTTTGATTTAATTTAAAAATAATCAAAATAAGATATTTAATTTTAACTTTAATTATATGTCTACTTTTATTTAAATTATATTGCATTTATTACTTGCATATTTCTCTACTTCAATGATTTCCGATAAATTTTGGTGAATATTGGAAATTTGCAATAAAAAAAATTGCAAAATAACTTAAAAGACTGAGAGCTACTCTTTAGTTTTAAATCATAATTAAAGTATTAGCAATTTAATTTTAAATACTTTTCAAAAAGAATTATTTTTAAACAGTTATACTAGTTATATCATATTTTTATTTTTAATTTAAAAAGTTAATTATTAGCTTTAAATTTCAAAAAATATTTACGATTAAACATGTTAAATATATAATGCTAAATATATACTGATAAATTAAACCTGCGAATATATAAAAACTTTTGTTTAGTTTTAATTTATAACTAAATAAAATATACAGCATATTTATTTTTAAATAATTTTTAGTTAAATTTGTTTTTTAAATAATAATATTAATTATATCATTTATATTTCTTTTATTACTTAGAAGTTTTAAATTTTTTAAATGTTTGAATTGAGTTAGCTGTTTTTACAGAAAATAGATGTTAATAAATCTTGAAATATAGTAATATGTAATAATGATTTGTAATGATGATAGAATGAGGAAAAAACTATTTAACGCCAAAAAATTTACAAAATTTTATTTACATATCTATTAAGAAATCTATAAAATTTTATTTATGAATATGAATAGATTCCAAACTCAATAATTTTAATAAGAATAAATTAAATCAAAATAAACTGTCAATCATAACACACAATTATTAGCATTTTCATTATTTCCTGATTCATTCAAATGATAATTCTTGAATATTTTACCAGTTTGTTCTCTTTCCTTATGTTTCCTTGTTTTCATAAAATGTGATGTATTTATGTTTTACTTCATTAGTTGGAATGCTAAATATGAAGTCAATTTTTTAAATGAATATTATTTAGATAAAAAAAAAATCTTATTGTGAAATGGACTGCAATTGGCGCCATATTTCGAAAACTTGGCGAAACTAAAAAATTCGATTTCTTTTACCACACACGCAAGGTGAAACACAACACTGCAACTTTAAGCCTTCAGCATTTGGAGAATGTGGTTGAAAATGCATTTGACCGGACATACAGTTGCAATGACTTCTTTTCTCCGTCACAATGAATGGAATTAGAAATTTAAAGAAAGATTAAAAGACATTAAAATGCAAGGTACGTAATTAATATTCTCTTAATATATTTTGTAACAATTGTTTTTGCAAAAATATTTTTCTTCCTTAAATTCTTTTATGATATGATATTGCTTATATTATATAGTTTTCCATAAGAGATATTTTAAATTTTTAAGAACTAAATTATACAAAATAATATTAACAAATTATTGAAATTATAATAATGTTCCAAGTTTTTTTTCTATTTTTTATTTAATTGAAGAAACATTGTTAATGGAGTTTGCGATTATGAAATAAATTTTAAAATTAATAAAATTGTCATGGCAAAAAATGAGCCTTTTTACAAATATTTTATAGGTATGCAATATATTTTGTAAATATGCGATTTATATTAAAAACGTTTCTTTGTAAAATAGTTTCAGTCTTTAAAATTTTCTAAAATATCTTAATCAGAATCTAAAATTGTATAACAAAATATTGGTTATTTTACTGTAAATCATAAACTATAGACAAGAAATTTGAATAAATTCAAAAGCAATCAAGTTATATTTGATACTATTATTTAGAAAGATGTAGGTATTTAAATTCTCAAAATGCCCATGTTTAAATATAGAAAAACGGTCTCATTGGCTTTGAAAGGCTTAGTAAGGTATTTTTATTTTAAATATAATCATTTATTTATTATTATTATAAATATATATTCATTAGATAACTTTATCGGCTGAATTAATTCACAGATATACATACATACATACATATATATGTATATATATATATATATATATATATATATATATATATATATATATATATATATATATATATATATATATATATATATATATATGATAGATAGATAGATAGATAGATATAGATAGATGGATAAAGACAAAGATAATTGATCGATCTCATGGTCACGTGATAGAAATTCTGACATAATTTAAAAAATTTGAAAATATAGCAGATGAAATTAAAGCATATTTTTATCGAAAACATATTAACATGCTTGTCTAGAAGATTTCATTAAATGTGTTAAAGTAGATTATTGTTTGTGACATACACATTTTAACCTAAAGTAATCCATATAATTTTAGAAAATTTCAAAATATAACTGTTAAAATTAAAGCATGTTTTAATTAAAAATAAATTAATCATTTTTAATTAAAATTTTAGGGAACATTTATATTTTTTATAATTAAATATATTAGCCATTTAATCAGTTGGCATATATTATATAATAGAAAATTGTTTCATAAAAGCTTATTCAAGCAGATTTTAAGAAAAATGCTTGTGTAAATTATTTTCGGTGAAATACACATTTTAAATTAATATGAAACTATTTAAAAAGATAATTTGAAGGAATATATATTTAAAAGAATGTGAATGTAAATGTAATAATAATCCTGTTATAGTCTATACAGTATCAGGTGTCTTAAAAGCATTACTTGAACGAAAAAAATTTGTATTTAGTCTCTCAAAAAGTGTATAATTTCGAACCAATACTAAAATATCTATTTATTTATTTACAACATTATCAAATTACTCTAATTATCATTTGTGTTACCAACAGTGATTATTCTTAAATATTTTTATTTACTTAGAAATATTAGAAAGGAATAATTTTATGATAATTTTACAATCTTATGAAAATTCACCAGGAGATAATAATTAATATTCTCAATATTTTCCTTCATTAAAAAGTATAATTTTTAATTTATTTAACTTTGCTTGATTATCGTTTTCGAAGACTGCTTCAAGTAAACAGAAGGATTATTATTTTTATAAAGTGAAAATTTTTTAATTTCAATTTTACAATAAAATCAAGAAATGCATATAAAAGAATAATTTTTAATTCGTTTCAATTAATGTATTCTTTATCTTTGTAAATTAAAGTAAGTGAATTTAAAAATAATTTCTAATATTTCCTAAATGCCTTTAATAGCATTTAAAAATAATGATATTTAAAAATATTATTAAATATTTACACTGTTAAGGATCTAATCAAAGTCACTTGCTCTTTAAGGTTGTATTTAATTTTTATTTTAAATTGATGGAGAAAAATATTTTTATAAGTTTTTGGATACAGATATTTCAAAGTTGATCATTCAAAATAGATCACTTCCTATTCAATACATAATTGATTGAAGTTTTTGGCAAAAATCAAGGATAACAGTTTCTCAAAATATATAATCGCATTTAAAATTCCAAAAGTTACATTTCATTCTCCTAGCCGTTTTGAATAAAAGTATAGGATAATGAATTGCGCCTCAGCAATAAAAATACAATTCTTTTTCAACAAATTTTTGCAACTGAAAATTGAACTTTGTGATATTTTTTAAATCTTACTCAGTTATTGTTTCCAGAAAGAAATTGACTCAATTAATTTGAATTTGGTGTGCTTGATTTAAGATATTTTTTTCTGAAATTAATGCAATTAGTTGGGCAACAAGTTTTCTCAAAGAATCATTTAATTGCCTTTCTTGGTAATACTTTGGTTTTCATGATTATTAATATTGATTTTCTCTCCGATGAGTTGTTTCACTTTATCACTAATTTCACTGCTTAAATCATTTTACAGCTGAATCAGTGAAATTGTAAGTGACATTTGACATATTCTTTATTTACGGAGCGCAGATTTTATCATTGAAAAGCACGTACCTGAATAGATTTCAAAGATTTCACCTTATTGGGGAGAGTTTTTCTTTCAAGAAAATATCTTAGGCTACATCTTTTCTATATACAGTATACCAAAATAAACAAACTTTTAAAGAGTTAATAAAAGTCACTTCTGAATAAAATTACTCCTCATGCGTAAAAACAAATATTCAACACATAAAAGGATACATTAAAACAACAGTTAAGATTAACACATAAAAGGATACACACTACAAAACATATTTTATTCACTAATCTAGTGATATATGAAAAGGTAAACATTAAGTTAATACGATTAACTTAGAGAAACCAAACGCGTACTTAGTTTCCTTTATACGGCAACAGAAATAAGCAAATTCTTTTGTCTTTCTTTTTAAAATATTTTAAAAAAATTACTTCTAGTAAATTTTCTATTTAAAACATGAATTTTTGAAGTGAAAATTTATATACATAAATGCACTAAGCTGAAATTCTATAATTTAGCACGTATATGAAGCAGTACACACATTACAAAATAATTAATTAGGAGTTTCGCAGAACTGTGTCTATAATCATGAAATAAAAGTTCAAATAAGTAAATGTAATGTTAAAAGCCAGAGATTAAAATATTGATATATTTATAATTTTTGCTTCATTCACTGGCAAGCGTTTTCAACTTTATCGTTGATGAATTTCGATGAATTACTAAAATGAAAAGCCGCCCAACTTGTCTAGTAGTCAGCGTGTCTGACTGTGGATAGGGAGGTTCTGGGTTCGAATACCGGCTCGAGCATGGATTTACTTTCTCTATCTATTCTCTATGTCCATTATTTGTAAGAATGGGTTGTGAATGGTCGCCTAACCTCTAAACGGGTACCTATGATATGTGTGTACTGAGGAAGTCGGACTCTTTGCCTAAATATGGACCATTTGGAAAAGTCGAACAATGCACCCCATAATGCCAGCCTAGCTGGCACACAATAACAACTACAATGAGAATTTTATACATAAAGTCTTTCTTAAGAAATATGAAATTTTTTTAATGTATAATCACCAAAAGAAATAAAGTTTTGAAATAATTCTAATCAGATTTTTCCTGTCATAAAATAGTGTTTAAATAGCAATGGCTTTATTTCTAGAAAACAATGGAAGAGTATATAATCGATAAATAAAAGAATATTCAAAATAACTAATAGAAATCAAAATTAAATTTTATCCATCTCAAAAAATGCAAATTTTTAAAGTTTTATCCAGCACCAAGACGTAATTTTTAAGAATACGAATTATGTATTTTATGTTTGGTGATGTCTGTTATCATGTCATTATGTATGGTATTTCATTTTGTCACCGATTTAAAGAATGATTTTAAGAAAATAAAAGCGCCTGTTGCATTTTTATACCTCCCCTCTTTATTCAAACTTAATATTTTAAAAGCATATAATGAATTAAAATAATATATATATATATATTTGTATATATACAGATATATATATATATATATATATATATATATATATATATATATTATATATATATATATATATATATATATATATATATATATATATATAATAATATATATATATATATATATATATATATATTTATATAAATATATATATATATATATATATATATATTATAAAAAAATTAAAAATTAAAAAAATGATTCTTCAAATATTAATTTACATAAAAGTTATCAGTTTTAAAAACGTGCACATTTAATTACTATAATTTCAATCGTTTAAATGATTTAACTCTTAAAAAATTAATATGATATATATTTATTGAAAATTGTGTTCTGTTTTATCCATTTAGAGTTCGCATGAACTAGAAGAATAATTTAGTTTTTTGTTATTTGTCTTGTCTCCAAAAAACAACAAAATAGTAAAATTATAATATCCACTTCTTCTGGATTCCTCGAAAATAAGTACATTTTTTACGAATTTATACGAAAATAAGCACGAAAATTTGTGCATTTATACGAAAATAAATCAGTGCTTTCAGCATCCATCTTCTCAAAAGTTACTTGCAATCCAAATTTCAATATTTGGACTTCTGCAACATAACATGCATAACTATCATCAGAGCATAAATTCTAGGCACTATTTCCTTTTGTGAATAACGATGTTAAATTGTACATTTTAAGAAATTTTGATGTTTTTATTGCATAATGTGTTTTAAATATAAAATATATATTGTTTTAAATTTGATTTTTTTTTATGTATTAATTCCATCATGTGCTTTAAAAATATATATTGCTTTAAATATGAATTTACAACTATATCGATTTCAGTTTTGTTGAAAAATACACTCAGGTAGCATTACTTGGTGCATGTTTAAAAGTACTTAATTTTCAACTGTTAGGCTATCCACTATTCAATGGTATTCTTTTGGAGCGAAAACATCATTAGACATTTACACGCATTATTAGCTATCTAAGGCTGTAGACATAATTTGACATGATCATACAAATTACAAATGTTGTGCTTTTCCCGTTTTTGTTAATAAAAGCTTTGCTTTCCTATCATCGTTGATTTTAACGTTGCGTGCTTTAATTTTTGAATGCTATTGCTTTGCGGAAGATTAAATTAGGATTTTCTAACACTAAACTCATTATTATTTCTAAAATAAAATTTTCACTGATGATATTGTTTACCAGAAATGATTTTCGAAATTCCAATAAATTAAAAAATTTTAATGCTTAACTTTCTTTTATATCCTTAAGAAAATTAAGTTAACGCGTTCCAAACAACTGAAGGCTATTGGAGGACATTTTTTCACAAAAGAAATTGTTTCATAATAATATTATCCATTGCAGTATATTTTATGATTGTCAGGAAATAATTTAATTATATTCTTATACAAATTTACTAAATAAAAATACAAATGTCACTACACCTGTGCATAACTACTCACGATTTTAAGTATTTAGCAATATCAATCGAAGAATGAGAATTTAAACCACATCTCTTCAAAACTATTTTATTTATTAAGAACAATTATAAGCTATTAATTATTGTTCATTTCAAAAGTTTTTCTATATAATACTAAAATTACGCATAGTTAAAATATTTAAGGATGTTTTGTCATAAATCACATATTATGAAATTATTAATAAAACCATAAATAATGAGAAATTCGAAAGTAATCAAGAAAACTTTTCATTTAAGACTAAAATGGGGAAAAATTAACGAATCTGTACTTTAATAGATTAACTATTAGTAAATTAATAGTTTACTTTAAAAACTAATACAAGTAGCTACTTTCATAATAGCCACATAAGAAATGGTTGATAATTTGATCATTAATATTCTTGATGACCTCTGAAACAAAGAAGTATATTTCACTCTCGTTATTAAAATTGGATAGACTATCGTAAAAGTTGTACGTCATCCTAAAGCTCTTGCAGTTTTTGCTTTGTTGTTGAAATGTTGTGAGAATAAGCATACAAATAAAACATTATCTAATGATTTAAAAATCTATTACTCGAGAACAGGAATAAAAGTCAACCCTCCACGTTTATGGCTGGTAACTCTTAAAGCAACAAAAGCAAATGGAAGTGTTTAAGGAGCTCGTCCAGTATCATTTGTTGTTAGATTTCATCGTAAACTTTTAAGAAGCTGCATCAAATCAAGGAATATGTCGAGCGATAGTGCAGTGAACAAATATATTCAAAGGCAACGACTTCAAAAACTCAGACTAAAAGATTCAAACCAACGTTTTTGTTGTTTACAAACTTTCTTGACATGATATCCATGTTTCAGCAGAAAAAGATTGAACAGCTAGATGCCGATTGTTTTGTTTTAGGGATTAAAAGTAAACCACAATTTCAATAAATCTCTTTCTTCTTGCCCATTAAAAACAGCAACCTTTATTAGTTGTGACTCATAATTTTGTCTTATTATTCAGTAAAGTATTTAGGATTATGTAACTCCATTCAGAATTTCTAATTTGTATTTGGAATTAATATTTCTTAATCTTTAATAAATTTAATTACTGGGGATGTTTTTATGAATTTTTAATAGGCATACTATAGGCACACACACGTGGTATATTCTTAAATATTTCAGTTTAAATATTGCTTTTCACAATCATTTGTTGATTGCATTCTCTTTTAATGATTTAAAGTTAAATAATAAATGAAAAAAATACGTATAAGCTGAAATTTAAATGCATTGAGATATATGAGGAAATGAAATTATTTACATTAAGATATATTTAACAAAAATCATTAACATGATTTTAAATAAAGAGAATTGAAGAAAAAGTAGTATAACAGTAGAAATAACTAGAAATGTTATCTGTTTTGATTTAAGAGTTAATTCTAATTATAATATTCACACTTTGCCATACACCCTCTCTAGTGGTCAGAATGCCTGACTGCGGATAGGAAGGTCCTGGGTTCAAATCCCAGTTCGCACATATGGATGTACTTTTTCTATCTAACTTGTCTTTGTCCTTTCCTTATATGAATGGGCTGTGAATATTTGCTTACACTATAAACGGGTTCCTATGGTATGTGTGTACTGAGGAAATCGGATTCCGCATTAAATTACTATTCAGTTGGGAAAGTGGAGCAGCGCACTCCATGATGTTAAATTGGCCCAAAACAACAATAATATTCACTATAGAATTTCATTATATTAATTTTTAGAATTCAATTCTTTTTTTATGAATTAAAAAAGAATAGACCTTTATATACTTGCGATTTGTTGAAAAAATAATATAACCCAGACTTTTGTCTTCTCTCTTTAAATAAATTATTCTGCATAACTAAATTAGTTTGTCAACGAAACATTGCTGCCACACGCACAATTTTAACTATATTAATTTTCCTTTAAATCTTCCCTCCTCTAATGGAGACGCCAGCCTTTTTAAATGAAAGTCAATATTTTATTTTTTGAAGAATGAGATTTGTAAAGATCTTAGTGATATTTTTTCTGTATCGAAAATCGATACAAGAGAAGCATTGTAAAGATAAACTAAAAGATGTTGCCATGAGGCCAAGTTCAATAGCACCTATTATTGATTTCATATGCATCAGATCCTAGCATAAAAGTGAGTTTTAATTAACTTTCAAATTAAAGACAATAATTGATTTGTAAAAGTACTGTATTCAAAGTAGCAATAATAAATGTGTCGTTTTACTGCTTAAATTTAAATGCGTATGAAAAACTTTGTTAATTATATTTTAATAGTCCACCATAAAAAAAATCGTCAATATCAAATAATATACTTAAGAGATGATGCATATTTTAAATTTTAAAAAATATCAGTATTATACGATTTATTTTAAAAAATTTATATTATTCTGTTTCTGTTTTCCTGTGTTAATAATAGAAAGAAAATTTCGGAAATGATTGATGCAACAAAAAATAAAAATTTTCCTGCAGAAAATTGGTAAGAATTTTGTAATCCAGAAAACATTTGTCAGTAGACTTAAAATATAAGATCACTTACATAAAATCTATATAAATATATATATATATATATATATATATATATGTATATATATATGTGTATGTATGTATATATATATATATATATATATATATGTGTGTGTGTATGTATGTATATATATATATATATATATATATATATATATATATATATATATATATATATATATATATATTCCTAAATTTCTGAGTGGATTTGTAATGAATTTTGCTAGTTTTATTTTTTTTTTAATTTTGTATGATATTATTAAAAAGTTATGCTTTTTTTTAAAAATGAAAGTTATCTATTCTTATTTTAGTTTTGAATTCAATAATATATTATTCTCAACAACCCGTAACATTTAAATAAATATATTTAGAGATACATTTTTATATTTTTCACATAGTTAGAAAAATATTATATAACATTATATAAATTAACCAAATATAACTATAATGTGCATATAATTAGAATATATTATGAGCTACATTCTATTTTAGGAATGTGCGTCAGTCAAAACTAATAATTATCCAAGTCAGTGGTACTTATAAAAGTTTTACGAGAGTATTTTTTTGAAAAATGCTATCTTTATGCGTTATTTTTGAAACCAAGAGATCAATTATTATGATTCGTGGTATTGACTATTTTTTACAAGCAAGGACTTATGGTAAACACCAATGATACATTCAGTTGCAACTATAGCAACCGGAGTTTAAAGGCATTTAAGTCAGTATAGTTTTATTTTTTTTTATTAATAACGGTATTTCTTAGGTAAAAATTAACTACAAATATATAGGAGTATGTAACATTATTTGTGTCAACAATAGATTTAATTTTTTTTACCTCTTAAGTTTTCTATTAAAGCTATTCATTTTTTCATTTTCAAACTATATATTTTTTTACTATATTTCACTTTCAGTTTACTTTCAGAAATTTATAAATTGATTTGATGATAAAATGTAAGCTATTGATTATTAATAAAATTAACTTTATCATCGAATTAATGAAATTTATTTTTAACGATTTTTTAACTATAATTAACTTACATGTTTAATTTAACAATGATGTAAATAAAATAGAAAATAAAAATAATGTAATAAATGAATAAAAATTTATTCACCTATAAATTATTACAGGAATTTTCACATGGATTTATATTTTAGTTCTTATTTTCTAACTTATATAACAAAATGTAAAATTTTAAAAAGTGCAGATTATTAGTAAAATGATATTAATTTTTCGTAGTTTTTCCTATTTTAAAATGGGAAATGTTTTAATAAAGCTTCAATATTTAAACATATATTCCATTACACTTGATGAGTTGTAGCCTTAATGTACATTGTTATAGAATTTTTAATTGCCATAAAATCAAATAACTTCATTAACATGTTGTTGATCAGTAAATCATTGTAAATAAATAGGATTCTTATGTTTTTTATAAAATATATTTCAATTCCAATATATATATATATATGTATGTATTTATATACTTTAATTTATATAAAAACTTTTTTATGTCTAAAAATTTTATTATTTATTTATATATAATTACATTTTTCTTTAAATTAAAATTAAAATACTGAAACAAAAATTATTCATGTTTTAATCGAAACAAACAATTTTTTACGTCACTTGAAAAATAGATTTTGTTTAAATTTACGCATAAATCTACCTAACTATCATTCAAAAAGTATTTTTAAAATTTTAATAAATTTTGCTTTTATGAGAAACAAATTAAGGCAGTGTATAGAAAATTCTCACAAAAATTATAGAAAATTTAAATAGAAATATTTATAAGATTCCCTTCGAAAATATCCCATATTTGCTCCATGAAGTGGCAGAAATTTGGTTATTTACTGAAAATAAATAATGAAAGAAATAATAATGAAAAAACAAAAATTACTAAAAAAAACTTCTTTAAATTGAAACAAGAAAACTATTATTCATAAAGTATCTTAATTTTTAATAATAAATATTTTATTAACAGTTTCTGCTTAATCGAAATCTATAAACTGAAAATATTTTATGAATAAAATAACATTATATCTTGAATGTTATTTTGTGATCATAATAATGCAAAATAACATTATATTACAAAGCACTTACAAAAGTTATTACAAATTGCATTGAAATAAAAATATCCAACACTCATAAAATAATTTAAGTTTTTATGTTAACCCCTGAAGAAAGTTGGTACTTCATTCCGCTTTTTTTTATTCTATATTTCTTTAATATTTTAATTTTTAAACTATCTATTGAACATATCTTCTATTTCCTTATTCTAATTCATATTTTAAATTTATTATTCTGCATTTAGTATTTATTATTATTCTTCATTTGGTATTTGATTAATTTTATAAAAATTTACTTTTAATTATATTTTAGTAATTATATTTAAGCTGTTTTTGCGCTGAATGTGTTGCTAATGTGTATGATTTTTATATTTATTCTTGTATTTTTCTATTTTTGCCTATAATATTTATAATGATGCTTTATTTCAATTTCGAAAACAAATATTTCTTATACTAGCTGCTGTTGGTCGAGCTAACAGCTGAATAGGTTGTAATTTGTTTTTCATTTTTCAATTCAGTTTCTAAGTTTAATTCCCATCTCAAATAGAGAAATTTATCATGGCTCAAATTCCACCATAAGGACTTCACCATAAGAAACCAAATCAAGTTAAGCAGCTGTTAGTTGTATATTTGATATATAACCAATTTTTGATGATGTCACTTGCTCACAAGTGTAAAATATTATTATTTAAAATGAATAATTTTTAAATTTCCTCCTTGAAATTATTTATTACAGTGAATTAACTATTTGCTAAAGTCATTTAAATTCAAGAAAATTCCTATCCACAATTAATTAAAAATCATTGTTAGTGATATTTTGTTTAATTTTACTTGATTAGTTTTTGTGTTATTCCTTACACAAACTAATCATGTTATTTATTTAATTACGATATATTTATGTGTGTGCGGTTATGTTTTTTTCTGATAACTTGAATAACCTCGTAATTTCGAATAGAAGTCACATGTGGAGATTGACATTTAAAGTAGTATTTCTTTTCATCATATTTCCATAGAGCATTTGTAAATTAATGTGTTTGGTTGAATTAATATGAATTTCGCCGTTGTAATCTAGTGCAGTAAATTGAGAACGAACAATCTGCCTTTTTATAGGAGTTAAAATTTTTAGTATAGTGAAGCCTTAATTTACAGAAGCCTACAAATGTGCCCTTTAATTTTTTATTAACTTATGTGTTCTTTATTTAATTAGTTAACTTATGCTTCCTTTGTTTTTTCAATTAATTTATGCGTCCTTTATTTTTTTAGTTATTTATTTTAACTTTTCATTTCATGTAAGATGCTTTTAAAGTATCTCCAGATGAGTTTAAACATTTTAATGATCGCTCAATATATTTAAATTTACAACACATCATCATTATACTGATTTTCTTCAGTTAACACTTCACTTTAAAATTGCTTCGGGTAAATTTAATAATTATAATTACAGTAAAATAATTTGATAGTATTTGTGAATGTGTTTTGATTTCATCAAATTTTTTCAATAAAGCGAAACAGATAATTGTAGAAATCAAACTGAAACACTTTTTGATGTGTTGCGAATTTTTTAAAGCGTCATTACGGACGCTTTAGGTACTAAAAACTAAATACAGTATTCATTATCAGTGCATTTCTAGGAACAAGCCTTCCTTACGACTTCCAAATTAGGAATATAAATTACATGCTAGTATATTCAATCAATCACAGTATTTAAAACATCTAGAAAGTAAAAATAATAGCTATTTTATGTTTAAAAAAACATATTTAAAGCAATGACTTACTGTTTACTATTTAAAACAACATTTTTATTGATTATAAAAAAAATATTATTTTAGTTGAATCAAGCTTTTTTCTTTTTTACTTTTTTTTGGAAATAAATTTCTTTAAAATACTTATTTGTCAAAAAATTTAGTTTTTGCTTATAATTGTAAATTTAATTTTTGAATTAATTTAATTAGTTATTACAAAGATCTTATAAATTTCTTTTTTTTTAATTATATAATTCAATTATTATATTTAATTGTACTTTCTCACTTCAAATCAAAAAGTTTTTGTCATTTATTTGCATGCAAACTTTTAGATTTGCTAAAGATTTTAGAGATTTTAGAAACGCATTTTTAATAATGCTATGGATATTTATCTCAAAGTTCTCCTTATATAACCAAAAAATGTTTGCTTCAAGGAGAAATTTACCTGAGAGTTGTTCATGTAACATGAATTGGTCGATCAGACAACTTATTATTTTCATTAAATTGGCGGGACACGAAATGCAAGGCAATACGTAAAAGAGCTAGCACGCAATTTTATTTTACATACGTTAAGATGGCAAATAAAAATCGATTTTGTTAGTAATTCCAGTTTTTATTTTTATCGATTAGCGTGATATTTAAAAAACAGCTGAAGTAGTATAAAAACCTTTCCATTAAAACTGAATAAGAAAATATATTAAATTTAGAACCATTTTTCAAATAAGCAAAATATTTCAAACATTAATCTATTTTAATATTTTATTGGTTATTTTTATGAACAAAAAGGGATTAAAGATTGAATTATGAAATTTATGTACTCTTAAATATCCTATTTAAGCGAATGCAAATCAAAGCTAAATTTGTTTAAGAAAAAAGAGAGAGATCTATTCATTTATTTTTACTAATGTGATTAAAATTGAACCAGTCAAAATAAATAATTTTAGCAATATAAGATTTCGTACTTCTTATTATAAGGATTATAATTTTTATATATATATATCAAAATAATCCTTTTCATTTATATGCCATTGTCTTTAAATATTGCTAGTTATTTTATAATTATATTTACTTCCATTTATGTCATCATAATTTTTAATCATCTTTCATATTATCGTAAGATAATTCTCTTAACATGAAACCAAATATGCGGCTTAGGTACAATCGATTCAAGCTTATTTCTCCATTTAGTCTAAATTATAGAATTTACTGCATTTTTGTTAGTCGATTAAAAATAGTAAATGCGACCACATTTTAGTTTTTCCATTTTGCTTAAATTTCTTTTACGAAGACAAAAAAATAATTATCGCACATGTACGTTTCATTTCATATAAGATTATCCATTAAATGTTGTTCATTAATGTATTATTAAAAATTATTCTATTTAATATACGAGCCACGAAAGAATATTTTTCAAACAGCAACTTTGATATAAAAATATGTATTTACCAAAATTATATGTGTATTACCGTTTAATGATTCACTTCCATAATTGCATCAGTAAGTAATATGCACTAAACATACGTTGCGCTAAATGTTTTTAAAGTATGATCATTGCTAACGAATAATTATTTTTCTTATAACTATAATTAATAAGAATATATATATATATATATATATATATATATATATATATATATATATATATATATATATATAATTGTTTATTCTGGTATGGTAATCACTTTTCTTGATTTTTTTATGGCTTTAATAGTTTTATGACCCATTATCAAGAATATTAGTAGAAATTCTTTTTTATTTTTTGACGAAATCGCTTGTGTTTCTGAATAATATGAAACTGCTTTGTGACAATTTAAGAGGCTTTTCTTTCTGTTTTACATATAGCTTACGTAATTAATTAAGCACAATAAGTCATTAAAAGTGAAAATAATTTCAAATATCTCGTTAATTTTAGCCGGGCAAGTGCAGCAGGATTTAAAGGAAGAGAACAATAATGAATCTTATATGAACAAAAGAAATTCATAAACAATGGCTAATAGTGAATTTTTTGATGTATCATCCGAGGTAAAATTCTACACTGATTTTCATTTAAATTATCACTAAATTTTATTATAAGATAAGTGGTTATTACTTTTGTAGTTATTATCTACCCAACTTTAATTTCTCTTTTAGGTCTCTAGTGAGGAATTCATTGTTGAAGAAGTGCCTTTGTTAGTGTTTCGTGTCATTGGTTGCACTGTAGTCACTTTGTTAGTCGGTTTTACAATAATCATCTATGTCACAGCTGGGTAAAAAAAAAATCACACATTATTTTAGTTATTTTTGTAGGAGTATACAAAACAATGCACTAATTTTATTAGGTGATAATTATCTAAAAATTTATATATGTGTGTTTGTATATATATAGGGAACGTAACAGAATCGTGCAAAAGGCAAAGTACCATAGTACAATGAATAATGATCGGAAAATACATTGTTAGGGGAAAACAAAATTGGAGAGTATTTATATTTTCTTTCGATTAAAGAAAAGAAAATGATTAAGAAAGGCCGTATAAGCTGTGCTTTCGAGTCAAACTAAGATGTTTTGTACAAATTAAGCAAAAATAATTTGACAATGAAACAAAGGCTACATATATATACAATTAAAAGCTCTGCATTTCGTAATAAAGATAAATGTATTCATGTGAATGTTATGACAAAGCATTTAGTAATTTATTAAAGTAACTGTGTTTTTACAAATGGTATGTGCGGTGGCATTGATGGCATCACAATATGTTGAATGGTATCCTTCATTTCTATTAAAGTTATTAGAGAGTTCTGATTTAAGTATAGCAACCAAAGTCAAGTCACTTTGAAAAAGGAGTAAATTTATGTCTTCCGCTTATCATCCAATTTCAGAAGAAATTTGAAAAAGGAATGTCTTTTCGGGACGTACAAAGTTGTTTGACACCACCCTACATTGAAGAGGATTGCAATTAATACTCATGTTTTTTGTTTCAATATAAGCACAATCTAATCTCAAAATAGTTTAAGATTATTTTAAAGTGACGAAATAGGTTTCTTAACTGAACGGCACAGCTGCCGTATAATCAATGATGCCAAATTTTGATATCGGCGAATTTTCGGCGGATTGTCTTATGTATCTGACAACATCATTTTCATTACGTTATGCACAAATTGAGACCTATATGAATCCTATATGAATTATGCAGAAAATTGTGTTTTGGTAACCCTGGTATTTACGTCATCATGCACGTCAACGATACGTCATCTTGGCATTTCTTCATAGCCAAAATAATTCAGAATTTTAAATCATGGTTTATACGGCACCTGTCCCAACTGGACATAGTACAATGCTTTTTAAATAAGGAAGAACCCAGGCAGAAAATTCAATGAAACTTTTAAATACAATTATAGGAGGAGAATATTGTCGCTTAATCGTGTACCCTATAGAATTCGATGTCATACAGTTACGAGAGTTTTTCACGTTGACTATAAAATGCAGGGGAAATGGTCTTTATCCATCTGCACGATATTCAGCAACCACTGAAAATTAACATTTCTTGTATACGAACGCCCATGTTACACAAAGGTTCCCTTTTATCTAACTCTTCTGATAATAACTAGTAATGTGTTTTTTCTTGTATGGGCACAAGTTTATGATTGTCGGAAGAATGAATGAGTTCGATATCAGAACATTATTCTTCTAGCTTTTTGAGCATTGCAACTCTTCATTGTTATTCTTGTTACATCTTCTAAGACTATTTATACAACATGGAAACGGTTAAAGCTGACGAGTAGTCAGACTCCCTCCATGTGTACAATCTTCCAAACTTCTCTGAACAGCTTTAAGTTTAATGTCTGCATATATATATATATATATATATATATATATAATCCACGTTTAAAGTTTTATGAATTCACACTATTCCCTGTACTCGTAAAATAGAAATAACTTACACACTGAAAAAGGCATGTTTAGTAATTAAATTTAGAAGTATTGATCTACAATTACAATTAAAATCTATAAATGCCATTGAAAAATTTTATTTATACTTCGAATATAAATTAGAAATAGTTTTTGCTAATTATTTTGCACAGGACTCATATTCTGTTTCTAGAATTTTTTAATGTGTTTCTTCAGATAAATTTAAGCATGAGAATCTAAGCATATTTAATTGTTTATTTTTCAGAAAATATAAGTAAATATTATTCAAAATTAAATGACAATAATATGCATCTTATATGTTATGTATGATAGTTTTCCTTTTTTTCATTTAGAATGTTCTATGTTGATTGCTTGGCTCAAATATGTTGCGAATCTTGTATTTTTGTAGCCTACATGCTTATACTTCTGACAACTACAGAACCATTTAAAATAAATTCAGTAGGTATTCATTGTATAATTTATATGTAAAAAATTTCTCTCTCTCTCTCTCTGAATTAAGATTATAAAAAAAACACTTTTCCATTTTAATTCTAGTAAATAGTAATAAGCGTTAAGTAAAGAAAAATTTGAAATGAAATTCTCAAAATACAAAATTTCTAAATTAGTGTAGTTTGATGTTAGCCAATATCAGAATTTTAACCTTAAACTGGCTTCTATATTTTAGAAAAAATAATTTATTTTTACGTATGTGTTAAATGAATGCATTTTTTACAATATATTAATGTTAAAATGAGTTAATTAATTAATTTCAAATCACAAAACATGTTTTCTTAATAATTAATTTGATTAACTCATAAACCTCAATCATTTTTGAGTATTAATTTATTTAAACTATTCAAAAATTTTTAATATTTAGTATATTTGGTTATATACAGCTCAAAGTAAATATTAAGTTCATCTAAAATTTTAATTAGAAAATTAATTTATCCATCCTCAAAGAAAACTGTGTTTATTAATGAATTTAAATTGTGTTCTATTTTTGTTTCTTTTCAGGAGCATTCTTTAAATAACTTTATTTAAATTTCTTTCGGATGCTCATTATAATTATTTGGGATCGCATTTATGCGATGAAATATACGAAATAAATCTTTATAATAAAAAATTTCCTTTTTCTCATTAGAAAAATTGGTTTTGCAAATTTGGATATTCAAATTTGAATACTTAATGTTTCAACTCAACGACGTTATTGTAGAGAAACGCCACTGGTTTTTAATCATATTTATAAGATAAACAAGAAATTTCTTGTCGTTTCTATTGACATAAAAGAACATGACCTACAGAAAGTGTAGTATGTGTGTGGGTGGGTGTTTTGGGTAAGTATGTGTATATATATACATACATACATACATATGCACATGCATACACACACACACACACACACACACACACACATATATATATATATATATATATATATATATATATATATATATATATATATATATGTAATTTGGGAATTTTGGAAGCAAAGAAATCTATGAGTGCTTCGCGCGAATTTTCTTCATTAGTGAAGGATTTTCCAAGAAGATGATTGTCCAAGGAGTGGAAGAGATTGTAATCTAGTGTTGCAAGATCAAGTAAGGAAGGAAGATGGTACAAAGTCTCCCACATTTGAATCGCTGTATGGTATTGCTGGCCACCCACGTTACATGCTGGTTCTCATCATCAGCTAAAAACAATACACCCTTACGATTGACTGGTACTGGCTTCTGCTGCAATGCCTGTTGCACACGTTCCAATTGCTGCAAGAATAGGTCCGCTGTGGTTGTTTGGCTTATTGGTAGTAGCTCATAGTGAACCACTTGAGAATTAATCCACCAACTTCATCTAAGAGGTAAGAAAATCACCCAACTTGAATTTGTGAAACCCGTGCATTCATTCCCAACATTCTATCCGAACGCTTGACATATTGAAAGACTTGATGCAGCACCTGATAAACCCGTTTTGAAGTCGTGAAGCAAACTACATTGAACGAGCTTCTTCGACATTTGTCTTCACCTCTTACAATTGCCGCCACTTACAATGCCGAATACACATTACAATTGATGAATGTGCGCGGTGGATCTGCTTTTATAACGATTGTTGTTTTTATTTTTTTTCTGATTTTAAAATGTCTGGCTAATGTATAACCACCTCATACAAACACTAATTCGCATACTTATTCTCACTTCATTTAAAGGCAACGGGAAAACGACGAGAGCTTTTTTGCTTACGTTATATAACATTAATTCTAAAATTATCAAACCGATTTTAAAACACGTAAGTGATATTTTTCCGATCTTAGCTCATTAATTTATATTTTATGAATAACAAATACATTATTGTGGATTACAACAATGAATTGTAGAGTTTTCTTCATCCTAAAGAGAAGTAAGAACCCTGTGGAATTCTGTAAGACCCGTCTGAAATTAATTGCACGAGACAGACCTTCATTTCTAAGTGCTAATTGTAAATTTTGAATGCATTCTTCTTCTTGATTTATTCCTTAAAACTAATAGAAAATCGTATTCTGCCAATATTATTCTTTGGTTAATTCTATTTTTTCTTCTGTCCAAAATTTATTCTACATTAAACTACTGATAACTGGACAAGAAAAGATCGCCTATGCGAAAAACGGTTCACGCTTTAAATTTAACCGTATTTTTTATCCCTTTACAGACGTGCATCTTAAAAATTTCAAAATGGCCCATGCTTATGTTAGTAAACTTTTAAAAAAATTTCATGTTATATTCGAGCTAGTTTTATGGAGCATCCTGAATAATTGTTTTGAAATTGAATGTTGGAATTTTTTTTTCTTTTTTTTTAAGAAATCTTTCTATAACACAGAAACACAACTTTATATTTAAACATTAAATTTATTCTAACTAAATTTACCATTAAAAATATTTCTCTATATTACTCTCATAACCAATTTATACAGAATAATTAAATTGTTATTGAGAGAATTTCATAAATATTTAAAAATTAAATCAAATATAATTACCTGCAGCTCATGAATTCACTATTGGCTCATACATAGTTTTCTGGCCCACGCATTTTATACTTAGCTTTTTGGCTAATCTTATTTTTAACTCTTTTTCAAACATTGTATAATTAATAGTATTTCCACTACTAAATTTAATTAGTGAACTACTCAAGAACCTAAAATTTAACCCTAGTGTTCAGTGTTTTAAAATTTCGAGAAATCCATGGTTCTCAAATTCACATGAAAAGTTCTCAAAATAAATTCTTGTAAGAAAATATTACATTTTCTTACAGAAAATAGAATATTCTTTTGTAGAATTTTCTTACAGAAGGTTATTACACATTAATTTATTTTATTAAAAATAAATAAAATATAGTTTGAAAATATAAAAAAGATATGGGAAATATTTACCACATTTTTATGGGAATTTTATAGGAGATATTAAGATGATATTTCTTAGCACGTTTTCATCATAAAAATGTAATTTTATTTATATTTCTCATTAAATATGATATATTGTGTTTCAGATGGAAACAGATTTGTCACTAAAAATATTTTCAATTTTATTCATTTAATCTACGCACTTTTACTTAAATTATATTCATTAGATTTTTTAATCAACCCAAGTTTTATTTCCTTCATTTAAAATTACATAAAAAAATAAATATAACAAAAATATATAATCAACATTTATAGTTCACATTTCAGTTATCTTTAAAAGAAGTAGAAAAATACATGAATAAAATACATACACGTTATATGATTACGTTATTTTAAATTTGTTTTCTTGCATGAATAATATTGATGCATTTGTTTGACAACTTACTGATTTAGTTTCAAAATTTAGGCTATGTGCTTGACAATTTCTATATTTTTACATCTGTTTTTCGTGAGTGCGTCTTTGTTTCTTCTGCTGGAAGTTCTGTGCATGTGCCAAGTTCATCTGTCTTGCTTTCCGAAAATTGTACAAACCTCCACTAAAAATGTACTATTAGTTGGATGGTGTGAGTATAATTATTGTAAATTCTATATTTACGTTTATCTATTCTTGCTTGCTATATATCTTTTTTATATTTTATTTCAGTATGTCCGGTATTGATAACGGTCACATCTGCAATAGTATGGCATAAACAATACACTACAAGAAGGAAGTAAGTATTCAGCATAAGAAAAACTTTTATTATAAGGTAAAGATATCATCTACATCATATATGTATATATATATGCATGTATGTATGTAAACATATGTGTATATATATATATATATATGTATACATATATACATATTACATATATATATATGTATGTATGTATGTATACATATGTGTATATATATATATATTTTTACATATATATATATATATATATATATATATATATATATATATATATATATATGTATGTATGTATGTTATATATGTATTGTCCAATTGTCATTCGATGTGTATATATATATATATATATATATATATACACATCGAATGACAATTGTATGTAATGAGTTTTTGTATTCATTGACCGGGAAAAATAATCAAATAATCAGAAGTTTATGATTGATAAAACAGAAGAAATTATCTTTGAAATAAAGGAAGAACTACATGAAAATAGGAATATATATATATATTTAATTTTTGGGAAATTATTTCGGAGAATTTAATTCTTTATTTATCATGGTAAAATTTATTTTTTTAAGAGATTTTACAAAATGCTATAATTTTTTAATCGATTCCGTGTCATTATACAAAAAATTTAATTTAAATCTAATCCACGAAGTATTAGATAATAGGGTTAGAATTATATAGATATCATTCGAATGCATTGCTCAGAGTATTGTCGTATTTAAATCCCATAGAACATGTGTGGGATGTATCGAGGAAACGCTATGAGGCCCGATTATGTAATTCATGGAACATCCAACAGCTGAAACTAGTGGTGGTTGAATAATGGGCGTTATTATCTCCAGAATTGAAGGACAATCTGAGGATGAGTATAGAGAGACGGTGGGATGAAATCTTTGCAGTGAGGAGAGATTATATCCCACACTGAGACGCAACTATGCCTTCGTCATTCTATGGTAAAAAATGCTATCTCTCATTTTTGAATTCCATGCCTTTCAGATGATTTCTCATAGAGTTGTGTAAAAAGGGAAAAAAACATTTGTCATTTACGGTTTGCACACTAGTGTATATAAATAAATCTCTTGTCTCCAATAAATTTTTGTTTAGCGTTGAAATGAGAGTGGTGTGAGAAATTTACATCATCTTGGTGATCTCAGAGTATTTTAAAACACAGGATGTGTTTCATTTTGAAATTTTGATAACAATTTTAATTTAAACGTTAAATTTACACTGACATCAAGACACATTATAAACTAACATATGTTGTAACGTATTTAATAATTCAGAAATCTACTAGATTCAAAAATGGTGACATGTGGTTCTTCACCCCTTTTTAAATTTTCATCCATGCGTAACCACGGAGACATTTTTAAATCTTTGTTGTGGATGGCCTAATGGGGAAGGACTGTTGTAAGGCATTATAACGTCCACCGAATAATTGCCACCCGAAATGGCTTCTCACAAATATCGTGTTGTCATGTCGCAACGGAGGAAACTCTGAAAACCATCAATTTCCCACCCAACAGACGCGCATGTATAGGAGACAGAAGCACAGCATCCTTTCCACCGATTCGTTAAATAGATCGTGGTCGTAATGTCCTCTAAGTAAATTAATATCTCTGGAGGTGGGAGTTCAAGTGCAGATACTTCTTCTGATTTCAAAATGTAAAGACTCAAACCCAACTGCTTCCATCAATCTGACATAGCCCGATTATGATCTAGGTACACGGAAATGACGGTGCACATACTACTAATTTTCTTTTCATCCACAATACACAAAGGGCTGTAACTTCATCATTTGAGCTTTGTCTAACGAGTTATTTGACAAGAAAATTTTACTGTGATACATTTGGCCTTCTTTGGGTTGCTCAATAATAGCTGGAATTGAACTTGGTACCTAATACTTAGATGATCTGTCTATTACCACTATGCCATGGTGAGCCCAACCATTGGAGAGGGGAAAAAATGCATTTCTGCAATTTCTATGTAGTAATGATACTATTTTTCCCTAATTTTTAAAAAATTACTGTTATTGCTCATTGCAGCGAACGTGATTTTGGTGGTTTTTCCTATATATCTCCAAATGAATACGGAACACAAATGGATAACTTCTCAAGAGACAGAATTATTGAACCCCTAGAATATCACTGTATACAGATATCAGTATCTTAGAAACTCAGAATCACGCAGAAATTATCTTTAGACTTTGGATATTGTTCCAGGAAGATAGAGAAGTTAGAGAAGTCAATCGATGCTACAGCATGAATTGTCCGGGAATTACAACGCACAGTGGCAATTTTTCAATTACTGCCAAAAAGCCAGATACAATAAAACATTTCATCTACCCCATCAGCTGTCTACAACCACAGGTAACATAGTTTTGAAACACTCGGTTAATACAGATTATGTGTTTAAAAACCTGACAAATGTGTCATTGGTGATTAACCTAAAGAGAGAACATGCGATATAGAAACTTTCACAGTGTGCATGCGAGATATTTACCAAGTAGCACAGGTTTAACTTAAAATCTGATTCACATTCGATTATTATACACAAAACGTTAGAGTCCCGAAACCATCAAGACATCATTAAACAATACTGTTATGGTGCTGCAGGAATGCTCTTTTAGCGTGGAATTATTTGAAGTTCCCGAAAAAATCTGCATGGCTGTATTCAACGTCTATATTTACATGGATATCATTCTGTAACAACATGTTTGCGTTTTCTTCGGAGTGACATTTGTATTTATGCATGAAAATGCCTATCCTTATAGTTTAAACAATGAAAAAGAGCTGCTTTCAATATTCGAATATCAACCCTTTGGATATCGAATTTGTTCATTTCACCTCTAATAGTATATGTGTGGAACATGTTTGGACGATGAGTTGCAACTCATCAACCACCTCCTCAGCTATACTGGATCTTCGGATTGAGGCAGTACCTTTCAAGGTCAACTAAGTAACTTCATACTCATCATGCTTGGATGTTGTATGAACAACAAATAAGCCCGTGTGTGGTTGCTAGTCTACCATCACGTGCCTCCCCCAGCGGGTGTACCGGGGAAATAAAATACCCGGGGTGTACCAAAACTGGTATGCAGCATCTGTCTCACAGTGAGCGGCTCCTACAGCGTCTGTTCTCCATGTTAGGAGCGGCTGGCTTTTGGGAGCAAAGCATACTTCAACCTCCGGTGCTCCAGACCTTCGTGTCCTTGAAAATGCTCACTTACTCTTTACAACATTTTAGATATTTTTGGTTTTATGGGGGTTGTCTCGTCTAACTTGTCAACCTGAGATAAGTAACAACAACAAACAGGAAACATATCTTAGAAATAATCTTACCATTCATTGATATTGTTAGGTTTTTCTGAAAGAAACGTATTTTCCAATTACTCCAGAAAGAATGCATGTATTTGTTACATAAATGGACTTCATGTATACGTCAATTTTTTTTTCGCTCCTCAAACATTATTAAACAACTGCCATTATTTTTAAATCATTGACACAAATGTATATTCCTCAATTTGTTTCTCTGCTTTTTCAAGCACACAAATTATCCTTTTAGATAATCATTACACTAAACTTTCAGTTTCTATCCTCTGATAATATATCTATGCATATTAAATATTTATATATACTTCACAATAATCATTCTACATCATTGCAAATATCCAGAACACAGCTGTTCTATGGTGGGTTACATTAAAATTTTTAACAGACTTAATAGTACTTACCAACAATTTCACTTCAGGAAGTGAAGTTAAATTGATATAAACAGCAGTTCATATAAAATAATCTAAAAATACTCAAAATCAAGAACCACAAAGTTTTCATAAGTGGTATAAAATGAATGCTTAATTTTGATAAATTATTTAAGTATTCAAATTTTCATAATTTAAAGTCTTAAAAAATAGTTTGCATTTAATTAATTGATTGTTTTTTAAATATAAAATAAAGTATAATTTTACAAATATAAATGAAAAATTTATGTCACTAGATTAAAATTACGGATAAAATTATTTATCGAATTTTATTCTCAAAAAGAATTCATATTGCTAATGAATTATATAATACAAATCAAAATTTGAGAAGTCGTTTGCTTTGTCTATTAAAAATCCAATACCTTATCCTTTCTTTTCAAATCAAACACGATATTTTCCTTCCCGTTTTAATTAACTAGGCAAATAAAGTTCTTTTTGAAAAAAAGAATTAAAAAAGTGTCCTTAAAATGACTTGTTTTCTTCTCGTCAATATTGACGAAACTACCGCGAATTGCGTTTCAACTTCACCGTATCTTTTTCTACATTATCGCGTGAGGTATTATTAGAAATAAATTTTAAAAATATTTATGCCACAAAAACAAAAATTAATTTCCAACTAGTGGGCTGCACTTGTTAGTTCTTTAATTTATATTGTGTTTACAAATGATAGAAATTGATCAGAAACATAAAAAAAAAGCATTTATTTTTTTTGAACAAACTATTCTACGCTTATAAAAAATTTCCTGATAAATGCTTTTGGTTTGAAAAATAATAATTAATGAGCGAATCAAATAATTTTAGAAATATACTTTTAAAGTTTCTTAAATATACATTTCAGAGACTAAAATAATCGATTTGCTTACATTTTTAAATTTTCAATACAGAATTATCTTTTAAAATAAAAGTTTATATATATATATATATATATTTATAAGTACATAAAGATATGTATTATGCTTTTATTTCTACAAAAACAATAACCGTGAAATTCTCATATAGATGCCCTTATATAAATCTTTTTTTTTTTTTTTTCATTGGAAGTCAAACAGCAATTTTTTTTTATTTTTTTTTTTTATTATTATTAAAGTAATTTTACAATGATTCAAATTTAAGGAATTTTTTTTTATTTTAGTTGCTGGCTACGCACTGATGAACCCCCATATTGGCCGACTCTTATTCCTATGATGACTTGCTCCTGCCTACAAATCATACTCATTCTTGTCATAACAATATGTCCAGTGCCTGCAGCTGTATCGGAGGAAGTTTATAAAAGAGCAAAGTATAAAATTTTATTTTTATTTTTTTTTAAGACTCATAGAAAATATCCACGCGAAAATGGAGTTTAATTTAAAATTTAGTGAAAAATATTTGAAATTTCTTTTGACAATTGAATAAAATGACAAAATATTTTCGTCAGCATTCTAAAAAATTCAAAACTTAACTTTCATTGCGTTATGTAACAGAAAACTTTGCAATACAGTGCTGCCATCTTTTGAGAAAATATATTACTTTTAAAAAAAGAAGTTCTTAAAAATGTCTTGTTATTCTGAAATTGTTAAGTGTATTGATAAATAAAGTCTATTTATTTAAGTCCATAGATATTTTATATATTTTCATACAAAAAGCAATTGTAATTTTTATGAAAATGATTTCTGTTTTACTTTATTTTCGCAAAATTTTATAGAAAAGGGCATATTTTTCACATAAATGTAGTAACTTATTACTAATATAGAAATAACACTGTTGATGAAAATTAATTTTCCAAAAATTCTAGCTTCAAAAAAGATTATATTGATTTCAATCACCTTTTATTTAACATCATTATATTTATAGTGAGAACTTCTTGAAATTTTAAAAAATGATTCATTTGGTAGTCAATAACGCAATACTTATACAGAAAATTTGTAATGATGAAAATTAGCTGAGAAAAGAGTATTCAGATTTGGAAAAAATAGTTAGAATAATTAAAACTAAAAAATGTTAAAATGATTTATAGTATACTGAATAATCATAGTTTATGAAGAACAATTCTTATAATAGAAAATGAAGCATCACTTTAAGATAAATGAGTTCCGAAATCATACCTTTGTATTTACTAATTAGTAAATTTCCTAACTTAAGAAATATATTTGAAATTTCATATTAATTGGGTTGAAAATATAAAATTCATTGCATTCAAAAACTGCGCTTATTTAAGAAAAGGGATTTTTAAATTTTTTCTTCTCATTTGTTTGTTTTAAAAAATCAATGAATTTTATGTACTTACAAATGTAATATGAATTAAATTTCAAGTGAAATCCAAACTTGCAAATTATTTATTGTAAACTGACTATGAAGCTATAAAATTTCAGAATTATTTTCTTAAATATTGAAGACATCAATTATTAAAATATCGGTTTCAAAAACATTGTGAAGAAAATGATATTTCACATACATTTAATATAATATTTTATTAAAAAAATCAATATTTTAAAATATCATTATTTTCGCTAATTACCACCAACTTTATGTGTACATAATCTTTAGAGTTTAATAACTAAGAAGTTTTCCCGTGAAATAAAACGAGTATTTTACTTATTTATTATTATTTTTCGTTGATATTTCGCATGTGTTTGTGTGTGATCATATAATTCTCGCTCTAATAAATCTTGAATAAAATAATCATTTTTGATCTTTTAGAGATATTAATTATGTTTTGATCTACATTTCTATATTAAATTTAAATTATAATATATATAAATTTTTCCATGCTTGATCATTATTGTCAATTTATTATTAATATGTTAACTTAATAATTCATTACTTTTATTATAATTATTCTTTTTTTACTTTTACAATCATTAGTAATTTTTATGAGCATTAAGACTTCTCATTGCTTATAAATAAATATGTATGTATAACTAAGAAATTAAATTTTTAATTTAAGAGGAATAGTACCTCAAAAAAAATTTAAAAATTATATTTTATTATTTTTAATAAGTTTCCAATTATTTCATTTTTGTAATGATGTAACTGATCCATTGTGGGTTAGTGTTCTATTACTGATTATTGTCAGAAGATGACAGCACTATAGAAAAAATTGATTTTTGAAACTGCAACTGAAATTTTTAAAGAAGCACCAAAATATTCAAAATTTATTTCGAAAATAGAAATTTAAGATAAATTTGTATAAAATAATTATCAAAATATGATTTTTACGAAAAATTTTATTCATTATTATCAATAATAAATAATTATCAATATCAGTGGAAAATCACAAGTAAAGTCTTTAAAAAAGAATATAATATATTTTAACAAAAATGTAATTTTTTAAAACTTTATATTTTACTTTAATAATTTTCAAGAACATAAATCATGTGATAAATTTATCAATTCAATCTTCCATTTATTTAGTTATATTTTGTTAATTTAATAAGATTCCTGAACATATTTCTCTATTCTAATAAGAAAATTCAAAATATTCACACGCTTAACGAGTACTTTGCCTATAGATGCTATCGAACTACTCGCTGGGCATCCGCTTTTATCACCGTGATGCTATGTTTGTCCTGGTCTTTTGGCGTCCGAGCTTACCACACAGGAGAAGAAACATTTTTTGCTGCTTTCACAGTTGCCAGCATTTTCTTAGGAGTCTGTATTTTCATTCTTAGGATATCAACGGATGAGGAGGTAACTTATCATGTCTGCGCATGTTTATTAATCATTAATAAAAGATAATTAATTTGAAGAATAAAATTGGTGGTAAAACAGGTCTAATTCTGCCATTGTTCATAATGGTATTTGATAATGATTTTTAATAATGAAACTATTAAAACTTATTAATAATGGAACATAATATCTATTTTCAATGGATTCCGTCTCACGTGGATATTAGAGGCAATGAAATAGCAGACGCTTTAGCAAAGGAGGGCTCAAGTTATCCTGCTCCTTCTTCTTCTACCTACCTTGAACTCTTTTCCTTGAGAAAAGCTCAGTTTAAAACTGATTCGCCACTTCTACAAGGGTAGAAAGCAGGGACTTTCTCTGGTTCTTTCCTGTGATAGGAAATCCAGCACTTGCCTTGCACGTCTTGCCTCGATCCACCTGAAATGCCTCACTTTTGTATCGGGCAACAAGACCTTCATCCTCTGTCCTAAATGTCATAGACACCAACCTTCTCCTCAGCATATCCTGAATTGTATGAATATACTATGAAATCTACACTTCTCCCCGCCTTGTCATCGATTTTTTCTCCGTAAATGGACTCCTAGATTTGGTCTGACTCCACCAGACCCTTGGAGATAAGCAGCAACATCTTATAGAAATTTGATAATATTATCCATTGCTATTTTCACGCCTTCTGTGCCAGATATGGAATATAAAAAGGAATTAAATTTTATCTAACAACTAAGCAAGTTACTATTGCCAATGTATGAGTTTCTTCAAGTATCAAAATCTCTTAATCAATTATGAAGAAAGCGTATTAGACATCATTAAAATGCATTGAGCTAGTCAGCTACTTTCTCGCTAGTGAGCAAAATAATTCATAATCTAGATTTTTCAGAATATTGATAACTATTTACCTCTTAAACTAAGGCTGCACCACAACTGGAAAATGATAAATGAATAGATTAAAATATTGCATTCTATAATACGTAAAAAACAGCTTTGGAAATTATTAATAAAGTATTATTGAATTTCCTTTTGAGAGAGAACTTTCTATTTTTCTCCTGGGAGGACTTTTCAAAGATATTCAAGGGAGGATTCTCACTTGTTCCAAAGGAGGAAATTCGAAAAACTCCCAAACTTTTTCTCCTACAAATGTGCATGCAGAAAGCCGAAGAGCATGTTTCCATCCAGAGTGAGTCGTTCAGATAGCAATTAAATCTTTCACAACCCTTGTCAAACCATAGGAAAATTAAAAAAAAAAAAATTGCATGTTTGTAAATATTTTCCTTCATGATTTTTCGCTAGTAAGTGTTCGGTTTGAAAAATTATAAATCTGAATATTCAAAAAGCTGCTATATAAGCGCCATAAGTAATACTATAAATTTTTCTGATTTCTTAATTTAACCAAATATCTTACACTCGAAAGTATTTTTGTCGCTTATTTCTTATTTTCAAATCTAAAAATCATCAGCCATATCAAACAACATGCGTTTCCATCATTTATGCAGTGTTAACTGCGTATTTTAAATACACAATATACCAAAAATATATTGATTTGGTAACTTCTGACGTTATGCCAATTTTGAGCGGTTTGCAATGCTAGCAATAACTACCAAATGACAGAATGTAAGTAGTTTGATAAGATAAGAATCTCACTCACAATATCAATAATAGTAAAAAAAAAGGTGGAACAAATAAAGAAAAATGGATCTAAGAGATCTATTGGATAATGATCAAATCGTCGTGATTCCATGAATAGATCGCATGATTTTGAAAACATTGCTGGAGCTTGGATTGTCACTCACTATTGTGTGTATTAAGAGTATCTTGATTGCACAGTACAATTATTCTAGTCAAATTCAGAGTTCACCGAGAAATATGTGTAGATAATCAAGATCATCGAAGATTAGCTCCCATTATAACAAGAACTTATTTTAAATACATCAGTTTATAGACATGCCATTTGATGTATTTGAAATCAGTATAAGGAAATATTTTGAATAAGAAAATTTTAATATAACTTAATATTCTAAGTATTACCTCGGTGGCTCAGTGGTAACATTTCACGCTCCCAAGGCACGGATCCAATGTTCAAGCCTCGGGCTGTGGAAGGTCGATTCAGCCTTTCATCCCTTCAGTGGGTTGATAAACTGAGAACCAAGCATGCTTGGGAACTAAACGCTGAGAGTTTTGCGTTAGGATGACCACCTAATCGGGACATATGGTACGCACACCCCAGGGCCTCTCAGTCCGGAAAACAGCGATGGGCACTGTTGGCCTTTGCCCACATGGGCTGTCGTGCCACAGAATTCAATTTAGTTTAGAATTTAATATTTTAACTCAAATACATCGACAGGAGCATAACGTCTTTTTATTCCCTTAAACACACTTTTGGCTTATAACGATGCAACGTCATGATATCCAGTTTAAAACGTGCTTTAAGATGCTCCATTTCTTCAAAAAACGATGTCTAAGCAGTTTTTAATTACTTAAAAGTATTTTTCTTTTAATTTGCTTCCGAGGTTTATTTTTTCAATTGATGGCAAAGTTATTTTACTCTTACAACTGCTTGACTTTTAATCTATTGCACTTCTCATTAGTTCTTCTGACAAGTTCTGATTAAAATCCTCAATTCAAATTTAAGAGTTTATAAAGGTAGGGAATAACTCTTCATTATATAGGCTAACTATTGCATTTGTTCAAGTACTAAATCGCAATATTTTGCAGTATTAATATAAGAAGCGTTATATATGAAATGTATATAAAAAAAACTAAATATTTTTTACTTTATTTTAGATAAGAGAGAAAGTAACTGTCTATCTTCTGTGTTGGTTACAGCCTCAGAACAGAGTAAATTCAACAAGTAGCAATGCATTTATGACGAAGAAAATATATTCGGAAGGTACAGATGGTGCAGGAAACGGTAAACTTCCCAGTGCCGAGGAAAACTGAAAAACTTCATTTCTTTTAAATTTTGAGAGAATCTTAGAGCTTTTATTTAGATTTTGAAAAGAAAACAATTGATTCATTTTTATTAGTCCACTCCAATATTTATGAATATCTTATAAATAGCCTTTTCACTCTCTTGGATAAACTTTAAGATTAAAAAAAATATTTTATTTAATACAAGATTCGTATCAAGAATGTATTTTAATAGCACATTTAAAGTTAGTATCCGAACCTCATAATCCGATTTATTGATATGGAAAAGTCTTTCATATCATTTCTTCCCTATAAGAAGCAAATTAGAAATATATGTCTTTCCTAGAGCTAGTATTTTGTTTTTCGAATATATATGATTTAATCATTAAGTTAATATTTGTTTAAATGAATTGAACCCCCCCCCCCCAAAAAAAAATCATATACATGTTTCAAATATAAATTTTTCCTAAAAGCAACAGTATAAAAACAGTGTTTAATTTAAATATATAATCACAGAATAGGGTTTTAATACAGAAAAAGAATTAATTTTAGCATTTAATGGAAATACACAATGGAATAACTATGATTTTATACATTGATGAAAAACTGAAAACTGTATTAAGTATAATCGGTTTAATTAAATTAAACAAAGCAGTTTGTTTGTCTTTTGTATCTGTAAAAATGGTGTCTATTATGAGCTTGTTAAAGCTTCAACACTTAAATTTCTTATTAAAATGTCTCATTCCGAAAGCATATGAAACATTGTATATCAACATATTCATATGGATTCTGACCTAAAGCTTCAATTTTGTTTCATGGTTCAAGATATGATATCCTTCACTTTCTTTTAAACAAGTTAGTATTATTATGAATGCAATTTGTAACCTTACTCTCAATACATTCAACGTGGCGCAAATGAATTATTTTCTCGTAATTTAGGGAAAAATCATGGGAAAACTTAGGAACCAAATTCGGAACCTTCTACAGACCATAACATCTAGTATAAAATATGTAAATAGTTTTCAGGGAATATATCCGTGATTTGGTATGATAAAAATATTTACTATCTATTGAGATTTGCTTTAAAAAAATGGTATTTTGCATCAGAAAATTAAGTTTTACTTTTATATCAGCGAAAAGTCTGAAAACTCCTTTCATTTTCAGAGTTATTAAATACTGAAGTTGAAATTTTATTGTCATCTTAATGTATTTCACATTGTCTTAATGTATTTCACAACGTATTGAAAAAACTGTAAGCCCACTCTGCAATAGGGAAAATAATAACTTTACAAAAATAGAAAAAGAAAATAGTAAATATTGTTATTCCCCTTAAAGAAAAAGTATAAGTGTAGGAAATAGGGCCCACGATGTAGAAAATATTTTCTCTTACATTAAAATATATTTAATAAGAGAAAAAATAATTTTAATTTTTTATAGTAAATATACTGTTTTTTTATTACCAGTAGTCACAAATAAATGACACTTTTAATAAAAAGAAAAGAGCCCCATGCTTTCTTTCTTGAAACAAGAATTCTAGAAGAGAATGCTGCATTTTAATTAATAACTCTCCTTCGTTAGCAACTTTAGAGTGAGTTCAAGTTGTTGCTAATAACAGTTTAAATTAATTACAAATGCTATTATATATAAAAATTTCTAAATGAAACATATTTTGAACTTTTATTTAATTAGAAACCAATGCTCTGATATAAGTTTCATTCTATTCGGTACAGAAGTTCTTACTTTAACAGCGAATAAAAATTCAATAGACTAACAGAATAAGGATTTAATCTGTAAAGGTAGCAATAATTTTTTTCAAATTCCATCTTCAAGGTTGATTCTTATATACCAATGCTCATTTTGTGAAGAATATAAAGCATTTTTAAAAAATAATATCAATAAGTTTTTTATAGTACATATTTTAACAGCGCCAAACAAGTTAGAGCAAATTTATATTGATGAATAGGGACTGCCTGCTTAAAGAATTTTGCAAGATAATATTTTCCGATTTACTCTGGGAGTAATGAGTTTATTTTCTTTTTTTCGATTAATGCTCATAATGGACATTAATAGAGCACTATTAAGAGTTCAAAGATCCCATGATGCAAACATAAATTACATCACATTAATGTATAACACCGTTAACGAAATATTCTTTATTGAAGTACATCTCCATATGATAGTAAACTTTGAAACAGAAATATTAAAGAAAGTTTGTGTCATTAAAAAAAATTTAATTTTCAATTTGTGAGTCATAATAATAATAAATGTTATTGTATATTTTCTTTATAGTAAACAAATAAAAAAAGAGCATAAAATACAAAAAAATGTATCTCTCTTTTATGCAAATAAATTTAAAGCAATAATGTTATATTCAATATTTTTCTTGCATTGTTCTATGTTTACTTAATCGAATAAAACATGAACACTAATTATATAAATGTGTATATAATATTATTATTAACCTCTTATAAAATTTTCTTATTTTCATCTTTTTTGTATTTTGTGATTAACAAATTAGCATTATAACTGCATATTTATATTTCAAAACATGACATTTATTAGTATAACTCATTTCACATAATAAATATAATACAATATATGATGATGTTAAATATTCACCACACTTATTTTTCATTTATTATATTAAATGTCAATGAAATTAATTGTATGTGTCCGAGGTTATATTTTTTCATTTTGTTATCATAAGTAATGTAAAAGTTAATAAATAAAAGAATTCACATTTCATTTTAATTGTTATTGCATTTATTATTTAATTGACTTATTATCCTGTTTCATTTCTTATAGAAAATTCTTTAGCTTCTCATGCCTAAGATGATTACATTTTATAATTATCCATTTAAAATAATCAAAATTCGCTTCTATTTTTTAAGAAGTCAGAAATAAGTTACTTTATATTAAACTTTTTTATTGCAAATTTTTCAAAGTCATGTAAATTCAAAATCATGTAAAAATAAATATTTTCTTGAATTTTTACACCTTTTTATTGAAGAATTACATTCTTATTCTATTTTAAGTTTAGTTAATCTTCTAAAACATTTCTAAGCAAATATTTCTAAAATTATGATTTACATAAATGTAAATTGTAAATACTTATGTAATTGCTTAAGTATTAAATTATGATAAAGTTTTTTTTTTTTTTTTTTTTTTTTTTTTTTTTTTTGTTTGCTATGATAAATTTGCAAAAATTATTTAATAAAAACAAAAATTTTATAATGAAATTTATGAATATAAAGAAAGAAATATTTGAATCATGGATAGCAAATTTGCTTTTCTTTTGGTGTTTTAATCTTCTGAGTAATTTTATCACTTTAAAGATAATATTACAAAAAGCAAAATTGGTTATGTATACTATTTAATGAACATCCAATAATTGCAATCGTAGGACAGCACTATATATATATATATATATATATATATATATATATATATATATATATATATATATATATATATATATAATAAATGAAAATAATTTATTACTCTAAAATATTTTCTTGCAATACACTGTAAGAGTTATTTTACTAAAACAAAATTGTAAAAACACGGTTAATTGTATTAGATACCTTTTGCCAATTTAGGAAAGCAAACTCTTATTTAGGTTTTGCCAAGCCATATTATTTCCCAATTGTTCTAGTGCAAAGTATATGTGCGTGAGTGTGTCAGTCAAAAAATCTTCTAACCTATACGCAACCATAGGAGGCATTATTATTCCCTATTTTTTAAATCGATTGTGCTATTTTCATGCATTTAAGTGAAACCAGTTCAAGTGACTTCACTCACTTCTTAGCTTGCAAACTTAACCTTATTTTCAAAGTAAAACATTGGCTCACTGTGCATTTAAATTTTACTTTATTTTAGAGTATTTTTTAAAACTCCCAGTATTTTTCGTTGAAAATTGTTTCTTTTTAGACAGTGTCTAAGTTTATTTTACTTAAAATAAGTAAGTGATGTTCAGTTTGTAAACATACTTAAATTTTTCCACTTGTAAACTAACTAAATTGTTTAATTTTATTCCTATCCAATAATTAATCAATAATTATTAGATTAATTTCCTGTTCTTGTTAATAATTGCTTACTTCTATGGGGCATTTTTATAAAATTTTACAATAACAAGAAAGAACGAGGAAGATTACGGTATGGATCATCAAATTTCCTTTCATAAATTCTACCGATATTGTACAAAAAACATAATTTAAAACAAGATTGAATTACAAATCACAAGCTATCAAAATAATATTCATAGAATATTCCAGAAAAGAAAATATTTCTTTTCTTTCCCCTTAATAGTTATAATCAGCACTAATATTCCAGAAATTCTATTGTTTAAATTCAACTTGACAACCTTTATCTTCCTAAAGCTTTTATTTACATCTCATTCGATCGCCATCTATCCTTCAGTGTAATGCGTGTGACGCCATTCCCGTCCAATTTCATTCTTAACGTCATCGCCAACTGCACGCTTCAGGACTTTTGGTGAGCGTTTTGACATTGAACAATTTTATGGCAGTACCTTAATGCCCGTAATCTTGACGCATTACTTTCGGCGTGGACAGAGGGGGGGGGGGAAATCGGTGATTGGGATTATTGTGCATGACGCAGCTAAAAGGTGGCACTTACGGCGACGGTCACGTTTGTTTCATATATAAATGCTACGGCCAATTGAAATGTTTGGCTTCCTTTGAGCCCCATCTTAGTCGCCAGGATTAAGTTGTACATCATACGTGTAACATTATATATTGTTGGCAGAATGCATGTATTATACCAAACGCGGATGAGAGAAAATTTCTATAAATCTTTCATTTGTTAAAAACATTTCGTGTAAAAAAATTCAGAGTTTAGTAAAAATAAAATAAAAATGCGGAAGTAAAATATTAGGAACTGAGATAAGAAATGGATATCTGGAACAAAAAAGATGTAGGAAATCACGAAGTCTCAATGAATCAAAATTATAGTAATCAGTCCTTAAGTTGCCGTTTTTTTACTTTTATTGCTATTTAACTTTTATAATTAAGGGCTTATAGATATAGTACATACACAACGGTGCAAGAGAGTTTCTTATTGTACCTTGAGATTAACGGGTTTAGAAAATCGCCTGTCAACAAGCGCCTCGTAATTTTAAGTCACGGAACCTAAGCTGGCACCCTCGTCTTCACTTCCCCACCACACCAGCGGAAGGACTTCGGATGTTACAGATTTATGTGGACACGTCCTAATCCATTGAGCTCTAGCAACCTAATTAGGGAGAAAGTGGTCACCTTTCCAATCGCTGTCCTCAGCAAACAGTGCTTCCCTTTGCTGAGCTGACGGGTAGCTGTGTGAATCTGCTGAGGCTTAATCTGGATAATATACAGACGGGACATTTAAATTGTATTTTTAATTTCAGGATTATATTCTGTGATAAGAGCTAGAGTTACATTTTATTTAATCACTATCTTCTAACACCCATTCAGGATTACATATCTTAGACTGTCTGATGTCAAATTTAAGAAAGAGTCGTACATTACATTAACATGTAAACAATGTTTCCAGTGATAACGATAGAAGGTTTTATTTTGGAAATGATTGTATGTCTCGGAGAAGTTAATTAAATAATCATGAACATGCATTAATAAATTCACTATAAGAAATTAAAAATCAATAATATTTAGTTTCTTATACTACACGTGGGAAATTTGTGATCAAATACATATACAATGCATGCAAATACGTATACAATGAATTCTTAGTAATCCTTGATTGATTTTTCCGTTTTAAGATTAACTGGAATGTCTAAATTTAAAAATAAATTAATTGAGAAAAATGTTTCTATACAAATTAATATAAACTTTTGAATGGCTTTCTAAAAAATATATATATAAAGAAATACTTAAATTATATTTAAAATAATAAGAGTATTTTTGTGAATTATCTATGATAACCACGCCATACAATTTCGCAGATAATAGGAAATTTATTTGGTGCAAGAGAGTACTTGTATTTATCTATATATAAATTTATGAACAAATTTTCTTAGTTGTTTTGTAAATTTATATAAACACATTGTCTTACTATACTTGAATGATATATTAATTTTTGTAAGATTCTTAAGTAATAAAATAGTAAAACTCGCAGGAAAAGGTAAATTTGAATTAATATTTAAACTTGTTGTTATTATTTATGACACTTGGAGAAACCAAACTCCCTATGCAGTCTACTATACGAATTTAAATCAGTTGGGGGTGTCTTTCGTTTAACCAGAGCATCGCGAGGGTGAAAGTACGACTTTGCTGTAAACTCCTCCTATAGATGGCACCACAAGAGGATCCCCTTCCTCAGCTTTGCATTGATCTGAAGAGGGAAAAAATTTTCTCCAGACGATTACACCCATAGCAATTGCTCAACAACCGACCATAGGACCTTCGATTCCACCGATTTAACGTGCATGTATATCGCATGTACTAGGTGATTGGCGGCACTGGGAATCGAACCTCTTTTCTGGAAGGAAATCCGATGCCCTAACCACTAGGTTACTATATTTAATCCTTATTGAAAATCACGCAATCATACAAAAATTATATAGAAAAGCGGGTGAATCAAATATAAGATTCAACACTCATAACATAGCATGTCTTTCATGTCATTATATTATCTTAATACGCTGAAAAAAATACATCCCTTTCGAAAAAATTTAAAACCTAAAATGAATGCAAAATTTCTTACATATTTTGAAGAGATAAATCTCTGTAAGTATACGTCAAATATTACCGTTTTAATGGTTATTTTTACTAGAAAATCATTAAGTAAGGAACTTAACTATTGCTTGCAATGGAGGGTGTGCTTCATAAATAACTCAATTACATTTCTCCAGACGAATTTGACGTTTTTATTGAATATATGCAAAACACTCGTCTCAAAGATTCAACTTAGTCAAATTATTGACTCTCTTTCATTATTTGACCTTTCATATGTCATAAGAGTAATCAATTCTCCACCAACCCCACAAGACGCTGGGCAATTTATTTAGAAAGTGCAATAAAAGGGTATTAAAATTGCCTTTTTAGACCAAGGAATACTCTGTCATCATTCTGATGAATAACTGGCATCCATCATCAGAATAGGATGCGTTTAATTGTCGGCACATGCTTCAAGCTACGCATTTTTATTCATGCAAATTGCCTTTCTTTAGACCTTTTCATCATATAAGAAGCATGAAATGAATGTAGAAATATTTGAATATAAAACAGCCTAACGCGTACCCCATTTCGTGCTATTGTTTTGTTTATAAAATTATGCGTAACGTTTATATAACTCTACACACATTGTCATAGTGTGAATACTTATGTTTCGCTTGATTAAATAGTAATCTAGACAAGATAGGAGAGTAACGTTTAATAGAATGCATCTTTTTGATCTATGTAAATGTACAAAAACTTTGCATTAAACTGTATGTTTTTGTATAAATTTATAACTATTTTAAATTTATCCACACTAGATAAGAAAGTAATAATCCTCTATATATATAGAATATACCATTTTGATGTATGTAAACTTACAAACAATTTGTATTAAGCTGTATGTTTTTCGTACAAATTTGTAACTCTTTTAAATTAATTCAGACAAGATAGGAGAGTAATGTTTCTATAGAATATACCATTTTGATGTCTGTAAATGTGTAAAAAATTTGTATTAAACTGTATGTTTTTTGTACAAATTTATAACTATTTTACACTGATCCAGACAAGATAAGAGAGTAAGATTCCTATAGAGTATACCATTTTGATGTATATAAATGTACAAAAATTTTGTATTAAACACCTAACTAACTACCCTTTTGATGTATATAAATGTACAAAAAATTTGCATTAAACTCCTAATTTTTGTACAAATTTATAACTATTTTACATTATCCAGACAAGATGGGAGACTAATATTCCTGTAGAATATACTTTTTTGATGTATATAAATGTACAAATGATTTTTATTAAACTCCTAATTTATGTACAAATTTATAACTATTTTAAATTTATCCTCACACGATAGGAGAGTAATAATCCTATATATAGAATATACCATTTTGATGTATGTAAACCTACAAACAATTTGTATGAAACTGTATGATTTTTGTACAAATTTATAACTATTTTACGCTCATCCTGGATTAAACATTGTTGGGTGGTCTGATGAACCAAATAAATCATAAATCATTAACTAGACGAAGAATGGGGGAAAAAATCGGCTAAAATTTATTCCTTCAAAGAAACATTTAGTTATTCTTGGAGAAACACATCAGACCAAGAAAAAAATTCATTATTGGTTATATCATTTAATTTTTTCGTTAGCTAGCATCAAACCGTGCGTAACGGTTCCCACAGATAACCAAATTCTGATGAATTGGAGGCGTTGGGTCGATTCGGTTCACAGATTCTCGATTGCCCCTGAAACCTTCTTTCATCCTTCCTCTCTCCCTTTGCCCGGCAACTTCTTGATTTGATAAAATAGCGAAAAGCTGAAGCAGAAGATATCTGTGGTACTCATGTTTCTTGTCAGAATTAATAGCTTGAGATGCGTAGCTGCATTTTAAGTGTCAGTGTCTTGTAGGACAGGAAATGGGGCTTTTTTGTAACACATGCGACTCACTCAACCAATGCATGAATGTATGTCTCAGATTTATTTTTCCATATTTTTACATAATATCCGGGGGTGATTCATTAACCTTTCCATATTTGATTGGAATTTTTCCTCTTGTGCAAAGTTTGTAAGGGGTATCTGTATCACATTTGGGCTTAAATTGTTCATAGGACTATATCAATCTATAGATAATAAAAGAACGTGCTGATGTTTTAATTATTTGATTAAGTACTTTATACCTTTTTAGTACCATGGCCAAGATTAAATGTTTAAGTTGTTCTTTCAACAAAATTTAAATGATTAATATCACAAAAGTAAACAATGAAATCATAAAAGTTTGAGTAATAATATTATATTACCTATTTATTCTAGTGCATCAACATCTAAAAAATCTTAAATAGAAAAATATGAAATTTGGATTAATCTCTTATTTAAGAGAAAATTCCGTACGCGCGGTCACTATAACCACAATAATAACCTCATTATCTTAAATCATTATTACCTAAATCTAAAATACTAAATATAATAACAGAAAAGCATAAATGATATTCTATCACAAATCACCTTTCACCTCAAAATTTTATATTTTAAAATATGCTGAAGAATTATCATGACTTCAATGCAGTTTTTAAAATTATATTCCTGAAATTCAGGTGTATAAATTTTTCATAACTTAAATATATTAGATACAGATCACAAAATTTCAAAATCACACAGGTTAGAGTATCTTTTTAGAAAGTATGTTTAACATATATTGTTATCACAATTAAATGAAACAATAATTAAGTTTGTATTAAACTTTTCACTAAACTTGCAATAGAGACTTGTTGGTTAAAATTAACAAACTATCCTGGATGTATATGACAAATTTACAATTTTTAAAGTTTACGGTAATGTAAGATTTAGTAAATTTTATTTCTTTAGTAATTGGAAAAAATATTGATTACGAATGTTATTACTGAAATTATTTTTAATAAATATATTTATTATTATAATATATAACAGTTTGTTAATAAATATATTATTAAAATTAATTATTAGAAAGCTTATGTGGAACTGTGTGTGCATCATATGTGGCTAAAGCTAAAAATATTATAGAAATGAGATATTTCTAAAATAAAACATTTTGAATAATAGAAGTTAAATATAAGTATTCCAAAAAATCAAACATATCAATATCGTTTTATAAATTTTTATAAATAATATTGCATCATCAAAATTATTTTTAATTATTTAAGACTAATTTTGTGACAGATATTATTTTAAATTTTCTGCAAAATTTTTGAGATTTTTTGTAAAATATTTGCCAAATTTCTTTACAGAGAAGTTAAGATAATAAATTGTAAGTGTTTGCGGAAATTTTTTATTTAACTTTTCATTACTAGCTTAAATTTTACTGACAATTAATTTAAATTGGAGTTAAAAATATATTTATAATTAGTCTGGAATTAAAAGTTGGTGGAAAATTTAAAAATAAATTAATGATTGCTTGCTATTTAAGAAGTAATTTTATATATAATATCATTCAAAAGTTTCCTGTTTTGAAATAAATATACTATTTCAATAAAAAAATTTATTTAATACTGTAAGTTTTGTGTAAATTCATTAATTATTAAAAATGTCTTCATTTAAAATAATTTTTCTAGTGGCATATATGTAATTTTTAAAATAATAAATATCACATATAATATTTTTGAGACTTTGAAATATTGATATCATAAGAATGTTCTGATTTACTAGATGAATTTATAAGTTATCAATAATTAATACATGCAAATAATATATATCATAAAATCTGTGTTAACATTAGAATAGCAATCATAAATTAATAGACTTTAGGGATTTGGTTTTCATAAGTTATATATATATATATATATATATATATATATATATATATATATATATATATATATATATATATATATTGCTTTTACTATATGTAAAAATTTTTAATATTTAAACAGTTATTAACTGAAATGAGGTTATATTAATAGATGCATTAATTTGAGATTTCAACAAATTTTATTTTTGATATAAGTGACAAATACAAATTTAAATTTATGCCCATAAACTAAAAATACTAGTGTCTTTAATTTGAATTGAATTAGGAAGTTTAACTGACAAAGACATAAAGTAATAATATTTTAAAATTAATATATTTGTTTCATTTTCTATATATATATATATATGTGTGTGTGTGTGTGTGTGTGTATGTATGTATGTATGTATATATATATATATTATTTATAAATGTAGACGTTAATAACTTTTTTTAAATTATATTTTTAAATCTTTTATCATTAACAAATTCATCAATAAATTACAGAATTCCTATGCATAAAAATTTTTCCAAAAAAGTTGTCCGATACAAATTATAGCTCTCAAATGACTACAGATGGCGCTGCATGAGCATGAGCAAAGAAATTCTATATTTGAGTTGAGAATTCGGGGGAAAATATTAATCTTAGTAGGTGCTTTCTTATCGCACCGTAAATCATCCGGAAATTTTGTAATCTTCTTCTTCCTTTGATGTAAATCGGGATTTATTAAAAGAGCGTCCGTGTTATCTGCAAATCGTGATCCGAATTAATAAGCTTCCGAATTATTAGCATCAAAGGATATAAAGAAAAAAAAAAAAAAACGTGAAACCAAAAATTAAATAATGAGCCGTGACGGGCGGCATTACATTTATAATATAGACAAGATAAGACAACTTTGCTTTAGAGAGCGACGATTTTTTTTATTTTATTATTATTTTCTTAATTTGATACGTATAATAAAGTTCAGCGTTTTTATTAATTAATTATATTTCCAATTATTTAGATCAATTTAAAAAACGATATACTCAAGTTTTTTTTTCTGATAACACACATACACACACGAGTAACAGCAAGATTTTAATCAAGAATATGTGGATTTCTTTTTCTTAATAGATTTCGATTTACAATAATGAATTTTGTTCGGAATTAGTTTTCCAGTACGATTCGATATATTATCGATTTATTTTTTTAATAGGAATTTTGATTTGAATTGCGTAGGTTTGATTCAGTTATTTTGATATATGTTAGATCGGGAAATATAAATTTCTGCGAGTGAGTTCGCTTGAAGGGTCCTATAAATATAATTAAATGAACAAAAAGGACCCATTTGTTAGCTATACAACTGACAACGATGAAGCAAAGCATATTTTAGAAAGCTAAATTAAAAATTAACAAGTACTTCGAATAACAAGGTAGGTGCTCTTCATAGTGCGTGGGCTCTCAATTTCTAAATGTGTTATTTATAAGAATGTTCGAATTCGTAAAAATAGCTTATAAACATAAAAATGTAAAAATGCTAAATTGATTTATTATATAAGAGTAATGCTGTATACAATTTTTTCTTATTAAAAACTTTAAGTATAGTACAATATAATTTATTATGTTGAACCAGAAATAAAAAAACTAAATTCATCAATAAATTTCTATTTCCATTCAATAACATATTTCATTTTTATTTTGATATACGTAATAAAATAAAAATTTATATGCATATTATAAAATAAAAAGGAAATAAGATAATCCTAATGTTAAAAATAAAAGTTTAAACACTAATAGAAATTGAAAAATAGTTTTTTTTGTTAAAAAAATAACTTAATAGTTTTAAAGTCATTTTAAAAGTTAGTTTCTGCCCAAATTAAGTAGAATTGGAGTTAATAGAGCTTATTCCGGTTATATGTCCAATTAGGAATTCTTTTATATTTGAAATTCATCACAATGTTTGATGTTTAAGTATACACATGTAAAGCAATTTTAATATTTTATATGAAAAATTTATAAAAAGCATTTTAAAATCAAATTGATTATTGTTGATAAATTTATAATTACCTTTTCCAGTGAATCAAATTAATATCTATTCCTTTTTTTTTTTTTTTTTTTTTTTTTTTTGAATTTACCGAAATTATGGTTATGATAAATTTTAATATGCCTATGTGTGCACTATCATTATCAATTTCTTTTTTATATAAATAAATTAATTTTATTAATTTAATCTTTACTATTTCCAAAAACAAACTAGATTTATAAGATAAATATGCAGTCAATGATTGGACATAAAGAACAACACCAAACGTTTTAAATCCTTTATAAGACACCTTAATGTCCACCTCTTAAATCATCTTTCGAGAATACATCCCCTAGATTATGGGACTTATTCATGTGCTGCAAGAATGATGTCCAGAAATCTCAGCAACTACCAAGACATGCGCGTATACAGAAGGCAGAAGAGCAATATCCATCTCCCGTTACTGATAGGTGGCTGGTATCAATCCCGAGACTTTTCTCTCTGAAGAGCGCTGTCCTACCACAAATCTACAGTGGACAATTTTCCAAAACTTTTAATGATTTCGTTAAGACTTCAAGTTATTAAATTTTCCAATGAATGAAAGTTTCTGTAGTTGAGGAACCTATTTGTTGTTGGACATATTATGGTGACAAATTTAACCAACATTAAATGACATTATTCTATGGAATTAAATAAAAATTACTACTTCGCTTTTGGGGAAAAATTCATCAAAAATATTTTCCAAAGATAACCCATCTAAATATCATGGTAATGTAATTTTTAATCTTCAATGTATTGAAACTGAAAATTTAAATTACTGCATGACTGTCAAAATAAAAGCTATATTTTGTTGTTTCTCTAAATAAGGCTGTCTTTGATGATTTTTAAATGAGATCTTATTTCAGTATTCTATCAAATAATAAAAAAATGGAATTCTTCAAAAAGAGAATTAAGCTTTTAGGGAAAATTTAACTCTAAATTTTTATTCTCTTTTTGATAGGGCAGATTAATTAATTAATATTTAATTCAAGCCCATTTCCATTTAAATGAATTGCCTTTATTTTAGATTATGGACTTAAAGTTTCATCGAAGAAGAAAAAACACTTATTCTTTAACTAAATTATAAATATAAAATTATTTTGTTAATTTTATTTTCACGATTAAGAATTAATTATATTACTGAAGATTTTTTGTAAAATATTTGTTAGATGATTTCTATTAATTGCATTCATAAAACTTAAGCATATATAATATTTGGCCATTTTAATAAATTAAATCCCTTTTCGAAAATAAAAGATCATATTCTAAAGTAATAGTGAATTATTATAATTTCATTTTAAAATTTCCATTTGTGCTTAAATTTATAATTTTTGAAACAATGCAAATTTTATTTTCTCTAAATAAGTACTACTTTAATTATAATACTTTTAACTAATTTGTATAAATTAAGTAATTTGTTTTTTTACAATTCATAATTTATTTAATAAAATAATCATGAATACTTACATTATCCAACGTTTTAATAACATATTATTTTCTACATTTGGGGGGAAAATTTTGGGATTTTCAATAAGAAAAAACCGCATTTTTCAGTTGATTAAACACAAAAAGTATCATTTTGAAAATGCCAAAAATTATCCAAATATGATAATTTTTTGCTAATTTATTTTCTTTTATTCCTTTATTTATTTTGAAAATAAGAAATATGATTGTGTATATGAAATTACATTATATTTATAAAACTTACCAGTTTTTACAAATAATAACTTTTCGGGTGTGTTTACTTTTAATACTAAATTAATCGGGAAATAGAAATGTAAATATTTTTTATAGTATAGCAATCGTTCAAAATTTTTATTTTTATTACCTCATGATTGTAAATTGGCTAATGGTTACAATAATTATGAAATCAAGCCGTTTCATAAACTTCATCTAAAAACTAATAGATTTTTAAGATTACCTTAAGCTAAATTAAAAATATTAAAAATTTTGAATAAATAATAAGATCAGTCGCACAAACTATCTTTTTTTTTTTTTTTTTTTTTTTTTGTAGGAATGTTTAAAATCATGTTTATCACTTGAATGTTAAATGTTTCTCATAAGTGTGTTTTATTTTCGAAATTAAAATTTTAGTTTTAAAATAACAAATATTTTAAATGAAAATGAAAAGCTTATACAGCGTTAATAAAACATTCAATATCGTTAAAATATGACAAAAACCAATTTAAAATTTCAAATAATAATTTTTTCTTCAATTTCTGAATTTCTATATTTTTCCTTAATTATTTTCATTTGTGGCATAAAATAAATAAAATGCCGGCCAACTTGTCCCAGTGGTCAGCGTGCCTGACTACGGATAGGGAGGTCCTGAGTTTGAATCCTGTTCAGGCATGGATGTACTTTCTCTCTATCTATCCTGTCTTTGTCCTTTCCTTTGCGAATGGGCTAAGAATGGTTGCCTACATTATAAACGGGTACCCTATGGCATGCGTGTGTTGAAGAAGTCGGACTTCACACCAAATAGGTTCTTTTGGAAAAGTGGAGCAGCGCACCCCAATTTGCCAACCTAGCTGGTGCACGAGAACAAGAACAACCTAAATAAAATATCTATTTTTTATAAAAGTAATAACCTTTTATTTATAAAATATTTAATGCTCATTTGCACATTCTTCAATAAAAAGTTTTTATAAGTATTTCTCATATTTTACAGAAACATTCATTATTTTTCTTGAGAGTATTTTCTTAAATATTCATATGAATTCAAAGAGAAAAATTAATTCGATTAAAATGTAAATTAGTTATTCAATTTCCAAGAAACTTTTTTTATGAAATAATGATATTAATTAACAAATTATAACATTCTATGTAATGTAATGTGGCACAAACATCACTCATGGATTAAAATATTTTGTATTTAGTGCATAAACTTAAACACAACTTTTATAACATCTATTCTGGTTCTACAGTTATGTCTTTTGACAAGTATTTAAAGTAATAATTTAATAAGAAAATTTTTTTGAATTTCAACTATAACTTCTGATTTCATATGTTTCCATGATAAAATAGAACTGTTAAATTTTGCGAGATGCAATATGATTACGTTCCATGATGAAAATAAAATAATATTGAAGATGACATGTTAACGGTATTAGAAAATTAAACATATTTATCATTTTCTATGATTTTAAAAACATGATAACAATGTTTAACATGGTTAAAAAGAACTAAAAAGTTATATATTTAAAATGAACATTAATTAATTTTCTTAGTTTACTTCTAACTGAATTAAATTTAAGTAATAATTCAATCTCAATAAATAAACGTTATTTTGTAATTACACTACTGGCCATTAAAATCGCTACACCAAGAAGGCGACATGCTACAGACGTGAAATTTATACGAAAGGAAGAAGGTGCTGTGATATGCAAATGATTAGCTTTTCAGCGCAATCAGACAAAGCAGGCGCCAGTAGCGACACCTACATTGTGTTTAAATGATGAGGAAATTGTTCAGCCGATTCCTCATACACAAATTGCATTTGAACGTTGTTGACTTTTGAAAAGTTGTTGTGATGCCTCGTGTAAGAAGGAGAAATGAGTAACAGCACGTTTCTGATTTTGATAAAGGTCGAATTGTAACGTACCGGGATTGCGGTTTATCTTATCGCAGTACTGCGTTTTATCTTATCGTCGGTCGAGATCCAATGACTGTAAGCAGAATATGGAATCGATGGGTTCAGGACGGTAATACGGAATGCCATGCGGGATCTCAACGGCCACCTATCACTAGCAGCCGAGAAGACAGGCATATTATCCACATGGCCGTAATGGATCGCGCAACCACGTCACGAGCCGTGAGTCAAGAAACAGGGTCGTTTGGAAGAAAACAAGTGTCTGCACGAACAGTTCGACGACGTTTGCAGCAGCATGAACTCTCAGCTTAGAGACCATGGCTGCGGCTTCCCTTGACGCTGCGTCATAGACAAGAGCGCCTTCAATGGTGTGATCAACGACGAACCTGGGCGCACGAATGGTGAGACGTCATCTTTTCAGATGAATCCAGGTTCTGCGTACAGCATCATGATGGTCGCATCCGTGTTTGGTGGCATCGTGGTGAACGCACACTGGCAGCGTGATTTCGTCATCGTCATACTGGCCCATCACCTGGCGTGCTGGTATGGGGTGCCATTGGATACACGTCTCGGTCACATCTTGTTCGCATTGACGGTGCTTTGAACAGTGCACGTTACATTTCTGGTGTGTTACGACCCATGGCTCTACCCTTTATTCGAGCCCTGCCAAACCCTACGTTTCTGCAGGATTATGCCCGACCGTATTTTGCCGGTATTGTACGGACCTTCCTTGATACGGAACATGTTCGGCTGTTGCCCTGGCCAGCACGTTCTCCAGATCTTTCACCAATAGAAAACGTCTGGTCAATGGTTGCCAAGCGACTGGCTCGTCACCAAACGCCAGTCACTACAGTTGATGAACTTTGGCATCGTGTTGAAGCTGCATGGGCATCTGTACCTGTACATGCAATCCAATCTCTGCTTGACTCAATGCCCAGGCGTATAACTGCTGTTATTACTGCCAGAGATGGTTGTTCTGGGTACTGATTTCTCAGGATCTATCCAGCCAAATTTTTTGATTATTTAATCGCTTGTTATTTCTAGTATAATATATTTGTCCAATAAATAACATTTTGTTATCTGCATTTCTTCCTGGTATAGCAATTTTAATGGCCAGTAGTGTAGTTTTATTATCATTTTAACACCATTTTGAAGCAAAAGTTGAAATTTTCTTTCTAGTCCAACATTTAGAAGTAATAATGAAACTTTAGTGTTCAGATTTCTATTAAAATCAAACATATTCGTAGAAAAATTTTTAAACTTTTTTTCACCGGCATTTAAATTATTTGCATAAAAGGAACTTATAAATACAGAAATTTCAATTTTCTATTAATGTTTGACTTTATGTTCGAATATCTTTGGCTTATTTATATTTTTTTTAATGAAAGAAAATCAAAATTATAAATGCGAAAAAGAAAATTGAAATTAAAATTAACGGCAGAAATTAGATTTATTATAAAAAATAAAAGATCCGTGATGATAAATATGAGCATTTAATTAATTCCAGAATATAGTGTATTTATAACAAAATAAGCTGATATTTCTAATTGTTGTTGATTAATCATAATATGTTGTTGATTAATAATTGTTGAAAATCAAGTAATCGTTATACAAAATTAACTTTATTACAAAATTGAAAGATAATTTTAATGAAATAGTAAATTTAAATAATTTTTTAAATCACACATTTATCAAGAAAACAGTTTAATATATGAAATGAATGAATTTAATTTAATTCTATTAATTTCATTTAATAGAATTATGTGCTTATTTTCATTCTTAAAAGTAATAAAATTCGAAATGCACTTTAAATTAATTTTTATTTGTTCCAAATTCTTAAGGATATTATTCGAAAGTATTTTATTCACAAGTGGCTATGGCTCATTGTTTGATATTCAATTTCTTTTTTATGTAAGTTAAAAAAAAGTAATGCAAATTTTTATGTAGTATTAAAAGAAAGCTATTTGTTTTATAAGAAAAAATTCATAAATATTCCATTTTGATTCCTGTATCTTTTAAGATCTTATAAATGAAATATGTAATTTTTTATTTTAAATTTATTAAAGGTGAATTTTCTTGCAGAATTATTTAAACAAAATACATGTAAGTTCTTATAAATTGAGTTCTTTTTTATACAACTTTATTAAATAACATTATATAAAAAAATCTAACATTGTTTTTAAAATGAAACCTTTATTTGAGGAAATTCAATTTCATAATAATGTTACATAAAATTTAATATTGAATGTTTGATTTAAAATTTAAATTATAAATATTATAAAAGCTGTATAATTTAAAAATTATTCTAAAAATATTTACATTTTTTAGTAAAAATTTAATTAAAATAAATTGTAAATTCAGCTGCGCATTGTTTGGTTAGATAAAACTATAATTTTTCATTAGCAATCAAATCAACATTGAGTTTTCCCTGCACTATTGGTTAAGCCTCTGTCCCCATAAAGGCGGGTGTGTCTTATTAAATGAATCGTGGTTGCAATGTCGTGCGTATGAAATGATAACACTGAAAGTATTAGAAAGTCTTCTGCTTGGTCCCTAAATTTGAATTGTGAAGATTACATCATGACTTTTAAGTCATAGAAACCCATTCTTGGCTAGGTTTAGGGAAGTATGTAAGAGCAACAAAAGTATTGAATGACCGGTAAAATTTTATAGCTTGAATACAGCTAAGTTAAATAACAAGATTTTTATTTTGATTCTAAAAATACAAGAAAAATTGATAGAAGACATAGAAAAGAGTCATAAAAAAGTATAAAAAGAGGAGTTTTTATAAAAATCCTTATAAAAATGCAAGTTATTGAACACTATTCTATTATCCTTAAAATATATAGATAAACTAAAGATAATGTAATTTATTTCGTTTCAGTTCAACAGCAGTTTTTTAAACTGAGTGTTTTTTAAAAAAATTTAAACACTCATTAGCACATATATTATTATTTACAAGTAATTACGAAAAATTACGTTTATTCAAATATTTCACACTTGTAATAAAACTTCAAAATTTGTATTTAAAAATTATCTTTTTCGTAAATGTTTAAAATGAAAAAATTTTGATTTTTCGTATATATATATATATATATATATATATATATATTATTATTATTATTATTATTATTATTATTAATCTATAATTAAAATCTGTGAAAAATATTCCCACAGAACTTGGTATTTAAGTGAAAGCTGAAATTTATGGATAATTCCCCCCATGAGATACCTACAGACATATATGTGTGTGTGTATGCATATGTTTTACTATCCACATATGTGTTTGTTGTGTAATATTAAATTTTACTTATTTAATACAATTCTAAATTTATAAATGTCCCCTTATTTTACCCCTATACTTATATCCTAAAAACAGGTGTTTGCAAACCACGGTAAAGAAAAGATGAAATAAAGTTAAATTGTCCATCTATATCATTGGTGTGACACACCTATGTTATAGATGGACAATTTAAATTTATTTCATCTTTTCTTTAAATAAATGCTATTTGGAATGTATTTGTGTCTTGCATTCACTGCCTTAACACTTTGCTACAGACTGCTTATAAATTATGAATTATTATATTCAAAATAATCTATTATATGTGTATGTGTGTGTTTATGTATGTATGTATGTATATATATATATATATATATATGCACAGAGAGAGAGATGAAGAATCGTACTTTCATAGTTGATAATCGAATAACAGATGACAGTTTTAATTTTTAAAATATTATGTTATTTAACAAACATGATTCAACGCATGGGGCACACATTCATATATTCCTCCCTCAGCAGAAAAATATATTCAATGAAATAAATTTTACTTCTCTTTAAAAATACTTGATATGTGCAATATTATTTTGACGGAAGTTATGAAAAATATAAATAAATCGAAGCCTGTTTCAGTTAAAAGCTCAATTTTATTTAAAAAAAAAATAATAATAAAATACGTTGCTGTAACAAACATGATTTTGAATACGGAGTAGACATGTATGTCATTCATAAAAATATTTTTTCACATTGAAAAAATATTCACTAGTTAAAAAATTTGATCAGTCTGAAAGTAAATCTATAATATTATTTCGGTGCACGTTATAAAAATGTTTTCATTTAACAACAATATGATTAGGTTTTACTATGGATTTTAATTCTACGATCAAGAATACTGATTGTTTTCTATCAGAAATCACATTTAAGATCGATATTTAAGTCTTGAATTGCACTGTACAGATCTATTTTTCTATGTCCTGAAGTGAACAATATGATTAATTGAACTACCAAGATAAAAATTTGCTGCATTTTTTTTCCTACAAAATAGTAAGGTTACAAATTTTTTTAAGCGAAATTTTTAGAAAGAAGTGAACCGTCAATTTTTGCATCACAACTTAGAAAAAAAATAGAAATCTTGATATGAATTGTCTTTAAAATTGTGTGTGTATATATATATATAGTTACTTCGAGTATCAGCTTTTTGTGTGTGTATATATATATATACACACACACAAAGTTGATACCCGAAGTAACTTTAGACACCAAATCTCATTAGTAATGAGATATTGGAAGTTAAAAAAATTTCAATGTGTTAAGGCCCTATCCCAAAGACGAAAGTCTTTATCTGAAACAGGTATTGAACTTGCAACTTCCCGGTAACGAGATAGATGCTTTTCTCAATCAAGCTACTCGTACCATGGTCTTTTTTGTGTGATTAAATAAAAGTATAACTTTCTACAGAGTTCTAATTTAAATTTTTATTTTTATTTATCTCTCATTCGGTTTCATTTAAGATCAGTTCAATTGAATTGAAATCGTGTGAAGAATTTTATTATTAATTGTATTATTCATACCTACTTCAGATTAAATTAAAATCATCAAAGTGACGATAAAATGAGAAGGCTGTTAATTTGTCAAGAATTTATAGACCGTAAATTTAAGTTGACAACAAATATATCATCGACCGCAAATAACGTGTGGTCTTTCAGAATTTAGAAGTCCGAAGCATGACTTGCAAAGCAATCAACGCACTTTGTTTGTTGCCAACAAGACAGTTATAAATTTCTTTTTAAAATATACGACAAAACAGCTGGAAGTTTCCAAGATTAGAGTTTTCAATTTAGTCGAACGACCACCATATCAAGCTATTAGAAAAGGTAATTAGCGATTTTTTTCCCTCTCATCTCACAATGAATTATAGCAAAGATTTATCCCCTTTAATTTCTCATTAGTTCAGAAAGCCGAGTAATTATAAAAGATTTTAATTGGAATCATTTCAAAAGTTTTCGCTGATCTTCGTGGGCGTGTCCTTCAATTGACAGGAGAAACTGAGCAAAAGCCGACAGGGCGTGGTTATTGCACGCAGCAGATACGCCCAGCTGTCGGCTTCTATCTTATTGGTCGTACGTACGATGAGAGCCAAGTCGCCACTTAGTTGATGGAGGGAATAAAACGAGTTTTTGTTTTCTTTTTCTATCATCTCCATTTAATTTCCTTCCCCTACAGAATTGCTCTTCCTGCGAGTGCTATTGTTACAGAGTCGCCGTTTGAATTTTATCACTTTTTCTTCTCTCAGACAAGGTGATCCAACATTTTAAAATTCTTACTAAAAATAATTATATAAAAAAGTACTATCCGATCACATTGCTCTTGTTTAAATGCTTATCATTTTACAGATTTCATTTAAAAATATAATAGAACTAGGTAATTTAAGAATATGAAATTAAAAGACTATTTTTTAAAAAAAATTAATACATTAATGGAACGATAGATCCAAGAGATTTTCTCTCTTTTACAAACTACTGTAAATTCTCCGGGTCCTGTATAATACAACTCCAAGTTATCTTATAAGTGATAAAAAAAAATGTGTCATAGCTATATGAAAAGTAAATGATATCACTTTTGCAATATCGACATTTCTTGGAATTCAAATTGTACCAGATTCACGTGCAAGTTGACCAAGCAGTGGTTTAATGGATATTAATAGGAAAGATTTCCAAATGCGTATCTTCTTACTTGAAAAGACCTTAAAACAATCAATATTAATGCACCAAAAAATCTTTTTTGCATGTAGTTACTTATTGTCTGATCTAAATAAAATCTCTATTAATGCACAAAAAAGTTCTTTTTTGCCTGTAGTTGCTTATTGTCTGATCTGACTAAAATCTATTGATGCACAAAAAAGTTCTTTTTTGCCTGTAGTTGCTTATTGTCTGATCTAACTAAGATCTCTATTAAAGCACATAAAAGTTCTTTGTTGCCTGTAGTTTCCTATGATCTGATCTAACTAAAATTTATTAATGCACAAAAAAATTCTCTTTTGCCTGTAGTTGCTTATTGTCTGATCTAACTAAAATCTATTAATGAAACTAATAATTTATTTTTAGTGCCAAATTTTTTCTACTATATTTATTTGACAATTCTATGTATTGATTTTTTTATTATTCTATTTACTGATGTAAAATTGTCAGCATACAAATAATGCTTAATATCTATAATAAAGGTAATTAGTGTCAATTAGATGACGCCAGTACGATTATGGGTAAACGAGATGGTAATTGTAGTTAGAGAATTAGATTTAAACTTGTGAAGCTTTAAGAAATGCGACTTTTTTAATGAGTTTATTTACTTGCATGCTTGTGTGTGTTGATTATGAGCATGCAAATCAATCTCACTTGATAAATTCTAAAATATATGTGTACTTTAGCTCAACAATAAATTCAGCACAGTAGTTATTTTTTTAATTAAGTATCCCTTATAAAAATTCTATTATAAATAAATATTTTTCAATAATTATATCAGTTAAAACATTTTTTTTTAATGTTTTCAGTCAGATTTTAAAAATATTGAGCAAAGTAGGGGAATATTTTGCGCAGAAGCACTCGAAAATAAATAATCACATGCAATTAAAGTTATTGTATTCACAATCTTTTAGAATTGAAAAAGTGTGAGCTGATGAAAACAATTGAAGTCTTACTGATAATTTTTGGTTCAAACTTTTCGTATTTTTATTTTCATTTTTTTCAAAGTGATTTGTAATTAAAGTTTTGTCTGTTAATTTACAGACAAAACTTTAAAATATACTACAAGTGTTGTTTTCTTTTTTATTATTTTGATCTTCATGCTTTTAATATAATCAAGTGAAAATTTCCTTTTTTATTTTCTCTTAAAACTCAATCTAAAAAGATGAATATTAGGTCTTAAAAAATGTCGCAAACAAATCTTATCAACAAAGTCATGCAAATTTGACTATACAAAAACTCGTCGAGTTCTAAAAATCATGCAAAATTTTTTTAAAATTATAATTAATGGCTCCAGAAAAAAAATTAATAAAAAAACACTTCATATTCAACTAAATAATTGTAAAACTAGTTCATTTTTATATTTGTGGCATTATTTATTACATGTGAGGGGTTGTTACGTTATTTAGATATTTCTGATATTTTGATGCAACACAATTTTATCATAAGAAATTGTTGATTTCTTTTAATAGATTTATTTTTTACTTTGCTTATAATTTGTTAAAAATATGTTTTTATATGTTATATAATTTTGATAATGTGGTTCTTAATTGACATCTAAACATTAACTTAACAGTTTTGTGTGTGTGTCTGTCGGCTAGGCTGACAACATGAGGTGCGCTACTCCACTTTTTCATACTGAACCATATTTGGTGTGGAGTCCGACTGCTTCAGTACACACATGCCATAGGGATCTGTTTATAGGGTCGGCAACCATTCACACCTCATTCATACACAGAAAGGACAAAGTCAGAATAGATAGAGGAAAAGTACATCCATGCCCGAACCGGGATTCGAACTCAGGACCTCCCTATCTTCAGTCACGCACTCTGACCACTAGACAGGGAGGTTGGCAATTTAACAGTTGTAGCTGAATTAATTAAAGATATAATTCTCTCTAATAAATATATTTACCGATATTAAATCTAAAAATACAAAGAAAATCTATTATTTTTGAGGTAAAACATTTTGAGTTGTTCAGAAAACTTGAAAGATCTCTTTAAAATAGAATGCATGACAAAAATCAAGACATTACGTTATTAAAAACTATCATATTCATAATATATTTTAGTAACATATGTAAGGAACAAAAGACATAGCTTTATAATTGATAAAACGTAAGAAACGGATACACACGATTTTTTTTCCCGGCAAATGAACTAATATTTGTTTTATTGCTATAATTTTAAGCAAATTGAATCCATTTAAATTGTGCTAATCCATAATTAGCTTTCTATAAAATGACTGTTATAAAATTGTAATGAGATTTTTTGAGACCTGCATATCCTTTAGCCGGGTAAGACGAGATTCAATAAAATAGCCCAAGAAAAATCTATTAATTTCCCTATCATTTTTACATCCGGAAGTTTAATGTTTCGGTACTTGATTGTAAGCTCTTTGCTGAAAGGACCACCGAGATTGCCTTTGGTTTGTTGTTTTCTTGAGTGATATTCTAGAAATAAAGCTGAATAATTCAGAACAAAGTAGTAATTTTTAATCAGGACGCTGAACTTGAAGTAAATTACAAAATGTTTACAATGAAAATTGCATTACTTCTTACGAGATTTTGAGATTTATAAAATAAATTTTAATCTTAACAATTAAAATTCATTTATTAATCTTAATTATGAAAACTAATTAGAATAAATTAATAATAAGAAAAACAATTAAATAATTATACACACATATCATGTATATAACAATTCAGATCGAATTAAAATTTTCTGAATATATATTGTAGACAATACTATAATAATTGCTTATTTGAATAATTTTTACGATCTTTGAAACTCTAAAATATTCTGCTTTAAGCATATCATTCTCCATATTAAATATTATAACTAAGCCTGCATAGTATGTTCTATATAACAAATGTGTTTAAATACCTAGTTAATAATCTTGACTTACATGGAACTGTTCATGTTAGGGAGAAAAATCAGAATTAGTTATTTACAAAAAGATACTGGCATATTTGGAAGCATTAATAAATAAATGAATATACAGTAATGTATATTTTACAGTAAATTAAATTGTGCATCATCAATTGATCAATCAATTTTATTAATATTATAATTTAATCAATTTAATTTTAACAATATTATAGTGTGAATTGCATCAGTTTCTATAGTCGTGAATCTTTGTTCAGTTGAAAGACTGTCATATAAATTAGTAGATACTAAAAAACTCATTTTGGTAGTCACGGTCTGTCATTTATATTATATAGTTTAAGAATAATGTGAAATTTATCGAATCACAGAAGTGATGCCAAATACTTCAACGAAATAACAATAATTGCATGTAATTAAAATAACATTAAAATTGAATTAAAGACAGCGTTTAGTAACGGAAACACAGTCTCTGTTCAACATGGTGGGATAGATTTTCGTTTCAGTTTTCTATACATACGGGAACTTGGCAATTTTCCAAGTTTCCTCCTTTTCCTTGCATAGATACAGCGCATGATCTATGCAGTGTCCTCTTATGAAGAAGATAGTGTTTGATTTTTATATTAGCTATTAAGTTTTGTAAAGTAGATTAAATTTACCTTTCCTTTTTATTGTACGCCTTTTTAAAGACAATTCATATTTTTACATTCATAACATTGAGTATTACAGTTATAAACATTCAATTTAGCATTTCATGCATACGCTATATATCTTCATTTACTGTATTTAGTTCATAGTATCAATAATGGTTTGAATTTAACAGCATGGCATTTTTGCAATTTTGATAAACATACGTTTGCTCAATGCTTACATGCATTTATTCATTAAAAGATTAAGTTTTATTTAAGTAATTTTAAAAATTATGACAAGTATTTGATTAAAAATATAGAGTAAATATAATGAAAGAAAATAATACTGATAAATGTGACTTCCCAGATTATTTAATGTCATCTTTACAATGTTAGTTAATTTCAATAATTAAAGTACCATTTATCCATTTTGAAGGTAGCTTAAATTGAGGAATGGATGGAAGAAAAGATGTCAGTTCTGTTTCACCTGATTATAATAAGAAAGTTGAATTTGGCTATCACAATAATATTTTAGGAACGGAGTTATGTTGGGAGTATTTAATTTTTCTTTTCTAATTCAGTTGTTTTTCTTTAATTAGGTAAATTAACAACATAAATTCTTGATAAAAAATTTATTAAATAAAAAATAACAGCTCGTAATCATAAAATGAGTACCAATGGAAAAAGCAATAGTAACCTCAGGATTTTTCGATTTCTTTTCCCATTAGCTCCTCATATTATTTAGCAGATAATCACCATACCATTTGAAGGCATAAATTAAGAAGATGTGAACAAACTCTTATTTGATTTTACTAAATGTAATTTCTATTCTATTGTCATACTAGAATATCATAATAGTACTTATTTTGGGACAGAATCTTAAAAAATACTTATACATAATTTTAAGATGTGATAATAAAATTTAAGATGTCTTACTGTTAACCTCACTAAAAGAGCAAATATAGCAGCATACAGAATGTTAGAGGAATTAAGGCACAAAAAATAATATTCATTTATTTGTATCGAAAAGAGCAATGGTTTTTATACTGGAAACCTACTTCATTTTTTAATCTAAAAATGAATATAATTTCAAAACATAGATTTTATCCCTTTCTTTGATTATTTTTTAAAAGTATATTTTTAAGTAAAAGAGTGTTCATTTTATATTTCTAATTAAAAACAATCTTCCCACATATTTAAATAGTTTCACAATTTCATGATTGATAAAATTAAAACTACAAAGGTGCTTAGTTTGACTTAGGATTTAAAGATATTAAATCTCTTTCAAAGATTTGTCTGCTATTCCTATTAAAACTTATACATTTCTTGTAGAGATAAAACACTCTCTTTTTTTTGTAAAGGTAAAAAGGAATTGATAAATTGCGAACATAAAAATAGAATCTAGGTGAAATTTGCGGACTTCAGGAACAAATGTGAAATGGACACTTATTTTCCTCAACGATACTCTGATTACAATCGATGAAGTCTCAGGTAAGGAAGGGCGGGAATATCTTACCGGAAATGTGCTTCCAGGCCCAGCAATGTGAGTAAACAAGGTATCAGGTATCTTCCCGACCATCCTGCAGCCAGGAAGTGTGCCCAAAAGTTCAGCTGAAATCGAGATGTCCGATCAGTGGTATTCTCCAATTGCTTTTCAGTCTTACTGTTTTCAGTCATATTCATGTTACTCGTGGGAGTAATGTCAGCATGTTATCCCGGAAAAATTATGTAGGTCGGAATTTTTTATACATTTGGTATGCATAGTAAAATGACAAGTATGGACACTAAGATAATTAAATAGTAAGACATACATACATGTGTGTGTATGTGTGTGAAAGGCTTTACTAAATGAGACAAATAATATTTGACAACATTTTTAGCAATTATCGTTCGTATAGAAGACACGATATATGAATATATATATTTCTATATCATATTTTTCCATGCGAACGATAATTGCCTAAAATTGATAACAAATACTATTTGTTTCATTTGACAAGCCTTTCTTCAATATGAGATTATATTTTGTGATTTATTTTTATAATGTGTGCACATTATTGTTTGGGTAGGGGCATTTGCACATGGGAGTTATTAATTTATGGAAACAAATAAAATTGCCTAACGTTTTTAGTTTTGCGAATATTTTGCTTGTCTTTATTCAAGGGAATAAGATTTATAAAGTATTCTGAAATCCTCTATGGGAACATATAATATATATATATATATATATATATATATATATATATATATATATATATATATTATATATATATATATATATTATATATATATATATATAATAGACTAAAACACATCACAGGTTTGTTAACAAAGTTTCATTTCATTGCTTTCATTCATCAATCAAATGTTTGAAGTTTAGTCCTAAATGAATTTTACTTTCAAGTTGTGGCATTAAAGTGGTAATTTTTTCTCTACATGTACAAACAATATAACAATTTAAAGATGCAATGCAAATGTGGGTTCGTTTTAGTTGTAAATAAAAACATTTGTGCAACATATGTTATTTTGTGTGAATATGAATTAATTTGTATAAATATTTAATTTCAAAATGGTCAATGATTAATAAATAATGTAAATATTTCCGCGAATGTCTAAGAACTTATTTAACGCAGTGAATTAAAAAAAAATGATGACATAGAATTATTTCTTGAGAATTCTAGTTTATCAGATCATTAAAAAATAAAACTGAAAAACATTATTTTTATAACAGTTTTTAACATAATAATTACAATTATAATAAACTTTTTAAAAATGATAAGTAACAACATCACTGATAAAATTTGAAACTAACTTTATGCACATTTATTTGCTTATAGAGAAATCACAAAAATATTTTCAACACAAATAACTCAATATATTAGGTGTCCATGTCGTATAAATAAAAAATTATAAAGAATATCCTTACATAGATTTAAATCGATAGCTATTTTTTTTAATTTAAAACGAAAATATGTCATTGGAATTATCTCTAAAATTTACTAAATTCTCTTCTGTTTAATGCTTACAATCTAATACCGCATCACCATAAAATTACATTGTAAAATAAATTCTTCCCATAAGCACATGTCATGACAAATTATTGCCTGACGTTATAAACTTCGCGAGGATAGGGAGCAATCCTGTTTCGGTAACGCTCACTTCTAAGCTCGAAAGTCGAAGTTACCATAAAACATAATCACAGAAATCTATGTCCTCTTTGACACTCACCTTTGCTCGATGAGTTTACACGCATGTACATCCACGGTTTTACGCGTTAAATTTGTGATAATAGAAGTGGAGAAGCGCGTGAGGGGAGCACCATATAAAACAAGCTTAGCAACAAGAAAAAAAGGTATTGCCACGCGAAAGGAGACTTCTATTTTTTCTTTTTTATATACCTAACGCATGTTACTAGTCATCTTTTTTTCTTATTCGCTTTTCTTGTGCGCAAGGAAAAAAAAATGAGCTACTTATGCAGCGTAGGTCGTTCACATATTGGCTCACAGACGAATGAAGTATCCAATATTTGATATATAATATTCAAAGGTGAGTGAAGTGAGTTATATGCTTAAAGATTATGGTTTATTTATTCTGAATAGATTTATCCCGAATTGTTCAGCTTTCTTTTTTATCTTGTTAATCGTGGTTTCTTTTTCAAATTTTATTGAAACAAACTTTTACTTTGCATATAAGAACATTGAACAATGAAGGTGATAGTTCTAAATCATTATCTGAAGTTGAATTTATTTCTGAAATGACGCATGCGCTTTGTTAGAAACAAATTCATTTTATGGTACTGCATTTTCACTGTGGTAAGTAGAAAAACAAAATTTACATTTTTTATTTTTCAATACTCAATAAAGTATTATTCAGGCATTTCTCGGAATTCTTAGGTTCGATTTTCACTTGAGGTTTTAATCTTTGTATAATGATTTGGAGTCCACTTTGAACTGTAGACCCCCTTTTTAATCAGCCCTTTTCATAAAAAAAATTACGGCTGAGCGACAAACAAACAATCATTTTTCAATAAAAAATTAGAAGAAAAAAATATATAATAAAAAGGAGCGTGTCATCAAAATTTTGGACAATAAACAAATTGATTGCTATATATATTTTATAATTGAAATTAGAAACAATTTAAGCAGATATTCTCTTTTGACATCGAATTTTAATTTAACGATGCCCTAGATCCTTCTGTATATAAAATAGTAAATGCATTTGACTCACATGAGTGAATGAAATAAAATTTAAACTGTAGACGGCATGTCACAAAACGACCAACATTGTTGTGCTACGTATAAAATTTTTAACTAATAAATTAATTACATAATTGATAAATCATATTTTGTAAGACATCAAAATAGTATCATTTTGGTAATGTACCTTAATTCATCAGAGGTAATGAAAAATGGTTTTAAACCCCTAAATCAAGGATTTTATTTTAAATCTGTATTTGGTTGTATACTAATGGAGATTTCATTTCACTACAAGCATTGACAGCAATAATAATCAACCAAAAAGACGATTTATTTATCACCTAATTATCAACAGAGTTAGATATTGCAAAAATAAGACAAATTATTATGTAATATTGCATTAAAACCATACCATACAGTATTATAATGCAATATATTAATTAGAAGAGAGAGTTCTGTCAGATAGATATTCGGGGAAATTACACTAAATTGTGATTTCCGTAAATTCATAATAATGCATATCGTAATAACAATAATGATCATTAATATTTAAATGTTTCATGCATTAGGTATAAGAGTTATGAATTTATATATAATTAATTTTTGTGTTGTGAAAAATTATATTTAATAATAACAATAATGATCAAATATATTTAGATATTTTTCCTCCGTTAGATAACTTAAATATAAGAGTTATCCAGTTACACACACATTATGAATTTTTGAGTTGAGAAACAGAACTTAATTTTCTTAACAACGATTTTAATCAATAATGAATAAGCTTCAGTATTAGTTTCAGATTATAAATAAAAGTAAACAGTAATTCTGTAGAAAATACAAGTAATATCGTGAATAATTTTGAAATATCTTAAGAATCCATTCTCAAATTAACTTTCTAATCAAATAGATTACTAAAATAAAATGTTTTCAAAATTTTACATAAATTATATATAATCCCTACAGACTTTTAATTATGTAGGTATGAAAATTCATATTTAAAGAATTTTATTCATTTTAAAATTGTTTTTAAAAATAACAAAATTTAATTAAAATTGTTTAAATTTACTGATTTTTATAAAATATCTGGAACATTTATCTTTTAGGAATACCTCATTTTATATATTCAGTCATTCCAGTTCACTAATTGACGTCGATGTAAATATTTAATGAATGATTTCCGAGTCTTTTCAATTTGAAGTTTTTAATTCATCTTATTCACACAGCGAACATAACAATATTGTTGAGTAAGCGCTGGTGAAAAGCGCACAAATGAATTCTGAATTTCTTGATCAAGATTTTCATGACGTTGTATTGGTTAGGAATTTGAAAGTAGTATCATTTTGTTAAAGATTGCTTTACAAAATGTATCAAAATATAATGTTTAAAAAAAAAAAAAAAAAAAAAAAAAAAAAAAAAACTAGGTAAGGAGATTATTGAGATACGATTTTCCGATTGGTTCTATTTCTGTCTTAACAATAAATCTATCTCGTTTTTTTAAACCCCGATAGGTTGACGAGGTTGATATCTTAGTAAATATTCTTCTCCACTCTGTTATGGATTATAAGCGAAGAAACGTTAGATCTTAGGAATATTTCGCCGTCTAAATACAAATAAATACATGATTACCAATATAGAGAAGCTTACTATAGATAACGTATTTTTCTTTACTTTAGATGTAGCACAAAATAAGTAAGTTTTTAAAAGAAATGATTTTGTGGCTTTCTCTTTAAATTGCAGATAACTGCATTCATTTTTTAAAAAAATTATGAGCATTTTTAAAAATTTACGAATATTAATAGCAGTCAAAATGAAAGTAAGTTAAAAATTCAGTTTTAAAATCTATAACACAAGGAACATTTTTTACAGCTACAACTTGTTTTTATAAACTTACTTTCTTAGTGTAATATGATAAATAAAAGTGATGTAACAAAAATATCGAAAATTCTGTTAGGTTGAAAAAAGTTTGGAATCAAACAGTATTATTTTCCTGAAAATATGTGAAATGAATCACATATAAGAGTAATATTAAAATAAATATTCTTTTCAGAGATGATGTAATATACAATTTTTCCCTCTCGGAAATATAAACAGTAAACAAAAAAATGTATACCTTTCATTAAACACATTTTTTCTGCTTTCTCTTAAAAAACACACTTAAATCAACATTTTTAATTACATATTTTCTTAAAATAATTTATAAATTTTTAATTGAAAATCACATTTCTGTAATATTGTATCTGTAACACGCATATTTAGCAAAATAATTTCCCCATATCATTAATATGATTGATATATTTTATAGAAAAATCAATATCTATACTGTTCATTTTTCAAACATTTACACTTCCAACTGCTGCTAATATCACTTTGGACGGATAATTTATTTTCGACGCTTAAAACACGTCGATCAGCGATTTTGTCGGAATCGAAGATTTGCGTGTTTCTACAAAGATTTCGAAAGGACGGTACCCACTCGATTTCATTTGGGGCGTGACGCGGGTACTAATAACGATAATAACGTCGACGGCGTCTTTGGAAACTGATTAGAAACAATCTCTGATGCGCGAGAGAATTACAGGGAAAGTGCCGTAATTTCTTTCCTGAAAGAACTAGGTCTTCAATTGCTGTAATAAAGAATAAAAATGATCGGAATTATAACTTCTATGACCCGTGTATTAATATAAGGTCACTTTTTTGGTAATAGTATACCTTTAATTTGATACTAAAGGGCAGTATTTGTCATAGTTTTTGGAGTGCGCGACTCATTTCTGCAAATAATGTTTTGCTTATGGCACGTGAAATAATTGGGGCTAGGGTGAAAGTATTTCTTAACGATGACATGCAATTTTTTTTTTCGAAATAATGTACAAAATTACGTCTCTGCATTATTGGTAGTTAATTAATTTTTATATCACAGACCCCGGCATATTCACAGATAAAATTATTTTTAAAATTTTTTCGCTAAAAGAAAATGTTTTTCATTTTTTTTTATCTCAAATCTATTAATTTAGTACATGTTAGTGGTGACATCAATTAAATAACTAAGTTCATTCTTTTTCCATCTTTTTGGTTACTGTTTGATTGTGGTCATTCTTTTCATTATGATTTTTTTTAATAGGTTATAATGTTTGTTCTCAAAATAATAAAAATAAGAATCAAGCTAATTCATTTATGTACTTAACTGACATTCCGAGTATTTCTAAAATGGCAAAAGGTATATTTATATTAAGGTATATTTCTTAGAAATGTGACCACATATATATATATATATATATATATATATATATATATATATATATATATATATATTATAATTTTGCGTAAAGAATATTATTTATTTAATGAGTAGTTACTATATGGATAGACTCGAAAGAAAATTTAAATTTCAATACATATATTTTTGAAATTCGTAGGCATTACAAAGTCGTTTCAATCATAGCACATGGCGAAAAAATATAAATTTATTTTTCAAGATAAACTGAAATTACAATATGTTTTTATGAATATGAAAAGAATACTTTAATGAATAAAACTAATTATCTTCGTAATTAAGAGCATAAAATGGAGAATACAATAAATTTAATAGAATATACAAATAAAACAATCATTGAATAATAAATAGCTTTATTTGTATGTCTTAATAGAGATATTTGAAATAAAATTTAATATAATACGAAAAATAAAGTATTAAAATAGATGCAGAGTAGATACATGAACTTAAATTTAGTGCAATGAGTTTTCAGTTTAAATATTGTAGTGCAGAAAGTTTTTATTTTTTTAAAAGATGATGGATTTGATTATAATCTATGGAAAAACCCTATAAAAAATGTGACTTCTCGAGTATCAATTTTCTTCAATTTAAAATCAATCAAATCAGTTGTTCGCTTTGAAAAATTGGACAAGTGTGCAGTCCGAATTTGAAATCCCCTTATTTAAGACAAAATAAACATATTGAACATGTACTTCTGAAATTACATAGCTCAAAAACTCAAGTCTAAATTATAATCATGTTGATAATTTTCAAAGTTTTCTATCAAATTGAATAAAATATATGAAATCGTCTTCACTCTCCAAAGTTCACTATGATATTTTTTGAAGATTTTTTTTCCGTTAAATTTTTTGTAATGTTTTTCAGAATGATAATTTCTGAGTTGTGTTTTTTAAAAATATTTGTTTGAATATTTAAAACATTTCATAAGTAGATTATAACTTTACACTCTTATGAAATATAAATTTTATTTAATGATGATATTAAGTCATTCCTTTTAAATGTATATTAAAATTAATTTTTTCATCCTTTTCGCTCTGAAGCTCCAAAATAAACCCTTTTTCGGAAAAATAATTTATTTTCCGAAATATGTAAGAGAATATATATATATATATATATTATTACATAAACACACACACACACACATGAATTTCCTAAATAATCAGGGATTTGGTCCACATAGAATAAAATAACATTCTTTTCTAAAAGCTAGAGGTTATACTAAGTACAAATCCAAGCAATGTTAAATCCTGTATTAACAGAATTTTCGCTTAAAATTATTTTCAGCAAAGCAAACGAAAAACCCATGCTTTGGGAAGTGGTTATTTCTTAGGCTTTTCCTTGAAAGAGACTGTACCAGCCGCATCAACATATTTATAAATCCAAAAGGATTGCCATGCTTATGTTTTCCTTTTAATTGCATAAGCAGCTTCTTTAATACGAGATTACATCTCCAAGACTCTCCTTTCTAAAGCGGTTTCAGAAACCTCAGAAACGCAAACTAAAGCGCGGATGACAGGTAATCATCAATAGAGCACTCCTACGGATTGATTCTTCAGAATTGTTGATCTGAGAAACCTCGCAAGTTTTGCCAATTGGAGATGGCATCGGCATTGATTTTACTTTGTAAAAATAAATTAAAATTGAACATTTCCATTAAATGAATAGAAGATAATTAAGATGGTAATGTTAATGATAAAAATGTAATAGTTTCAAATAATTAATAGCAATGGTTTTAGGACAAAATTAGTTACGTTTTTGGCAGCTGATGTAGTGTAATGGTTAATTGATATTTCCCCCCCCCCTATCTGATCAATGTAGATTCGAATTCTTGAAGCGAAACTTTATTAATCATTATCGGATTCCTTTAGATCTTATAAAAAAGTACTTTAATAATTTGGAAAGAGAAAGACAAATTTAACTTTGACCTAAGTAAATACTTTCACGTTGAAACGCATAATTTAATTTAAAAAAATTAATGTTAAAAATCATGGTTTTTAAAAATTTAGCGTCTTATTTTTAGGTAGTAAGGCAGCTTATATGTTGATTTCATGACTAATAGTGTTTCAACGTAACAAAATAAAATATCTCATTTAGATAGCTTTTATAACCTAATTAAGACTACCAACAAACTTTGCAATGTGTAGCTCCCTTTAGTACAATGTAAATCCTTAAAATTTTTCAGTTGGTATTAATATTTCAATTTGCTGCTCTGTTGAGATGAGTTTAGGCAAAATCAGAGAAATTTTGAATTTTATTTTGTTGAAACAAAAAAAACTAAAATGCAAAAAAATATTTTATAGTGCGAGTAATTGCGATTTTGTATACAAATTTTAATTTTAACTAAAAACTAAACTGTAAGAAAAATTTAGGAATTTTTCAATTTTTTTTTAAAAATTATAAGAGAAATATCCAACGTTGCTGTCGCCGAGCTTGCAGACAAATGGTTAACATTCTTGCTTTCGGTTCAACAGTTCGTGGGTTCGAATCCAACCTTAGGCATGGATGTTTGTAATGGTTCGGAATCCACTTTAAATCGTAGGTCCCGGTCTAATTAGCCTTCGTGAGCAAAAAAATTATCGTTGAGCGACAAACACGAACGTTGCTGTCAATGTTTTAAAAAGTTTGTTATGAATTTTCATCTAATGCTTAGTAAGTTTTGATTTTGTGTTAATTATAATTCTAACACTCACAAGGAAACGTATAATCTCTTCTTTTATATATATATTTTGTTCACAAATTAGAAGAAAAGAAATAATACAAATACTTTTTATCACAAATCTTACTTAAAAAAATCAATCTTTTCTTTATGAAATATTTTTTTCAGCTGCTAAAAAATCCAGAGTTCCAAGAGTTACCCTGCAAGATATCCAAATTTTCTTCTTTAACTGAGGACTTTTTCTACCTTTAAATCCTTTCATAACTGAGCAACCATATGAACATTTGTCACTTTTCTTTTCAATTATCTGTTTGGTTGAAGGTCCAGATTCTTTTCTGGTTCTATTCGTAATATTGGAAATTCCAATTAATTGACTGGGCAAATTTAATTACTGTGAAAGTTGTTAAAACTAATAATATTTGAATATTTGTCAATTTGCCTCACTCTTTGTTGTTGTTCTCGATATTGTACTAGATTGGATGACTCCAAAAATGTTTCTAAGAATTGTTTTGAAAGCTACCAATATGTCTCCGTCTCATTAATCATGTATTAGCCACATATATTTAAATTAGGAAACAACTAAGCTAAAAAATACCTTAAAAACGTATAAAAAATAATTTAAACTAAAAAAAATAAAAAGCTTCTTTTGAAAGACAGATTTGCGAGTGAATTGGGAAAACATATTCAATGGCAATCCTTGTAACTCATTAGGGATCTTTCCATATGTCTAAAACAGCATAATTAACGCTTATATTATACATTCCGTGTACCATGCGTTCAGGTTCGGCGGTGAAGGAAATGGACGAGATTATTAAACGTGGAAATAAATAAAAGGGGAGGACGATTGAGATGAGAAGTTCCGACTCCAACAGTCAATTCCATTGATTAAGAAATACAGATAATTCGAGATCGTTATCACCACAGCTGTCGACGGAATCAAACGCTCCACACACACACACACGTACAGCTTTTTCTGCAGGTGGAACATCCCGCAACTTGGTGAAGGGGGCAGGGCGGTGTGATTCCGAAAAAAAAAAAAAAGATCTTTGAAGATCTCTAGGAAATATTCGTCGCATACCGACAGTTCTGATTTAGATGTGATATGTCTCGTCCCCATTGAAATTTAAGAGTTGATGAAAAGGAGTTACTTCGGCTTGTTTCGTTTAGTCACATAGCGGTTAATTACTTCAGCATGAATATAAGGATTTCATTTATAATATAACTAGCATTTTGAACTAGCCATTGATCATCTAGTGTCGTTAAAGCATTTCATTAGATGACAACTTAAATCTAAGCGATAAAAAGTTAAATGAATAGTGAAACAAAAAAGAATAACACAAAGTCGTACATGTTGGGGTTGTGCCGTAATTGATGAGGCATCTAAGTAATTCTATATATATATATATATATATATATATATATATATATATATATATATATATATATATATATATATATAAGGAAATATAATTTGAATTTATAAAAATCTTACAATCATTTCTTTTCATAAATTGTATTGTACTTAATGCATTATATACAATTTTTGAATTATTAAAATAAAAAATTGTATTCATTATCTATTAATAGACTTGCAATGATGCTAAAAATGTCTTTTATATAGAAATTTGAGAATTAATTCAGCTAAATATTTCATATATTTATCTAATGAAATAAAGGTATAGGACAAGGTTGAAATTTATATAAATGTGTATTTTATTTACTTCAAAGCTTACCTCCATTTCTGCACTATGATTAAAAATTCAAACTGCATTTTCTGTAGCTTTGGAAATCATAAAATATATTTCATATGAAAGTTTTAATATTTTATCATAAAAATGAGCAACTAAATTGATAAATATTGTTTGTTGGCTTACACGCATTCTCTCTCTCTAAATTCCTTAATTTTAGAGATTATATGTTTGATTGCAAGACTTAAATTCCATTTTATTTCCAGACTATTATTCAAAATGGAATAAAAAATAATTCTTATACACCATGTTCACGTAAAACGTAGGAATTTTTGTGGTTCAAATAATAGAATTATAAAACTGTATGGAAAAAAAGTCATGTACGTAAAATGACGTGAGCATAATTCTTTGTCTCCACTACGAATGCGTGATTTCGAAGCCAAAAGTAAGGGACCACACGCATTGCCCGCCAATTATTCACCAAACTCAAGATTTTTAACGCAGCCTCTATCCATTAACACTTCCCAAATGAAGAGAATTGAGTTCCACGGTTTCTCTTTCAAATAATACCGCAACGCCAAAAAAATAAGCAAATTAATGAAGAGTAAAATAAAAACAACACACGCAAGTAAAGCGAGAATACTTTCTTCAACAGTGACACCTGTGATCAAGTACGCTGGAGCGCCCCACATGGAGAAGACTCACTGCCGAACGAAAAATTAAAGACTGTTTTCTTAAAACCCTCCGGAGAGATTCATAATTAAAAAACCATTTGCTTTCACAGAAATTGTGGATTGGATGCTTATTCTGATTTGATTTGTTGTCTCTTGCTTTTTATTAAATATGCTCCAGCACGTGTTATTGTATGTAAGAGTAAATTAATACAGAAAGAAAAACCACTTTGTCCGCTTAGTTGTTATCTTCTATTTATGATAATTCATAATATTTGTATTCATTTTCTTTTCCTACACCAGGTGGAGCATTCTTAGAGGTTTTCTAAGGGGGTGTCTGAATTCGTAGATTATACATTATTTTTGTAGAGTAAACATAGTCAAAAAAAAAAAAAAAAAACTGTTTGTAATTATCGTTAGTAGTTTTCATGCGATGTATATATTTCTATTATTATATAGGTGAGGTATTGCCCTATATCAATGGATGAAATCCTTTGATATATAGAGCAATATGGTCTGCTTTGTTGTCAGGCATATTTTTAATGAAAATAATTTTTTCCTTGTAATTAAAAGTTCTTCAAAAACTTTTGCTTTCATATACATAAAATATGGTAAAATATATGCGCTTGCTTTTAGAAAATAAAGCATTTTACCATTTTGCATTCAATTTCGACTAGGATGTTTATTGCACACAGTTTTATAATTTTATAACACATATTTTCTTATAATTGACTAATTAAAATTAAAAATATTATTTTACTTCCTATTAATAAACAATATTTACTCTTCCCATCAAAATTACGACTGGAATTTTTTTTACAAAAATTATGAAACATGTATAGGGAAACGTTTAACAGCATTTTCGAGCCAGAGAGACAAATTAATTTTTACAAAGATCAATATTTAATTTGCATCAATTTTGTAACAGTATCTATTGAAATACATAAATTTATCATGCTTGATGATAAAATCAAATCTTATTTGTTAAGGTAATAAGAAAATTACAAAAAAGAGAGGAAGTTTACTTTTTAATTTTAGAATTAATTACAAAAATTTTCCCCAGTATAACTGTAAAATATAATCAAAACACATTTTTCATTCCATTCAATTAATATTATAAAACACTATTTATTTAAACTCTATATTAATTTCTTTTTTATTAATTTAATCTTAATTATAAAAATACTTTTTTATTTGAATAAAAATTCCACGCATGTATAAAATCATTTATAAATGTCAAAAATTAATTTACATTGAAATGAGGGGAAGCTATACTATCAAAATATTCTAATTGTGATATTTTAGTTGAAATTTTCTGAATATTTCATCCACAATTTTCAGGAAATGTGCTCAAATCTAAAAGAATTGTGGTCGATATACACAACTGTTTATTCGATTATAAGTTCTTGGAGTGTAATTATTGAATGAAGTGAGCGAATTTTATTCAGATTTTGAAAGTTTGCAAAAAGTAACTAACATATTTTGCTGAAAAAATAATAGTTTCTTACAATTTCTTCAAAAAAAAAAAATCTTTATCATAAAAAAAAATTAAATAAATTCGTAAAATTATTGAGTTTGATTAAAATTATTTTAATCTTATAAAATTTCTATTTAAGTAGGTAGAAATTCCTAATTTTCCCTTAAAAACACTTCATTACCAATTATCATATGTAATAACAGTTTTATTTCGTGCTTATTTATTGAAACGAATCTATTGTAGCCAATAATTATATTCGATTTCAGAAATGAAAAATATTTCTTACAAGAATTCTTGTTAAATATATCAAATGTTGCGAAATATTTATCTTATGTGTATAAGTTATGTAATTGATAAGATATGTTTATTTCATGTGATGTAAACACTAATTTTTCAATGATTTTTCCTAGGAAGCATTTACCAAAACTTTCGGAATTTTGTTTTTCACGTATTCCAATATTTTAAATAAAATACGCTCCAAACACTTATGTAAAACTAAGCTGAAATATTGTTCTTAGCAACAATAGAAATTATCAATATTTCCATATGAAAATATTTTTTTCATATTTTCATATTTGTAAAGAAATTTGTCAAAAAATGAATGATACTTATTTTTAATTTTAAAAAGTATGTAAAACTTCAAAAAACTAATTTTGTTTAAAATATTTTCAATAATTTGAAAACTGATACTGATACGTTCAAATGACTATTAAGTTTGTAAACAATAAAATATAATTTCGATATTTTATGGAGAGTTTCGTTGAAAATTTGTTTTATTTTTTAACCAAAGATAAATTTTTATAAATTTATAATTGTCTAATTAATTTAAACAATATTTCATTTTAATTTACAGAACTATATTATATTTTTCTTATATCTCATAAAATGTAAAGTTGATGATTTCAGTTTTTTCAATTCAATAAATATTTTATATTTATCACTATTTTAGATCAATTTTAATAAATTAAATTTTTTGATTTACAATTAAAATTAGAGCACCATTTTTTTAAGAAATCTGAGTGGTATTAATTATGAAAATAAGTAAATCATGTTTTTATTTTAAAGAGGCTTAAAAAACAAATAAGCAACATTGTCTAAAAATTAAAAGTTATTATATTTATCATTAAGATTTAAAAATTTTACACATTCTATTTAAATTATAGAATTTATATGTAATTTTTGGTTTTTGGAAAGATATTTTACAATTCTTTTTCTTATAGTTTGTATGAATGAAATAATTTCTATAACTTTCTTCATGTAGCCTAAAAGTTCCAGCCTTCCATCCGGAAGAGTGAGGTTCGATTCCCAATGCTGCCAAAGACCCGCCAAGTACATGCGATATACGTGCTCGTTACATCTGTGGAATCGAAAGTCCTGTGGTAGGTCGTTGAGCAGTTACCAAGTGTGTAATAGTCTGGAGAAATTTCCTCCCCCTTCAGATCAATGCCAAAACTAAAAGAATATATCCTCTGGTGCTGCTATCTATCGGAGAATTTTGAGGAGAAAATGTCGTACTTTCACTTTTATGGTGCTCTGTTTAAACGAAAGATGCTCCCAATTGACTTAAATTCGCATAGCCAAGGCATAGCGAGCTTGGCTTGTCAAGTGTCATTAGTAACAGTAACAACAACAACAACTTTCTTCATTCTTGCTGTTATGAGTAGGTTTATGTTCAATAAAATATCAAAATTTTTATCACAAACTCTTTTTTCTTAGAGTAAATTTACAAAAATACTTTTGTTACAAATATGTTGATTGAAATTAAATTAAATTTGGTATTCATGGGAAGTCTGATCCTCATATTTATGACTAAATAAGCGACTACAGATGTAAAAATGACAATTTTTTCTACCGTACTTCAGATTATTTCTTAAATCAAATACAAAAATAAATTAAATCACTCATTTAATACAAATAAAATTATTTTAAACTGCTTAGAATCTACTGTTTGCTTTAAATGTGCAAATTTTATTGTGTATTATGTGCTCTTTTATTTATCTCTGTACTAATTTTATTTTATAGCTATTGTAAGTAAACAGGAATTGAAAACTAGAGCTTAGATTTCTCCGTATAGTAAGGGATACAAATGTTCCCCGGATACCTATATACAATTAAATTTTAATGTTGAACAAAAAAAATTGTGTATTTTGACTTCATTATTTTGCTTTCTTGGTTGAGGAGACTTTTCTGTGAGAGAGAATATCTAATCTTAAACTAAAATTAATTCAAGCTTTGTCCTACGTTGAAAAAGCCTTTTATCAAATCTAATATTTATTTTGCGCATTAGTTTTATATAATCTAGTGTTTCAACATTAAAAGACAAAAAATAAAAATAATAAAATAAATAAAATCCGCATATATGTTTGGCTTAGAGAAGATGAAGTCTACATTTTATGTGCATGATCTAAATTTGATTTTACACTCTCTGAAATGTAGTAGTTCTCTTTCATTCCTGTCTCACATCCTCCTTCTGCAATAAAATTTTAGAATATTCATAGAAAAATCAGAAAACTCAAAAAAGTATAAATATTTTTGATAAGAATAATATTCTGTCTCTGTTAGTGTAATTTGTACAAGGTCAAAAATCTTATAAACAGCAGAGAAAAGTGAAAAAAGGCAACATAGGAAAAAAATAATCTACACTATTGATCATATATTTCGAGAAATTCATATCAATAGAATTAAATTTTATTTACGAATTCTTCATTCATTTTTTAGGATAAAACATTAATTTTTTAAATGCATTGAAAACTAAAATCATCAACTTTTTAATTGCTATCATATATAGCATATACAAATTTGATTATATTATGGCATTTAATTAAATTAATGCATGCAAATTATATAATCAGAATTATATAACTGCTTACCATAAATTGAAAAAACTAATTTTGACACATTTAATATTGGCTATTAATAGATTAATCACACATGCTTAGAGTTTTGACCTGAAAATGCAACATCTTTTTTAAATTAAAGAGTTAAACGTTTCAATTAGAGGTTGAATAATTATCATTCAAATTTTGAAACGGCAAGATTTTAGAAGGTAGGATATTTCTCGAAATTTTCATTCATGTTTATTATAATTTTTTTCAAAAATAGCTAATACCTACTTTTAACCGATGTAAAATGCAAGGACTAAGTTATTAATTCATTTAGATACAAAATATTTAAGTAGTAAGACTAACAATTAAAATAACAAAAATTTAGATACTAATTAAACTAAATTTAGTGATTATTGTGAATTCAACTCTATGTAAATAAATATTAGAATCAACAACTTCGTAAATCTTAGAAATTAATTCCTAAATCTCATAAACTTCTAAACTGAGTATCGCATAAAGAAAACACATTTGACACATGAAACAGCATTTCAAATTTAAGGCTATTCATCTTCGCTGTGGAACATTCTGAAAAACACATGAAGCTGAAGTTGTCAAATGGAAATGGCAATCCTTCTAATGCGCACAGAAACAAGAAAGAACAAAGATGGAGAAAAGCAGGCGTTCCTTCACCCTCCAGTCTACCACACCTGTGATATTTGCCTACTAATAACCCAGGGTGGGGGGGGGGTGAGCATAAGTCTCTGTCACCTTTTTATTTTTATCATACAGGCATGCCCATAAGGGTGACAAGCAAGCCCCTCAACTAAGCAGTAATAGCTGCTAAGGTGATATCAAGCTAATTTGTTAAGCTTGGGGGCTATCCTCTCATATCCAGTATGTTAGTTAAAGGAATTTATACATTTCTTCGTCTTACGCAATGCGATTTGAACCTCTTAAGGAGATAATGAATTGCACTAATTATAAATTGTGATATAACTAATAAATTATATATTACATTTTTAAAAATGAAGAGGAGTTCATTAAAAGGTCTTCGCTTTTATTCCTTGAAGATAATTTGTAATATGTTTCTTTTATTCGATAAATGTGGTGAAGTTTCCAAATGCGGGGTTTTTCTTTCTGATTAACTTAATATATTTTATTTGTACTTTTACTACCAAATCAATTAATCATTGTAAAAATTTCATTAAAATTCAAAAATTTATATTCAATATTATTAATAAATGTTTCAGTTTTGTGCTATAACAATAAAAGGATTAAAATAAAGGATACGTTTTTTTCCATTTTTTTATATTTCAACATCTTATAAATCTTTTGAAGCAAATCAAACATTTTTTAAAATTTAATTTAAATATTTAATGAGTATTGTGCAAGAAGCTCGTTACAATTAAACACTGTTTGGTTTATTTTGACAATGATACAAAGTGTCATTTATTTAAAAAAAAAAAAAAGAAAGAAAACTTATCAAAGCAGTGATAAATAGATAAAATTGTTATCAGCTAAAGTAGAGCTTTTAAATGTAGCCTTGTGCCTTAAGTTAGTACTATATACTTTTAAATATTTCTTTTTTTTTTCTCTCTTTTTACTAAATCATTATTTTTGCAAAAATAGCATAAAGGTATAATTCAAAAATATATGGTATCAATGAAACTGCTTTTCATGTAGTCTTATGGTAAATTATGCTTTGTTTTAGTCAAACAAATTGATTTACATTACCTTGATTTAATTAATGTGACTATAATATTTCTTACACAGATGTAAATTGGTTACAAAAAGTTTTGATCTAAAGAAAATCCAAAATGAACAAATTTAGTGGATGATTTCTTATCAAAATTTCATCAGTTTTCACTTATTATTTATTTGTGTTAAAGTAAAGATAATAGAAAAATATCAGGAATCATAAGAAATGATAACCTTGACAACTAATATGGAAAAAAAAGGAATCCATATCTTTTTCCACTTTTTTGTTCAGTTCTACATAGATTGCTATCAGTTACGTTATGTTTTGAAATAACAAGTAACATTTAACTAATACGATGTATATTTAAATGGATTTTCATAATGTTATATTCACAAAAATTATTTAAGTTCTTTTCCATAACCTATCACCTGCTTGATTTCTTTTCTAATTACTTTAGGTTTTAATACTCGTTCTTAAAACATACTATCAAAAGAAATTGAAAATTGAAGATTCTGGACCAAATTCTCCATCAATTTTTTTATTATATAAGTAAAGGTGATTGAAAATCTAGTCCTGTGCTCAACATTGGTAGAATCCTTTGTGGTGATTTTAGTTTATTTATTAGGTTCTAGAAAGAATTTTCTCGTTCGTTTCATACCTGGTTAACTGAAATGAAACAGACTTAATCACAACATGGTCAATTGCATAACATCTTCAAGATTATTTTAATATGCTCTTTAATAACTCATTTCATTAATCATTGCTATATTACATTATAATATTTCTTAATTGTAAATTGTTTTGTTTGTGTTATAAATTCTTAATTGTAATTTTTTTTTTTTGTTGTAAATTCCTTTGTTACAACGTTTTTTGGTTTCCATCGTTTCTTAAGCAGCATAATCAAATAAAAAATATGTGATCTGAATTTCTGTTCATACATCGGTTTCTTTCATGTATCTTTTCTATTGTTCGAATTCATATCAGAGAATATAACAAACCATTTCAATAATATTGTATGATGAATAGTAACTGCTTCATTTCACATCATTTGTTGATTATAATATGTTCTTTCCAATGAAGATGAAATTTCCATATAATAGATATTAATATCTATTTTTTAACTATTTACATTTAATGTAGACAAGTTTTTCGTAGCAGTTTATATTGTAACTTGTTATAATATATTATAGGCTATTAATTAAAATGTTAAAATAAAAACTTCTTGGAAATAAATTTAGATTTAGATGCTCAATGTTGAATTTATTTTTTTATTTCTTGCACTTTCATTTTATTTTCAGCCGGTATTCAGCATAAAAATTATTTTGCAAAGTACAAAATATAGTACTTACATTCCATAAACATATGATGAAAGAAAATATATAGTATCCAAGTAAGAAATTTATAATTGTGTGAAGACTATGCTTGCTTACAAATTTAGAAAAACACTCACGTCAATCTTATGTAAAAGAAAAGTGCGATTGAGAAAACTGTATTATTCATTGAATTATGTATTCATTTAATTTATGAATTTATTTGCATATTTCTTAAATTATTAAGCAATTAAAATATTAATTTAACAAATCTGTAACAAAGCATTAAGTTAATTGAAAATAACTGTGAATCTTAATTTTATTTTATTTTCCAAGATATTTAATAAATCTTAAAAAATTGAGTGTTATATTTAAATGGAAAAATTATTTATCCAAACACATTAATTTGATTATTATTTAATTGCATATTGTTAAAAATTATTATACATTTAATTTGTAAAGTATCAATAATTCTTATTGTGCACTACAACACTAGAGTTCATGCGCAGTTAATTAAATTCGAGTAAAAAAATTAAAATTTAATAATAAGAAAGTATCATATATTTAATATTTCTCATCAAAATGTATCTAAATATCAAAACTATGCTAACATTATTTTTCCAATAAATTTAAATTTTCTGCTCAATAAATATAAAATATTCAAAATGGAAATTTAAAATATTGCATTATTTACTGCAAATATTAAATTGTTTTGTTTTTATCGATTTTTTTATATGAAATTTTGCGCAACTGAAATTTTATTTTGATACAAATTTTTTGCATAAAGTTATTAGAACAAAATTTCATATATAAAAAGGCAGTTTTTTTGTTAATTTTTTGATAATAAACAATTTAATAATTTCATAAAGAAAAAAAATGCCTGAGACGTCAAATCTAAGAATACCGTAACAATCTCTTCTCATGACATTGATGAGATAAATTCCCTCGACCCTTTTCCAAATCAACTGATGTTGAAAGTCCCTTGAATCACTGAAACGATTCTCATCTGGGCAGAGGACACGATTCCATTGATGAATATCCAATTTCGGTGTTCCTTTCATCACTTTAAATGCTGGAGATGATTAACATACTTTTAAAGGGATACTTTCAGGAGGGTGAGTGAAAGGGCCACCTTTATGATAGCATAAGAATACAGTAAACTTGTACTTGTCGATTTGTTGCTATACTTGTTGACAGTTATTCAGTAATGGCATAAACCAACCACTTGCTGACAAGTTTTGAGCTTTTTTTTCTCATGCATGATGATATATCAATCTTCAACTGTAGGTTTTTTTTACCCTGGAGCGACCACTAGAAAGCTTTCTAACAGCTAGAACAATGGTTTGGAATAATTCTCAAGCACGTAAAGCAACACTTTTGTTGATTTCGAACACTATTGCAACACTGTTTACACTACATTCCTTCACTTTCTGTCAATGTTTTTACGAGTGAATTCATTCTGGAGATTTTTTTCTAGCCATATTTCACAAAAGAATTCACTCTTACAGAGAACATCTTTAATTGTGTCCCCGTTCTTCCTTTTATTGCAGTCTCGAATTTGACGCGCCGAGCTCACGTATTTTGCGTCTACTACGTCATTTGTGACATTTTGTTCCTGCCTTTTTATACGCTAGATCTTTCTGCTAAATTGCATTTCCTTGTACTGATTGTAAGAAAAACTTTTGCATGACTATATATTTACAAACTACATTGTTGTTTAAATTTTTTACGACTAGTGTATAAATAGGAGTTTTTTAATGAAACCAAAACATTAACTTATTTATCAACACGAAAAATATATACTGAATCAATTAGCAGTTTATACAGATTTACCAATTCTGGTAAATGTCACTCAATGTGTAAAAACCAATATAATATAGGTTTGTGACTTTTTTTTATATAAAATTATAAAAAAAAATGTCAAGAACACGTATTATACCAAATCATTTTATTATTTTAAACGATTCATTTCAACTTTAATTTCATTCTTCAATGTAAAAGTTTCTTTTTCGAAGTCTTGTAAACTTTAAGTTTACTACATAATAAAAATATCTAAACCCATCTCTAGAATACTATGATATACATCGCTAGCAAAGAATGAGTTTATGGTATTAAGTATAAGAAGACAGTAATGAAAGCCCTTCCATGACTACCCTTTAAGAATATAATCAAGGCATGAAGTTATTAATGTCCACTTGCTTTTTCTCCTTTCATCAAGACAGTTCCAGAATCAAATAATGATTTTTTTCCTAATTACATCTCGCTGAAAACAGATCAAAAATCTTAAGTGACGCGGGTGACATTCGGCACACAGGTGCGCTTTCTCCTGCAGTAATATGCGATTTTTCCCGCGTCAGGACAGTGACTGGATGGTATGTGAGTGATTAATGAGCCCGGGAGCCGGCTCATCAGAAGAACACACGCTGACAAATGAGCGAACACACTAATTAACCGCTCTTCAACGGTTTTTCAGTGGTTGTCTGCTGTCGTAATAAGCATTCCGCTTGTGAAAATTTGATGAAGAAAAAAATTAAGACTTACTTTTATTTTTTTCTTTGAAATAGGCATTGAGTGAGCTTGTGTTATTTATGCTCACTCCATAATCAATCTACTTCATGTTTAACTTGAAAAAAAAGGATTCATTAATGTGCTGAAGAAAGACTTTTATATACATTTGCATGCTTACTTGCAATAACTTCAAAAGCTTTTTTTAATTTTATAATAACGATTTTACAACAATAATGACGCATTTTGTATAAGTGACAAAATAAAATATTTGTCTATGCACAACTGCAAGCAAACTTGATTGAAACAATTTAGCAAGATTTTGCTAAGCAAAATTTTCTGTTATTATGCATTATTCTTTCTTCAATCTATTATATCGTCAGTACTTATAAGATACTTTATTTGGACTTGTTTTACGTTCAACTGGTTTTGTTTTGCATCTTCTCTGAAAAACAAGCCTTTTGATAGCAACTAAAATTTATGCTGTTATGTTTAAAAATGATCAATTTCATTGTTACTCTGCTTGTTATTAAAAATACATTGAAATTTGTTGATTTCTTTCGTATATATTATATGAAAGGTTATGATTTTACGTTGGTGAGAAATATATAAAAATGCGTATACCTATTAAAAGTTATCCATGAAATACTGAATTTTAAGTATCACGAGGCAATATTTTTCACATAATCATAAAGTTTTAGTTTATTTTATTCATTTTAAAGATTTAAAGATGTCGTGAAATTTTCCAACTTCTTACTCTCTTCTCGTAAAAATCATTTAAAAAATTAAAAATCATCTTTGAATTTTAAAATATTGAATGCTTTTTAAATTTATTTCAATACCTGCGATGATATTTAACATGATGAAAGACTCCTGCTTACGAAGATTTTGTCTCAGAATAAGAAAAACTATAACATAGCAACCACTAGAAACTTTGCAATATGATAATTCATAGATAAAGCAAAATATTTATTTGTTTTATATTCTTCAAAATCAGATGTTCTATAATTTAAACGCAAATATTTTTAAAACGAGTTTTGCGAATTTTTTAGAGTTCACACTCAAAAGTCAGAAATGTATTAAATTGTTTTGGTATGAATACTGGGAAATTTCTACAAGGAGGCGGATTTTAAAGTAAGCAGTGAATAAAACTAGTAAAATGAACGGAAAAGTAAAGAGTATTTTTAGTTATTTTACCGTAAAATATTAAGCTCTAGTACCATTCATATTAAGTTAAAGCAGCATAGTAATAGATACTCAAATATGTCCTTCATAATGCAGATCGACATCAACATATTTTCACGAGATTTTGTACAAATCGAAACAGAATGAATATAAAAAAAAAGTTTCATAATTACTGAAAGATGATTGACGAAAAAACTTTCCACCGAAATTCTGCTAAAATAATTATTTTTGTATATAATTTACAATATACTTCAAAGTATAGGAATCAAGCAACAACATGATCATATAATTTATTTAGGGAATGTATAAAAACTAAAGAGAATATCATTGAATTCCGTTTTACAAATATTGAAAAGTGAACAAAAGATTAATCAGATGAAAGTTAAAAGCTATGTTTTATCTATCATTGAATGTTGTATGCGATATTATATGCTTCAATAATATAGATAATACAATTAATACATCATTAAAGATATTCAATAAACCACTATTTTTATCATTCGTAATTTACGAATACCATTAAACTAATTATATCTGTTGATATCGTAAAAATTTCTTGTAATCTTTACTAATATTATAAATTGAAAATATGCAAAATGATCCAGTTTATATAATAATATGCATCGATAAAAGTGTACAGTAATAAGAATTGTTATATTTGTTTTATTTATATTATCCACGCACACACACAGTTTGAAATATTTTGTTTTATTATAAATATCGCAATTAATACAGGTAAAATATGAAATTCTGAAAACATTTTACTTATTAATATTACCTAAGCATTTAGCTTAATAAATTAAATATTATAAAATGACAAATTTAATATTGAAATACATAAATAATTCTTACACAATAAATTATTAATAATAACTTTTCATGTTATAAATACAAGAAAATAAGAATGACAAAAATTCCATATAATTTTTATGCATACCATATAATTTTTATGCATATCTTAACTATATTTTATTTTCAGTGCCCTAAATGGAATTCCATATTACTGAATAAACATTACAATATATTAAAACATTTAGAAAAATGTTTATTCACGCAGCTTAACCTGTCAACATCATTTTACTCATTTTTAAGCGATAAATGTTTTTCATAAGCACTTAACGTTTCAAGCAAATTAATTTTCTCTTTATCAATTGAATACTAATTTCTTAATGGAACATTTTTCGACAAACCTCTTTCTCACGTGGAAGACAATAACCTTTTTTTTTTAAAATAAACTCCGCCTCTCTCCCTCGTTCTTGCATAGCAGAAAAGATTTACGCTCAATTAATAAAACCTCACACTGTTCCCATTACTCATAATGTCGTAACTGTACCCTTACCTTACTGTTATTGGAAACAAAATAGAATTCTAATAACAGAGTACCGATTTTAAATGAAGGCGAGAGAGATATAACAAAGAAAGAAGGCATCCACTCCAAGAACCTAAAACATAGTTTCTCACCGCCTGTAAATGAAATAAAAGTTGACGGCCAAAAAAAAATGCCCAACCTATAATTTGTCACTAGCCGATAACCGAACCACAACCTCCGCATTATATGTTATTTGTTCAAGTTTTATATCTAGGCGAGATATTTTTCCCTGGCAGTACAAGGATTTTTACTTCGTTATTAATGGCTTTATTGGATGGAAAATCTACTTGCTATAAATTTGTGTGTTATTTCCTCTCTCATAGATTGAATTCTTGTACATGCTAAACTTAATAATTTAAAAAAATATATTGAAGATAGATTGTTGATTCGATGAAAAAGTTTTTTGTTCAACTTCGAAGATAAATAAAGCTCAATTCAATGATAAATAAACCTAACAAAATATAATTAAACATTACAATCAATTTAATATTTTATTAATTCTATATTTCTACAGTACATTATGAAAATATATAAATAAATGTACCGTAATTAAAATTAATTTTCCTATATTAATCTAAAAAAGTACTAATATAGCTTTACATTAGTAGAATAAGCCCACTCACATAATTAAAATAAGGCTTTTAAACCATGGATATTCACATTAGGAATATTATCAACAAAGATAAAATTTCATTTGTTTTCAATTATTTTATGTGTCATAAGTAAATATTTTTAAAATTAAATTTTCAAAACGTTTTTGTTAAAACTCATTTCAGTTTGATTGGAGGTGCATTTTTGTTTTAAATGTTTTTCCACAAAGCAATTGTATAAAATCATTGCTATTTTCATTTACACAAATTGGTGAAACTATAAAAATTCCATTTCATCAAGCTGTAAAAATGCACTTTTCATTTGATGAATATTCTTAAATAATTGAATTGTTGAAAGAATCAGAAATTATTAATTTAATGCATGAAAATATTACTCTTGCGTTTAATGAATTTTAATCATGGTTTATAAATAAATTTTTTTATATTATTCTCTTCTCATATAAAAAAATCTTTATGTAATATTCATTTAAGCTTAATTCCAAAAACTTAAATTCTAGCACTTTTTAATGTTAATTATTGAAAAAATAATATTTATTTTCATACTAAATCCTATTACTAGCCATAAACCATTAAAAAACTCGAAATATTGGGTCATAAATATTTATTAATTGTATTAGAAAATTAATAATTATCTCTCGAAGCATTTTAATCCGTTACGAACTAAAAATTTTAAATTAGCAATGAATAAATTTATTTTTATATTCATTTATTTACAATGAATTATAAAGAAATATATTCATTTATAATTTTATAAATTATACCAAAGTAAATATATTTATTATATTCACATTTTCCTTATAACATTTACATATAATAAATTCTGTGTTGATATTAAATGTCTGTATTTCAACAACAAGGATTTGTTTCATTTAACAAATTGATAACCTAACAAATCAAATTCGATTTCTTACTCAAATTTTAATTTTCTATTGAGATCAGAACTTAATTTATTCAGTTTTATTATAATTATTTCAAATTTTATGGACTGAATTTATCCAATTCGAGAGAAAGTGCATGATTACTAAGCTTAATGTACTCAGTTTTACTGCAAGTAATTTTATATAAATATTAATGTTAATTATAACTGAGTATATAATTAATAATATATAATTATATTTATATCAACTCAATAGTAATTCTTATTATTTGGTTTATTTTAATTGTTTAAATATTATAATTTTATTTATAAAAAATTTAACATTTTCATCATTTTTCTTGAATTAAAAATAATGTTGAAAATTATTTCGATATAAATTATTTATGAATACTTAGTATAATTAATTCTTCTCTGAAATCCCAAAATGCAATCTTCATTTCAAATGAAGAAAGGTAGAATGAATACAAACTTTTTTTATAAATACACATCAAACTTCAGAAAAAAACTCCATTTTCTCAAATTAGCAAAGCTTAATTCACTTATAAGAAATCTTTCAGAATAATTTAAAAAGAAAACAAGCCCTTTCCTTCTGAGATTTAAATATTGTCTTTTAATTAAAGAACCATTGGAAGCTTTCTTAAATAAAATGCATTTATAATTAAAAAAAAATTAAGAAGCACCTTTGTTAGTTTAAAATTTGGCTGTAATTAAAATTTAGACCTAAAAGTATAAATTAAATTAAAATTTCATCCTGAGTTTAAAATATCTTTGCATGAAGTGTAAAATATTTTTTCAAGATAGTGCTTATGAATATTTCTATTTACATACATTTGCATTATTTATCCCACTGCCCTTTATTAATGTCAAAAAATTCTTTACCGCAAATAAGATTATTTCGAGAAAATGTTTTTTTATATGAAAGCATTTAAGCAATCAGTAATTTTGAGTTATTAGATAGTATTAGTTGGGTGTCGTATTTGTGGAATAACTTATAATATTCAAACCAAAATAATCTTCAAATTGAAAGGTTCTGGGATCTAACGCAGTGACTATTTAACAACTCGAAGCAGATACTTTCTTATTTAACGGTTTGTGTTTAACGGTTTTCCTGGTTTTCACCTTTGTATCTAGTTAATATTGTCAACTATAAATGAAAAATTCTTTCGGAAGGTGATTCTTACTGTATCTTAGCCTTACCCTATCTTAGACCATCAAACTGCACTATCAGAATGCTATAAGTTGTTATTTAATAATTCTATAAAATAATAAGCTAAGGCGAAATGATTATTCTGTACAATTACTAAAAATAAATTGAGTTTTATAAACTAACTTGTACATTATAATTCCTCCAACATGTATAATTAATTCATTAAAAGTTTTGCGACTGACTTGAATCGTCAGAAAAGCCTCATCTTATTTCAAATTTTAGAATAAAAAATTCTTGTTTACAAATTCCAATTTTTTTAAGCCCTAGAAACTCGAATTTGACTGCGAGTTTAATTGTTTTGCATTTTCTTCAATTCTCAAGTCATATGAGAGTTCCAAGCGATACTTTGTATGCAAGCGTCAAGCCATTAGTAATCAATGATTTTACTTAAAAAAGGAAATAGAAAATTGTGCAAGAGATTTTATTATTATTTGTGGTTTTATAAAATCAAAAAATATAAAATATAATACCCAAAACTCATCTTTTGAGGTTTCACTGTGTATAATTCTACTAAGCCATCATAAATAATGGTTCGAAACAAGTTTTTGTTTTTAAATATTTATATCCATTTTTCAACTTAATATAATATTTAACAGAAAATTAATTATTAAAAATCTTTATCACAGATACAAATATAATATTTAAATAATAAGCATAATCTCGAATAATGTATAATAATAAATGTCCCTAATGTTAGCCTCTTTTAAAGTTTATAATTATTTTGACAAAAGTAATATATAAATTTGTAGTAATGAAGATTAAAATTCTCTTTTTAGAATTATGTCTCACTAATTATTATGTCATACATAATTTCGTTATATTTATATATATATATATATATATATATATATATATATATATATTATCCTTTTTGAAATTTTGTTCTAAAAGCACAATAAAACAACAAGCAAAATTTTTCAGTTTAAAAGAATACAATTATTTGGTTTTTGATATAATAAGATTACAAATGCTCAAAACTATAAATTTTTTCTAAATGACATAGGGTAAAACGTCATTATAGAGTTCATTTATTAAAAATATATTTTATTTATGGTTGTTTCCTTACAATACGGAAACTTTGAAGTTTTTTTTTATAGATTTAAAACTGACATATAGTAGTTCTACTGCAGCTCTCGCCAACATTAAAGTTAACTATTTTTTTCATTCAAACATGCGAATTAAACTTATGGCAAATAATAAATTAACAGTACTTATTTTAGGTTCATTAGGTGTTATAGTAATGTAATTTTAAAATAATATATTAAAAAAAACAACATAAGACAACAATTAGTAGGAAAGGAACTTCTTAGAATTTATACCACCCAAGTCGATTTATTTAATAATTTCATTTATATACTCCTAGCCTACGCACTGCATGCAAAGTAATAAGCTGATTAGTTACTTCCTTTAACAATAAAGGTATTCTTATACATTTATTGCAACATAGATAATGGATTAAAAATATTGAAAAAGATCTTTTATTAAAAACGCTACTATTTCACTTTTGATGATGTACTTAGAAATGCAATAAAATTTCTTTTTTGCCGCGCTTCTATGTTATTTACTTTTATTAGCTCTTTTTCAAGTATGCTCAATGAAGTATTCTTTGTTTAAAAGGTGGCTGAATTCTCGGTTTATGTTAAATGCTTTACGCTTTTAAATGGACGCAGTGGTTTTATTAGTCACCAGTGAACATTTCATTTTTTTTAAATACATGAAGAATTACTACGTATTTTTGCATATTTTCCTCTCTTTTTGCTTATTTTTCCCTCTCTAACAAGAAATTTGAATAAAATTGATCCATTTAATGGTTGCAAATAATTGATTAATAATATAATAAAAATATAACTGCAAATACGTTTAAAAATATTTTTAAATTAATTAGTAACGCTTACAGCTTATTTTTTAAATTTTTATTCAAACTGAAAATTTAGACAAATAAGTAATTACTTGCATTTTCATAGAAATAAATAATTTGTATTCATTTTCAAAGGACTAATGAAAGTTACTATTGATATTTCAAGATGAATGAAAATTTCGAGTAAAGATAATTGCACTTTCAACGAGGTGATAATATTAAAAATAATTTAATATTCTTGTCTCCTTTTTTTTCTCGGATAAAATAATTATTATCGTGACGGAATCTAAAAAGTTCTATTTTACTTTAAAAATGTCACAAGGCCTAACTCTCATTTAATGTTGAAGCATAACACTTTTATGAATACAAAATATATAAGAATAAAATAAAAATTAAATCCTTAAGTGTTTAAATTGAAAATATTCTAACAAGTAACATATTCACTTTATCAGAAAAATGTTTTCTAGAATAAAGGGAAAGTCATAATCGTATAATGGCATACCCAGTAATGGTAAATCACTTTGGTTTTATCCATTTTTTTTAAAATTAATATTTACTCACCCACACTCCAATGAAGACACAATGGTGGGATATTTCTTTAACTTATTTTAGCATTTTACAGTAGTGTTTACAGGATACACTTCACATAATTTTGAAGTTTCATTGCGTAAATGCTTTTACATTTCAATTTCGGATTTTATTTTAAATATATTTTATTATAAAACATAAATCAAGGGAAAACAGTTCAGAGATTTCAGTAAAAGAAAAGAGAATAAAGGCAAGATAAATAGAAATTATAGAATTAAAGACATCACCAAAATCAGTTTTTAAAGAAAAAGCCTGAACATACATATTTCTACACCACAATGCTCAGTGTCAACACCAGACTGCTGAAAATTCGAACAAAATCATTGTAAAGAATTTGTATTGTAAAGTATTGTTTTGGCAACGCAATACTTTACAAAATCATTGTAAAGTATTGCGTTGCCAAAACAATACTTCTAGAAATAAAACTTCACAATTAAAAAAAATTCCACCAGCAGATGATGCATAGGAAGCAGACGAGTAATGAAAAGCAAACGATTTATATAAAACAGAAGATATCATAAACTAAATGTATCACATAACACAATAATATAATTTATTTATATTATATACGATAATAACACAAACGCATGCACACACACAAACATATATATATTGTTTCATGATAGACTGAGTTGTTATTATTTTTTAATTTAATTTATTAACTTTATAAACAAATCATTTCTTCCAGTAGTTTTTATGAAGAATATTATACATTATTGTAAATGAGAAAGGTCAACGCCATTAAAGAAGGAAGAGCTATCAATGAATTAAACTCATTGATTGCACATTTCATCAGCTCAAACATGTCTTCAGTGGAAGTACAACTGTCGCCCACACCAAATGAATGGCCATTTGATTAGCGTTGATTCTTCTGCGATTCATCACCACGGCATGACCAGCCTTTTAAATGCACTTGTTGCACATGGGATGAGAATATCTATATATATATATACATTAGGGTGGTTGAACCTTTTTTTTTATTTGTTGTTGGATTAGTATTTTGAAGTGCATTAACACGTGGCTTCGCGAGCCGACGCCCATTTGGTAGAAAAAAAGGGGTGGTTTTGACAAATGGGTGGTAGTGTCATTGCTTGTCTGCATTTTAGGAGCACCATTCGAACATCGATATGTTGAAATTCCAACGTCATTCCTCATTACAACTAAACTCCATGTCGAAAGAAAGAGTTGATACGGTGTTAATCGACATCGATAAGCAAGTTGTTTAAAGAAGATTGTTCTGACCTTCCATGAGCTTCTACCTAGTTTTTTTCACGGTAAAGGGAAAAAAAAAGTAAAGAAATGGGCTGTCATCCTTTGTTAGTTTCGATTCAAAAGTGTTGCCAACACAGGATGATAAATTTTCCACTACTTTCCTTTTTACAGTTTTTATCATCAAAAGAATCTCTCAGGAATGGAATAAAAATTTTAAAGTATGTCAGTTACTAAGGAGTTAAGTATAAATTTATTTGAACCATTTGTGATTTAAAGAACACAAATAGAATGTGATGTCTGTATCATCGAAGACGTTTCCAGAATGTTAAATGCAATTTTTTCACTGTTATACTGTTAAAATTTAACATGTAACCTTGATATAAAAATAGAAAGAATAAAATATTAAAGCTAAATATATCATTATACAAATAGTTGCAATATAACACAAGAAAATTTAACACTATACATTTCTTTTTCTTTTTTTATTTCGTAATTAGTGTTTATTTTCAAAATTTTTAATTCACTTAAATTTAAGATTTTACTATGTTTAAATATATTTTAAAGCGATCAAAAATATTCATAAAGTCTAAAAAAATCAAAAATCGAATAAAAATGCTGACGGTATTTATTCTTTCTTATTCTTTAAATTTATTTGGGAATATCGTAAATTTAGTTAAATATTTCCTTAAAAGTGACAACTTATAAAGTGAATGAAACTCTTTAGTGATAGGGTATGGTCAAATGCAGAACGTGCAATTTTTATGCAATTAAATACATGGAAGGAATTATACCTAGTATAAAATTATCATGTGTGAATTTTCAAGTTTCATACAAATTTCCTTTTGCTTCTGAAAGGAAGATCAAAAAAGGAAAAAATATAATCTTTGAGTATTCAATTTACTTCAGAAAAATACAAATAGTTTTTAAATATTCTATTTTTAACAGGGTAAAATAAATGAATAAAATTTTAAAAAAGGAAACCAAAATAAATTTTTAGTTCTAATTTTAAGTGTATACTTTGAACAGACAATCGACATGCATTATAATTTTATAACTTTTAAATTTGATATAAAATTTACACTTGATAATAAGGTATTGAAGAATACGGCAAGATTTAAAAATAATGCTATCATTTGATAGCAAATCAATACTAAGAACAATCAATTTTTTCGGCACAAAATATGAGATTAATATGAATGTTAAACAAACTAAAACTTTACAAAATACTATTATTCGAACTTCTTTGTTGAAATACGTAATTTATGTATTTTCAAAACAACAAAATATAGGAATACTTGACTATAATGCATTCTTTCAATATTTTACTTCGCCTTATGAAGTTTTAAATATTTTTAATTAAGAATTATTTAATAACTTATTTTTTTTCTTTTATGATATTAAAATATTTCCCTAAGATCTTTCGAAAAATTATTCAGCTTTTTTAAAGGAGATATATATTGTTATTATTTTTGCCATTTTCCACTCTTTAAATATCTCCATTCACGGAAATCATTTTATCAACAGCGGCCTAACGTCATCCTTTGCTTATTTATTTATTCCAATTTTATGTTATAATTTTAATTACATACATTTTAATTGCTTCTAAGTTCTGAGTTTTTTTGTAACTTTTTTTTTGGACAGTGAAAATAAAAAAAAATATTTTATAGAATAATTATAAATTAAATTTTCAGCGGTTCATCATCATGTTAATCGGACGTTAACGTTAACGGCATCATCGTTAACGGAAATCGGTACTTGATTATAAACAACAATTTTATTTTCAAAACCAGTAGTAAGAATAAAAAAGTAATGGTAAGTAAGCTTAGAAATTAACATCATGAAGTTAAGTTAAATGTTTTTTTAATTTTACATTTTTTAAAAAAGTTGACTAGAATTCTTATCTTGAGGAACACAATATATTTAAAATGTGCTCCTCAGTAAATATTACTTATATCTTGTTGAGAGCGATCAGAATATTAATTATTAGAATTTGTTATTTTATTAAAATAATTTTTTAGGAACCTATTTTGTGTTTTATTCATAAATGAAATGCAAAAAAAAAAAAAAAAAAAATGGAATTCTAATATTGAATGGGATTTGAAATTTCATAAATTTTAATACAAACATCTTTGAAAATATTTCAAGATATGCCGAAAGCTACGACAAAAAATATTTTAATTCTTTTGTATTTCTCTTTCGAAACGTATCCCGTTACAAGAGCTTGAATCAAAAGTCAATCCCCATTTTGATCTAAGAATGTACGATGGATTGGTCTTGATTATATTTTGCTTTCAAACTTGCCTTATTACTCACATCTGAGGCAGCAGTGACCTGGTTGGTTAAGGCGTTTGTTCTCGTTATGGGAAAATAGTGTGATCCAATCACAACACAACCGAAGATTCGTCCTGTAAGCTAATGGTGGCTGGGGCATGTTAAATATGTCGTGGTCTCAATGTCTCTTCCAAATAAAATAATACCTATGAGGGTGGCACGTTAAGTATAGGGAATCTTCTGTTTGGTCCTTGCTTCAAAATTACAAAGATTTCCACCTTGTTGTTCCCACCAACATGGTAGATCCCACTTCGGAGCTGAGAATCATGCTAACACAACAACAATTATTTGCATTTATACGAGAAGACTTAAGTTTTGATATAGTGGCGTTGTTATCAGTAACCATCAATACAATAGATTCTACATATTCAATATTTATGTTGCTGATTTTCGAGTTTTATTGTATCTATCTCTCTTTCTCACAAATAAAATATTAATATGGCTTAGCTACATCGTAGTAATTTTTAACATATTATATAAACAATTTTTTGATAATAATTTCTGTAGGCATTCCAGGATATATATCATTCATACGTATAAACCAGAATCAATATGGAAAATTAAAAAAATACATGTGAGTTAGTAGTCCATGTGGCCCAAGAAACAGTTTTAAAAAACTGTAGATGAAATAGAAGTGCCAAAATATAAGCCACACTTAATTTCAATTATTAACTATAAAATAAAATATGAACAAATGAAATGATAGCAAGAGCATGTATTGTCAATTTCATCAGGGAACATTAGCACTTGTTTCACAATATCAGTGGCAGGGGAGGGATCTTCTGCAGTGGTAAGGACACAAGATCTACAGAATAGAATCAAAATAATTACATTCGCGTAAAATTGACGAAGATTTTATGAAACAAAAATTAATTATTAATTCCTTATTCATTTACACAAATTTGTATTCTATTGTTTCATAAAATTAACATAACTGCTGTTACTTTGTTCATTTATGGTATATTTTTAACAAATAGAAATATTTTTAAATTTTAAACTCTCCGAAACAGTATTTAATAACATAAATTGCTTGAATAAAATAAATTAAACACAAGCATTTTATTTTATTTTTATGACTGATTATATATTATAAATTAGAATTTACTATTGCCTGGTAACAAAGAATCATACTTTAAAACACAGGTTATTACTATTGAAGAAAAGTTAATGGTAGTGCCAGTCTTCTTTCTGCATACATATGTATAAAGGCGTGTAATTCATATTTTTCCGGGTTTCCTCTCTTGTAACACACTATTACGGCTTAACCTCTATGAAAAACTTTTTCGGTGGATTTAAGTGTTAAGTTGTTCACAACATGATGCCAATATATATGTATGTATTCAGTGATTTTTCCCTCAACACCTTTATAATTAAAAAAATTTTGTAAAATTTACTATACAAAAAGTTTAAAAAATAACATGTGTAGCACTTATCTGGTTTAATAGGAACAAAGAAATAAGTTCCTTAAATAGCTCAAAATAATTTATTACAATTAAGGGTACAATTTGAGCACAACACAGATACATATACTACAAATAAAACAAAATTACATCCAAACACATAAAGTTAAAGGGAATAGGGTAAACATGAGAGTCATATGGATATACGTCTCATTCCTACGGTTGCTGGAGAGGGACTGACTTCCTTGGTGATGACGTCATGGGTGGTGCTGAAGATATGGGGCGCTACAGACTCCCCCTCTGGCTCCGCCGACGTCCCGGCAAGGAGACAGGATTGAGGTTAAGGTTGAGGTTGTCTACGTGGTCTTCCTCTACTTTTCAATGGATACACTGGCCCTTTATCTCTAAAGGATTGTTGATAAGGCTTCAACATACTGGTATGGTAAGTACCGAGTACTTGATCAGGGGCAGCAGGATCTGCAACATCATATGTATTTGGGGATTTATTCGTTAATATAATATAAGGTCCTTCACGCTTGGGCATGAATTTTTACTTGTTTTGGTTTTGGACTTGCTCACGGGATGTAAAGTGATCCAAACTTTATCACCTGGTTGATAATAAACGGGTCTGTGCTTCTTGTCAAAGTACTCTTCTTTCTAGCATCTTGCTTTTGCTCTATACGTTCTCTAATTATGGGTGTAAATCATTGCAAATTCTTTAAGTAAGGTGTTATCTCTGCGACGAAGTTATCGTTATCAATGACAGCTCTAATATCATGATTGACATCGTCTGTGGTTCGAAGTTCTCTTCCGAACTGAAGGTAAGCTGCCGTATGACCTGTAGAATCACATTTTGCGGTGTTTAAAGCAAAACGTATCATGGGTAGTTTGTCTCCCAAGTATCATATGTGAGTCACCAACTAGAATTGCTAATTTGGGTTTTAGATCTCGATTTTTACGTTCAGCAGGATTTGCTTGAGGATGGTATAAAGAGGTATAAGATCTTGCTTAATATCTAGGATCTTACAAGTTTGTTGCATTACAGCACTGACAAATTGTACACCGTTGTCGCTGATTAGTCTTCTAGGTGCCATAGCGTAAGAAGACTTCTTCTATCAATATTTTAGAGCAATTGATAGCTGTGGCATCTTTTAGGCAAAAAGTTCGACCCATCTTGTACTTGTATCTTCAACAAGAAAAATCCATTTTTTCCAGCTGGGGTCTCTGGAAGAGGACCAAACAAGTCTATTGCCAGCGTCTCAAATCTTTGTGAGTAAATAGGCGTTCTTGAGTAATCCAGCAGGTTTCTGGTTGTTAGATTTGTACCGATTACATTCAGCACAATCTTTCACGTATTCGGCGATAAACTTTCTCATACCAGGAAAGAAATATCTAGAAGCAATTTTATGATACGTATTCTCAGCTCCACAATGTCCTGCCGTGGGAGAATCATGATATTGCTGTAGGACACGTTCTCGCTCGTGACAAGGGACAACTAACTGTGCTTCTTCTGACTCTGTTTCGAGCGAATATCGATACAGTATTCCCTGATTCATGAGATAACCCTCTACTAGTCCAATTTACATAATTTTCATCTTTCCGTCCACTTTCAAAGCAGTCTATGATCTTTCTTACATCCTCGTCCTTCAGTTGTTCTTCGCGAATGTCTTTAGATTTCCGGGATGGTAAATCTATGGAAATAGTGTTGAAGTTACAAAACAATTTGTCCTCTGTATCAAATGGTCTAGACAGAAGATCTGCAATTACATTAGATTTTCCTGAGTGTAAAGTATTTTCGGATGATATGACTGGATTTGAAGAGCCCATCGAGCTAAGCGTCCGGATGGCGATTTAATACTCATAAGCCACTTCAAGGGTTGGTGATCTGATGCAATAATGATTTCTTGATTTTCCACATAGCCACGGAACTTCTCAAGAGCCCATACTACCGCTAGTGCTTCTTTTTCGGTAGTTGAATAATTTCTTTCTGCCCAACTGAGCAATCGACTGGCATATTCAATCACATGTTCTTCCGGTCTTTCTCCTTGGATAAGGACTGCTCCTAGAGCGTAATTACTCGCATCAGTTCTTATGAGGAATGGTTTAGATCCATCTGGCTGAGACAACACAGGTGGTGAAATCAGCCGTCTTTTTAACTCTTCAAATGCTTTCTGCTCTGTATCACCCCATGTCCATTGTTTATTCTTTTTAGTTAAGTCACTAAAAGGGTCTAGCAACTTCAGAAAAATGGGGAACATATCTCGGAACCAGGAACAAGTCTGTAAGAAGGACTGAACTTCTTTAACACATTTTGGTGTTGGAATTTTTTGAATAGTGGATACTTTGTCAGCATCTACTTCTACACCTTTTTAGTTATCCAATGACCTAAATACTTCACTCTGTCACAAGAAAAATTGCACTTGCTTCTATTGGCATTGAGCTTAAATATAGAAAGTCTTTCAAACACTTTTCGTAAATCTGATAAATGTTCATCAAAAGTTTCTGATAAGATAATGATATCATCAAGGTATGACAATGCAAAAACATCTTTGAGACCAGATCTAAATTTATCAATGAGACGTTGAAAAGTTGCGAAAGTTGGTGCAACCCAAAAGGCATACGTAAAATTTAAAAGTTCCAAATGGACAGATGAAGGCTGTCTTCTTGGTCTGATTCATGAACTTTGACCTGATGATAACCAGATCTTAAATCTATCGTAGACATGTATTTCGTCGACTTGGCCTCAGTCAATAAATCATCCATTCTAGGTAGTGGATAGTTATCCGGAATAGTCGTTGAGTTTAACTTGCGGTAATCAACACACAATCTAATGGTACCGTTTGGTTTAGGTACTAATACCACAGGACTTGCATAAGGAGACTCACATTCCTCAATTATTCCTTCTGTTAGTAAGAATCTAGCTCTTTCTTCAACAACTCTTTCTTTGCAGGCGTCATTCTATATGGTGGTTCAGCAACTTAGGTAGGCTATTTCCAGTCTGTATTCTATGTTCAATAAAAGGAGTAGGCTCTCCCCTGGCTTGAAGTTATTTTCAAATTCTTCCAGCAATGAATTTAATTTGTTTCGTTGTTCTCTTGTCAAATGTTTTCCTTCATCATTCCTCAATTTCACGGAATTAGAGGTTTCTGAAATTTCAGCAGGCATATCAGGAGAAGTTAATTTCTGCGACATTATTACTTTTGCAGTACTTACGGTTTCGGATGGTTCACGATAAATGGGTAATGTCTGTGTGGATATTCACTAAAATGCCAAGTGCCATTCTGGATGTTAAGCACACCCAGCAGCCTGGAGAAAGTCAGTGCCAAGCAATGTTCTATTGCTCTAGCGTTTGGTAATGCAATAAATTTCATACGAACTTTCTTTCCTCTACATTAAGATTTACGACTGTTGACAAAGCTAGGACATTTCTTTCTTTTCCATCAGCAAGTACCATTGTAATATTCTTCTTTTTGAAATTTGAAACCTTTCTTTTTCAATAAACTATAAAATTTCTCTCCTGCAATGGAATTTGATGCACCGGTGTCGGCACAAAAAGCTGCTTTTTCACCACAAACAGTTAAAAAAATTGAGCTGGACAATGAATCTGAAGATTGTGCGGTATACAACTTTACACCATTAACAATTGTTTTAGCTCTCTTCTTTTTAATTTGTTGCACTTTGGACACTTAGACTGAATAAAACCAGGATTACCACATCCATAGCAATGAACAGAAAATCTTCTTTCTGGCTTGTCTTTAGTAAATTTTGGACTTTCATAATTGGAATATTTAATTTTGTCATTTTCCTAGAAATAGGAAGCTTATAGTTTCTCTCTGAAGCAGATTTAACATAGTCTTTGGAAGTTTGGCTTCTTAGCAAAGATAGGTGAATTTTTCTTCATTCCCAGTCTTACATTTTCATAACTGTCAGCTTTTCTGCAAGTTCTAAAGGATCATTCAGCTCTGACCATTGATCAACAAAATGTTCTCTAACCTCTGGAGGTGTTCTTTTCTTTAACTGGTCAGCTATAATTAAGTCTTGCAATTTCTCAAAAGTGACGATATTTAATTCTTTACCCATCCTTCGAAATACGATTTAATTTCAAAATAGAAGTCTTTCCATGTTACTTCTGCACTTTTTCTATGTTGCGAGAACATCTGCCGAAACTTATCTGAAGTAAGTCTAAAACGCTTCACGAGCATCTCTTTCTCCTTTGAGTAGTCTTTAACGTCCTCTTCATTTTCTCTAGCAATTAATTGATTTATTTCGGCTGGCAATGAGCCTATCAAGTACGGCATCCAATCTATCTCAGGTATATTCACTAATTTTAATTGACGTTCAAATACTGTCAGATAAAGTCCGATTTCATCTTTATTGGGATTAAATTTTGGGAGAATTCGATTCAGATCCCAGTTTGTTTTCTCTGTTTCACTGGATGGATCTGTGGAGGAAAGTACCTTCTGAGCTTCCACTTGAAGTTTTACGCGCTGCAACTCCGACGCTCTCTCTTTTCAATGCATAGTTCTTTTCTTTGGCAATTCTTTCGCATTCAGCTTGTTTTTCTTTTTCAAGCCGTTCCTCTATTATATTAGTTAGTATATTTTTCACCAACTCTTCATCATAATCTTTTGATTTGCTATGATATCTTTCAGTTGAATTACTTTCAGATCATCTGCTACCCCTAGCCCCATTTCTGTAGTGAGGTTTCTCAGATCCTCCTTTTTTCCCTTTCCCAAGGAATGACATTTTTTGCAAGTGTTTTATTTTAGTTAAAACGAAATTTAAACAACATCAGTCTTAAGTACCAGATTATGTTAAAATATAAATCTTTTATAACTCTAAATATATATGAAATGTAACTTATTACTATTTATTCAAACATTAATTGCAAATAAAATGAACTCTTTAATTATTGTAAATAAACCTGAAATATTCATATATGATATTCACCATAATAAAATAATCAAATCAAATAAACCCGAAATAATCATATAATATTCACCATTATAAAATAATCAAATCAATTTTATTATATTAATCTTACTAAATTTATAAAGATTCGCTCTTATTTTATATTTCAATTCAAACAAAACTGAAACAAAACATTTCAAAATTCTATCATGAAACTTTTTATTTTCTTTCATTTAAAACTCTATACTATCGTTTTACAATTACCAATAATCACTTAATGTACCTTTGTTTATAAATTATATTTTATCAATACTAATTCCAACATTCAATAAATCAAAATATATTAATAAAGATAACTTAATCATATGCATTCAAAGAATATTTTATATATAAATAACAAAATTTTTCTATTAAATTTTTATTTCTTTAAATTTCCTCAATTTCCTAAAATATCTATTCTGATTCCTTTTACCAAAATATTAATAATATATTATTTTGTTATCTTAATATATAACCTTAAATATACATGAAAAACAATATATTTTCATTCTTTATTCAATGAAACCACTTACTAAAAGATTAAAACACAAAAATTCTAAACAGAAAGTGAATGAGGATAAAAATAAAATAAAAATAAGCATTAATATATACTGAACTCTCATAGCATTCATAGATATTGAGCGGCTAGACAGAGAGGCATTTATGAAAACAATAACAACGGTCGTTTGCGGCGCCTTGTTTCGTGTTTTAAATCAAAACAAAAGTATCATCACATGAAAAACGCACAGTCATCAGACATTTAAATTCTGTTAGCTACTCAATTTTAAAACACTATCTCACCGTAAGATTGTTATCTTCAAATATTCAGAATTAAGAAATATAATATATAAGAAATATATAATATTCAAAAGTAACAAATATTTTACTTATTGTTCATAATTTTCTTAAAATATAATTCACGCACACATACTATAATACTTCAAATATAATAATAAAATAAATGTTTCTTTTAACTCAATATTCTACTAAATTTTACATTTAATAAGATATGAGACATATCTACCAAATCAAACAAATAACTATACTCGCAAGTATTAATACAGTTCTAAATTCAAGAACATAAAATAACACTTTTATCGAAACACAACAACTTATAAAGAAACTTTTTATACAGTTTTATATTCATAACTGCTTAAACATTAACACTCATTAATTACTTCCTTAATTGTAATTCTTCACAATTAATTAGGAAATATTAGAAATATAAAACAGTAACAAAAACTTATCTCGAATTCGCAAATCAAAACTGGATAATCCAAATGAAGGGAGACACTCCACCCAGTTGAACAACAAAAGACACTCCAATCTCGGATGAGATTATATTTTGCATTAATCCATAACACACAACACATCAGGAGGTAACCTGTAAAATTTTGAGTTCCTCCAACAACAAGATTTAATTCTGGGTAGAATTTTTAACAGCGAAAAGAAACTCTAATCCTGGGCCTCACGTTGGGCAGCCATTATTTTATATTGTAGCACTTATCTGGTTTAATAGGAACAAAGAAATAAGTTCCTTAAATAGCTCAAAATAATTTATTACAATTAAGGGTACAATTTGAGCACAACACAGATACATATACTACAAATAAAACAAAATTACATCCAAACACATAAAGTTAAAGGGAATAGGGTAAACATGAGAGTCATATGGATATACGTCTCATTCCTACGGTTGCTGGAGAGGGACTGACTTCCTTGGTGATGACGTCATGGGTGGTGCTGAAGATATGGGGCGCTACACATGTTATATCTAAAATATAATGATACAGAGACGTTGACTTATGCAATGTAAATTCCTGTTTGATATACCTAATTTTAAAAAATATCTCTTATGATATATAACAGTTAAAAGCTTTGCCTTCAACTGTCAATAGTAAAATAACTTATAAAATGTTTGATATATATATATATATTGAGAATAATTTTATATAAGTTTATACCAAATAATAAAAATTATTTCCAATCATGAATTTCAATAAACTAAACTAAGAGTTAAAAATCAAATGACACTTAGAAAACATTAAAAATATATTATTCATTAATTAACATTTTCTTTAATTGTTAAATATATAAGTTAAATAATAATATAGTATTTATTATTCTTTGCATTTCTTTTATTTCAATTGGATAATTTTAAAACTAAATTTTAAATTCCATGAACTAAGAATTATAAATAAAGGAGCAGGTATATACAGGTAATATGAAAAAGAATAAAATTGTGTGAACCGTCTCTAATTAAGACATGCTGGTTAATTCAATCAAAATTTAAAAATATGATGCAAGTCATCTAATCTTAACCAATCAGGTTTTCACAGTCCAAGCATGTGAAGTCAAATTTCGCTATTTATAAGAATTATATTTGCATATAAAAATAAATTTAATAGACTATAATCCCTGAAAAAAGGCATATAAGAAACATTATAAAGCCATCTATCCTTGAATAATATCCTAACTCTTTCCAAAATCTGAAATTTCTCTATTATCATTCTTTTAGAAAGGAATGCGTTTTATGACGCTTAATCTGCTTTAAAAGGTTACAAAGCCGTTATGAATGATTTTATTTTGATAAATAAATTTATGAAAGGGTTTAAAAGACTAATTTAATCTGATAATCATGTATGGAAACCAAATAAATTCCGCTTTTTTTTTTCGCAGACTGAGTTCGCTATCATTTACTGGGTTTTGTTAAATTTAAATATACTCGGCCCACTCTATGTTTAAGTCTCTATATAAACCGAATATTTCATCAAAAGGTACTTCAAATTATACCTTGGGAAGTTTTTCTAAGATTCTTTTCATATCATAAGCGCTCACTTGAATAAGATTTCAGTGGAGAGAGAAAAAAAAAATTCTACTTTTTAGAGTGTACAATCAAAATGAAAGGTGATAAGCCCATTACCTTTTGTGGCGAAAGTTTAGCACTTTTGCTGGGCCTCGCATTAAACTGGCGCAGGTGGAAGTATAGAAATTGCTTCGCGGCAAATGACTGCCAAGTCAGGGTGTTTGAATGAAAGGCATGATGAGAGGGTCCTGTTTCCATTCTCCCACCACCGGACGTCAAGATCTCTCTGAAGTACTCCGAATTGTCTTTCAGATTTCTCATGCCTTCATAGCTGATTTTTTTTAGAACTTGACATTCACTCTGAGGTGTGTGTGTATATATATATATATATATATATATATATATATATATATATATATATATATATATATATATATATATAACAAATAGAAATGATAATGATGATATAATATATTTTATAAATCATTATTTTCATTCACAAACCTGTTTTTCAAGGTCCTTATGACAATAATCATTTTGTACGTCAAACGAAAGCTTGCTATTTTATATCAATACAATTGAAAAACAAGGGATAGATATTTCTTCCCACGTAATACAGTGCCAATACTCGAAGATTGATATACATTTTTTTTAACTTTAACTTTTGTTCCAACAAGGTCGTTTTTTAATAAGCTTGATGTTTTCTTATATGTTGCAATAGAGAAAACCTGGAAAATTTCTAAGCGCATTTCCCAAACAACTTAAAGTTAGAAAATGGGAACCCAACATTCATCACGTATTATTCATAAGTGATAGCAATTTTTCCTTTTAAAAGTAATGTTACTATTAAGAACAAAAATAAATGGATAGTTAGCACTTTTGTTTTTCTTGGGCACATCCACCTAAGATCATGATTGTACATTTTTCCTGTTATCTATCATACCACGCTTGAACATAGGTATTTATTTTGCATAGTCACCCTCTAATCTGGACATTTGTATCCGATAAGTATCATGTATAATACTTATCAGATATTATTATAATGTTTAATGGTATAGTAATATGTAATTAAGTAGGATGGATAGTTAAGTAAAATTAATTTATAGTCATATGGATTAAGTAAGTGAGTCAGAAGGATTATTTTCCACAAATTATATATATTTATAAGATTTTTGTAATAAATTACTGAAAGAAAATTTGAAAATAACTATAACATCTTCAATTTGAATCTTTCAAACATTTTACAACCTTTAAAGTACTTAGAAGTTAATTATTAACAAAACAGTCTTCATAAGCAATTTATTATTTTCCTTATTCAATTCTCAGTTCACCTTTTTTAGCATAGGAATTCAGAGACTGTTCCACTTAAATAAGATTTTTGGCTTCAAACGCATTACTTTACTCCACTAAATATATTTTAATTAACAACAATCAATTTTTAATATATTAAGTTTGTATGAGTACTATTCATGTAAGTAATGTATCAATGATACTATAAGAGGTCATCTTTGTGCTTTGTGATAAATTCTTTTATAGTTGATATTATTACAAACTAATAAAGTTACCTCTTGTTTAGTTTCTTTTTTTCATGATAATCAATGATATTAATAAAAGTAAAAGTTACAACTACACACAAGTAACTATATTAAATTTTTTATTCCTTATTTCAAATCAAATTTTTCCATTTGGATTCTATATTAAAAAAATCCATTGTCTTATATTGACTGATTATAATGATTATGGATAAATACACCAATGTACACACTGCATCATATGGAAAAAAATATCAAGCTGTTTTCTTACGTAATGCCTAGAACCCTTCTGATAATTAGAGTTATTACAAAGTTATTAAGTGAAGAAATAAATTTCGGAAGGAAACAGGAAGGAGCAAAAATTCTTCTTGGAAAAAGTCGAGTGATTGGTGGACCTATCAAGTCGGCCGATTTCACGCGAATTTAGGCTGGCGTAGACCAAGAAGTCATACGGGATGTCAACAAAAATGACCGATTAAGATGAATACGAGAATTAAGGCTGTAATCAGAAGTGCAACAGAATAAAATGGAGCGATAGTTTTTCACTTTTTTAATAAACTCACCCCTACGTAGATTGTGCTTTGATCAAGATAACATCCCACGTAATTTGCTTGAGAAAATAAAAGCTTGCCAAACCTCAAGCCACCCTCTCAGTATTGTCCTTTGGCCATGAAATTAGTTACGAAAAAAGGCATATCATAAAAAAAGGAGGAATGGATTTGCTTTATTTGCATATGATTCTTCTTCACGAGTGTTTCCTGCTTTAAACAAACCTTGCCGAAAAGACCGTAAGTTTGTTGAAGGTCTTGATTACTTGCATTATTTTGAAGTCACCTCAGTTATATACTCTGAGAATTAAGTTGTATTCTGAATTGACCAGAAAGGGAAGTGAGCGATTGGATTATAATGCTCAGGTGGGGTTCATTTTTAGCTAATTCTAAAGAATACAAACTCGGAAAATAAACAGGTGTGCCAGAAAAAATAAGAGTACTGTGCACATGGGTAGTAATTCATCACAATTTTACTCTCGCTTATAGTTTGAATTAGTTATATCAGAGAAACTTAATATTTTCAGCGATGATATTTGGTCAGCACTTTAAAATACTAATTTTAAAATGAATTACTATAGTTTTGAAGTTATAATTTACTAATTTTAGAGGATTTTATTGGAATTATTTAAAATTTAAAAATTAATAGTTTTCTTAAGATAATAACTTTAATTATGTATTGTATAATTAAATTTTACTTGAATTATTAAATTTAACAATACTAATAATTTTATTACAATAAATAAATTAGTTTTTTAAAATTATAAAACTGAGTAAATTTTGTGAAAAGACAGACATAATTCCTTATATAATAATTATACATCATAATTGACAAATTTTAAATTGCAGCCTGATTTACATGAAATAAATTATTAAATTTACTAATTTATGAACCAAACTTGACTGTTAGGAAATAAAATAATTAAAGTCATAAAAACAACAACTTGCCTAAAAATGACAGTTAGAATCTGTAGTGGCTTATACGAGTAACTACACGCAATAAATTTTTGAATCAGAAATATGTAGTTTAATAATTTCACATATCTTAATAGTTTTTTTTTGTAGAAGTTTAATAGAAGTTTCAAAGCAATAATTTTAATTAAAATTATTTATAAGAGTGAATACTATCATTTACATAATTCCTCAAAATATTAATACTAATATTATGAGGAATTGTGTTCTTTCATGGGCATAATTTTTTGATTTAAAAAGGATTTTTAAAATGATTTACATAACAAATTGCATATTTATTAAAAACTTTATTTATTTTTTATATTGATTTTTTGTAAGAACAAAATGTATGCCACTTCGTGCTTTTAATGATCTTAAGCTAAAGTTACAAACTTTATGAAGTTTTCAAGTATGGATTGATTATTTGGTTTGGTTAAAAATTCCATTCCATTAATCATATTCCCTAAAACGTTTTTAAACAAAGATCTTTTAAAAAATTCGTAGAAATTTACTAGGAAATAACATTGATTATCCAATTTAATATTTTCCAATTTAATAATTTATATTAATATAATATCTTGAAAAAAATGTGAATTTGTTATTATTTAATAATATAAATATTTTCATTCCTTGCTCGTGTGTAAAAAAGCTTTCCCTTAAATTGTAATATAAATAAAAAAATATAAATGATACAAAACAATAACTTGATCATAATTTATAAAAAAATTAAAGTTACAGTTTTATCGAAATTATGACAAATATAACAAAAAATGAATTATTATTTTGTAAATTAACAGAATATATTGCAGTTTTGCATCTTTTGTCCTTTTTTCATATGTTGCTTTATAATATTTTTAATCAAAATAATTTATAATTAAAATATTTTAAGTTTAATTCAATATAATTTATGATAAAAAATATCATTTTGTGGCATAGCCAATGTGATTATGATCTGTTTTAACCAATTTAAGCAAGCGTTATAGTCTGTTTAGTTTACGATCCGAAAATTATTTGAATTTATTTCATTGAAATTGAATTGAATCATTCCACTACCGCTTATTAAGCGTGGAGGCTGATTCAATCAGAAAACTGTGAAATAAAGAAGCTTTCAAATTATTACATGCTCTGTCGATGTAAATCGAATACGCGAATTGTTCACTTACAAGTGAACTTCAACAATTTAAATTAATATTAAGTAAATGGATAATTTTTCTTGTCTACAGACAAGAAATCTATCCATTTACACATTCTTCAGTTTAGTCATTCTAATATATTTTTACAAATATTATTTACTTAATTATATAAAATATTATTAAACAAGATTACTCAATATAAAGTAGTTTAATTGAAAAAAAAGTAAAGAAAAATTGTAATTTTGATTCGCAAATTCACTATAAAGGCTCATTTATGAACGATTAGAGCTAACTTTTTCTTGTTACCTGTGTCATTTTAAAACAGCTTGTAAAAACATTGCGCGTGAATGGATCATCGTAAAGTTACTTTTACTGTAAAATGTCTTAGCTTTAATTGTTTTTGACCGAAAACATAAAGAGGAAAAGCAATACCAGGAAAAAACGAATAATTAAAGTTGGATTAGTCATGAAACGTTTCAGGTAAATACTCGCAACATTAATTTAAGACACTTGAAATACAAAGAAAAAATATTACCTCTCTCTCTCTCCTCTCTCTCTCTCTCTCTCTCTCTCTCTCTCTCTATATATATATATATATATATATATATATATATATATATATATATATATATATATATATATATATATATATATATATATATATATATATATATATATATATATATATATATATATATATATATATATATATATATATATATATATATATATATATATATATATTATATATTATATATATATATATATATATATATATATATATATATATTATATATATATATGTATGTATATAGTTATAGTTTTCTCATACCTATTATTAGTAATATTAATTTATGATACGTATAAAATATCGTTTACATTTTGCGTTTAAGTTTAACTATAAAATACTATGAGGTACTAGAAGTAAATATGTTCAGCTAAATTTTTCGCAAAATGAAGCCTGGATAAATAAATAGTACTTAAAATCTTCCTAGCATTTATCAAAATCTGTATCACGAACAGTGATTTGAAAGGATCAATACGTAATAGTCTCGAAAAAATTTCGAAGAAGAGTATTTTCCCTTTTTAGAGCAGATAAAAATGTTGTTAAAAGTGAAATTTGAGAAAAAAAATTAAAGATTTTTTTCCTTAAAGTTTTATTAAACAATGGGATTTCTGCATTAATAACACTCTAAAAATTAGTATTACATTAAAGAAAACTAAAAAATGAAAATGTTTTGGTTTTAGAATAATTTCTGTTATAATTAAGGTATTTTTGTTAAATTTCGCTGAATTTTGTGGTGCGTGTTGTAACTTTATTTTTGTTTTTCATGTTTGCTGAATTAAGAAACTTATATATATATATATATATATATATATATATATATATATATATATATATATATATATATATATATATATATATAAACAAAAGAATTATAAAATAATACCAAACCAAATTAGACTTAGGATGATCAAATGACATAATGGTGCTTTTCAAAGGGAAAAATCCCGTGTTCATTCCTAACCACTGTTAAATAATGGAAGGTGTTTATTACGCTTTTTTATACATCAGTTGGCATGAGTTTTTAGGTATATTCCAGGTTTCCTCCCTTGTAATTCGAAAAAATTCGAGAATATAATCAATTATTTATAAAAATTACTTTTGTTAGGAAATTTGCGTGATGAATGTTAAAAACGCCTTACGAGAGCGTTTGATTATTTATCCATTTGATTGATTGTTGCTTCAGTATTCTGTGTCAAATATTACATTATAAACCACTTTACGTTTTTTATAAAAGAATCAAATATTAAAAAAACAGTTTAAAATATTTAAAAGTTAATTAACTTGGAATAAGTTGAGTTTATTCATATTCTTAGACTGCATTTAATCAAAGAATAACTCCTCACACATTATATGACTTTTCTTTTTAATCGTGACTTTTTAGCAGTAAAGGTAACTAACTATTCAAGGCAGCCTGCAATTGAAAAAAATTTTCTATTCATCAACAGACTGGCTATCATCAGGAGAATAAATTTACTCTCCTTCATGATAACTTCAACGTACTTTACTTTTCCATAATGGTATATGGAGCAATTTCACGAAGCTCAGGGTGGAACTTGAAATGCCTCACCCCATTTATAGATGTACAGCAGAATTCAATAACAACACAAGACCAAGCACTTCCAGGAGAAACAAACAGAGGTCAGGCGGCATCGTTACATGTAGTCTTCGGAGCGATATTTTGTCTCAATTTACTAGCCTTCGCAAAATGAAACGGTATTATGTATAACGAAATAATAATCAATCCGCATCATTTAAGGATGAGAGTGAAAAACCATCAATCACAAATCCGACAACGAGAACAATTTTTAATAGTCAGTTTGCAGAAACACAGAGCCTGAAAATTACAGAGCACGCATCGGCCATTTGTAACACGACACCAAACTTGTTTTTTCTTTTATATTTTTTTACGTTCATTGGAATTATAACAGCGGCCAAGTCCTGGCCGATGAATGCCAACAGGGCATAATGGGTGAGTGATATTTAAGTTGGCCGTGGCATTATCTACTTGGGTTGAAGTACGCCCAGAAAATTCTGATGAATGAAGATGTCAGTTATTGGAAAATGTGTCGTGAGTCTTTGCAAGGGAGCACCTTCTATTAAGGATTCGGCCACCTTAAAAACGAATATGGATGGCTCGCTCTTACATCTGGGGCTGAGCACAAATTACAGCAGTATCACGATGATACATCAAACAGAAGTAATGAAAATTAATGCTCTGGTGGGGTCATGTATCAAAAAATAATTATTGGTTTCGCGAAATGCTTCTCGTAATTATAAATATTAAAGGTAATCTCGAAAATAAATCTCTGTATAAGTCATTCGAGTCACCAAAGTTCATTAGTGTCACCTTCAGAAAATGAATTTAAATCATTTCAGTCGCACTGATAACCAGAAAAGCCATAGAAGTATTTAAATTAAGTGTATAAAACATTTTGTAATTCCTTCTCTCTAATTTCATATGAAATGAAAATTTTTTATTGTTCATCAAGCATAACTAAATAAAATAATTATATTGTGAAGATTAATAAAAATTGTGTTTTCCATTTTTGCAAAACTTGCCTCTAAGTGATTTTATTAGTAAAAGTGACTTCCATTTTCATTGAAAAGAAATAAGAAGAGATATATATATTTCAAATACAGACATCATATGGTTATAGAATATATATTTTAGCTATCGCGAATTTTAATCTAAAGCTCTTCTACTAGTGTATTATGATAACAGAAAGAAAAGTATTACTGAATGATTGTTTACTAATGTTCTACGCGCTTATTGAAGAATTTAATATTTAAACATGACTCAAAACTTGGTGCACCAAATGAATTTTTATAGGAATTCCAATCAATTGAAAATATTCCATTATCTAGTTCTTAAGCTATGAATAATCAAAATTGAAAGATTAGGGCAACCAATTGCTTGCAGCTTTGCATATTACACAGTGTTAGCTTGATTGTTGTATTCTATGGTTACTTTTCTTCGAGGGTGAATAGACACAAAAGTACAGTTTAATGTGGACTCTAAACCATTACAAACACCCACATGGATGTGAGAATCGGACCTGTGAACTGTTGTGAACTAAATATCAAAATGTTATATACTCAGCCACCACCCCCACGGTGACTCGATCAAAAAGACACAAAAATTTTTTAAAATCCGATCAAAAAGACACAAAAATTTGAATTCTTAAAAAAGGTGTGGGGGTATGATTAGGATATTTTATAACCCCAGAGATGTCTAGAACCAAATTTATTCTCATAGAAGACACTGTTGCGAACATTTTGATGTATTAATATTTTAGATCCCATGGTTGGAGTCACGGGACAGCACGATAGAACTACATTATAAAATTGTGGTAACCATTGAAATAGTTCTTTTAATGATCAATAAAAACATAAATACAAAGAAAAATATGTAGTATTGTTTCATTCATGGTTTTTCTAAACCTGTATTTCTCTTTTAGGCACTATTTTTAGTTGAAATACAGTGATATTACTGATTAAATTAACACACGTAAGCAATTAATGGTAGCGATAATTTTAAAATCAATCCTCTCTTTCATCTCAGAGAATAAATACATAAATACATATGTAATAACTGCTATTGAAACTCCCTTTAATAAAACAACAATATATATAAAATGAAATAAATATATAAATTCTCTGAAGGAGAGAGAGTTACTTCTAAGATTTGAATTTTGAAAGCTCTTCGAATGAGGCACAATAGAGAATCTTACATTCCACACAATAAATTTTTACAATAAATTCGAAAATATTATTTTTTTTTCAATGCACATTTCTGAGAAAAATTCGAAAATGTAAAGCATTGGAATTTTCAAAAGAAACGCAGCATTTAAAAACCGTCACATGTGAGAAAAAATGGTTTGAAAATTTGGAAAAAAAAAATACTCAGAAATTTCCCTATCAGAACCAATTCCAGGATGAATTGAATGGTAAATGGTATTTCTATGCATTTCACTCCCAAATTTTAAATTCGTGTAGTAATTTAAGACTTTCCATTTGATAAAAATTTAGAAATTACCTTAAAAACAAATTATACAAAAAATATTGGAAATAGGTTTAAAAATGAGTTTATACTTACTCCTTAAAAGAAGTTAAAAGGCATTACATTTATATAAAATATGCTTTAAAGAATATTTACTTAAAATAATAAGATATGTGTTTTAAAATGTTTTAAATTTTCAAGTAAAAATAATTAAAGTGTTCTATACACATCAAATACAACCTTAAAATCTCAATCTTTCATTATTTGAATTAAATTTTTTTTATTAAATCTGGAATTAAATTAGAACCTAAATACTATTATCGACAAAGCCTTGTAGCTTTTTCTCGCCGTATATTCTCTATCTGAGTATATAATTTCATAACTTTGAATTGTAACAGATAATTAATATTTCTATCTCATATATCAGTATACATTCTTTCTACCTTGTAAACTAAAATAATTTTTTTATCTTTTGAAGTGCATTTAAACAATGCATGTGTGGTAGAAATATCGAATGGCTAAAAATTTTTAATTTAAACAAGTAAATACAGCGGCGTTTCTCCCTGAAAATTCAGGAGGAGAATATTAGTTCTGAGGAATATTAAACTTTTCTTAATTTTGAGGGAACATGAAGCCAAATAAATCACATACACAATTTTATAGCATTCAAATAGTGAACTAAAATTTAAACGTATAAATTTAATTGATTTTAAATTTGATCCGCTCTAAATAATGGCAAAATTGAAAAGATGAATTTGTTGAAACACAAGCATGATTTCTAGGATTAAAGAAAAAAGAAGTAAATAAGATGAAGATACAACTTTTGCATATTAAAATATGTGTTTCAGACATTGAACGAACGGAAATGATTCTTTGATTTTACGACATTCGTCTTGAGATTCTTATCACCAAATTAATGACTTTAATACCTCCTGGTGGTAGAACTTCCTGATTGTTTGTTTTCCCATGAGTGTTATTAAAATGATTGGCATTTTATTTGCTTTTGCCTTGTTTCAAAATACTTATTGAAAGAAATCGAATACTCTTATCATAACAATCGCCTAACAATGTAAGAGATAAACAAAAGACGAAATTAATTCTTGGATTAGTTCTACGCCATATCACAATAATATTACCATCACTAATGTAAAACAGATAAATTAGTACAGATATATCTGTTTTACATAAGTGGTACTTGTATAAGTACGTGTAATACAAAAACTACACAACTAATTGTTAAAGTTTACCAGAAAAACAATTGAAATTTCTCTTTGTGTTTCTATTTTGCATCATAACGTTACTCTAAAGCTTCACAAGGAATAATTGACAATGATATATACTATATATGTATTAAATTGCACAAGAAATCAGTTATTCGCTTTCTTCCTATCATGTAGATATTACCACCATCCAAGATGAATACAAAGATAAAAGCTTGGAAGTTTTATAGTTCAGTCTCATAACGTGGTCAATACATCAATTAAACTTTTGCCATGCAACTAAGCAATATGCAATACCCCCTGAAGTATTAGAAGTAAACAAGGGTACCTTGGGGGGTATTCCCTACTTGCTTCTGGTACAGGGTTGGTAAACCATGCAACTCCAGTAATCTCATGGGACAAATTAAACTGAACCAGTTTCTGGCGAGTTGCCACCGGCTGCCTAAAATGCCTTACATTTTCTAAGGGTGAATAATCCTGTACTCTTTGTCCAAAGTTCCACCAAGAGCAGGCTTCTGCTAAATACAGATTTTAACGTTTGGCTGTTTTTCGGGAAGAAATTTGTTCTCTCCCTCTTCTTGTTTTCGACTTTTCAATGGTCAGTTTATTCTGGTTTGACTTCGTGAGACGGGGATGAAGATATGCAACAACAAAACTAGTCAATATTTGTGTAATGAAATGAAACCAGAAAAAATTAATTTGCGTGAGCATTCTCAAAAATGATCCTTTTTTAAATAAAGAAAATAACTGTTTTCATGAGGTTGAGGGAGATTAGCTGGGTATGGTGTGTTTCTTGTAAGCGACGGATGATGGAGTAAATAACAGACACAACCTAAAATCTTTTGTGTTCACGAATGGTTAATAGGACACGTGAAATAGGTCATAATCAGAATGTCCATTTACTGGTGTGACATAGCAGAGAATGCATGATACCAGCTCAGGCTTTTATGTCACCGCTTGCCTGGGGCTCAAATTTCGAAGGGATTAGCGATGTTTTAAGTGAAAGCTTAAAACAAATGGAATAATGTTCAATATATATTTTAAAATTTCAAAGAAAATAAAATAAAGGAAAACAAATAAAGTACCAACATGGCCAGCTTCATCACGGGATGTTGACCACATTGGCACAAATTATGGCTTTTCTGCACCAGCCCAAGACATAGTCTTAAAAAAGCCAGTACACCCCAAAGCCACACCAAAAAGTTCAAACAAAAATATCAAACCAGAATAAAAGAAGTAAAAGTCAAGCTAAAATATATAAGCCAAAATCCAATGTTGCCAAAATATTAATTTATAGTAATCAAAATTAAAATTAAATCCAGATCCAAATACAAATACAAACCTACAAGAACTGTACCAAATACTACATGTAAACCACACACACACACACACACAAATAAATACATAAATTTAACAACTAAGAGTAAGCACTATTGACATTTCAAGTTTCTTATAATTTATAAAATTATTATTAATTATTAGTTTTACAAAAATGTACTATTATATATATATGTATATATATATATATATATATATATATATATATATATATATATATATATATATATATATATATATATATATATATATATATATATACTGTTTAAATTAAAGAAATTTAGATGAACATATGTATGTACACCTAAATGGCTGTCCGGATTTAGGGAAGTCCGGTTTAATAGGGTAAGTAATAATGAGGATTTGCTGTATTAAAATGGCCTAAATATATCAAGGTAAATATGTTAAACAGAAAAAAATTTTGCTATATTTAAGTTCATCTAATATAATTCTCAAAAATTAGTATTACCTTTAAAATAGTAGATAAATGAGACAATACTCAGTAGTTTTGTATTCATACAATTAAAGGCAATCATGTTAATAGTGCATCTGCAATTTTATTATTAAAAAACTAGTCTCTTCACTGATGTAAGTTAAAATTTTGGAAGATAATTTGATAATTGTCATTTATTGTTGCCTCTGTCACTCAATTTAATATAATATCAACTATAAGATTTTTTTTTAATCTTAAGGTTTATTTTGTGCTTTAATGCAAACAAGCCAGTAATTTCTTTAACATACAATAAGAATATGCAAAGAAATCCTAAGACAACTTTAATAATGGAACCTTTGAATATATTAATAAACTATATTTTCAGTTTACATTATTATATAAGTAAAAAGTCTAAGTGGCAAAGCTTTACATCAAATAAGAATATTTAAAATCATTAAAAAATACAATTTATATTCAGAAAATAACTATTCCACCAAGAATGAAACTATTTAGTTATAACTGCGTAAGTATTTAGTTATAAATATTTTTAAATTATTTTTTATTAAATCTTATATGAACTTAAGATTTTTATTTCTAAATAATGTTGTAATAAAGTCTCTAGCATTAGGAATTCATAAAGCTACATTTCACCACTGAAAATATAACACTTAATGAATAGAAAAGAATTGAACAGAAGAGAAATACCGCCAGCCAGTATGGTAAAAAAATTGCAAACATATACATAGTTCATCATTACATTTCAGGCACAGATTAATTTTTCTCTTTTTGAAAATGAATCAACTGATAAAATCAATTTCACACATCAAATGTCAAACTTAAAACAAAGCCAAATTTCCTCTTTGTGCTTTTTCAAATAAATAAATCTATTCCAAAAGAAAAAGAAAAATCATCAAACGATACAAAATGTAACCAATGAAATTAAATTTGACACTTGACGAGCAAACGATTTTTCGGTTGAGACCTTCCGTTTCTACGAAGCTGTGTGAAAGAAATATTTCTCTCTTCCATTGTACAAAATCATTCAAGCATAGTGAGTGGTAGCTCAAAATGGAGGCACACAATTAAAATCCTAATCATCCCAGCCACGCACAAGGCAGAGAAAACAAACCTCTCGGTGGGCCCATCTTCTTTGTAATTGTATACTCTCGATTATTATTACCCAATGTGGCCATTGGTGGATGTAATTTGCTGGCAGTAACATAAGACAGAGTCCAGGTACCTCCTCCCGGCATCAACAAGTAGATTGAATTTCGTCATGGTTGGGAAAGGGAATCCCGAATATATAAAATTCATTGGTTGGAAATCCCCATCCAGGAAACGAATACCCACTCAGCAGCGTGCACGGTTCTAATGTTACGCTTGAGGGAACTTTTAATTTATTTTTGTCCATTTTTCTTTGTTCTTTTATTGTCTCTAGCAAAGTTTTGACGTTCTGAAATATTGATAAATCAAACGACTTTAATGCCTTAATGGTTAAATGTTTACTTTAGACTTTCTAGTTAGGCTTAGCAAAAGCAAGAGTTTTTAACAATACTGAAAATGAGTGTATGTTATACTATTTCATTAAAATAATAAAAATTCCAGTTTTCTTTTATACATAAAGTACATTTTGTAATACATTTTTATTTTTATCTTCTTTTTAAAGATTTTTGACTTTAGTGATATTTGTTAACTTTATGTATCTAAAAAAAACTTAAGGATTTCGCTTTTTTTGTAATTGTAATTATTATTTTTTTTGAAGCAATTATATATAAAATTTGATTACAGACGGGATTTCAAGATAAGAATCTTGAAAATAAACGACATTAGGGAATTTAGTTTATTAAAATTTAAAACTTTAATAATTTTTAACTCATGTACTGTTTAAAATAAATTCCAAAATAAAATTTTAATTGTATTTTAAAATGAATTATTTTTATAATTACTTCAATTTTCATTTTGTTTGATTTAGAAAAAAATGGATATATTTAAATAGTTTAAAGAAAAAAAATGTATTCATAATCTTGTACATCATCGCCTAACACAGAAGAGACTTATCAATATTTATACTATGTAGCATTATGTATTCTAATTTTTCCATTCTTATTTTTAAATAGAGGTACACAGCTCTGTAATAAAATTTTGAAATTAAAGACATAATGGATTATTCAAACGACTTGAGGTTTGCTTTCAGCAAATTGCCACCGTTAAATAATTTGTACGCAAATAAGTTTCGCATTCCTGAATGAATGATTGGACTTGGTAACATTCCGAGCTATATCTTCCACGTAATCGATATCTTGGAGTTCAAGATGACGTGGGTGGTTCTTCTGGCAAAAGATGACATCTAGAAAAGTCCTGCCGCCGCTTTCAGAACGGAAAAAAAGATGGATGAGGTAGACGATATTTCAGCGCCATATTTTTTGTGTTGCCATTCTATCAAGACTTATTTTTTCCTTAAGGTCTTTTGCTTCGCTTCATGTACTTTTTTTAAACTAAAGTGTGGTCTGAAAAGTAAGAGGACGAGATGACTGATTGCACGTTTACCGAGGCCTAATTCTTGAAGACAGTGGAAGAACCCTTCTTAAAATGCGTAAAGGCAGATATGATATTTTTATAATGTGCACTTTTTTAATGGTCTCCTGACTTACTGAGTGATATTCATTGCACTTTAAGTATAACACTTGAGGCGATCTGTCAAAAAAGCTTGATATCCAGTTTGTGAGATCTTTGAAATTTATTCCGTTCCTGTTTGGAATATTTATGCAAAATTTGAAATTCTGTATTTGAATTTTCAACATTTCTTTCATGAAAATTAATTTTATCTGTGACCGTATAATAAATTTCTAAAGGAAATAAGGCTTGGAATTTCAAATTATGTCAAGACTTTTTCATGTCATTCACAATTTTTTTTCTTATTTGCATTAAATTTACATTTTTGTACAAAAATCATAGCATTTTATTGCAATTCAAATTTAACATAGAAACTAATTCAATAAACTTTGAAATAATGTATTATTTTTCAAAACTAAATCTACTGATTTTAAGGTATATATATAAATATTAAAAATATAAAATAACACATTAATTTGTAAAATAAGTGAATTGCTGTAAATGTTTAATTTTGAAGAAATCATAGTAATCATTTTTAATGGAAATTGATTGAAATATTCAATAATTTGTAGAAGAGATTTAATTTATTCATTAAATGTGTTTGAACATCACACATAATTCCTGTAATTACCCACTTTTATTAGGCATTAGTATTTAATACTTATTAGCTCGACAAATAAGTTAAAAGGAAAACTAACTCATTTAAATAATATCAAATTAGAGTGCTTATATGTTTCATATAATATAATTGTCGTGATAATTGTTATAATATAAAGTTATTTTTTATGTTGTAACAATTTTTTGTCTTTTTAATGTTTTAAATTTCAATATATTTCGTGGTGAAATTCAATCGAAATAAAGCAAAATGTAATTATTTCTATTTAATGTTTAAGATTCCCACTTTTAATTCTCAATAGAAATCGTATTCAGATATTGTGTACCAAGGGAATCGGTACCCAGTCTATTGAATTGTCGAATGTATAGCAATTACTGTGATTGAATATAATCGATGATTCCTATATGGAGAGTCACACCGATTTTAATGACCATTTCACCCGTAAAAGACAACAAGTAACTTTTCCATTAATCCCATCGCAGATTAATCATCATTTAACCACTTCAATGCAATCAATTCTGCGAAGAGACAAAATAAAACATGTAAATTGTCTAAGTAATCGAAAATGGAATTTGTTGATGCGACACAATAATAAATACTTTGGAATCCAATTTGTATTTATTTAAATGGAATTCTTTGATGCGACACAATAATAAATACTTTGGAATCATAGTTTGTATTTATTTAAATGGAAGTTTTTTTTTTCTTGTGCCAGCTAGGCTGGCAATATGGGGTGCGCTGCTCCACTTTTCTAAGTGAACTATATTTGGTGTGGAGTCCGACTTCATCAGCACACACACATGGCATAGGGACCCATTTATAAGGTAGGCAACCATTCACATCTCCTTCATGCAAGTTAAGGAAAACGATAGGATAGATATAGAGAGAAAGTACATCCATGCCCGAACCAGGATTCGAACCCAGGATCCCCCTATCTGCAGTCAGGCATGCTGACCACTAGATAAGTTTGCCGGCATGGAATTTGTTGATGCGACACAATAATAAATTCTTTGGAATCATAGTTTGTATTTATTTAAATGGAATTTATTGGTGCGACACAATAATAAATACTTTGGAATCATATTTATTTAAATGGAATTTGTTGATGTGACACAATAATAAATACTTTTGAATCCAATTTGTATTTATTTAAATGGAATTTGTTGATGCGACACAATAATAAATACTTTGGAATCATAGTTTGTATTTTTTTAAATGGAATTTATTGATGTGACACAATAATAAATACTTTGGAAACATGGTTTGTATTTATTTAAATGGAATTTGTTGATGCGACACAATAATAAATACTTTGGAATTATAGTTTGTATTTATTTAAATGGAATTTATTGGTGCGACACAATAATAAATACTTTGGAATTATAATTTGTATTTATTTAAATGGAATTTGTTGATGCGACACAATAATAAATGCTTTTGCATCATAGTTTGCATTTATTTAAATGGAATTTGTTGATGTGACACAATAATAAATACTTTGGAATCACAGTTTGTATTTATTTAAATGGAATTTGTTGATGTGACACAATAATAAATACTTTAGAATCATAGTTTGTATTTATTTAAATGGAATTTATTGGTGCGACACAATAATAAATACTTTGGAATTATAATTTGTATTTATTTAAATGGAATTTGTTGATGAGACACAATAATAAATACTCTTGAATCACAATTTGTATTTATTTAAATCGAATTTGCTGATGTGACACAATAATAAATACTTTTGAATCATAGTTTGTATTTATTTAAAGGGAATTTATTGGTGCAACACAATAATAAATACTTTGGAATGATAGTTTGTATTTCTTTAATGGAGTTTGTTGATGCGACACAATAATAGATACTTAGGAGTCATAGTTTGTATTTTTTAATGTTTCACATTTTTCTTAAATATATAAAATGTAAAATTCAATTTGAAAGCAGCATTGAAATTTGATTATTTAATAACTCAATGTAAAAAACTGATGTAAACAATTTTAAATTTTGAGTCTATATAAAATTTGATGAGAAATTTTTTTTCTTATTATTATCATCTAAGCTCTCTCGTATTTCCTTATTAAATAACAATAGATTTTTCAAGTTTTTCTTCAGATTTAAATGAAATATTTTTAAAAATTCACAATAAGATTAAAAAATAAATAAAAATTTATTCCGAATTGTAACAAGTGTATATTTTCCAAATCAATAGATCGTGATAAATTTTTAGTCGCATCAAACTACTTAAACAACCATAAGAAGTTAAGCTTTCTTAGATTTTTACCAACTTACTATTTTAAAATTTTATTAATTAAATTTTATGTTAAATTAACATCTATTCACTCACCAAAATCGTAAAATCTCTTGGAATTCAAATTGACTAGAGGGGGGATAGAAATACAGAACAATATGCTACATGTGAGTGACTACATCAAGTATAAAATTCCTTTACCAAATCCATCTAGCTTAATTTTTGACATGATAAAACTTATTTAAGAACAATCTGTAAATATTGTAACTGTATCTAAAAAACCTTTTAAGAGACAGAAATTTTATTTTATAGCTGTTTCATTGTTTGACTTCAGTAATTTTTTCTATCTTTCAAGTTTCCTAAAAGAGGGTTTTCAGATATATAGTGCCATATAATACAGCTTCATATTTTCTGATATTTCTTGAACAGGAACCACGATAGGGAAAACATCCCGCAAAAAAACAGAGGGAAAATTCCATTTGTCTATCAATCATTTCTCCTTAAAAGCTGCTCAGTTTTTCCCTGCTGGGTATTCTTTTACGCTCTTTGTTAAAGTGTCATTTATAAGAACTGCTCGTCCTTATCTGAATTGGCTGACACCGGTGGGTGAAACAAAAGTTTTGGTATTTTACGATGGAAGTTTTGTGCTTTCTTTCTTTCTTGTGTTTTTCAGTAGAAGATGCGGTTGAAATGATGAGTTTGTGGTTTCTTCGTCGGTGAAAGTATTCTTTGTTTAACATAAAGGAGCATAGTTTACCACGATTAAGTCTGATTTATTTTTACATTAGGAGGACATCCATAAAAAATGCATTACGTTAACAAGATTGAACTTGTTTGTGTTCTTTTCTTGGAAAAAAAAATGAAATTATTGTTAATTGAGTATGACTAAAATGTACAACAATATAAAATATTCGATTTTTATAGTATACTTTAAAATCGGTAAAATGGAATAAAATATTTAATCATTTTGAAAGTGTTAAAAAAATTTCATTATTCACATATTTTACTTAAATGTCATAAATAAAGATGGAAAATTATTAGATAAGAAAATTAATTCAAATTCTATTTTAAAGTATTTTAGAGCCTTTACTATTTTATAATATAATATTTATTAAAAAAAATAAGATGTATAGAATTATATTTTTTCAAACATATGTGCTTCAAAAGCAAATTTGCTCCTAATCTCTGAGTGTGTATTCAATATATACTCAGCTACATCTATAAAATTGTAATTACAAGATTCATATAATCAGTAATATTATATAATATATAATAGTAAAACTCACATCTTTAATAAATTTAAAATTTGTTTTATTCTAGAAATTTTCTTCGTATCAAATAAATTTAATTTATTTTTCTTGCTAAACTTATATTTAATTAACTTTATAAAACTAGACTAAAATTAATGACTATTTCAACCTTCCCATATTTAATTAAATGAAGCTGAAAGTTTATAAAAATTAGACATCAATGAGAAACAGTGTATTTGAAATTAATTTAGGAATGTCTGTACAGGAAGATAAGCACAAAATTTCTAATCTTTTATTAGTTTTTTACATATAGTGTCATGCAGTTCAGAGTATTTTTTTTAATGGAATTTCTTTTTTAAAAATAATACATACATATAGACGTAGTTATAATAAAAATATAATACGATCAAACGCAGGTTTTATTAAAAAAAATACTAAAAAATTATTAAAAATTCAGAGCATTTTAAAAAGTTATATAAATTTAAAAATGAACAAATGTTTCTAATTTTATCGGGAAATATTTGCGAAATGAATGAATAATAAGAAAATAATAATTAAAAATTAATTTATCTATTTTAAAGTATAAGCTGAATATATTTTCAAATTCTAAGTTTGGTTTCGCACTTAATGTTCATATTTTGACTCAATGGTTTTATTTTGATCCGGAGTAATTAGACCAAAATCCACATCTTAGAGGGGATTTTGAGCTATTACATATATACCTACATACTAAGATGGAATTTGGATCCATAGACTGTGGAATTGAAAGCTAGATTACCAACCATTTATCTGCAAGCTCAGCTTTTAAATTCTTAAAGAATAATAATGATAAAAAATGTAGCAGTTTAATAAATAACACAAATTTACAGCTGTGATCTCTCAAGATGAATTAATGAATCATGACTATTTTTGAAGTAATAACTAATAAAGTAATTATTTTGTAAACAATTTTAAGATTGAAAAAAAAAACCTCATGATTTAAAATTTGTGTGTTTAAACAAACATATAGTTTTAAAAATCATATTTTCATATACAGAAGATGGAAGTTTAAGTATTTCCTTTCCATGAATCGCTTTTTTTTTATTAAAAATAATTTCAAATTATACAATATTTTTGCATGATAATCAGAATCATCTTGTTTTTAAAATAGTATGCTCTTCAAATTAATGGATTTTTCACTTTTTTAACAATTCATTTGTGAATAACTCGAATTTAGTTAGTTTTTGTTTATGGAAAGTAATTAATGCCATGTTGTTTGTTGAAAAAATAAACAAAAGCTTTGCAAAACTTTACAACAGTTTACTCAAACTCGAAATATTTATATGCCTTCTTTTTATTCATTCATTAGAAATGTGTTGAATTTAGGAGAAAAATGTAATATATCGTTAGAAACATAATTTACAGAGTTCTAAATAATTTTAACAATTAATTTTCATGACAATTAATGCTCAGTTAAACGGTATTATAGAAATAAATTAGCCGAGCTGCAGCCGAATGGTTAGCGTTCTTGCCTTCAGTTCAAAAGTTCGTAGGTTCGAATCCCACTTTGAGCATGGATGTTCGTAGTGGTTCGAAATCCACTTTAAACCGTTCCCTGTCTAATTAGCCCTCGTGTGCAAAAAATGATCATTGAGCGACAAACAAAATTAAAAATAAATTAAATCTTTCAAAATTTGGATATCGAGAGTAAAAATTGAACGATAAAAAATATTTAATAACCAAAATAACACTTAATAATAGATATTTGGATTTAAGAGAGTTGTGTTTTGTTTCACCTCAATAAATAATTTTTTTACCGGAAAAAAACAACAGAATTTGATCTATTTTGTTTTAAATTATTTATTTTATTTCTAAATACGTATTTACTGCTTAAATGGCTTTTGAAATTGAAATCTGATGCACAAAATGATCTGAAACAAATTCTGATTGCAATATTAAAATAAATAAGTGTAATTTTACAGTTCTTACTATAGAAACCAAATGTGAAAGTTAAACTTGATAAGTTAGTTTAAAAAGCAGATGCAATCATAATCAACATCGGAAAATAATTAAATAATATAATAAATAACCAGAAAATAATATTTTCGGTTTCTATATATATTAAATAAAAATGTTTAGTTAATATTATTTTCAATTAACAAATAACTGATACATTTTCCTTATAAATAAATTATAATTAAATTAATATATTTAAATGAATCTTAATACAGTAAATAAAAATGTAAAAGTGATAATCTACTACATGCATGATTATTAAGGGGGCAATAAAACGTGTAAAAAGTAATAAAGATGTAGAAGTTTAAATATTTGCTTTTGTTATAAAGGTCATACTTTAATCTGACAAAAGATACGTTTTAAAATTTCTTTTTTCGAAGAAAAGGACTATATTCAATGATAAAATTTTTTACCAGTATAACTTTGTAAAAAAAATGTTCGAATGAAGTGATTAAGTTTATAAAAAAGTGTTGCCACTGTCAAAGAGAATCTTTTCTTAATATCTCATTTTTTGCAATTTTTTGGTATATGGAATTCCGATCAGGTATTAAAAAATAAATAATCGATTCAATACCTTTCTGGTTATTTTGTAGGTCCTTATGATCAATCTAAAAAATATTGAGGAGGATTTACAACTAAATACGTTTACGTGTTACGAATTTCAATTAAAGAATTTTTTCGCAAAAGTATATAAAGAGATTCTAGGGTTCGTCGCCCAAGTGCCCACCGTTGAAAAAAATATAAAGAGATATACGGATATTTTTTCTTGAAAATGAATTCAAAACTTTATTTTCAGGTACATGAAGGAAGTTCAAATTTCGATTGAATATATTTGTCATTGAATTAATGAATAATGTTGTAATTTAAAAATATACATTTTTTATTGTATTTTGAATAAAACTACTGTAATAAATCAAAACATTTATGATAATTCAAAAATATTGCTTACGAAGATTCATAATGATAAACAATATCATTACATAAAAGTAAATAATTCTCGGAATCTTAATTATAATTAATTAAATATTTGAAAAATTCCAAAATTTTGTGAATTAATATAGATTTTAAGGCCAAAGGTATTAATGAATACATGTATCTAACATATTTCGAATACTACCTAAAACCCCATACATACATTAAATAAAATACTTAGGTAAAGATGAGAATATGTAATAAAAAAATTTTACATGTCTTACAAGTGTGCTCCAAATAAGAATAACACTAAAATAATTTTCATTTCACATTGCTGAAGAAATTACTTTGGGTAAAAATTTTAATATTGATTGATATTTCCTTTTACCTTACGTTTTGTTACTAATTAATAATTTTTAGTAAAATAAACTTAAATTAAAATTTTAATGCAGAATACAATTTTAATTTCTTACGAAACATATATGTGAAAACAGATTTTGAGAAGAGAGTTACATATATAACTTTCAAAATATCTTTCATTTCATAATGAAATTGTATGAAACTATTTTAGAGTTGGGGGGTGCTTTAAAGAATAAATTTCATGTTACAGAATATACTTCCCACATTCTATCAAATATTTTGTTGAAGTTATGTATGACATTCGATTGATATAAAATATAATCAATATAAGAACTGTATAGAAAATGTAAAATTTAAAAAATAATCAAAGGGACTTTTTTCATAATTAAAATCTGGCTTCTAAATATAATTTAAAGCTTGTTTTTATTAGTTTATGACTTGTAGCGTTCATTCATTGATACCAATTTTTTTATAATTAGGATTCTAAAACTCGGAATAAAAAAAATGTATCTGTTATTTATATTCACATCTTATGAGATTGAGAAGCATAAGACATGTGTGTAAAAATAAAACAAAAAATAATCCTTAAGTTCACTTAGCAATTTAACATACACTTTACACTTCTATAATCTTCATGAACTGCATCCAAAAATACATGCAAAAGGATAAAAATTGAGGTTTAAAAGTTTGTGACAATGCCGCCAATCAATAGGATTTAAAAGATACAAGCAAAAAATACCATGTCCGCCCCCACACAGCTTAAAACTGTAAAAATGATTCCCCTGTGACACATGCTTGACGGCAGCTCAATCCCTTGAACCTGACAACGTGAGATTTTTAAGTAGTGTAATTTGTCTTCGAAGAAGAATTTAAGCGACTTTCTTAAGTTCTCAACTCTGATAGTTTTCCTTATCCGATTTATTTCATTTTGTAACATCCTGAAACTAGCACCTTTATTGGTACATCATAAAATCAAAAACATTGGATTTCTGTGTGTGTTTTTCAAGGATATTTTTAATGATAATAAAAGCTATGAGAATGTGTAAAAATTAAATTTCAAGTAAATCTTAATGGGTGCAATATTTTAATTTTCAAATAATATTATATATATTTATTAATAATAAAAGAGGCATGAGTGTGTAAAAATTCAATTTCAATTGAGTTAAAATCATACTTTAAAAAAAACTTAAATTATATTATAATTTTATAACTACAATATGTATTGATATTTTCTCTTGAAGTAACAATGTATTGAAAAGCGAACGTAAGAGCAAGCAATTTTGACTTGAATGGCTATTTTAAAATTGCATAATTTAGAAAATATTGGTTCACTTTCTGAAAATGGTTGTGCTAAATTAACTTATTTTGCTATAGTTAATTGTCAACCATTATAATATTAACTATGCCAAATGCTTCATTTTAATTGATGAAAGAATTCTTTTTATAAATATGATAAAAGATGTTCTACAGAAATTTTATTCTACACGATAAATATTAAACACATAATTATGACATATAAAAATATGTTAAAGTCCTGAGGAAATTATAAAAATTAACTATAATTTCTTGGGGTGTTCAAATTTATCTTACAGGCTGGGTTACAGATCTACAAATTAATAACAATCTACAATAACTACTAACCATCTCTACAGATATTGCAACGACAAAGATGGATTCCTGCGATATATTGTTGCCATTGATGAAACGTGGGCTCAAATTGGAAGCAAAACGTCAATAAGGGTGATACCTAATGATAAAGAAAACCGAGGTTTGGCACATCCACAGAAATTCTTACAAGAACTCAGTTGGATAAAGGTAGTGGTGGTTATTGGACAAGGCTGAAAAGGTTTCATTTTTTTCTCTTGCTTTCCTCATTGATAAAATGAGGGACACATATGAGAAAAAATGTTATAACACACAACAGACTATTATATCCAGTTTCTGCAGTATCATCTCTTCCCGTTATACAACGTACATAAACGTCCACGTTTATTGTATGACAGTCTGCCTACCTAACTACATAACAATTATTAATATTTTGTGCAAGAGACAAATGATCGTTTGTGATGGTGATCTTTAAAGGTGTTGGAACATCTTCTGTATTCACTTGACATGAGGCCTTATGATTGCGCGATTTATTTCTTAAGTTAATTTAATCTTATCGAGATTCTTTATATCAATTTCCTGATGTAATTTATGTGATTTCACAGAAGGATATTCGGCCACTGATATTAACAAACGCCTTGCTACTCTACATCAGCTTCCATGGATATGCAAAAAAGCATAATATATTTCTAGTGATTATATTAAACGAATGTTATCTAATTTTGCATATATGCGTACTAAAAATGTTTTTCATCTTTACTGATATTACTTCCATTACAGCCCTCCCATGAAGTTTATATATTAAAATTTAAAAAATCTCAATCAATCAAGGTTTGCATAATAGCAAATCTGTTTTACTTACACAATTGTGTGTGCTATACTTCAAACACAAATTTATCAAATAGATATTATGTAAAGTGTTTTGAGACAAAAGACTGTAATTAGTTAACTTCCAAACTTTCAAGCCGAGCTGGTAGCCGAATGGTTAGCGCTCTTGCCTTCAGTTCAACAGTTCGTGGGTTCAAGTCCCACCTTGGGCATGGATGTTTGTAGTGGTTCGGAATCCACTTTAAGCCGTAGGTCCCGGTCTAATTAGTCCTCGTGTGCAAAAAATGACCGTTGAGTGATAAACTACCATACCATCCAAACTTTCAATCAAAAGAATCATCTATCTTGTATTATATTAACATAATGTAAAGTATGATTTTTTATAATTAAAGAGATTATTTGAAAACAATGAATTATATAAAATTATGCATGTATACCTTTAAAAACACACAAATTAACCATTTTTACTTTCTTATAACTTTTTGAAGATAAAATTTTTTCATCAATAATTTCTTTATATTACAATTGAAAATATTTATAAATTAAATATACATTAAAAATGAGTAATTTAATGAATCCTGGTAAATTTATTGGGAAAAATTATTATAATAATCCTTTTTACACAAACTTTAAAAAATTAATTACAAACTTTTAAATTAAAAAACTTTAAAATATTAGAATTATATCTTGAAAACTTCATCCCTTTGAATCCTTTCAAGTTTAATTCCAATTCTCATATAGCATATTGAATGTTAATTCATTAATAAATTATTAAATCTTCTATAATCTATCATTTAAATGACGGAAAAGAACTTTTAATGAGGAGTTATTCCTGAAGCAGTTTCCATTGTTTTCATCTTTTTAATTGTAATTTTTTAAACAATGACGTCAGAGGGCGTGTTGAATCACGTTTCTCCAATTTCTGGTATAACTGATGAGTTAATTGCTCATTTATTTCATCGAAGGTCAACTCCTGTCGATCTAGGAATTTTGATTAGGAAAGTAGGAATAACCTGCTATTTAAGTCTCTAATTTCCACACCTAATTCAGGTTGATTGCACTTCCTGTTTCAGCTTTCAAAAGATTCTGAGGGGCAATTGACTTCATATATTACGTCAACAGCATACGAGTTGTTATTAAATTACATTATACTTTTTGTTGTCTTATAGAAAAATTAAAATTAAACAAAATGACGAATTGTATTTTTAAAAGGATTGCAATTTTTTCATTAAGTTCTAATATCAAAAATATATTTAATTAAAATTTTTAAATAAAACATAAATAGCTAGTAAATTGATGTTATTATCAATTGATATTTTCACATTTATTTTCTGATTGTGATTTACAATCTCAGCCTTATTTTATCCTTATCAATATGTAACTATCAATTGTTATTGTTATTGTGTTACTATCAATGTTACTAACAAATGATATTTTCCCATTTATTTTCTGATTGTGATTTACAATCTCAGCCTTATTTTATCCTTATCAATATGTAACTATCAATTGTTATTGTTATTGTGTTACTATCAATGTTACTAACAAATGATATTTTCATATTTATTTACTGGTTGTGTATGTGATTTGCAAACTCAGTCTTATTTCATCACAGTTTTTTTTATTTCATTTATTTTTAAAAACTCTCTATAAATCATTTTTATTTCTAAAACTTTATTAACAAGGAATTCTTACATCTAAAAATGTTTAATTTTAAGAAAAAAATTAATATTTTTTTGTACATATTTAAATTATTTTAATAAGAGAAATAAGAGAATCATCAAAACTTACCTACTTTTTGTAAATTTCTTATGAACGAATCATCGGAAAAGAGACAAAAAGTTTTAGCTATTAATATTGTTTAAATCAATATAATTAAATTTAGAAAATATTTCAAAGCCAATTAAATACAAAGAATCACTTTTTAACGACATTAAGCGAAAATTAAAAAAAAAAAATACGAAAGAAAAATTCGAAATCAAATGTAGATATTGTCCCTTTGTATAAAATTTGATTGAATGTTTTTTTATAAATAAATATAATTGTTAAAATTTCTACGCATTAGTTTTAGATTTAATATCAAATTATTCCTATTTATTATTTTATGAACTAAAGAAATGTTCCAGAAAATTTCAGAGACCATGCAAGCTCTGATACTAAGGATTTTATCAAATTTATAAGGTTTTTTCTTTACATTACATTGACTTATAAAAAAGTTCATGAGTACTATTAATAAAAATATCAATTCATTATGTTTATAGCAAAAGTTTTGTTATTTTTGAACTTCAAGTTACTTACACTGAAACTGACGTAGCATTTTATTGAAATAACTATAACAATCTCATGTCTAATAGATAGTGAATTCGATAATTGACATTATCTATATACATTATATCGCGAAAATTTCTGAAGGTAAATATTTGCAGAATATATATATATATATATATATATATATATATATATATATATATATATATATATATATATATATATATATATATATATATATATATATATATATATATATATATATATATATATATACTAGAAAGAATTTAGAGAAATACAGAATAAACGCTCTCTTCAAGATATTTTAGAAGACGAGTATTCTATTCTTCCTCCTTCTCAAGAAAATTCTATGATATCTTGAATAGCTTAAAGATGCTGAAGAGAAGAGGCGGAAAGAGATTAGACTTAAGGACCGTTATCGCGGAGTGATCCTCCCGACAAAATAGGTGACTCTGAGGTGCCAAGATTACAGGGGAAAGGCGCGAAATCAACGTGAGACCCCACGGATAAAAACCGGTTACATCTCGTTCATTACCCATGGCCCCGTCATTTTTAATAACATTTTTTTTTTTTCATTTCATTTCTTTCTTATTTTTTTATTCTTTTTGGCAGGCAGTGGAATCTCTGCTCCTCAAAGGGGGCTGGATTGATCTTTCTCACCTGAAGAGGCCAAATAGGTAATGAATTGCGGCGGCTGCGAGACCCATTTTTTTTTTAAAGGCAATTGCGGGTAGGCATTTCTTTTCTTTCACGTGTATTGTATTTTTGTTTCATGCTAACCTCACGGTGAGATTGGACAAAGTCGGTAAAAGGAAATATACTTTTGTTGTGAAAATAATGTATCAGATAGCAAATACCCACTGTTTGAAGATTAATGAACATGATTCGTAAGCACAATTACTACCATAGAAACATCAGTTTTGTATATGTAAACATTTTTTTGAAAATAATCAGTTTTGCCTTTTTTTATATAATACCTGATTAATAGTAAACATTCTTTCTTTTCATGGGACAGAGATAATTTTATGATAAATAATAAAATAAATGATATGAAAAGTGCTTCGAATTAAAAACATTTTAATTCGAAGCACTTTAAATCTTTGTCGACTACTAAATCTTTCCAGTATTAAGAATTCCTAGATGTAATATTTGAGTTTCTGCTTTAACGCACCATATTTACCTTCTGAATAAGAATATTTCTTCCTCAAGTACAAGCTCTGAAAAAAAGAAACCAATAATTTGAAATTTATACTATAGAGTTGCAACGATATATGTAAATCATTAGCATTGCACACATACCTACATCATGGGTGACTGTAGTACCATCTATAAACTGTAGTACCAAAATAGGACTGCCAATTTGAAGTGTAACATTCATATTAATTTGCGTAAGCTGTGAAACTATACCTTGTAGAAAGTATAGAGTGTCTCTCTAGAGAATTTTTTAGTTCGATAGATTAAGAATTGTAACGTATAACTGTAACTGTGCTAAATGTGATGTTTATCTGAAATTGCTGGAGGTTGGAATAAAAGTCGAACCCACCGGATCGATTGCCCCCACCTCATTCTACCAATGCATGCAATGACAAGCATATGGTGCGCATGGCAGTGATAAATTGGCTTAACCAAACTACGACACAAATTTACTCAGTTACGCATCATCTGATGTCCCCTCTTACCAATCGATGGTGTTTGCAGCTAAGTGGAATGTCTACAAGGAGTTCATTATTTCATTTACCCCTAACTCAAAACTACCAGTGTTTGTGCCTCCAGATAAACGATGGTTATTTACAACGTAACTGAAGGACATCTTAATTAATGAATTCTTCTTCTGCCTACAACTACACAATGCTTGTATTCGAGTAAAAAAAAAACAACTTGGTGAGAGACTACAGGGTTGGTACGTTATGAATCGTCCCACTAGTCCTAAATCTAGCATCATGGGTGTAATGGATTTTATTTATAGATCCTTTTAATATACAGACAGAGCTATATCTCTAAAGCACTGTAACCCATACCATCTCTAAAGTACAGTATTGCTTTTTTTATACTTTCAGCGCTTGCCATCACTTGTATTCCAAGCGGATAATGCACGGTTACACGTGGCACACAATGTTCAAGAATCTTTCGCTACCCAATTAGACATAATTACTTCCTTGGCTTTCTTATTCTCCGGATCTATCACCAACAATAAACGTGTAGTCAATACTTACATAACTACTGATTCGCGAATTACAGCACTCCCTTCTACACCAAATAAAACTTTGGCAATATGAGAAAGCAGATTGGATTGGTTTACCGCAAAGATACATCCAAAGTTTCTTTGATTTTATGATACGGCAGCGGTTACACAATAAGGGTGGCTACATTAACTACTGATTTTGTAACAGGTTAAATAGATCGTAGTCGCAATGTCCTCCAAGGGAAATGATATCCTTGGGGGATGGTGGGTCAAGTATTGAGGTATCTTCTGATTTTTAACTACAAAGACTCCAGTCCAACTGTTTCCATCAAACTGATACAGCCCAATTATGTATGATATCTCAACAAGGAACTATGATGGTGCACATACTACTGATTTTATCATCATTCACACTACACAAGAGGCTGTAACTTCATTCTTTGTATAACGTATCATTTGACAAGAAAATTTTGCTATAATATATTTGGCCTTCTTTGGTGTGGCTTATTGAGACACCAATAGTATATTTCTCCCCTATTTGTAAGTGATCCTTTATCAATCATAACTATGCAAAAGAGGTAGATAATGTGAATAAATATGATTTCTGGGTTTTGAAAACTTGAATCAAATAAATTTTCTACATATTTGTGTACAAACTTGCGTTTAATTTACAGTTTTATTAACAGAAAGTTATATTTATTGACTAAATTAATTTTGATGTAATTTAACAGATAATTAGCGTTTAGGTTTGAATAATTAGTTGCTAATAATAGTTTTGTAGAAATATTGTCTTATTTATACACACACACACGAAGAAAAATCTGACATATTTTTAATCATACAATACACGATTTGCCGAAATTATAATTTTTATTGATTTTTAACAATACATCATATATATTGATAATATCAGATTTAAGCAATATGTTAGATTTTAATGCATTGAATTCTTTTAATTTAACTATTCAGCAACATGTTAGTAATTAGATTTTAAACTGTTATTTTTTAAGGGATGCAAATGTTTGATCTATGGTAAAAATGCTTCATGTTTTAATCTTAAATTTTGTAATTTTCTCTTAAGAAAAGATTCAAAATAATAAATGCCTTTTCATGAGAAATTTATTACTATCCTACTCTAATATGGCGGCTGAGACCTTCTCAATTAATCATATAGAGTTGAAAACACAAGAGGACTTAAAGATAATAAATTAATACTGAATATCATTTATTTAGAATGTTTTTTAGCAAAAAGTTTGTATTTTTTCAGATCAAACTTCGCATAGCTTTTTTTTACCAATTGTAAAGAATAATCACATCATTTAAGTGTTATTTTCTACTCCTAGATTATTTTATTGAAGGTAGAATCTATTTACTACAAAGTTACTACAAGATGTTAAAGATCATAAATATTCTTAATGTTCGAAATAATCTCTCTCTCTCTCTCTCTCTAGCATTTAAAAAAAAGTAACTCCATTATTACTTCACTTAAATAAAACAATTTTATCAATCAGACTTCATTTATAAACAGCATCCTTTAATGCTTCCCGTCTATTGTCACTCAGATTCCAGCCACGCTCATCAATAACCATTTTCAAATAATAAAACTGTTGCCAAAATACTTCATACTAAAGTAAAACGTTTTGAATTTTATTATTCCTTTAATTGCTGTTACATCAAAAAATATAATACTTTTTAAAATAAATTAAAATAAAAATTTTAATTTTAGTAATATAGAAATCATTATAAAGAATTAAAATTTTTTCACATAATTATTTATTAGAATTTATACTAATGAAAATCAACCTTAACTTATCGTTTGCGACATAATTTGAATAAACTTGAAAAGTCATTAAGTATTTCATCGTTTATACTCGTAATAGTATATATTTCAGGATATTTCTGATATTTATTTAAATTTTAGGGTGGATATTTTTGTTTCAGATTGTATTTTTAAGCTGTATTATAAATTTTTTACTGTATTTTAAATTTTCCATTTAAAGTGTTAGTTTTCTCATTATTTTATTATTTATGAAACAAGATTTTTTTTTTGTATTTTTCGCATGATAAAATATTTAAGTAATGCAAGCAAACAAAAACACCAACAAAAGAACTAAATTTTTAAAATTAATGTATTTAGACATTTATCTTATGAAAAACCAATCTAGTCTTGCTAATTGGTTTTAGACTCTAAAAAGTTATATTTTTAAATAATGAAATTCAATTCAATTTTCTTGAAAACAACTGAAAATTTAAGCATAATTTATCAACTTATAAACTAAATTAAAAATAAAACTTACAATGCAATACATGTAATTTTTGTGGTAATATTTATTGGAATAAAACATGAAAAATATTCTTTTGAATTATTAAAAGTAATTTCCATCTATGGGAATGGTTCCATATAAGAGATGGTAAATAGCAGCTGTTTTAAAAGTCTTAACATTTATTGCAAAATTTATAATATAATTTATTAAAGCTTTTACAATAACTACTACTTTGACTAACAATCAACAGACTTTTAACAAAAACTTTAAACCATTTTGATATTTTTTTTTACTTTCAATATTTGTTATCATTATAGTAGAACTCATTAAAACTGTTTTATAATAAATTATTGTGATGCCTTAACACTTTTTTAAATGTAGACTGTTTTACATAAAATCGCTTATTCAGAGAAACAACTCATGAATATTTAGAGATGTGAAAAAATTTTGTTGACAATGTTAAGTTTAAGGAGAAAGCTTGACCTTTTGTTACCCGAAAAATAATTTGAATTTTGTTCAATGACATTTTTCTGGAAGACATATGACCAAACTCACTTACATCATCACACCTTTGATAAAAGCAAACACCAAGATTTAAAAATAAAATAGATCTAAAACAAATTTACCACGCCAACTATAAATCATATCATTGTACCGCGTTCAATGTTCTATTACGAAACCATGTGACCTAGGCATTAATCATGGAGCATTATATTTCAGCAATTCTTTTTTCTGTTTAAAAAGGAATATTTTAATCGAGATACTTTATTGTAATCCTTGCCCATCTTTATAAATTATTAACAATTTGCATAAAGTTCATTTCTGTGGGCAGTTAGGAAAAATTGAAGTATTAAATATTCATTATAAGTCGAAAAATACCTTCATGTAAAATGGTATCCAGTGTAATGTTAAAATATAATGACATCGACAAATTGTTCTGGTAAATGAAAGTTTACTAAATTTGTATTATAAAAGATGCTAAACCTACATCATGTTATATTTTTTGACATGTTATAAAAAATAAGAATACCTTGAAATAAACGTGAACAATTTTGATTTTGAAGTCTACTATTTCTGATTCCTCTTAAAAAGTTTTTCTTAGTTTATTTGCATAATATTTTTCTTTTTACATGCTTAAAAATATAATTATACAACAAAGATTTACTGATTGCTGTAATAAAAATAAATGTAAATATTCGTGGAATTTATTAGGATTTTTATTAGTTTTATTTTAACTGTATATTTAGATAAAAATAAAAATTAATTCATATTTATTTTCAGAACAAAACTATTAATCTTAAGCGATTGAGTACTCATTGTTATGTTTTCTGGAAATTTCCAGACAAAAAAATCACATAATATTTCAGCAGAATTCCAGATAAATGTCATTAAAATACTTATTACTAATTGTTGGGCAGGAAAAGCTAATAGATTGAAACGAAATTAATATTAAATTGTTTTTAATTATAGCCTAATTATTAGATATTCAGGTCAAGAACTCAAAAACTATGGTGAAAAAGAAGTAATTTTTTGAAATTTCCAATCTGTTATTGATGTTATTAAGAGGACATTTATCTAGGATTCAGTTTGTAAAGAGATTAAAGTTTCAAATATGCAAGAGATTAAAAATGGTTATCTAGGTGGAATCTTTTATTAAAAAATAAACTGAAGAATTATCATAATTATGCTTACGTATGGCATACCTAAAATGGACTTAGAAAAATACTGATTTGTTTATTTTCTTTTAAAATTATCGAAAGAATTGATATTATCAAATTTTAAATGCAATTCCTGTTAAAGTTTTGATTATGTTTCAAAAGAAATAATAACCAAGCAATTACAGTATATTTCTTTTAATTTTCTTTATCTCAATCATAACATTAAATTTCAATGATAGCGCAAAACTTTCATCACTTAAATAGAGAATAACATTTTCTCTGACTTAATTGATTAATTTAAAATTATTGAGAAAACAACAATACAGAGACAAAGAAATAAAAAATTATTTTCTTGATAATTTTTTAAATAGATTAAAAATTTATTTCTTGTTTTTTATAAATATATAACTTTTTCCTTATATATATATGTGTGTCTGTAAATGTGAAGATATATATTTTTTGTTATAAATTTTTCTTACTTCTCTGACCGTTTCAGTTAGGTCAATTTTTTTTTTTTTTTTGTATGTTTTTCCTCTCTCTTCATAACTGTAACTATCTCCCTTTCGTCTCGCAGCTGTGTTGAACATGTCTTGAGGTGGCTCACAACTCCAGCGGCCTTTACCAATAAGGAGATATACTCGAGTCTGACGAAAAATGAATTCAGATTCATAAAGAATGCAATGGTGTCGGGATGTCGTACGGATGTACTATCGAAAAACAGAGCGAAAGATCGACACTGAGGCCAAGACTCCTTTGATCAAAGGCGATGCCACCATTTTTTATGGTGTCTGGAGTACAGGAGTGGTCCAATTCTTTCGCAAGGTGTGGCGCTCAATATCTTGATACAGAGCAATATGTCTGCGATACAGATCTTCTTTCTCCTGTGCTAACGATACTAATTATTGTACTAATCATTACATGTATTCTTAATTACTACAAGACTGGTGAAAGATTCTAGAGTGATCAGCGAAATTGACAACAAGCAACAATCACCTTGTTTTAAATAACAATATAAATATTTATTAACACTTTCTACTTCAACAAAGATGTTATTATCCTATAGCTTTTCAGGAAAGACAAAATTTAGGAGCTAGCGCTCATCAAGATCTTCTTGTGAGATTATATTTTGTGCAGACTGCCTTTCTTATTCAACTGTACTGTACAACTGTACTGTACAACGAGGAGCTTCATCATCAGGTGATGATGAAGCTCCTCGTTGTGACTTAAAACTTCTGAGGTTACCACGGCACCAATTTTGTTGAGGAGTTCATAAGATAAAAAGTTAATAAAAATTATTTATAAAGGGTTAATTAGTAAATTTACATTTTACATAAATGATATTAGAAATATTAAAGTAAATTTATGGAAGTTAAAACCTTTGGAAATAAAAGCGACATTTGAACTTGTAAATTGAGATAATACTAATAAAGTGCCTGCCAGTTAAAATATAATAAATGAATACAATCTATAAATTTAAACTCAATCATTTTATTATCGAAATAAGATTGAACCAAAGAAAATACTGCACACTTTAATCTGTTAAGAAAGTTATGAAGATAAAATAAAATTAAACTTTTCGGAAAACATCATATGTGAATGTATACAAAAAATATTTAAATTGTGAGGATAAAATATTTTAAGGAAAAATGGAAAGAAACAAAGTTATCAATCACACATCTGTGTTCCTTGGAAGGAGAAATAGCTAGAATACAGGTATAAGTAGGAACGGAAAAATTTAAAAGTTGATCTGCTTGAATTTGAACTTCTCACAGACTGAAGAAGTTATGATAGATAGGCATTTTAACACCAGTACTTCTAAATATGAAATTCGATCAACTAATTCAAAATGGCATGACAAAATAGCAAAATTCTTTGATATCATGATTTTAATAATCATCTTTTTGTCAAGGTAAAAACAGGAGAATTCTTCTGACTCTCAAGATATATGAGGTTTTTTTCCGATTTTGCATCTTTTGTATGATAGATTTTCTTGTAAGGTTATCACTATTTCACCACTTGTTACTTTAATTGAAGGAACACTTTAATTTCGTTAACTTTCTTTTTGTGTTGTCCACCCACATTCTCCTCGTTAATTGCTCCTTTAACCCTTTTAAAAATAGAAAGTCAAATTCAAACTTATAATTTGAATGCACGGTAAGATAAAAAAAAAAGGTTTATGAAGGTAGGAAAAGGAATTCAGCAAAAAGAAAGTTAGCCTTAGTAAGGCAACTAGCAAAGAAAATAAAGTATGGCAAAAATTATAATATCACAATATATTTTATAAAAGGTAATTTCAATTTTCTTATAGAAGTTCTCATAAGTAGTTTTCCTATAATCATTATTACTAGTTACTGTATATACCACAGTACTGTATTATAATATTACAATATATTTCTCATAAAAGTTAATTTCAATTCTCTTATAGAAGTTCTCATAGATAGTTTTCCTATAATCATTATTACTAGTTACTGTATACCACAGTACTGTATTATAATATTACAATATATTTCTCATAAAAGTTAATTTCAATTCTCTTATAGAAGTTCTCATAGATAGTTTTCCTATAATCATTATTACTAGTTACTGTATATACCACAGTACTGTATTATAATATTACAATATATTTCTCATAAAATTTAATTTCAATTCTCTTATAGAAGTTCTCATAAGTAATTTTCCTATAATCATTATTACTAGTTACTGTATCATAGAATATTATCTGACTTCTACATACGTTCTTAAAGGTGTATATCTGTGATTAACATAATTTAGTTTTTTTAATTTAATGTGAGGAATTCGTATCTCTAATCTCTTTCACAGGATATTGAAGGATAATTTAAGTTTTTTACTTTACATCGAGTTATGCAAAAAGATTCAAGTTATCAAGCTACTTTGCAAGAAAGACATAAGAAAATTGATTTCTTAACCAAATTGTTACTCTAATAATGATGAATAACATCATTCCTGCTATGACTCCAACGTTCTGTGGTAGCTTCGACATTAATCATGATGAATGATGCTTCATCATTTTTCATCTTTGTGTTTTCACACCGAAGAATATTTTAATCATAAAGTTGTGTTGCTTGTTTTAAGTTATTACTTCTTGCTAAATTATTTGCATGTCGTTTTTTTCCCTCAATGAATCTGTAGTTCAGGACTGTGAAAAATGCAAATTAATGATAAAAGATTTATATGCGTGTGAAAACTTTGGATTTTTAAGTGATTCGACAATTTAGTTTTAATTGTTCTTTATCATTGATTAGTGAAGCAGTTTTATCTCAACAATTAGATTCTTTGTTTAATTTATTAATTGTTTATGTAATTAATAAGATTACTATAAAGCCGCAGGAGGAATTATTCTGAACTTAAAAAAAGTATCTGTGATTTGATTGTCTATGATTTTTGCACTTAAATCTAAAGAAAACACCTTAAATAATTAATAATTCTGATATTTCTGGTATTAATCCACTAATCCGATACAAAAGTTAATGAATATTTTCAGCAAAGATTAAAAGTATATTGAGTGAGATGAACTACATAAACCAATCTTTCTTTAAGAATGCAATCAAGAGTTAAGAACATTTCTTACGAATATGATTTGAATTCGCGTTTTGATTTTCCATCTACAGTAAAGGAAGACACTAAGAAGACTGTACTATAAAATCTCGTTGTACACAGGCTGCATTCTTAAGTAATTACTAGATATCATTATCACCGCATACTTTTTTTATGTCTTTTCCACTATCATCTGTAATTATATTCGTTAGTACGCTACGCTTCCAACTGCTTATTTCTGTAAGGTGGTAGCAATAAATACGGTCAGCTGAGTGTAAATTTTCACCATGGTCAGCTAATAATGTTATCGACATTTTATACTATTGTACACAAACAGAATAATTTATTGAAGCCGTTCCGAATCATTTTAGCAAACGCAAGCCCACTATATTATCTTTGGTTGTCATGTATCAAAGTACTAACTTTCATGTCAGGAAAGCGAACTTATTTCTTAGATGATTAACGCAACTATATGAATTTCATCATATAAATATTGATCAAATGGATTTGATGTTTTTATAACAAGCATTTCGATAGCTATTGACATTCTATGTTTTTGAATTCATGACAAGAAATTAAAAGCTTCGTTACAATAGTTCGTAAATAAGACATCACAGAATGTAATTCAAATGATACATAAAAAACCAAAAACAGACAATTTAAAGTTTTTTTTTTTTTGTGCGATGAATCTTAATACAAATTTTGAAGAAATTTACTATAGTTGATCGTGTAAAATTTCTTCTAATCATATTTAAAATAGCTTTCGCATTGTTTCCAAGGAATTTTCATTGCATCGCAGAAAATAGCCCGTTGTGCTATTATACAAATGACGTGCTAAAAATTTGCATCTGAAGAATTCTCGATTGATAAATTCTAGGCACAGGATTATGATAAAATAATTATATTATATATATAAGCAATTACCCATTCCTTTAAAACATATATTTTAATATCCGAGAATGAATAAACTAACTCTAAAATTTATAGCAAGACTTATTTTCTGACAATTTTGCAGATATTCATAAGAAATTTTCATAGATATTGGAATGTATTTTTATATTGCAACGAAAGGAATAAGGAAAAAAAATTTAAAACGTCAATCTCTGATGGCTTGCTGACAGAAATAAGAAAAGCAACCTCCGTTTCTTGTAGCCCAATAAGAATTCAAATTGAACATAAGAACATTCGTCCCTAAGAGAATGGACCTACCTCAAACAGTTTCATTTATTTAACATATAGCTTTTTGTCATTTAAGTATTAAAAATAAATGAATCGTAGATTGTTTTAGTTCAGTCTTAGTGTGAAATATTATTGGGTTGTTCGGAAAGTCATTTCGTTTTTCATTTCATGAAAAACGTGCAACAAATAAATATTGTATTGCATTGTACATTGTTCATTTTAGTCCAATAGCTTTTACCATCTTTCTGGTAGTAGTAAGATTCCACAGTCACAAAGTGGTTGGTTTTTACTAGCAAAAAACTGCTCCATGAAGGAAAAACGAATTTACTTTCCGAACAACCCAATATTTTATTATGAATAACATTATAAATGTATGTTTAGTTAAAATTTAAAATCTTTGGTTTCAATAACAAACTTAAGCAAATCATTTACAGTATACTTTTGAATTTAAGAAGTGTCGGATCGTTTGATTCTCATAAAAACATAAATTATAAGTATTTTTTAAAGAATGGAAGACATATGACCTTGAACTGAACTCAGATTTTTTTGCAATTTTCGTCATTGAAGAAACATCTTTGAATCTTTACTCTAAGCCAATTCTAAGGCTGTAAAGATTACATAAAAATGATTATGAACTTGGGGTAATAAATAACGCTAGAAAAGAATTACGCGAGAATTTATTGGGGGAGCATGGGGTGTTGCTGCATCATCAGTTCGCAAAAGCTCACCTATCATCTTTACCTACCGCGAGGCTGTATTTTTGAAGCAAAATTGGCGGTATCAAAGCCTTGCTTGACAGTAATAAAAGCCCAAATGATTACTGTACCCAATTCTCTAAGCTTATAAAAAAAAAACCGTGATCATCCTCAACAGCGGAAGATTCGTAATAGCAGCCTCATATTTTCAGTTAAATTGATGTAAACGCAGTGTTAACTGTTGGGCTAAAAAGGCAGATATGTATTTTCCTGAAAAATAATATAATGAAATAACGTAAAGGAGGGCTACAAGCGTCACTTTCCAATAGCTTGGAAGAAATACGGAGGACACGATTTGGGGAGGAGTCAAATAAACGAAACTCTTTCTTTGTATTTAAACTACCTGAAAAACAATTGTTTCTTCAGCATTAAACTATTCGCTTTTATTTCACAGCTGTTAAACCAAAAATCGAGGTTTTTAACATGAAATAATATGAAATTAGTTTCTGAATTATAATTTATGACACATGATTCACACAATGTAAAATATTTGTGGGAAAGAAAAGTTAAATTTTTATATAAAGTCAAATAACTGAGTTCATAACTGAATTTTAATATTTGCAATATAATTACTAATAATTCTAAAACTAATAGAATTTATTGGAAAATAATATTACATGAAAATAATTATAGATAATAATAAAATTTTGTCCCCATTTGATTTTAGGAGAGGTGCTGAAATTATTTGTTTCATACTTACATTATGTATTTTTAGCTTTTTTAATTCATTAACAAAACAAAACAACCAGGATAATTAGAGATGACTGTTTTTCAAAATTTCTGTAATAATGTCATCATATATTTATCATGTTGTTTCTTGAAACCAAACATTGTTGTAACTTTTAATATTATTAACCATAATTTGTCAATATGTTGTTAAAATAAATTTGAATGGTGAATTTTAAAATCATATAATTAAAAGAGTATATATCGAAATTAATCAGTTAGTAAGAAATGCTAGTTTTTCTTTGGTATTGATCATTCAGTATTTTCTCGATTGAGATGAGTCAAATAGTTATAAATAATTACCTAAATACTATGTTTTTTCATCGAAAATGTAGCCAACATTCATGATATTAAATATATTTTTACAGAAGATCAAGTTATATCAATGAATGATTATACAATTTATATTTTTATTGCTAATAGTTAAAATATAATCTTCCTGAATTATACATCAAGAATTCCCTACAACATATTATGCACATTTCAACTATCTAATTTTACTGTACAAAGTCAAAAAATGTCAGGAAAATATGATTCCATCTCTTTAATATAGATCCAACATATATAGAAGAAACAACCTGATCTCCTGATATCAGATAATATGTGCGTAATATTGTTAGAAAGGCAAATACACATGTAAACAATAAAACTTGAATTAAGCCATTGAACTTCCTTATGGTTAATCACATTTCCAATAGGGTACCAAGTGTACTTTCTTAAGAATTATATTGTGAAGAGTGGATTATATTGAGAAGAATCAGTAATTAGAAGATTGTGTGTGTAACTATATCGCATCGGATGAATTTCTCCATTTGAACAATAATGTTGGTCTTAAATCATATTAGCATCTTATGACAAGTAAATGAAATTGAAGTAATGGTATGAAAAACTTTTTTCTCTTATTCACCGTATCTCTGACAACATATATAATACATTTGGAACCTTACATAAATATGTATATTGCTCAACTATTCTTACGGAGTTAATAATGACAAAGATGGAAAAAATATTATGCTGTTATCTGAAATATATATTGGACTATTACAATGAAAACACGGTTTGGGAAGTAGATTGCTCTACGGTTATTTTTGTACGCAAGGACTCATTGAACTGGGACAAACAATTTGAAGAAGACTCTATACCATTGCAATTCCGGTATCAAAGGTGAGAATTAAACCCATGGACTGTTGAAATCAAGAACAAATTGATAGCCATTTAGCTGACTATGGTAAAAAACTGGCTATTGAAACTATGGAAAAAATCTTTAAGGTTAACGTGATTTTTCCAAATAGGCGTGTACCTTTTTAATGATCAAATAAGACATCTTTATCAAAGTAACAAAAGAGATTTTTTACCTTTCTGATAATCCTTGTTCTTTATGTAACATTTTAAATGAATAAGAATCTCATTTATTAGAAAGAAGTATTTTGATTTACATCACAGTTGAAGTTAATAAATATTTAATAAATTACGTGTATGTATCACTCAAAGACCCCTTAGCAATCAAAATAAATTTTAAAATATCATGCAAATAAAACATTATATTTTATTGATTGAAATTTTAATTACGATTCTAAAAGGGAGAAAATGACCAAGGTAAAGAATATTAAATATTTCTATTCTTGCCAAACAACATTTAAAAAAAAAATAGAGAGAGAGAATTATTTCATTATTAAAAAGTACTTAATTTCTCATATAATGATAAATAATTCTTAAAATCAGTAACATGCTTTATTTTTCATATTCAAAAGCTGCATAAGCTGCTTGCTGTAAGCAAACCGCATTGAAAAATATATAAGACAATTACATATAAAAATATATAATAATAAAATGCTTCAAACAGCCTTTAGAAACAAATCTTTATTGTATATATATGATGTGAACAGACAATAACATGATGTAAAGGAAAAAATTGTGTTTTATTAAAATATATTTTATTTACATTATTGAAAGTAACTCTGATTCTATTTTTTATTTTCACTTATAAATTTGTTATTTATTTTTTTCAAAAATATTTTAGAATTATTTCAGTAAAAAGTACTTAATTTCTCATATAATTATATATAATTCTTCAAGTCAATAGCATGCTTTATTTATCATATTCAAAAAATGTGTATAATAAGCAAATCGCATTGAAAAAAATATACAAGATAATTACATATAAAAATAAATACAAATAAAGTGATTCAAACAGCCTTTGGAAACAAATCTTTATTGTATATATATGTTGTGAACAGACAATAGCATGATGTAAAGAAAAAATATTGTGTTTTATTAAAATATATTTTATTTATGTCATTGAAAATAAGTTTCCTTTCATTTTTTATCTTCACTTATAAATTTATTATTTAACTGGCTTATAAAATATATCTTTATTGTATAATAAGCAAATCGCATTGAAAAATATACAAGATAATTACATATAAAAATAAATACAAATAAAGTGATTAAAACAGCCTTTGAAAACAAATCTTTATTGTGTATATATATATATATATATATATGTTGTGAACCGACAATAGCATGATGTAAAGAAAAAATATTGTGTTTTATTAATATATATTTTATTTATGTCTTTGAAAATAAGTTTCCTTTCATTTTTATCTTCATTTATAAATTTATTATTTTTTTTAATTGGCTTATAAAATATATCTTAAAATTTACAATATGACCTTTTTAATATACTGGTATGTAATGCAATATATATATATATATATATATATATATATATATATATATATATATATATATATATATATATATATATATATATATATATATATATATGTATGTATGTATGTATGTATGTATGTATGTATGTATTTATAGCTGATCTAATATATGTGGCTTATTACATTAGGTATCAGATTCACAACTATCATCTTGTAACTCATTCCGCAATAATAAAAGCACACGTGACTTATTCAAGCTTACCAGACAGATAGGGGGATAAGCCTTCGTGGTAGACCTACAGCTATTCGGTGAGGTGGTTTTCAAAAGGGACTAATGCAGTAAAAACTCGCTGAACCATGCCTATCTACAGCTCCCCTTGAATGTGGGATGTTCCTCATGGAGATGGGACATGGTGAATATATTCACTGAAACAAGATACTGCGAACATTGGTAGTTGAATCTTTGGGGTTTTGTGCTTACTAGAATTAGGATGCGATGAGTGTTCACCATTTAATATCTATTCAGATTTGTGAAGATTTCATTGAACAAACAATAGTTTAAACATAATTTTAAAAGTGCTTACATATGTTTTCAGTAAATAATCTGCAAAATCGGTTATCATCTGGCTTAATTGAAAACTTATTAGTATTTTATTTATTTTTTTTATCGGAAAAATGTTTTAACTATCAAAAACGAAAAAGAAATAGTACTGAACAATTTTTTTCAATAAGAAAATTTTCTTCTTTTTAACACGTAATTTATAACATTAATTATGAAATGTATTCAAAACACATTTATAATAAATCTGACTAATATAATAATTCAATGCTGTTTCAAAGTATCTGGATTAGGTAAGTGGTGAAATATCAAGCATCTTCCTTGAGATAATTATGCGAGTTCTTAATTCACATAATATTGAAAATGAGCATTTAACAATATTTTACATTAATTGGAATACATTAATTCGTAAACAATGATAGTAAGATTTTAGTACAAGCGTAGGACATCCGTCATTCCACCACAAATCCGTTAATAGAGTCATATTTTGTTATTATCTCAGAAGAAAGGGCAGAGAAACACGGAGAAAAAGAAATATCAATGCCGAAGTGTGTTTTGAGTCCGAGACCACCTGCTTAGGAGTCAGGAACGCTAACCACTCTGTCATTGGTTTGCATACCTAGAAAAAATCAACGCTGGTACTGGTACTGAAAGTGAAATATTTCAAAAACCCTCAATAACACAGCACATAACAAATATTTTTTTTGTAAGCTGTAATTCCTTATGAGAATTATACATAATGGCAGAACACGATAATTGGCACATAATTCGGGGAGATAGCTCTTTAATAATAACTGGAAATCGATTTTCAGTTTGTTGTTCTAGTACCCACTCGACGACTAGTAAATTCTTGTTTTGCCTCTAGAACTTTCATAATATAGCTCTCTTACATCTATTTATCAGTCTACAATGATGCCATTTTTAATACATACAAACATCATTATTTCATAATCTCCTATTTTAGAAAAATCAGAAAACAAAAATTAGTACCCTTGACATATTATTGTTTTTCTTATAATTTTATTCTTACTTCAAGGGCAGACAAATTTGTGCCTTTTAAAGCTGCAGTCGTAATAATTCAAATTCCTTTTTCATCTTTAGCTATATTATGATGTTACACTAAAATTCTCCAGAAAGACAAGTTTTTTTAAAAAATGATCGCAAATTAGCATTTTTTTACTACAATGCTCAAAAAATATCCTTGAATAACGAAATTTTATTCGAAAGTGAGCAGGATGTAGAAATGCCAGGGCAAAGTGATCCTGTCCGATTCATCACACATCATTGCCATCAATCATCCGGCAGGAACGACGCTTCTGTTGGAGATCTCGGTAAGATTTTGATACCGTGTTTTTTATTACCCCCATGGTCGTCAGAAACGAGCAGAAGACATGATAGGAGGCGCTAATTTTCATTCGTCACGTTTCTTTTCCAGGGATTGAGACGTGATGGAAGGGGTCGGTCAACAGTGATTGACCCCCAGGTAACCTTGAGTTCATGGTAAATTTCACATAAAGAGGAATTTTTCGGCAGTCGATACAATCCTGCACGTCCCTCAGTAAAAGGCAAAATAGGCGATAAAATATTGTTTTTGAAAAGTTTTTTTTTATTTTTGAAGTTTAGGATCACCATGAAAAAAAGTGACATTTTTTATTATCATCTGCCACTTAGGATAGAGTTGTCAGTTTAGAAAGCTTTTGAAGGTTAAGAAGGATTTTCTAAGCCTATTTGACACAGTTGAGAACCATTTCCTTGTTATTGGTGATATTATGTAGTGAACAAATGGACTACTTTTGTAATTGAAATGTTAAGAGAAGGATATTAATCTAAGCAGAAACAAACATTGAGATATCGTTGCCAACCTACGTTCTTTAGCTTAGCGGTTAGGAATACATATCTTCTCATTATCATATCGGGAAAATTTCAAGTAGGGAATGCTAGTTTTAAATCTTATAGTTAACTACAAATGTATAAGAAATAAGTACATTTAAATTACAAATTATTGGGCCTGGTATAATTTGAATCTAGGGCACTCATTAACAATTCCTCTTACTATCATCAAATTCCATCATCTTATACATCATAAAATCCCTAATGCAATTCTATTACAAGTAGCAATATTTTTTTAATAAATATACAAATGTATTACTATATAGTCTCAGGGAATTTATGAGAATGCAATAGCTACTTACAGAGGTACATGAGATATGGTAATATTCATGAGATTGATAATTAAACTATGTTTATGTATTCATAAGACAAAACTAAATATGGTACACTTGTCGTTCTCATGAATATTACCATATTTCTTTTAAAATTACATATTTCTTTTACATGTATTCATAAGATATATGTAAAAGAAATATGTCTTGTTAGTATCTCCAATATCTATTCTTCGAAGTAGATTTAAGTCGACCTGACAGCCGAATAGTTGATGTTCTGGAAATCAGTTCAATAATTCGTGGGTTTGATTTCCACCTTGGGCTTGAATGTTGTTATTTTTAAATGGATCGACATTTTTAAGTGGTTACCGGACCACTTAAAAATGTTAATCCCAGTCTAACTGGCTTTTGCGTGCGAAAATTGACCTTTGAGTAATAAATATACAAATTAAACGAAAAAGTTTAAATTATTTATGCGTTCTAGTTGATTGACTGTTTTTTTCCCCTTTATTTCATAGCACTATAGCACGGGGTGAAGTCTGGTTTGTTCAACATTTTCAAATAACGAATAAATATTCAACATTATCCAAAAACAATAATAAACATAATAGAGTTTTTACAAAATATTAAACAGCAGTTAACACAACTATTTAAAGGCATTAACTGTGATGTAAATCAACAGCAGAGTAAATGACTTTACTTTCAAGCAAGGACTAAATCTTAAAAAAATTAAAGCGAAAATATTTACTTAAATATTTTAAATATATATGGATTGTTTGTGTATTTTTCACCACAAAGATGATCAACAATAAGTTGTGTATTGAATTAAAGATCAAATATTAAGCAGTTTAAAACAATAAACTTTTCAATTGCTTAGAACTTAGATGTAGTAGAAATAGAATAATGTTCCTCTCTCTCTTTTAAAAAATGGTATTTAACCGCCATATAAAACCTTATTATGCCAACAACAAGGAGTAAAACAAACTTATATTAGTATTATAAATACTCATGTCAGAGTCAAATAAGATATTGTAATTTAATTTTAAAAAGAAAGGATAAAATAATATGCAATATTTTTAATAAATTAAAAAAAATTTAAATTAAATGCAAAACAAAAAAAAATGGGCTAATGTTATAAATTTCTAAGTATATGAGTAATTCAACAATTAAAACACTTTTATACGAAATAATATCTAAATGACACTTCTGTGAAATAAATTTTTAAAAGTAAAATATAATGTGGTGTTTAAATTAAAAATATTGTATGCAAATATAGTAAATTTCCCACTTATATTTTTTTAAATTAATTATTATGGAATTTTTTTAAATACCAAATATCTCCTTTACATTGCTTACTCTCCCTAAACCAAAAATCAATATTAAAAATAATTACCAAGCAAAAATTAAAGAAAATGACATACTTTTTAAGTGAAAGTGTTGTTCCAATTTAACTTGCATAATATGTTTGAATGAGATCACACAAAAGGAGGACAACCATCATTTAGAGGTATTTATCATACATTTGCTTTGTTTGTAAAAATTGATATTTATTACAGAGACAGAATTATGAAAAATAGCAATTTGATTATTTAAATTCAATTTTATATATAAATATTTTGTCGTAAAACACCAAATAAGGATTTATTGTATAACTGTACTTAAAAGTAAGAATACAAAATGTTAAAAATAATAATAAAATTTCGAAAAAAATTTCTTTTCATAATTACACTATTATCTTAGAAAATTTGAATTCATAATTATTTTGTGTATACATAATTATAAGTAATTATGTAAATATGTATGCAACTAAATATTACATCGCATCTTTTGCGTAGAAAACTTATAAAACTATTTCTTTCATTATTTAAATGAGATGATTGAAATATATTTAATAATTTACTTTAAAATATATAGCTCAGATTTTATCAAGATTTATTAATTTTAAAAAGAGTAGCATAAACTTTCTTTAAAATCTACAAAAAGCACCGCCAAGAATTTTATTTTTTTAAAAAATTCGATATTAAAACTCTATTAATTTTCAAAATATATTTCTACAAATATTATAAAATTTGATAAGAATAAGACATAATTATCATGATTCAGATTATATATTTTGCCGTGATAAAAATAGCGATAAATCTTTTTACAAATATAAGCTGTGTTACTGCTGAAAAAATTTAATCATGTTTTTAAACAAATATTAATAAATATGAAAATAATTAATTGTTGTATAAATCGATCTTAAGAATTTGTTTTGAAATATATATATATATATATATATATATATATATATATATATATATATATATATATATATATATATATATATATATATATATATATATATATATATATATATATATATATATATATATATATATATATATACATATATATATTCCCCATTATAAGAATCTTATATCAAATCAATCATTATCATCAAATTATGAAAAACGCTATAATAAATCACGCATCACCATAATATAATACTAGAAAGCATGCTTTTATTAAGTGTAGGTAAAAATTGTATTCAAATTAAAATAGAAATTGAAAATTTTGTTTCGAAAGTTTGATAAATCATGTAAGAGCTGAACAGTAAGTATGTAATTTGCAGCGATTCATTAAACAAATACTTTTTTAAGTAAAATTACCAATAAATTTATATTTTAAAATTTTTCGAATTGCTTCCCCCATACTTTGTAATTTTTGGTTAATTATCCAATGTATGTACAAAAATATGCAAATAAATTTTAATATATGTCTGAAAATAAGCAGCATTGAAGCTCCTCTAAGGGAAGTAATAGTGTGTACAGTGGAAGGTACCAGGATGGATCCCAGCTTAAAAAGAAATAAATACCCAAATATTATTTTCCAATGGTTTCTGATATCACTTGTAGTGATCAAATATCAAAGAGTTAATAAATGGAAGAATAGAAAAAACACTGAAGTTGCATTGCTTAAGAGCAGTTGCCATGCATTGCGATATAAATAATATTATAATTCATAGCTTCAGATATTCATAGCTACGAAGCCTGTTGCTGTTGAGTAATACGAAAACAATTTTGTTTTCTTCGCCCACATTTCTGCTAGAAGATGCTTATAAATTTTCATGGTTTCCTCCATTGTGATACGTCAATTCAACTCGTTATTTGAGATTAGTTAGAAAACATTCATTATTTGTGAATAAATGGAAAATATGTACGAAATTTTGGAAAAATGTTTTGTAGCAGTCCTGAGCAATCAAATTATCCTCTACAGAAGTTCAATGATTACAGTATTCATTTAAAAGAAATATTCTCCTGTTGAATTCATTTAGTTAATAACTTGTCAATAATAAATATTCTCTCATTCCATTTAAAACGAAAATAATATAAAAAATATAAATGTTGAAAAATGAAGTGAATGTAAAAAATAAATGTTCCGTAAAGAAAAGTATTTCAAATTTTTAAGATATAATAAGGAGTTTTTAATAAATAAGTAAATATATTAAAATACTGGTTTTGATACGAAACTCTTTTTTTAAATTTTTATAAACAAAAATAGAATAACCAATGTTTGAAAGATCCATAAAATGACACTCAATTTCGAAATAAACCCTTTAATTACAATGTCTAATACTTTAATATTACTTTTCTCTTTTTAGGAGGGAACTACCAGAATACACAAAAAATAGCACAACAATTATGTAGTAAAAAATAATTGAACCTTCGAAAGATACCTACAATTATTTCATCTCATGAAATTTGCTCTGTTTTCATTCTTGCAAAATAATAGTCACTGCGCTCCATTAGTAACATACTAATGTAACTGTAACCGAGAAACCATTAGTGGCAGCCTTACCTGATTTCCATTACAAATTTACTCAAGGTTTCGCACCAAAGCAAATCTTCCCATTTAAGGGGATGAACCGAAAAGGGGAAACTTAAGCTTACGAAATACTCACTTTTTCTTTTTGTTCTTTACCAATCAGGAATGTTCATCGTTGAGGCGTTGGAACTCTCATTAATATTTTATTACTCAACTCTCCTTTTTATTTAAAATTTCATTATGATTATTATTGTTTTACTTTTGTCCAATTATAGTTTCGTACAGAGGAGGGCGCCCGTTAAGGTTCAGGGCCAACGTGAGGCTTGTATTAAAGTCCGGTAAATCGCCACTCACGGACCCTGGCCTTTTAATGGAAATGCGTGATCACGAAGCATAATTTGGAAGATGCTCGACTCTGTGTGCAAGAATTTTTTTTTTCCCACTCCCTTCCAATCTGAACTAGGAAGTATGCAGTAACTTTACATTTTCAAAGGATTTTCTTCTTAATGGTGGACACTTCTCATTATATTTCGAGTTTTATTTTTATTTTATTTTTACTCGTTAAAACTTTGCTTCTGTGCCTTTCTCAAAGAATAACTTAATGGTATAAAAGAATCAAAAATAAGCTGCTTTTGGGTTTTCTATGCACTGAAAACTGCTTGAATTACGCAAAAGCGTACTGCGGTGGGAAAAATTATGGGGGTCATTAGACGAAAATATATTTTCTGAATCCGCTTTTTTGAATGCTTTTAAGAAGATCTGATAGTTAGAGCAGTTTCGACTTCGGACAATCATGCAAATAAGAGTTTAACTTTATGGATTAGTTAAGAGCTGTAACGTGAAAAATGAGGAGATAAATTAGTTACTTAAATGCGTGCACTAGAATGTATAATATGCAATAAAATTAGTCATTTGACAAGCTTTGTACAAAAACGAACACAAATGAATTTTTAGTATAGTTAAATGCTATGAATAATCTTCTAAAATGCTTTTACGAGGATGATAATTTTTTTATTTAACTTTCTCCAATTTTAATAAAAATTGACATGTTTACTTCACTTTTGAATTCAGATTGAATTTATCACCTAAGATATTTTATTGGTCATAAAATTACGAAGTGCTTTATTATTTTAAGACATTTATTTACCTAGAAATATTCCAGAAAAAAATTTGTCTTAATAATAAAATCGAAATGAATATATGAGACTGATCTTGTAAAATTTAAATGTATGATGTTTTAAAAATGCGTTATCAGCATACAAATAAAAGCAATAATGAAAAGATTTAAAATATTACTAAAAAATATATTGTTATAATGATACATTGAACTTCTGCTAAAAAGTTTATAAAAGATTTATTTTTATTATAGTCACATACGTATGCAATTATTTTATAAAAATAAATAGTTTCTGTACTTATTTATGATATTCTCATAAATTATGATTTAAATACATCACCCTGAAATATTATATTTTGAAGTTTAATAATATTTTCTTTATTCGACTATATATGTATTCAGATTTGTTTTATTATTTTTAAAACTTTTGTCAGTGTTTTCGATGCATAACACTCAAAGTAATGATCAACAGTTTCCTTAAAAATCATGAAAAGTTGGTTAGTGATTTCTAAATCCACTGATCTAATGTTTAAAAAAAAAAAAAATCAGTCTTAATATTATAGATGAAAAAAAAATCAAGCAATATACTTATTGCTTCATATGTATTTTATTTTAAAGATATTTTACTTTAAATTTGATCACACACACACACACACAGTTCTCAGAATAAATTCATGAAATCATGTATATCGTAACCTACTGCAACAATAGCTTCATTTTTAACGCAATGTTTGGATTGATTGATTGATTGAGTAAATGCATTACGAGTTAATTTTAATTTTTAAAATTAAGTTATTCTTAATTCATTTAAAAAAAACATATCTCTTTCATTTTTTTTTTAAATTTATAGTCAACAATAATTTTTTCATTGCTATATTATTAAACATATTATCATTATAACATAAATACATTTCAAAAATAGTTTCTTGAAGTTCAAAAAAGCATTTTTTACTTAACTTTTTAATCTTTAAATGTCTTAAGCTGGAAATTTCATATCAAACTTTTTAATCAAATTAAATGTTTGCAGTTGGTTTATATGTGCCACCATTACGTAATGTTCATTTGAAAAAAAAAAAAAAAAAAAAATCAGAAGTCAAAATTGTCCAAATCACAAGACATTTCATTTTTCCACCTTATTCAGCGACTGATATATTTTTAGAAAAATTTTAAGAAATGAATCTTTGAAGTATTTTATTTTCCTGTGCAAATTAAAAATAGTTTTGCAGTAAGGGAATATCTTAATTTTACTATTAATTATTTTTAGCAAAGCAGTGCTTTGCTTGCAGAAATTCTTGCCGATTTTTTGAGAGAATCATATTTGATTTTTGGTAATACATATAAAAAATACATAAGAGTGATTTTTTTTCTCTATATTTTTTTACATTTTTTTATTTTATTCAGCAACTACATTTTTTTATTTTATTCAAAAAATCACGTGTCTAATGGTTGATAGACAGTATAACTTAATTATCAAAAGTTTTTTTTTTAAGCAAAGGAAACTAACTTTGCATCAAAATGTTATGGTTTTAAAATTGACAATAAGTTTTACGATTTCCTGTAACCATCAAAATTATGTGTGTGTGTGTGTGTGAATAACAAGATATATATATATATATATATATATATATATATATATATTATGTACAATAAAAACTTTATTTTTCTATTCTTTTTTAGCTTTTACGAATAGATTTTTTTAATTTTCAACATTGTAGAATCGAAAAATATTATATTAATCCTATATAAGATAAGTCGGACATAGATTCTCATAATGTAAATACAGTTTTTCATAATTAAACTTTTCCACAAAACTGATCAACCTTATTATATACTTATGTCCTTATTTATAAACATCATTACTTCTTAAATATTTATTTCAAGAGTTGAAACTGTTGGTGGGAGTTATTCTAACAGTTCGAAATGAAGTCAAAATTCAAAACCTGGAAATATCGTTTTCCATGCATTTTTAGCTCGCAGCAATGAATTTGTAAAAATACATGCATCAATTTATCAACAAAACATTTAGTGTGATTTGCAAAAATGTGTGAAAGGCTCAGTTTTCAAACATCTGCTGTGTCTCATCTCTTACCTGCGAAAACCCACTGAAAAAGCCCACACAGAGGTACTCACCTCTAATCATCAGGTGAGGCGTCACTGAAAAATCCCTTCTTAAATGAGGAGGGATATAACAGACTTTTCCCTAATATCCCTAATATGGATCCCTGAGCTCCACCTCCAGATTAATAGGTGGGATAAAACATCTGTGTTACGGTGTCTGAAAAGACTGTGGCCCAGGGATTTCCTTTTCTCATTAGGCACCTTTTTTTTTTACCATCCTGACAGGTGAAAAGACGAAGACAGTTCACAATAATAAAAGCTGTCAAATAGGATATCGATAAATTGCTTTAAAATACATAGTCTGTTGGAATGCTTGTAGATAAATGGAATAGCGGTGGACATGCTATGAAAGCGGTGAAAAATCTCAACTTAAACAATAGATAATAGCCATCTTCTGTGTAACTTCAACCGAAACTCTTAACATACAGATCTTGCAGAGTAAGATCCTGCTGCATTGTGAAATATTCCATTGTTTTATAATTACTACATTGAAAATACCTAGTTATTAAATACAATTTTTCATCAGGGCTTAGAATTATATTTAAATATATCAGCGCTTAAATATTATTCTTAATTACAAAACAGTTCCACTCCTTTTAAATGAAGGTATAATGAGGAGTAAGCAATTTCAGATAAAAATCTAAATATCTCTGCATTCATCGAACTGGCTAATGAAATTAATACTATACTCGATTTGGTACAAAACAAAAGTACTTATCATAATTTTGGCTTATTTTTCTATTTTTCAATATTAAAGGGGTTGATCAAAAAATGTTTCTTACCTATAGATATTAATATTCTGAAACACAACAGAAATATGATACATTATTTGGTGTTACTTTGAAAAGAATGCTTTAATGTTCTTCAAAGTATTTATCTTCACTATATTTTTTTTTAAATCCTTTATGCTAGTTTTGCTTATTATTCAAGCAATTGTGAAAGATACAAAATAATTAAAATTTATTATAATTGAAGGAAATATGATACATCTTTCACCCTTCAGAACAAAAATGCAACGATACAGGTACGCTTGAGAAAACCTTTCCAGAATCATATCTCGATCTATTGATTGGTAATATTGTAACATCCCATTCTAAATTTTAATTTTATGCTTCGCCTTTTGTTGATTTTTCACCAGTTTATATATCATTGGATGCATCTATTTACAAACAATGCCTTTTTTAAATATTCACAGAAGTGCAAACGAAAATAACTTACAAATATCTGAATACGTTTAAGAGATAGAAAAGTTATAAAAAATAAAATGATACAGTATTCTTTTAAAAAAAAAAAGTATAGCGATATTATACACATTTCCTTAATGAGAAATTGCTATTTTCATAATCTTAAAGATCAGTTTTGGTTTTTGTTCGAAAAAATGATTCAAATGAATTTGAAAAATATATATCCGCTTATACAACAAACTCAAATATTTTAAAAACTGCTAAAAAAGAAATTTTTCATTGATACAATAAAATCAATTAAATTAATAACTTTAAATATATTTGTTAAGGTTTGCTACATTTTGAAAAAAAAAAGTTATCTTCGAAAATCAGAGAAAAATTGTTTTTGGATCTCATTTTTGGAAATCATAAAATATTTATTATAAATTGTTAAAAGTTTAATTATCCGTTGTCATGAAAAAAATTAATTAAACATTGCATTTTTCGAAGTTAATTTTAGTATTTTTCGTGAAAATGTTGTTCTTTATCTGCATATCCTTAAACTGAAAATAATCAAAATTTAAATTATTTAAAATACATGGTTTAAATTATCTGAAATATAATAGTTTCTTAGTACTCAAAAATACAATTAGAAAAATTTTTTTTTAGAAATCAATAATTTCAACGCAAAAGCTTAGCATCTTACCTTTTAAACTTTTCGAAAGGAAGTAATAATTTTTTCTCAAAGTTGTATATATTCTTGTATACATTCTCATTCAATTTTTTTCAAAGATCTTTAACTATGCAGAATCGAATGTTCATATTCCAATAATTCATTGATGATTTAAAATTTCTCTTTTTAAACATTTATATTTAGTGACTTTTACAAATAAAAGAACAACGGTTTTATTTCCATTGAAATCAAACTGCAAAAAAATAAATATCCAACGCATTTTTATACATAATAATCAAGTTTAGAATATTTGTAAATAATTGTCATTTGCTCGTGAATAATTTGAGATAACATCCAAATACGATTTAGAATTCAATCATTATCTAGGCACTAGTAAGATAGGCCTTCATTATGCAATTTTATAACAGCATTTAGTGTATTTAGTGCTAATGGCTCACATTTTTTCAAATACAAAATTTCTTAATTTACATATATATGTATGCAAAAAAATTATAATATGTATGTAATTTATAATATGTATGTAAAAAATAATTTTAAATTATTAGTAATCGATTTTTCTCTAAACTGACCTGTTAAATTACGATTTTCTGCTGAATGATAATTTAAAAGAGAATCAGAATCATTCAGATACATTATTTATTTTCAAAAGAAACCAGTTTCATTGTTATTTTTGATTATATTAATATTGAATAAGCAAAATTTTTAAAAATGAAATTTAATTTTTTATCTGAAATTAAAGTTTATTAAATATTAAATTAATTAACATTTAGCTAAATTAATATAATTTAAAGTATTAATATGATCTAAAATATAAGTTAAATAGTATCATAAAAAAAATTTTTTTTCAAAGGGTCATGCACAATTTTAGAAAAGAGCACTAATTTATTCATTTGAATTTCTCTTTTTATTCATAGATGGCGCTACTTAAGAAATAACTTTCACTCCTTAAGTTAATATCAAACGTCCGAGAAAAGAACGTAATAAAAAAGAAAGTAATCAAAAGTAAAGAAAAAAGAAACAATAAATAACACCTCGAAGACCGGTTAGCTGGCTCGATTTTCCAAGCAGGCGTATAACTAAAGGAAAACAAAAACGCTAATCATAAATAAAAAAAGAAGAAAACCGCATTGACGCTGCCTTCAAGAGGGAAATCTCGAAATAAAATAAGAAGAGAGAGAAATAACTTCTCAAGAACACGCTTTTGTGTAGAGTAGCCGGGATAAGAAAAGATGACATTATTCGTCTCGGTGTGTTAGTGCTAACCAGTCGTTATATTAAACACTGCCGTTGTTGATTATCACAGATTAGTGATTTAGTGATCAAGTTGGTGGCATGACATCTATAGGTGTGATAGTGATGATTGCCCTGATAGGTATCACGTGGGTGATACCGGAACTGGCGATTTCGAAGAAACTCTTTGACATTCACTGGAACACCAGTAATCCCATGTGAGTCATATTTATTGATTTAAATAATTTATTTTCTTATTTAATCATAATCCTGAATGAGGAAAAATGAGTTGTTACAAAATATTTCTTTTTCCCTTTAGGCCAAAATTATAAGTATTTTATGTAATATAAATATTTTAAATTTTTGTTATCAGATAGAATTTTTTTAAAGATTTCATTTGCATCGCTTTGTTTCATTTGAAATATTAGCGAACCGTGAATTTCTTTCAAGCGAATCAAGTTTTTCATTTCTTCTATTTTTAATGAAAAACATTCTTGTGTGAGTATAGATTCTATAGTTTTTAAGATATATATCCTTATGAGAGCATAATTTCTTTTTTTCCAGTTTTTACATATAACTAATATGAAAGTAATAACTTTTCATGTGAAGCGGGCTTTTTTTCACACTAGCGCAACTAATTAGTATAATTGTACAAAATATTCAAATGATACTTTCGTTAACTATTGTTGCTCAAATGATACTTTCGTTAATTATTTGTGTAATAACACAAATAATTTCAAATCCTGTTTTTATCAATAAATTAATATATAAAGCATAAGAAAAGAATACTTCGTAATTTTGAGCACGTATTAAATGTAACTTATTCAATAAAATTTGTGTAAAACACGTCCCTTTTTTAAAATGCGTGTCGATATTTCATATTTTATTCTAAGCACATTTCATTTTACTATAAATTAAATTAGAATTTTGAAACGAATATAATTAAATTATAAAACAACAAAATCACTCCAAGTAAAATAGTTATAAACATTTTCTATGATTATTCTACTTGTAGGTAATAAAAAGAGTTTGACGGAAGCTTGGAAAAAAGTCAGTAATAATTAAAAAAAATTAATATAAATTAATTAATTAAAAGAAGAAAATCTCCCTATGCCAACGTATGATTCTGTAGAGATACTCATTAGAAAAGAAAAAATCTGAAATGTTTAATTTAATTTTGATGACTCCTGAAACAATAAGAAAGCAAAACAAACTTAAAACCAATTACTTCACCAAATTTTTAAATTTACGTTTATTAAAGCATATAAAATTTACCAGAAAATGTGTAAAAATAAATTTTTAGAGAAACGTAAATCAGCTTATAACTTATACCTAGCTGTGTTTCACTATATATATATATATATATATATATATATATATATATATATATATATATATATATATATATATATATATATATATATATATATATATATATATATATATATATATATATATATATGTATCTTTGAATTAATACATAATCTTAATAATATTAATTTTTTCAAGAATTTTTAAAAAATTATTATAAATAGTGATTTATATCCGTGAAAAATTATTTTATATTTCATAAATTATAATAATGAAAACTCATTTACAAAATTTCAAAGTGTTCGGTACTCTTTTGAAATTTTTATTTAAAATTTTAGTTTCTAAATCAAAATTATTTTTACGAACGAACACGATTACTGATTAAGAGAAGTAAACAAAGCCTTTGACCTACTTTAAAAACAAATAGATCAAGTTTACTACTTTAGATTCAAGTAACAATCTCCCGATATCGCAGTAGGAAGCATTTTCTGTCCATTTTTTTTTTAATTTAAAAAAAATTAAATCATGCAACAAATTTGTTTATTTAGAAGAAATTTACATATAAAAAATTTAATAAAACATAATATGTACAAAAAAATTCTCAAGAATGATAGTGTAAAACTAGGATCGTGAATTTTCTCAGGATTAAAAGTTTTATTTATGTATTTATTTACACCAAGATTTCTAAAATAGAGAACCAGTCGGTATGAAATGACATGGTCACCGACAATACAAATTCACCGACAAAAACAAGCTTTGGACGGCGTGATCCAGCACAGAGGAATCGGCGAAACTGCGTCTTTCGCCTTTGCTGTCAGTTAACAGATTTAATAACAGTAGCCTTATGTCATAAATTCTTAAATCTCTCTCTATCTCTTAACTGAGAATATTATAAATAATCACTTTACTGATAACATTTCTTTTTGATTTACATAGAAATAACAAAAATGTATTCAAATGATTAATGCCTTTACTTGAATTGAAGATCAGCATCTTTTAAAAAGAAAAACTCTATGTACATGCATATTATAATTTCAAATATATAGTTTGCTGCTTAGAGACGCTCAGTATAATACCTTAGATACAGCTGAAATGATATTAATTTTATGTAGAATGCTTGTTTTTTATTAACCTCCATATATCTATGTATATAATCACACTCTAAGGATTAAAACTAATTTGATATTGTAATGAATATAAAAATTAATACTTTATGTTGATTATAATGACAAACAGACACAGCTAGCTAAATTAATTTAGTTTTCTAAAAAAAAAAAAATAGCTGAAAAGTGAATTTTACATAAAGGATGTTATTTTTTTCTGAAATAATACAATATACACAAATTATTCTCAGAATTGAATTTCAAATAATTTGCCGGAGAAACTAAAAGAAATTTTATCTATTCTTAAAATGATACTCTTTCAATTTTTTAAAGGCGAAACAAATCTTCTAAAATAAAATTTTCTATATGATTGTACAATATTTAAGTTTTTAAATAAATGATATGACATGAAAGGTTTTTTTTTTTTTTTTTTTTGAGATACTTAAACACGATCTTTAAAATACTCTTTATATCAAACCATATATATTATTCTTATAATATTAGTTGAAAAAAAACTTTAAGAAAATGTTCTTATTACTTTTCCTTCAGCTAAAATCTTAGAGAGATTTTGAATTTTCTGGGATAAAACATATTTACATTACTAGAAATAAAGTTGTTTTTGAATAAACGATTAGTTTAATACATTTAAAACTAATAATTAAAAAATCTTAAATGTATATTTAATTGGTACAATAATAAATATAAAAAAACAATAAATAATAGAGAATTCCTATTTGGATGAATTTTTATTAGATTATTATTTTCGGTTTTAATTTCAAACGTTATTTTCAGTTTTTAATTATTTTGATTTATTTATCATTGATTATGATTAAGAAATATATTTTTTTAATTGTAATTCAAGCAGAATTTAATTCTCTTGAGAGAAAAATTCATTTAATAATTTTAAATAATGTAATTTAAGGCTCTGTATACCTCTTAAAATGACTTTAATTTATTAATCATTCCGCTAATTTCAATTTCGCCTTAATTAAACAAAGAAACTATTTCTAAAGTCAAATATAATAGATTCATTTGTGTAAAATAAAAATTATTCGTCTTATATTAATTTCCTCTTTCTATTAATCTACAGTAATAATACAATAAATAATATTAAAATAATTAATTATTATTTTAATAATATTTATCTATTATTTTATGAAAGCGATACATGAGAATGATCAGAAAAATTAGAAAATTTAAATAAAAGAAATTCACACAATCAAATCATCAGAATCTTAATTTATTGATGTAATGTTTAATTATTATCCCAAATAATCAATCATAAAATTGTTGCAATTTATAAATACTGTATAAAATGTGTATAATGATTCTTTCGCAAAAGATAATTATGAAACAAAACAGTAAACTATATTATATTATATTGTAACATATTTTCTGAAATTTGAAACAGAAAGATAATGAAGATATTACAATTAAATACAGTTTGGAATTGAAGTAATTTGAATTTTTGGAATTTCTACATATAAACATTCATAAGGTTAGTTTTCAGTTTAATGCCTGCACAAATGAAAGATTTTTAATCATCAATTAAAGGAGATATTAATTATTCTTTGAATCAAGTGTCTCAAGTGTAATATTAATCAATAATTTGTGATACGATATTTTCTGTTAGTTAGTATTTTCCAATAAGAAATAAAATATATTGCCGTTTAAAAGAAAAAACCAATCACTTAAATGTAATATATTTAATAAGCATTTTGCTAATTGAATGTTTATTAGATTTTACCTCTCGTATTTATAGGAAAGTAATTAATGTTTTTCCTTAAGTTACCATATATTTTTTGCATTTATTTTCAATTTAGCTTTAGAATAATAACAATAGAAATACGAATTGCTGAATTCATGATTACAGTTTTGAATGGAATGAAGATCTAGAAGTAATCAAATACACTTGTAAATAATTTTATTTTTACATAAAAACCTTTAATTTTTTGCAAAAATAATAATAAAAAATTTTACAAAATTACTTTTTCTAAAAAAATTTTAGATTAAAAAAAAACTTTTTGATACAATAAAAATTAATATTTTTAATTATTTAAATGTTAATAATTATTACTATTTTGTATGAACAGTGCATTAATTAAATATTTTATTTATTACATTAATATAAAAAACAGTAATTAACAGATGTGCGTAGCCTATAAGTAATAAAATTCTCTATACATTCGGATTGGATTGTGTTTTCCAATTATTTCCTTTTTGTAATTATTTCATCAATATTTATAGAAGTAAACATTCTATGCATCATCGATGCGCAGTTAGCATGATTAAATCATCTCTTTCACAGAATTTAATTTCCATCACGTAGGCCATCGTTTTTATCTTCCATAAAATAATGATTATCGCTTATTCATTGTTTGGAGTACAATGATATTGACTTCTTTTCATAGAGTTGTATTCATTATATTGTCTATAAGTTTTTGGCTTTTATAAAATCATTCCTTTTCATTTATATGATATGTGAAGAGTTCTTCCCAAGAATCTTCAACTACAAACATACATTGTTCTAAAATACATTTTAACTTTTATTCAAATAGATTGTTAAAATTATTTTTTCATAGTCATATTGCCATTTTCAAATTATAAAAAGTAGTTGATCAATAATATATCTAATGAAATCATAGTATGTTAAAAAATTCTATTTGAAAAGATATATCAAATTAAAATTGCAATTTTCTTGAGAAACAATTCACTAAATATGTTGAATTGTGTATTTAGTGAAATTAATTTTTATATAAATAAATATTGATTTTTTTTTTTTTAATATTTATATACTTTGTTTTCAAATGTGAAAGTATTGCTTACCACTAACATAGTTAAAATGTTTTCAATAAGACTATAGTAAACTTTTTAAAAATAAATTAATAATAATAATAATTGTAATTCCTCATGTTTAAATAATATTTTTGATATGATATGCGTGCTAAAAGGTCCTTAAAGATGATAAAAGGAAAGTTTATCATCATCTATTTGTTTAATAGGATTAATTGATTAATTTTTCCTTGAATACAATTTAGTTGTATGGTATGTGATTCTAATCGAGAGGAAGTTAAAAATAAATTTGTTGTTGCTTTTTTATTTTGTAAGAAAAATGCCAACACTGATTATCAGATTCAAACAATTATAATTAGAAAGCTATTATTTCCACATTAGTTTTGAAAATATAATAAATTATTTAAAATAAAAAAGAGGTCTAAAGTCATTATAAATTTATTTAAAGTAAAATTTTTAAGAATTTCAGGAAATATATTTGGCAAAATGAATAAGAAATGTGAACAATTTTATAAAAGTTTTATATTTGGAAATATATACATTTCAAGTATTGCTTAGTACTTTATATAATAACGATACGAAAGTTGTTAATATTATCTATGCAAGCGATTTTTATGTCAAGTTTTTAAAATTATTGTAATTAAATTTGAAATTAATTTATACATTTTGCTATATAGAGTAATGGGTATGATACGTATAAAAATTATTTTATAGTTCATTTTATTACGCGTATTGTAGATTTTGCACCTAAAATCTTAAACTTTTGTTTGTTTTTTTTAATCGGTTAAAACAAAATTTTAACACTTCAGATGAAAAAGTATTAACAGTATAGAATACTATCAAAATTAAATATTATTTATTTCAAACTATTATCAAATTATAACTAAGATAATTTCATGGAAAACAAACTTATCTTTCCTCAATTATTTTTATTTTCATAGAAATTCAGTAAATAAATAATTGAAATTCATTATTGTTACTCCTGATTAAACATAATCAGGGATAGCTACATAAAATTATTATTTCTATATGTAATTATTCTTTATAACCATTTTTAAAATTTATTTTTAATAACTATTGATTTTTTTTAACCTTAAAAAAAATTTTAAAATTGTAATGCTGGGCTTTTACAATATTCTGAAAGTATCTTTTCATAAAGGTAAATAAAGTCTTTTTAGGTGTGCTTTAGTTATGAACGCTTTAAAAAATGTGATAAAAATTAATGATAAAAATTGCGGGATGTTTTCTTAATATGTTAGGTTTTTGCTTGAAATTTCTCTTGAAATTTAGTAAAAGACACTGTGAAATTAATCGATGTTAAATGACAGAGGCATTATAAAATAGAAATTTACAAAATTTACCAAATGAAAATTTCTTAAACATTTGGTAAGGTCTCTGCTCTTATCTAATGTGATACAATTGCATGCTCTTTATCTCTCTCTCTCTCTCTTCTTTTTTTGTGATCTTCAGCTGTTTCTCAATAAGAATGTAAATTATGAAGCAAGAATTCGAAAACTCTTATTTTAATTTCAAATACACTTTAAAGCATTTAAATGCAGTGCACGCACGATTTAAACTCTTTAAAATCTCGTTACATCTAGTCTCTTTACCAAAAAAACGAGCATTTAATGGAAATTACATCGTACAAATCCGATTCATGCATTTCATTTAAAAATCAGTCTTCCGAATTAAAGGTTCTATGGAGCATTTATCGAATAATCCACTTTCAAAAATTCTGTATTATAGAAAAATGAAAACATCTTTAAGGGGAAAAAATGCATGCATGGAGAGAATAGCCCTACAGGAAACATGGAGGCGTAAATCCGTCCTCACAAGTAACTTGTAGAAGGGTGATAACCACACGCCATGTCCAAAAATTAAGTGATGAAAATCCGCCAAACGTTTTTCGACTTGCCCAACCATGCTCCTAAAGGGAAGCATGCTCGACTAGCCATGATATCTTTCATGCTATATGATAAAGGCAGATAAACTGTGAACTGAAATAGTGTGGCATTTAATCGAATGTTTACTCAAACTAGAAATTTAGCACCTTTGAAAAAAAAAGTGTAAATAAAAAGGCATAGTGTAATGTTTAGAGTTGACAAGATTTCGTGAATCTAAACGCGTATACCTTTTTAAGAAACCTTAATTTGTTACTAATTCTTTAACTACTTTAATCTACCTACATTATAAAATTTATGTTTTATATTGTAATTTAAAGTGGTTAAATTATCACATGTGAAAAAATAATTATCTCAATTCAAATTATTTTCGTAAATTTTTTGCTTCAAAGCAATTGTCATGCAAAGAGATTGAACAATTTAAGAATTTTTTTGTAATTAAGTGAATTGTATCACATAAATTTATTGCCTTAGTTAAAGAAATGTCTGTAACCTAACCTAAAATTTAAATTTGTGCTGAAAAATTTCAAAAATTAAACATTACAGAGGAAATTTAAAAATAATCATACAGATTAGTGTAATATAAAAATTTAATTGCAAGAATGTTCACATTATGATTTGTTGATTTTTAATTTTAGAAAACTTGAGAACTTACAGAGTTAAAAATTATTTCCTTTGGTAAATTGAAATTATATTATTTAAAATCATAATTATTCATTAAATAATTATTTTAAATTTTAGTGCATTAATTTGAAAAATAATAAACGAGTGGAAAAGAAACAAATTAAATTTCTTTTTTCTGCCATTTTTTAATTTGAAATTTCTTCAACAAGGTGTTTTATTTATGAGGGAAATCAGAGCCTTAAATACTTTGTTGTCAGAATTATATTTTGAACGATTCCACTACCTTTCTATGATTTCATTTAGGTTGTTTTCCTCATAGATATTAAAGATATCAATTTTTACTAATTATACTTATACAACATTAAAAAAATATTCATTATATTTATCTATAAAAATTTTTAATTAAAATAAATGTCAAATTGAGAAAAATTGCATATTTTATGGAACCATATTTATTATTAAAATAAATTTTAATTTATTCCGCTTAAAATACTCAATGAAAATACATCAAAAGCTGATGAATAAAATAAAATTTATATTTATTTATATTCTGTAGGAGAGAGTAAAAAATGTTACTGATAATGTGTCTTATTTTTATTTTAGGTATGAATCATTTTAATTTATTCAGATTAAAACAACCCTGAGAATTTCATTTTTGCGAATTAATCTTTGTAATTTGTGAATTAATTTTAAGTATTTAGAGGACTCATTTTGCTATAGAATATACTGTAAATTCATCACATATCTATCCGAATTATCTTTTGGCTATTGCTTAGAAATAATATTAATTCATTACATGAAATAATAGATAAACTCTAGAAAATAATAGAAAATGAATAACTGTTTCACTGTTATTCTTATGAAAAATTTAAAATATAAACTTAGAACTCATGTCTCATTTATAATAGCATCTTGAATGCTATTAAACAATCACACAATAGATATATAATATATTAAATAACAATAACTAATTAAAAATGACTATCGAATAATATATTAATTTTTAATTCTACGCATCCTTCTCAAACTTCGATAGATTTCGAGGGTTTAAATTAATTTCTATATAAAATGTTTCCTTACTAAGGTCTCAATTAAATAATTTCTATAAAAATCAGAGAAATGCTTTCCTTACCTTTGCAGTTCATACCATTATAACCATTTTCTAGAAATTCGGAGTTCATGTTACACCTATTTTACATGCAGTCATTAGTTAAATCTTAAAATCGTAGAATAAAATAGGTATTATAACTTAAAATATGTAAACATTTTTACACCATTTATTTATAAGGACTTTTTTGATATAAAACTTTGATTTATTTAGTAAATATTATACTAGTACAGTTTATTTAGTACATATTATATTCAATACACATATAAAATCCAATTAATAATGCACTAAATTTCAGATGATGGAAAATACTTCCAGTTTGGCTTTTACAATCAGAAAAAAAGATTTATACTTACATAGCTTAATTTTTAAAAAGTTTCAAGTAAAATATGCTGATATTAAAATATTATATATATATATATATATATATATATATATATATATATATATATATATATATATATATATATATATTAAAAGTATTATTTTTATTCAAACTATTCAAATAAAGAGTGGATTTTCTATATGTATATTTCATTCAAGCGATTTGAATATTTATCATAAGCCATTCATATGTATTCTGCATATTAACAATACTTATGAATAAACATTTGCTATATTTCAATTTCAATTTTAAATAGCATTTCGTACAGTTTTAACATGTTAATATTTTTGTTATTATTTTTATCATGCACCCTAAAAACCATCATGCTTTAACTTTAGCAAAATATATATATATATATATATATATATATATATATATATATATATATATATATATATATATATTAAATAGTATAAAATTAAAATTTTATTTTAATTTTATAATTAAATAATTAAAATTTTATTTTAAATTATTAATTAAATAATTGAAATATAATAATTAAAATATTATTAATTAAATAATTAAATTTTTATTTTAAAATTTTGTTTAAATTTACATAATTAAATTTAAAATATCTGTTTAAAGTTATAGAACTATATTTAAGCAAAATAAATTGGTATTTAAATATAAATGGTGTTGAAATTCGCTAAATGTTGGAATCCCAGATTCTGAGAATTGTTAATACGAGATGAATATTACTTGAGTGTGAAACTTACTGTTTCGCACGTCTATTATTTCAATAATTATTTTAAAGAATTAAAATTTGATTGGTCTTAGATATTCTAAAACGAATAAGAATAGACTCCATAAGAATTAAAATTTGATTGGTCCTAGATATTCTAAAACGAATAAGAATAGACTCCATAAGCAACAAACAACCTAAAATCCATACATATATAAGATAAAATGCACCAAATACCTTGGACCTTATCCAATTAAATAGAGCAGACACTTCAATTGTATAGCTTACATTTACTTATCTACATGAACCACATTGGTATGCATGTCGCTACCTAGTTACACTAGAGTAAAACTTCGGATCTTTAATATAATTCAGCACAAACTACATATTTTAGATAAAGGCTGATCTCATAAAAGAGGTATTTTTCCGAAATAAAACCCAAATTCACATAAAAAAATGAAAGGAAAGCGATAATGCCGGATTGAAACGGAAACCTACAAGGCCCCTGTTTTGAATTCTAATAAGCTCTCTCGTAAAATATGTTCCAATTTATCTAATCTCAGGAATTCTAAGTGCCGAAGAAATGTTTTATACCGGTTCATAAATGTGTTTTCATTTTAAGTTACAGACATATGTTCCGTGAGAAGGGCAGTGGTTTAGACGAACTCATAAAAGGAGCATTTCGAAACATATGTTGCTGTAAAAGTGTTGTAATCTTGCTCGTAAATCATACTTTTATTAGATAGTGATAGGGTAAATTTATGTACTGGAATAAGAAATTGTGGCGCACGCTTAATTATTGGCGGTTAGTTATCGCACTCTCGGAGTCTTGTTAGAACTGTCCAAAAGAAGCGCTCTGTTGCCAATTTTAATGAGTCGTTTTACTTAGTATCTGCTTTTTGGTACAATAAATTACCAAGAACGTCTTAGTGATGAACTTGAGGGAACAAAGTACATCCATCAAATACGTGCGTACAGTAGAAATATGTACACTACATGTTTACATTACAGAGAATTTGTTTTGTACATATAGTGTAAATATACAAGATTAAATACGTTTAACTTCAAAACTCTTAAGCAATTAAGTGCACACTTTAAAATATAATTTTACATAGATATATTATATCCGCTTCTAAATAAAAAAATTTTACAGGAGATTTGGTATAACTTTCATAGCGAAATAAAAATTAGATTTCATTACTATATTTGCTGTTTTTATAAAAATTAGAATTATATAATTATCCCCACATAAAAAGAAATTAAGTTCGATGAAAGGATATTTATTATTAATGAAAGAAAAAATTTATTTCACAATTATGCACAATGTAAGTTAAATTTCATTTAAAAAATTGTTTTTGAGACTAAGAATATATTTTCTATTCTTATTCAATCTTGTTCCCGTGTAATGTAAAATGTATATTAAATGCTCCTTTCATTACAGTGATAAGAAAAATACTTTTCAACAAGGAATTAATAAACATAGCCATATTGAACAATGCACAGATAAATAATAATAAATAATTATCCTTATTTGGTTTAAAATAAATGACGATAAAGGCCTATTTTTGATAAATTGATCACATATTTACTAAAAAATTATATTCCAATTGAAATTAATTTTAAAAAAACATGTTAGTTTAAGATTAGGAATTTAATGAAAAATATATGACTGATCCCTTGTTTAGACAAAGCAAAATGAAAATAAAGCACTATAAAAAAAATATAGTAATACAGAATGAAAATCCTTTACATTATGAGAAATAGTTCTATTATTTTCTCTGCTAAGCAGTTGGGGAAAATTTTGGTTTTAATAAACTAATAATTTTGTGAATATGTTTCTGGTTACTTTTTTACTTTCTCTAGCCACAGATTCTACTTCTTGTTTTAACAAAGTCTTAAGGTTCACGGCGTTAAAAGACAGGAAGAAACAAACTGATCTCGCCTGCTTTCGAAATGGTCACCTCAAATCATTGAAATTTTCTGAGGACACCAAAATTTTCAAGACTTGAACTAACAGTTTCGCAGAACAAGCTACGCCAGAATACATCCTTGAGTGCTTGGCACTATCAAAGCATGATTTATATAACGATCCTTTGCATGTGCTTGATTTTTTGCGGGTGTTCAACGTTATGAATCTGGTCTAGCTCTGCTGTCCAAAGGAGGCATGCAAAAGCAACAACAAAATCTTAATATGAATATTTAAATCAATTAATTAGTTTCTACAATATAAATGCAATTAAATCTATAAAAAATAAATACTTATACTCATAAGACAAAGAAATACCAGTTTTCAATTTGTAATTTATGAAAATACACCAAAATAACATGTAAAGGTACTTCTATACTAGATAGTTACCTGAAACAGGTATCTTTTTTTTACAAAAGATATGTCAAGATCTGTAATTCACATCATGATAAAAGGAGGTAGAAGTTAAGAAAATTACCAAAATTCCTCATAAATCCATCAAGAAACTAAAATTGTGAATTATTATAAATAAATTTTCCTCTGAAATACTTTCTTCAATGTACCTTCTTTTGTCTCGTAATGACATCAGAGAATTGTCTCATGAAAAAAGAATGCTTGTATTTTGCATACAATAGCTCCAAAGGGTGAAATCTATGAAAAACTTCATATTAATATTTATACAAGAAAGCGAACCAACATCTTCTTGCTAAAGGTAGCATTAATATAATCCTATACTCAACTACCAAGGTCAGGGCACTTAACCCTTTTTATTACCTTCTTTATTTCCATATTAATAGGGTTTTGTTTTACGAAAAGGAGTATTGAAATGCAGGATTTGCTAAGAGAAGAGTCATTCCAAAATGCCCATGTATAGCTTGCACATGACACCTTAGGTTGCTGTTACATGTTGGAAAAATCTTGCTTACTTTCGCAAATCCTGATTATAGCCCTCCATAATTAGGATTAATTTATTTCCCAGATATCAAATTGGGCATGATATCCTAATGAGATATCGTTCACACAAGAAGTTCGTCATGAGATATTTCTCAGTGGTCCATTCATTTCGAAACAAAAGAGAATAAATCAATGACAATGGTGACACATAAAATTAAGATTTAAAGTACTTCACAGATTTAAATGAAATAGGAAATGAATTAAGATTTATGCAATGTCTCGATGAAAGCGGAAAATATTTTAAAGGAAGAATTAATAATAGACAAGATAATAAACTTTTTTTAACAAGTCAATAAGAAACTACATTTTGAAGTTTATTTTTTTAATTTCAAGAAACAAAATTGTGTGTGTATGAAAGGTACTTTTTTAAGCATATGAAAACAATTGAATAAAATAACACATTTAAATAACTTGAATAAATTCATCTTTTAAGGAACAACAATGCATTACATTCTATACTGTACATTAGTATTCTGTGAATTTAATTAGTGTTTATTAGCAATCATCTGCAAAATGTGATTGGAGGTTAAATTATAAAGCATTCATGTGTGTGCAAACATTCAAATGAAAAATTTACATAGTAATGAATTATTATTTGAAGGTAAAATATTTTTATTCACATTAACATCTTAAAAGAAATATACAAGTAAATTATGTTACATTTTAACAATTTATCATAAATGAAACTTATACAAATAGACATTTCTAATTATGTTTCTAAATTTAAATTTTGCTTTTTATTGAACTTTATTTATATAATTAGTAAATCAAAAGTTATAAAGATGAAGAGATTGTGTGATCTGCGATAAAAAAAATACTCTCTTATTGCAATTAAAAAATTGAACTAAAATCTACATAAATTGCAATGAAGATTATTAAGCTGTAACGATATCAGAACTTTGACATTACGCTGTGGACAGTCTAATAGACTAAGACTATTTTAAGGTATTTAACGCCCATCGCTTAACTAACTTCTAGAAAGACTTCTCAGAGGTAGTGGACTGTATTTACGTGTCGCAAGGGAGAAAATACAGAAAACTTCCACAGTCCTCTAAACAGACATGAAAAAAGCACAATCGCAAAATCAACTGTGACTTGGGATCAAACTCGGGAGCTTTCTCTCTGATAAGTCATGTCTTATCACCTGGTCACAGTGATTTGACTTATCACGCGGTCTTCTATTGTGTAAGAATCATTTTAAATCTTAATTTATACTAACTTAATATAAATTTCAATTTATAATTTTTAATTTATAAAAATAAATTTAATTAAAATTTAAATTTTAATTAAAATTGTAGTTTATAAGATTAATAGTCAACATCATCATGTTCACCTATTCCATATTTAATTCTTAAAATATCATCTCATAGATTCAAATGAGTGATCGATCAAACAGGGATGATTAATTTTCTCCACTCCTTATAGGACTAAGTAAATTGCAATCTGGGAAAAGGAATTATAATTCAGTTTTGCATTGTTTTAATAATAATAAACGAATAAACAAAAATGCAATCCCACAATTACTTTCTCCATTATATTGATTCCAAAATTATTTCTTCAGAAAGTACTATTTATAATGTTCTTTTATATTTAACTTTAAACACAGTAAACTTTAAATATGCTAAAGAAAATATAGAGCGATTATGCATAAAGATTTATGTAAGTTTCAGTAGAAAGACTTGTTTTTTAATTGATTTTTAGCAATAGATAAATATAATTTTTAAATTCCTTATATTTAGTACATAAAATTCTAACCAAAAGGTATTATATAATCCAAATATTATTTATAATATAATTTAAATATAATAGACTGCAAAAGTAGATTCAGGGGTATAAAATTGAATACAATAAATAAAATTTTAATTATAAAGTCAGAATAAGAATTCAAAATAAAAATTATTAAAACATTGGAAAATAAGATATTAATTCATTTATCTATCTATGTTTAAAATTTTTTAGTTCATTGTATTCCATGTTTTAATTGTGAAAATGCTAAACTTATTTTGAGTAAAATATTAGTTGTGCAAACCAAAATAGATCTTGATTTCGATTAAAACAGCGAATCATTTGTTCTCTCTCATGACCAATGTATAATATTGATCATATAGGAATCAATTCTTTAGATATGAAAACAAATGTTGCAAAAAATAGGGATATTATTTTTTGAATTTTTTGAAAGGAATAAGATTAAAAGAATCAGAAAGAAAAAAAACTATTTCAAGGAAAGTTTACAAAATATTGACTATTTAAACTTTCAATTCATACAGAAATTAGAACAGGTAATTTTACTCTTAAATAAATCATTATTTTAATTTAAAAAATTCTTTACTAACATTATTTTAAAATTTAAGTTTAATTCTCCATGATTAACGTTTGTATGTTCAGTTAAAAATTTTAGAAAAATATCCAATTGATACAATTTTAGGAAATCCGTCTTCTCTCTCTCTCTTTCAACTCAAAAATTGACAAGACTAAAAGCGTATTCTATGGGATGCCACTTTTCTAAGCGAAGACAATCTTATAAATCTGGAAACGACTGTTAAAGGCCATTCGCAAACACAAGGGCGACGACAAATCTTTACAACAAATCTATTTGGCCACTACCCGTCGCCTTCTATCCATTTCCCAAACCACTACCACGACTGGCGCGCAATAAAATAGTCCCCCTTCGAAAATCTAGTGAAAGACGAGGCGCTGGACTCTGAATTCGGTGTCAACATTTTATAACCGAAATTAATTCGGCTGAGCAATTCCAGACAGAAAGAAAAAAAAAGGAAAATCTCGGAAATTTATCAGATTATCAAACTTTACATGAGTTACGAGCTTACCATGAAGTTTACGAGGCGCGAGGAATCTGTACTATAAACGAAGTGACTTGTGTTTCTTTTATGTTATCCATTCGAGATCTTTAGAGATTAAAACAACTCAATGACAATATTCGTTAGAACTACTGTTCTTCTTTCTGTTGCATTGTTTTATTATGTGGATTATAAATCTGGAGTTAGTTTTAAAGTGTCATTTTTACAGCTGTCGCGCGTAGAATAACAACTCGAGATATTCTTTTGTTTTACTTTCTTTTAATGAAATGGGATTGATTGTTATTTCTTTTCTTTATTCAGCGAAATAGGAAATATTTTTCACGATATTTTAAGGAAAAACGTTATAGTTTTAAAAATCCGATAATATCTCCCGATATAGTAGTTCATAGTTCCAAAAAATTACGAGCAATTACTTTTTTTTATAGTGCACAGTTTTCTTTAGGAAAAATTAGGGAAAACTGTGATAAATGTTATGGTAAATTTCTAATCTTGATCTAAATTAAATTCTAAAATCGAATATTAGGGATATAATAGGATTTTAATAGGTATAATTTATTTATTTTTTATAAACCTTTAATTTTACATTACATTGTTTTTCTGCAATAAATTTTCGACTATTTATTACTGTTGTATGAAAATGTCGCTCAACACAGCTAATCATTTCATAAATTTGTTTCTTCAAGTAACGAGGTCGACCCTCAAGTAGGCATCTCCTTCTCTACGCAACACCAACGAATAAGAGATGTACGAATGCGTCCAATTATATCTGTCTCAATCATTATTGTTAAATATTAAAGATCTTTGACTTTCAGATTCATTTCATATTGTTTGTATTAATAATTTTTAAATTTTCTGCAATAAATTTTCGACTATTTATTACTGTTGTATGAAAATGTCGCTCAATTTATAATCTTTGAAAATATTATAAATATTGCTTGGAGAACTTTACTTATTAAGTTTCTGAAAAGGGAACTATTCTAAAATATTCGAGGCAAATTTACAAAAAATTTATATAAACAATTCATTGAAAAGTTATTCTCATGAAAACAAAACATGTTAATAGTCTTTCGCATTTTTAACTGAGTTGCCGAGCTGAGAGCCGAATACTTAGCTCTCTTATATTCTGTTCAACAGTTCGAGGATTCGATAACCATCTTGACCTTAGACGTTTGGTATGGTTTGGAATCCACATTAAATCGCAGATCCTGGTCTAACTAGCTCTCATGCGCAAAGATGACCGTTAAGGACTATTAAAGCAAACATTTTTATGAATCAAAAATTCCTATGACTCAATATTTTCAAACAATTTTAATTTCAACTGGCATGATATGAAATAAAAAATTGCTTCTTCAAATTTAAAATATTTTTATATACATAATCAAGCTGGTCTAATCGAAACATTGCTTAGGAAGAAATTAAGAATCAAAATAATTAGAATGATATAAATCTATGCCTAAAACAGATAAAACACTTTGAGTAATGTTTCTAAAGAATTAGTGTGAATGAGTTTTAACTTCATGTCTGATATTAATGAAAACTATCATTTGGTTTATGAGCATACTTCTTCTATAAATTCATACTTAAATTGTTACATTTATGCAGTTTTAGAAAAACATTTGAAATATATGTGCACTTTTGTTTTCTCAAGTTGTTAATTAAAATTGCTACTCTATTTGCAGCTTATATTTATTTAGTAGTAATTTCAAACTCAGCATGAGTCAATGATGAATTAAAATACCTTTATAAATAATATTATATATATCCCAATATCTTTATTCTTACAGAATAATAAAACATTAGCGATGAAAGGAATGATGATTTCGAGATCTTGATTTATTAATGGAATAGGTTGCCAATGTCAAGCAAACTGATAAACATAGGTTAATCGATATTTTTACTAATCAGTATTAGTATTTTAGGCACTGGTTATAAGTATTAGTATTTTATGTACGGGTTGTCAGTATTAATATTTTAAGTACTGGTTATCAGTATTTTATGTACTGGTTATCTATATTAGTATTTTAAGTGCTGGTTATTATTAGTATTAGTATTTTAACTATTATTAAATAATTATGCATCAAAAAATTTTAGTCGCATATCAGCTTTGAATAAAACTACAGTATATGCAGATTAGTTTCGAAAATTCGAGCCAATTTTCAAATTTTGTTTTTGTTTACTATAAGAAAATAAGCGTAAAATAGAGTCGATTGCTCATATTTGCTAAAGCAAACTATAGTTTTTATACTTTAAAAATTTTTGTGATAAAATATTATTTTAATACAAATTCTTATTTCAAAATATATATTTTGGAGTATTGTCCTACTGCATAATATACGATAGAGATGAACGAATCAACAGTTTGATAAACATGGTTATTTTACAAGAATACTCCCTTTAAGAATAAGATTAATTTTTTTCGACCAATTAAACTTCTGAATTAATGAAGCATGAGATTAAAAAAGTTTTGGAGGATTTGAAAGTAGAATTCTCTAAGAACTTCCTTACAACCAATTTTTTAAAAAGATTAATTTCTTAAAATAATTCTTTCATATCCAAACAATTAAGCTAAGACCAATACTTTAATTATAATTTTTTTTATTAGTTGAAACTTAAGTCTTTTCTGGACCGTTGTAGCTTATTGGTTACGACATCGTCCTTCCGTTTTAAAGGGCAGGGCTCGTTTCCCAATGTCACCAAAGACCCATCGAGCACATGCGATATACGTGCTGATGTGGAATCGAAAGTCCTTTGGTCGGAACAGTTGCCATGGGTCAAATGGTCTGGAGGAAAATTTCTTCCCTCTCCAGATCAATAGTAAAATTGGGGTAATGGATCCTCTGGTGCTACCATCTATCGGAGGCGCTTAGACTAAAGTTGTACTTTCACCTTCATTGGGCTTTCGTTAAACGAAAGACGCATTCTACTGATTTAATTTCACATAACTAAATGTGCGAGCTAATAATCACATAACTAAATGTGCGAAAAGCTAGCGAGTTTGGCTTTTTCAAGTATCATAAGTAAAAACATCAACATTTATTTTCTAAGTACCTATAATGTAGTTCACTTGAATGGAATATTTTCTGTAATACATGTATTTAACTCAATGATATCAATAATTCAGTCAATATCTATAATTTAATATTTCAGTCAAATGCTCAAGTCTATGAATGGATTGCTTAACTATAAATTTTTTGTAATATTTACACAAAATTTCAGATTTTAATTGAATAAAATTTGAGCTTTCTTAGTCATAAATTTTTGATGATGAGATTTTTTCTTATTTAATTCTTATTTAATGTGCAATGCAGCTTTTCAAAATATCTCGCACATAATTATTATATATTTGAGACATTTAATTGTTCTTATATGACTAAGCAATGCAATTACAATACTCTCAATTTAATCCAATTAATACGGAAAGAATTTTTACTCATTTAGTGATCAATAATTCGGAAACGGTTCAATAATAAGCTGATTTCTGTATTTGTATTCATTATGGAAACTAATTGTTATTATAAGAATTAGTGTAAGACAGTGAATTCTGACAGTGAAAATAAATATATAAATTTACTTAATGGTTTCTTCATTTGAACTTATTAATTTTTACTGGGTTGACGAAGTTATTTGGTATACAAATTATTTGACTGAAAAGTTTTCCTTTTATTTGAAAATAGATTGATTATAATTATCTCGAAAAAATATAATTAATAATTTTTTTAACTTCTCTTTTTTTATCATTTATTTTGTATAATTTACTGTTTTTTATATCTTTTAAATTATTTTAAATCTTTTTGTAATTGTTTTGTTGAAAAATACATTCAAAATGATTTCCGATCAAACTAGTATCTTAGATCAACGAAATTATGTCAAAGAAATATTAAGTTAATGTATTTATTAACAATTTCATCCGTTTCCTCTTAACGTGAATCAGTAAAGAGTATAAAAGAGTTTTGAAAATTTTCAGCTTCCATACTTCTAATTTATTGCTGTCACTAAAAAACTAAAAATTACAAAATACAATAAATTTAATAAAAAGTGCTGTATAAATACTGTTTTAAGAAAGTTATTACTTAAAATGTTAAATAAACTAGCGAAATATTTAACTATTTTACGTTTTTTTTATTTTTATAAATAGTTAATAGAGCTTTCTATACACATTCCACGAAATATTTTAATGGGTTATTTGTAATATGATTAACAGAAACATGAATGCCGTTTGGCTATTTTTGAAAGGAAAATTTTGAGAAGCATCTATGGTGGAGTGGAGACAGATGGGGTATGGCGTAGAAGGTATAACCATGAATTATACAAAAGTTTTAAGGACATTGATGTTGTCAAATACATTAAAATACAAAGGATGAGATGGGGCTGCCATGTTATTCGTATGCCAACTGAACGCACCCCTAAAAAAATCTTTCTTGCAAGGCCAATGGGAAAGCGTTCCACAGGTAGGCCCAAAATCAGATGGATTGATTGTCTTGATAGGGACTTTAACACTATTGGAACATCTAATTGGAAAACTGCTGCTGAGTACAGGCCAAGATGGAATAAGCTCATTGAGAAGGCCAGGATCCACACAGGATTGTAGTGCCATTGTTGATTGATTGATTGATTTGTAATATATGTAGGCAGTCATTTACTATTGATAATAATATTTTCAGGTCAAAAAATTTAATGAACTAATTTATTGTTATCAGTCTCAATAATTAATTAACACATAAATGTAAAATAATTTTTTAAAGGGGTTTAATTTAAATTTTGCGATTTAGATTAAAAATTTCATTTAAATATTCGAAAATTTAAAATATAAAACTGATTCATATTATAATTTCAAACAATATAAGTTCGCTTCGCTTTAACTTAATTTTCACTTCATTGTACGCAAATTAAAGTTTTAATTAATTGTCTTGCGTTTTAATATAATAATAATATTTTGTAAAAAAAATAATAAAACATTTACTATTTATATCTTAACATGAGATTTATTATAAATTCCTCGAGTTATTTTAATAAAAATCTTTCAGAAATTAAAATTTGATATTTTTAAAATTTAACATCCTGATATTTATCGAAAAATTCCAAATAAAATTAGAATAAAACTTTATTGCGTAATATTATTTTACCGTGTTCAAAATATTTTTGCAAATAATATAGCATTATATAAGCAATTAAAAATTGCAAACAAATTAGGTATAAAAAATGTTTCGGATACACATTTTTTCAAAAAGCTCTCTTGAAAAAAAATTTCTCTGGGGATTCTTTTTACAACAATGATCATTATCATCTTTTTACCACAATGAACATTACCATTTTTTTACGGCCATGAACATTATGAGCATTACCACCATGTGTACCATGTATGTAAGCAACCAGAATAATGTATGTAAAATATCCTGATTACATATTCACAAAAAATTTATATATATAAGTGTTTATGGAAAATTTACATTAATATCATTTGTATAAAATACTTTGCAACATCTTGTCTTCAAATAGCAAATTTTTAACATTTTATAAATTAGCTTGCAAACATTAAAGGAGATTCTAAGCATAGAGGAGTAATCGAAAAAAGATAGAAGTTAATTGAATAGTTCAAATAAATATTTCCCTTAAGGCTAACACCACAGAAATCTGCCCTTCTTTTTGTCCACAACTCTCACTCGTTATTCTAAACCATCACTTAATGTACAACTAATGAAAACATATCGAAAATCAAAAGAAATTACCGTCGGAAGCGACATTCGGCGAATATTTTCAATAAGAGAAGTCATATAGACTGGTAGAGATTTCTGGGCGTGATTTCGGCGGATCTATATTATTGTCTACTCTGTAATTCAGTTAGTGTGATCTTGGCCCCATTAGCCCACTCCCCCTTCTCCCTCTCGCATTCAGACGTTATAAAATCTCGCAGACAAAAATCTAATCTTCCCTCAGCCTTCCCACCTTAGAGCATCATTTTATTATTATTTTTTCTCTTTATGATACCTTTACTTAGTAATTTACGACGCTTATCTGATAACCCTAAGACTTTCTTCTTTTTGCCGCTTTTATTTTTATTTTACTTTAATAAGAAGAATGCTTTGTCGATTCTAAGGTGAAGGAGAATTGCAAGTGTGATTTTGATCGCCAATTGGTAAACATTTTCGCCAAGTTTGTGCTATTTTATTATCGTAATTATATATTTTTATTTTCTTTTTATTAATATTAAAAATTATTCTAAAGAAAAAAAAAACAAAGCTGATCTTTCATTAATTTTTTTTTCTCTGGAATATTGATACTTTGTTTTTATTATCGTATTTCTCTTAATATGTGTATTCTTAACCATTATTATCAATACTTATTACCAATAAACGAAGGAATTGGAAATGCACCTGAACACACACGCACAAGTTTGTAAACTTTAAAATTAAAAAATATGAACATTTAAAATCGAAAATTTACTTCATTGCCTTTTTGCATATTATCACATGACTTCTCTAGTATATAAAACAGAACTTCAAAAAAGTATTTTTTAGAATAATATATTTTTTTCCTATAAACGTTAGAAATATCTTTGAATACTAGCTTTTATTAAACTATTGCAACATCAACAATTATGATTTGCAAAATTTAATTTCCTTTTCTTCATTTCTAACATTTAATAACACTTGAAATAGTAAAATTCTGAAACATTTTAAATAACAAATTACATGATTGCAAATAAATAGAAATTTTCTTAAAGTACTAATACTCAACATTAAATGATTTAAATCCTCATCTTTTTTAATAATCTATTATACTTGAATGGAAATGCCAATTTAAAAAAACAATTTCATTATATTCGCTATTTAAGCAATAAAGACGTTGCTTATAAAAAAATACGTAATGTGACTAAGAACATATACTTGGATAAAATATTATTTTAAACATATGTCTTGAACTTTGTATTATTTTTACAAACAAATAATAACCAAATAAGAATTTAACACATAGTTATCAATATAATCCAGGTATTTTTTTTTTCCTGTAAAATAAACACTCTAAAATGTTCACGAGTTTTGCAATTTGAAACCCGATTATTTCAAAAATCAAGAATTATTTTCCGTAAATATTTGATTAAATTGTTTACTCATTCTTCATCAACAGAAATAAACCTAAATTAAATTCGTAATGCATTTAACCTTCATTACAATATAAAATGTCTTCTCTTCGTAAAAGCAAGATGGTTGATTAACACTATAGTATAATGCCGAGTACACAGCAACAACTGAATAGGATAGTAAATTTCCTAAGTAATTTTCCTTTATAATTTTATTTACAAATAGAAGCACTCTTGGGAGTTATCTTTAAATAATAGAAATTAAGAAAAAAAAATATTTTAAGTTAAAACTCGAAGTTAAAATTGCCATGAAATAGTAAATGCAAAAAATAAGGAAATAATACTCAAAACTCTGAGAACAGCTTGAAAACTTAAATTCAGAAAACATAGCTCTCAGAATTTGTTCAATAGTTCAATTGTTTAATAATATTTTATTTGATTATAATTAATGCTGGAAAACTGATTGTTTTAATCAACTGTAAAAAAAGCTCCTTTTCTCATCTTCCAAATTTATTTCCGATAGTTGCTTCCTGCATGGAACTTGCATGCCCAGTATTTTCCTGAAATACAAATGGTTTCTTTCGTTCTCTTGCAAACTTTCTTTGTGAGAATATGAACTGTGGGAAAATGAAATTGCTTATAGTCATTAATCTTTGCAGAGATGTCCTTTCAAAAATTGAATCTCGTCTGGAACAAAGTAACATCCAAGCCAAGAGCGGTGATAACCCAAGGAATAACTCCCTTCCCTCTTCCGCCCCAAAACAAAAACCATACCTGCAAAGAAGTCATAAATTATTGTGGCCGTGTTTACGATCCACTCTAGTTTAGGAAGCAAATCTTTTTATTGCTCACATTTAAGCACACCTTTTAACGAATGGATTTTAAACGACGGTGACGTGCTATGGTCGCCACTCCCTTGTTAACTTTCTAATGAGAAGACGACACACTCTCTTCTCCGATTTATTCTTAATATTTAAACTCTGCAACAAGAAATTACTTGATGTTATTACACAAAAGGTCAACGCTTGGACTTTGATTTATGATCGAAGAGAATACCAATCTCTGGGTATTTTTGAGGATGGACATGCCAAGAACTTGTTTTCCTTTATTCTGTAATGAAAAAATTTCCATTCAAAGAAAAAGAATGCTTTTTAAAACCTTTTTAAAGTGATCGAAAGTAATCACTATGAAAGCGACTTCTTTCTGGGTGTCTAAACTGAGCAATAATAACCAATGTAGTAAAACAGAATATGTAAACTGATGTAAATGTTTATACAAAACACTGGTATGGATTTCGTTATAAGAATCAAAAGAATTAAGATAAACCATGTGCTGTTTCATTCTCTTTTTTGTTCCCATATAACAAAAAATTACCTGAGATAATTACACTACTGACTACTAAAGTTGTGACACCAACAAAAGCAAACTCATTGATATATGAGAAAAAAGTGGCTGTTATGATATGCAAATGATATACTTTTAAGGCATTAATTTAAAAAAACTTAAAATAGGCGCTGGTAGCGAAACCTACAATGTATTTAAATTAGCATTAATGTTAAAATACACGCTGGTAGCAACACCTATAATGTATTTAAATAAAGTAATTATGTAGCAAGTTCCTCATATGTACAAAATACAATTTAATTTTGTTACCTGATTGAAAAGTTGCGTAAAAACAAAAAACCAGCACGCGTGCTCGTACACAAGGGCGAAAAAAGCAAGTTTCTGATTTTGATGGAAGTCGAATTAGCTTACTAGGATTGCAATGGTTTATCGTATCCCAGTTGTTGTTGCTCGCTTTGGTCTCTTAGCACAACATGAATCGAAGGTTTGTAAAATGAGTTCACAACCGTCGTACAGAAAGACGTACTGGAAACCAACTTCATTATTATTTATAGCATGAGAGAAACTCGCATGATCTTAGAAAATTGTTAATTCCTATCACAAGAAATAGTTCTTGTGATAGGAATTAACAGCTCTGCAGGAGAACAAATGTTTGTACGAAGACAACATCTTCAGCAACATGAATTGTCATCTAGGTAATCATGATTTCGATAATCTTTTACTCAATTCATAGATAAGAAAGCCTTAAAATGAGTGATCAATGAAAAGTCTAAACGAAGAAATGGTATAGCGTAAATTTATGTTTTCAGACGGTCTGGTTCTGCGTATTTATTCTTCTTATTGGTATTGTACTGAAAATTCCTTTATTTGGAAAACATTCTTCTGCTGATTTTGACAGCATGTTCTCCAAATCTTTCGCCAACAAAAAATATCTGGTCTTTAGTTTCCAAGTGATTTGTTTATCACCATACACCAGTAACTGTGGTCCTGATAATTGCATATATGCTTAAGACATGGTGGAGGATACACATTGCCTATTAACATTCGATATCACGATATTGGGTGATCAATTTGAGTGACGATACAGGTTGGTATTGGATATATTTGGTCACCTTTTGTTGCATTGTAGGCAATTAGAAGAATGGCCATGACTGTTAAGATTCATGATTCTACCTTTCATTCAAGTCCTGGGAAATGCAACGTTTCAATAAGAGAATACCCTACCAATTATTGAATTTGCATTATTACTGATTGGTATTGTACTGAAAATTCCTTTATTTGGAAAACGCTCTGCTGCTGATTTTGACAGCATGTTCTCCGAATCTTTCGCCAACAAAAGATATCTGGTCTTTAGTTTCCAAGTGATTTGTTTATCACCATACACCAGTAACTGTGGTCCTGATAATTGCATATATGCTTAAGACATGGTGGAGGATACACATTGCCTATTAACATTCGATATCATGATATTGGGTGATCAATTTGAGTGACGATACAGGTTGGTATTGGATATATTTGGTCACCTTTTGTTGCATTGTAGGCAATTAGAAGAATGGCCATGACTGTTAAGATTCATGATTCTACCTTTCATTCAAGTCCTGGGAAATGCAACGTTTCAATAAGAGAATACCCTACCAATTATTGAATTTGCATTATTACTGATTGGTATTGTACTGAAAATTCCTTTATTTGGAAAACGCTCTGCTGCTGATTTTGACAGCATGTTCTCCGAATCTTTCGCCAACAAAAGATATCTGGTCTTTAGTTTCCAAGTGATTCGTTTATCACCATACTCCAGTAAATATGGTCAATAAAATGTTTCATGTATTGAAGCTACATGAGTAGATTTGCATGTAAATGCCTTCTAATTTCTGTTTAAAACAATGTTAGATGCATAAATATATTATTGCTATAAAATAATGACTCTTTCCTGTATTTATTTGTCATAGAAAACCATTACTAGGAGGGAAATGCTTCTAAATTTTAGGAAGTTTCTTATTTGTTATATCTAGTATAGTATGTTTTTACAATATACATTATTTTATTATTTGCATTTCTTTTTGTGATACAGGAATTTTAATGACTCCAAGTGCAAAATAAATCCAGAAAACTTGAGATATTAATTTTTCTATTTAGTACCGTACATAAAATCTTGTAAGCTGAGAAATTTCTGTTAGTTCCAAACATCTGGTTTGTGCAGCTTTAAAAACTTGTTTTATTTTGCAAATGTAATCAAATAATACAGTAATATGTTAAATAATACAATAATGTATAAAATAAAACAAAAAATGGAGCCATTAATCATATCCTTTCATTGTTTACAAAATTCCCTAGTCGTTAACAAATTGAAGAAGAAAAAACGCTAGAATTTCTTCACATTCCCCGTAAATTCTCGTAGCATAATGTAAATGAACAAATTTCATAATAGTCCTTGACAAAAACCTTATTTCTCTTTCATGTACTGTCAAAGCAAGTATAGTTGCTTTACTGACAACTTCTGAAAGTGAATCTTTTTTTGGCTATACATGAAAAGAGCCTCTTAGAAAAAAAAGCATCCTAATCTTGAAGCAGCATTTTTCTTTAAGACACAAGACGACTCTGATTAAAACAATTATTACCGGATTTGGATTCTGTAATCAAAGTTTTTTGGAGTTATTTGTTTTGACAGAAACTAATGATCACAGAGTGCTGGAGAAAGTGCACAAAAAAATGGAAAGAAGCAAAAAAAAAAAAAAAAGGTAATTGTTGTTACGTCTCCACCCCCGTCACAAGGCCATTGGTCTGATCCTCAAGAGCCAACCACTGATGCTATTGCTTATGTGCGCTGGCGAGGGTTTCGGGCCTCTGTCAAAGAGAAGAGTTGACTAATTGTTCCAAAAGTGGCCCGAAGACTTGTTAGATGATGCGTGCCTTTGGAAATAAGTAACGCCTCTCGCCACCTTGTTAGGCCGAATCTTTTGAAGGTTTTGCCCTCCTATGCCTCTGCTGGGGCAACTACCGACATTCTCTGGTATTGTGTCCTCCTTGCTTTTGGGATTATATTAATTATAAATTCCACCCACGATTCCATCTTTCGTGAGCATTTTTCTTTTCATCCTTTCTTTTGTTCTTTCTTTTTTGCACTTTCGCCATTTATTATGCTTCCAGTACGTGGCGTGGATTCAGAAAGAGAAATGATCTTCGGAAATGAGTTCGAGCACCGCATGTTTGTTGCTGTCTGTGCGTAATTAAACACTATCAGTTTCAGTATTTTATGGACCATGGATCACAAATGCCGGAAAAATCACAATTGCCGCCAGTTCTACAATGTTACGAATTGACTTTATTTTGCTCAAAAATCACAATTGCCGCCAGTTCTACAGTGTTACGAATTGACTTTATTTTGCTCAAAAATCACAATTTCCGCCAGTTCTACAGTGTTACGAATTGACTTTATTTTGCTCAAAAATCACAATTGCCGCCAGTTCTACAATGTTACAAATTGACTTAATTTTGCTCAAAAATCACAATTGCCGCTAATTCTACAGCGTTACGAATTGACTTTATTTTGCTCAAAAATCACAATTGCCGCCAGTTCTACAATGTTACAAATTGACTTTATTTTGCTCAAAAATCACAATTGCCGTTGTTAACCATCTTGAAAGGACTATTTATAAGCTCTAAATCGTGATTTAAAGATGAAAAATAATTTATTTTTAAAATTAAAATAACCAAAGTAACTAATTTTAGATAGCTAATATTAATGATTACATTTATCTTACATGCATGATTATCGAAATAAAGTAACAGCTTAGATGTAGTTATACAATTGTAACAAAAATATTTTTATTTGAAAATGCTTCGCATTTAGTAAATTATAATTATCAAAATTTATTTTTAAAATTTAAAAAAAAATATTTGAAATGTAGACAAAGTTAGCTAATTATTGAACTACACTTCAGAAATCACATATAAAATTATACTCATTTTATTGATAAATACTATTTTTTCTTAGTATCTTTAAGTCAAATAAATTAATATGATATATTGTTAATCTTATTAATAATGAGTCATATTTTTGGCTAATGGTTAGCTGAAATTAATATAGCTTTTAAAAAGTTTCTTACTATCTCAATAATGAACAAAAACTTGTTAATTCGTGAGATATTTAACATTAAAAAGATATTTTGTTTTACAGAAAAACTAATATGCATTTTATTCTGAAATTGCCTATTTAGTTATAAGTTAAAAATTCAGTATTTTTATTTATGTATTTATATTATTTAAATTTTATTAATATTAAAAATTGTTTATTAATTTTTGATGAATTTTCTCAAAGTCAATGGAAGCATAAATTTCAAATAATATTGTTAGCCCATTTAAGCAACAGAATGAAAGAAATTTTTTCCGGTGCAATAAATTTCCAATCAAGTATGTAACAGTAATTTCTTTTAGCTGAAAACTCTTTCCTAATCACATAAATTGATACAAAAAATAAAGTTTTAAATAAATTATTTATATTAATTATATTAAATATTTCAATAGAGTAATTTATATTGTTACTCGTGTACGTTACTACTTTATACAACATTTTATATAATAGTGACCTTGAAAAGTTCGAGAACACAGTGGAAACCTAATCAATGATTGGTGAAGAATTTTTCTTGTTATAATGATTTTTAAATCGAATTTGTAACATCGACTTTTAAAGGAAATATACTGCTCAATTTGATTTTTTTATGCCTTTTAGGGACAATTTCATTAATATATTATAAAGCATTAAATGCATTAAAAATTGACTAACATTTAAATACAACTATGCAGATTATAGAGTTCTAATTTAGAGTTTTATTTCCGCTTTGAGAATTCGATAAAAATGCGTTGATACATTAAAATATCTTGAAGCATTTCCCCTCTTCCAAGTTGACAAGTCTTGATTTTTAACTCCATCAGCCCTTCAATTTGAGTGAAATGCCCCCCTAATATTGACAGTAAAAGCAAAGGGTACTTGCTGTAGCTTCTCCACCGATCCGCTATCTAATATCCTGTAATTTAACCTGGTTACAGTGACGTGACTCAGCGGCAGATCCTCAGAATCCCGGTCCATCCTTGTCACTTCATATTCGTGATGCGGAGTAATAGCTCTGACCCCTGAACTAATCTCACCCCTCAAAAAACCCTCATCCGCCCACGCAAAGGATGCGTCATACATAACTCTCCTTGTCACTACGTTTTTCTTTTTTTTTTTTTTTTTTTTTTTTTTTTAATATTTCCGACCCTGACTGCATGGCAGTTTTGTTTCTGGCAATTACTGTTTTTAAGAATGATCGAATATTTTTTATGAGAGAGAGAGAGAGGTTACCATATTTTTTATTTACTCTCGCTTCCCTTACTGGGATAAGAACGAATTAGGTTCACTAAGTAAAACTCGATTTGCGCTGGGGATTTTACGCTTATGAACCATGAGATCACCCTTCAATATACCTTGAAGAATTGAAACCCTTTTGAAATACTTATTTCAAATGAAAAGCTTCGCAAATGGAAAAGCTGCAATTTATCGATTACAGTATACAATTTCGAACGTTTTTAAGAAGTGGGTTATTATAATTTAATATTAATAATTTTCTAAAAGCATTTCTATTAATATACATATTATTCAAGCATGGTAAATTAAATATATTTCTAGTTTTACTATACATATTTATTTAATTTTGTTAATCACCTTGGCCTTAGAGAAAAGTAAAGGAAAATAAAAAAACTAAGGTTTTAATGTTATTTACTTGAAATTTTTGTGTATTTAAAACTATTTATTGATTACTGTAACTATATATAATATTTAATTAAATAAATATAGGTATTTTTTTTAAATCCTTTTGAATTTAAAACTTTTTGTTTTTCAATGGTGATTCAAAATATTATTCACGTTTATTTCTAGGTTACTTTTATTTAAGATGAAAAACAAGACTTAAGACACTTTTACAATTAATCAAATCTAATTCACTTATACTCTTAATAGTAATGTAAATTCACATAACTATGTATGCTTAACAATTTTTTTCAAATTATCAAACACTCACTGTCATGCGAGTTTACATTATTATTGTAAATTACATATTACTAAAATTTAAAACAATTATCATTTTAAGAGTAAAATATTAAATAGTTAGTGTTTGTTTATTTCACATTCTTCATGAACATATATAACATATATATATATATATATATATATATATATATATATATATATATATATATATATATATATATATATATATATATATATATATATATAATTTGAGAGAGAGAAGAGAGAGAAAATAGAACAAATAGGCAAAAAAATTTATAAAAATATATAAATCTTTTAAAGTCAACCCGCACGTTATCAAAGCATAATGTATTAATTGTAAATAAATTATTGTAATACTAGAATAATTAATTAAATAATAAGTTAATTAATTAGAATATTAGATATCAAATTAATTTGCATTAAATATAAAAAATTCATAAAAGAAACTCAAAAAGAAGTTAACGAATATAAATGATTACCATAAAAATAAAAAGCATCAAATAAAATTAAATAAGTGCATACAATTTAAATGAAATAAGAATTTAAATATTAAAGAAAGAAAACTAAATTTTATATAAATATATATAAGCTAGAAATTTTTTTATTTATGAGCGTCAATATAAAAAAAAACTTTAACGTTAATAGAATTTTTAAATTTCTTGAAACAAATTTAAGAGTAGTACCCTTTCGTAACTTAATATCTGTACCTGTCATCTGACTTCATTATAAGTAATAATGCTTTACTCCCTAAACAGTGTCACAATTTAGGGCATATTAATGTAACTACAAATTAATCATTGCTATTAAAAGTAAGATTTCCTCCCTGTAGATTATCAATGCAGGTTATAGATAATTTATTGTCCACTTAAAAGCATAAAGATAACATTAAAATCCTTATGATCAGTAGGAAATAATTTTATTTCATATTATGCATATATTGTGTAAAATACATAATATATGTATAATATGTGTGTCTTTCTATAAACGATTAAACAACTTTTTAATTAAAAATTGAAAAGTTCAATTATCTAGTATTAGTTTGATTTATTTAAAAATATCACCCATATTCTCCTTCCTTATGAATAGTTATATATATTAATAATGTACAATAAACAAAAAGATATTGCATAAATATTTATAGAAGTAAAAGTTTCTATGCATCATCAATACGCAGTTAGCACGATTAAATAATCCCTTTCACAGAATTTAATTTCCGTCACGTAGGTCATCGTTTTTATCTTCCTTAAAATAAAGATTATCACTAATTCATTGTTTTGAATACAATGATATTGACTTCTTTTCATAGAGTTGTATTCATTATACTATATATATATATATATATATATATATATATATATATATATATATATATACATACATACATAGATATTAAATTTTTAGCATTTCCTATAAGCATTTAATAAATTTTACATATATTATGTATTTTACACAATTGTATACATATGTATATACATGTATATACATATGTATACATATATATATATATTATATATACATATGTATATACATGTATATACATATATATTCATATGTATATGCATGCATATGTATATATATATATATATATATGTATATGTATATATATATGTATATATATACATATATATATATATATATGTATATGTATATATATATGTATATATATACATATATATATATATGTATATATATATATATATATATATATATATATATATATATATATATATATATATATATATATATATATATATATATATATATATATATATATATATATATATACATGTATATACATATATATTCATATGTATATACATGTATATGTATATATATATATATATATATATATATATATATATATATATATATATATATATATATATATATATATACATGTATATATATATATATATATATATATGTATATATACATATATATATATATATGTATATGTATATATATGTATATATATATATATATATATATATATATGTATATGTATATATATCTATATATATACATATATATATATATGTATATATATATATACATATATATATATATATATATATATATATATATATATATGTATATATATATATATATATATATATATATATATATATATATATATATATATTAAATTTTTAGCATTTCCTATAAGCATTTAATAAATTTTGCTTTTGAATTTCATTTAAAAATGTGATGCCTTTTGTTTCAACTATAACAGTTTATGAAACTATAAAATTTTTAATTTAAGAAAAAGTGCTTCAAGTGCATATTGTAGGTCTAATGACCACACGCCTACAAAAGCTATAAAAAAGGGACATAACGGCATTTTTAGTACTCCCCACTTTTTATATTAGTACATATCTGGAACGCACAAAGGCATGGTAGCAGCGAAAACTTTACACACTAAAAGGTCACCATTTCTGAGTCATTCCCATAAGCTGCAGAAGAGGTCGGTGCCAGCGAAAATTCACATTTTCCTTATTAAAAGCCTTTTTTTTATGACTTCAAACTTTAGGGTCTCTTTTGGGGGGACAGGGGGCTAATTGGGTTTCCTCCCCCTCCCTCGTCCTCTTGCTAATGAGAGAGGCGATTTGGCATGTAATCATTTTTATGGGATAAAAGCGAGCATGCAAAAACCATTGCGTTCTTGCTGATTCATTGAGAAAATTATTAATTAAAACGCTGTTTTAAATGTACTCGAGTAAAGAAAAAAAATAGCAACGCCGACATATCTGCTGCATGTGTATGTGTTTTTTTTTAATTGAAATTTTTTTAAGCATTAAACATTTAGTTTAACCAAAATAATTTTTTAAGACTTTTTTTTTTTTTTTTTTTTTTTTTTTGCTCTTAATGATTAAAATTTAGTATTAAAGCGGATCGAGGCAAATATCTTAAGAGAAACTGCTTGTGAAAATATTAAAAACACTTCAAAGTCAATTTAGAAATGAAAAAAGAATTTGTCATCAGTTTAATTCATTAGTGTATTTTTTGCTGAAATATTAGTTTTGATGTCTCAAAAAGTATTTAATATATATATATATATATATATATATATATATATATATATATATATATATATATATATATATGTATATATATATATAAATATATAATCCTATTTTGTATATTTAAATTGAATATTAATCTATTCATTTTTTATTTTGTTTTTTGATTTTTTACACTTCAGGTTTACTTTTCTTATTTAAAAAACTATAACTAAACTATTACTTGTTTTGTCCAGAGGGTAGATCTAAGTTTAAAATACTTCCATCGACTTTACTTTATTATACTTCAAAGCTTTTTCATTCTCTTAGCCTGGTCAAAAAATGATTTTTCTCTTTTTCATCATTTATAGTCATCATTTTTATTTTAAAGGTTTAATTAATTTAAATATATTACATGATTGCATGTGCAAGATTCTCTACAGACTATAGAATGAATCAATTGTTTGGAATTTTTACATGAATTAATTCGTCAAGCAGGAGGAGAAGGCTGCTGATGAAAACAAATAAGTAGGCTTAACTTTAACTATTACTTTAATTACTAGCTTCAGACTGGAAGGTGCTAATAAAACTAATAACAAAAAAAATCTATCTAAAATAAGGGAATAAATCAGTCCTTCTTTAGTTTACCTGACAATGTGCAGTTCAATGTAACATATATATTATTGATTACAGTAATAAACATAATATTATTTCACGTATGCCTTATCATTAGTTAGAATAAAAAAACCACCCAAAATCTCAATTAGGGATGAAATTACATTTATATATCGCTCCAAAATTCTTATAATTAACCGATCTGGGTGCATTAAATCATGGTTGTCTTCTTTGACGTTACTATACTAACCACATTCTTGAAGTAAGCCATCCTAGGCGGGCAACAAATAACAAATGACAGTCCCAGTGCGCATGCGCCGATTACCTGGAAAAATCATCTGTCCGTGAAAGCAAGAAAAGCGAGCTGTATATTAATTTTTGATTTGCATAATTACAGAGAAGATGGCCGCACCTCGGGGGCAAAAGTAATTTAGTTGCAAGGTGTTACTTCTATATAAATATTTTTTTTTATATCTGTGATTACAGTCTTGATTGTTTGACGTCCTGCAACAATGCAATGATAAAAGTTCTGGGATACAGGCACAAAAACACAAAATATACAATCGTGAATGCCAAGCTGTGTCATTAAGATTGGAAGAAATATAAAATGGGAGTAATTCAATTGATATCAGAAATGGGGAGTTAATAATGGGAATAGAGGAAGACGTTAATATACGTCAGGGAGAATCAAGTGCTAAATGGTTTGATATAACATAATTACCTATAACTTATTAATCTCATTGATTAATATCACAACAGATTATAGTATCTGTTAATAATTTTATATAGAATATCCGTTTGAATTGTAACTCGAATATAAAATTACACTTGATGAGTTAAAAAAGATTTTCATCTCACAGATATTATTTCATTAATATGCCTTTATAGTATCTCAATTAAAAGAGATAATTTAATTTGATTTCTTAACATTTACATTTGTATTAAAGTATTTGCATCCCACTATATCTGCATTGATATTGACAGTGTTGAAGAATACATCCTCGCATCGCAAATTTTAACCACTGTCAAATGACAGAATCGACCTCTGAATGTGAACTAATTATTCGTTAACGTATTCGTTATGCATTCGTTATTCGTCGTATAAGATTATTCGTTAACGTATTCAGATTTATTAATTATCTAACAAGTCAGGATCGAACTTTCTGCCCCGAGACTGATACCTTTAATCTATCATAGCCTGACGTTTATAATGGAAGAGAGTAATAGCAATATAATAATGCAATATATTTTTAATGAGAAAAAAAAGAATATAAATAAAGGAATAAAATAGTCGAATTATTTAACAGTTCATAGTTAATCATTTAATTCTTAAATTTATTTTTGTTGTTGTTTGCTGTTGTTTCGTATCCCCCATATCTAGCGACTGAAAGACAAGGTCCAGGAGATTATTAACCTTCAAAAAGTCCAAAAGCATCAAAATATTTCTAATTGTGTTGTCGCGGGAGAGTTGAAGACCATCCAAAATGTGCTTCAGAGAAACATTTTCTAAAGCGTACTTGTTGCAAGTTGGAAAAAATGTTCTGATTAAGAAACAAACCCATCGCATAGATAAAGCAGGTCTTGTTTTGAGTTTAGGCAGAGGGCTCAGAACGGAAGAAAAACATGTATAGCAATATATTTAAAAAACTCATTTACGAAAATAATGTGTGCAAATTTATGTTTTCAAAATTATAATAAATCAAATATTATTTACACATATGCAAGTGTAAAAAGATAAAGAGAAATATGAATTGTTGAGTAACTTCTATCACATGTTTTGTAAGGCTATAGTTGGCAGATGCTAATTAAAATGTTTCTTACCAAACATTCCATGAAAAATTTAGAAAGACGCATAAATCTTCGCTATTATAATTCTGAGAAATACTTTTCCAATTTTAGAAACTTTTCCAAAATCGAAAATTAAGCTTTTGAGCAATTAATTGATAAATTTTCTTTTACAAAAATAAAAGACGTTGATCTTTAAGAATTGCACAGAAATTTTGAATTACAATCAATCAAACAAATTGATGAATAAATCTTAATTTTAAAAAAGTAGTTCTTATGTCTTAAATTGTTAGTTATCTGATGGTAATTAAATTGTTCAAAAGAAAAGCAGATGCTCTAGTATAAATCGCAAATAGCTTTTTTTGCTTTTTTAAATATCTTTATTTACCTTATCGCACTTTAAGCTCTATACCGAACTTATTTATTGTTACATCTCTTTTCATGCAGTTCCTTATTGATAAGAACTAAAATTAGTGTGCGCTTCGCACCTGTTAAACTAAAAATTTCTTTTAAATTTTGAGCTTTCCATGCTAATTTTCCAGACTATCATTACCTCCACTTCATCTTCCTCGGCTCTAAGTTCATGTTACTAAATGTTATTCAATCCATTCAACCTGAAGAAGCTATCCTCCTTTTCATAGTTACATTTTATATATAAATCGCACGAATCCGAAGAATCCTCCTATCCGGTTACGGAGCCATCTGGGTAAAGTAACCATTCCAACATACCCTGGCCTACACCCGGTAATCGAGATGCGTATATCAACCTCACGATTCTCCATAAATCGCAAATAAATTCTCAAAAAAAAAAAAGAAAAGAAAAAAAAGAGAGAGAGAGAAAAGGAAACAATGAAAGAAAGGATAAAAAGATTGTTAATTTATTGCCGTTCGGGACCATGCATTTACATGCAGCTGCTTAGCATGTTGTAGAGAGCTATCGACTTCAACAGAATGGCACTACTTTGTATAAGGGTGTGTCGAATTCGAAAATGGTTACCCTGGAAGGCCACTTAAGTTAGGAATTGATTTTTTACTGGCATTCTTAAGTGTAATTTTTAAGACTTGAAATTCTAAACTATTGCACTCAGTGATTGTGTCAACGCATTTTCGGATTTATTGAGAATCTGGGGTGATTTATACACTTCGAAACCTAAAATTAAGACTATTCCGTTTAGTCCTGGAATCGTTCGAACATTCTCGAAGTCATATCTCTTTTCCTACAAGTCAATTACGAAGAGATGTGATTTTTTTTCTTTAATTTAATTGTCAATTTACAAAGAATTCAAGTGTAAGAAATTGTGATGATTTTTTTTTTAAAATCTTTCATTTCTAACGCATATTCTGAGCAGCCTTCAAGTAGAATAATACAAAACAAAAAATGAAATTTAAGAGTAAAAAGGTAGACACAAGATGAATTGGAATTAATCAAGTCTTAAATGATTCCCACGACACGCTTTTGAACTTTTAACAAACTATTCTCCACCTAAGCAGCTTCTTTCGCAATTCAAAATTAGATTAAGGTTATTTATTTCAGGAAATAACAAGTTTTAAAATTCCTAAAACATAATATAAACTAGTATAGGTTGTTATTTATAAATGAACAACTCACTTACTAATATAATATTTGTATTCAAATTTTACAATGTGAGGAAATGCATATAATAATGTTTTGAATAGCACACACATAATTAGCGTGAAAATAATAAAAAACAAATTTGTATTCAATGTCAATGAAATGTGAATAATAATGTAATCATAATTTTAATTTAACTATTATAAAAAGAAATTTTCAAGAATAATGCTTCGTCAGATGTAAAGACCTTGATAACTTCCCTTTCTCTTTCATTTAATGCGTATTTCTTTTACATCATTTTTTAAAAATTTTAAATTAATTAATTTTTGATCTCCCGAAATAGTTACTAATTTTTATAAAAGTTGAGAAGTTTTAGTTTAATTTGAAGAAAATAAAACTAATTATTATTTTTATTATTTATTTATTTATTTATTGTAATATGCTTTTCAATTTTGCAAAAATTGTAAGTCATTAAATGTTTCTATACATATATATATAATGATTTTTAATGATCTGTTTGGTTTATTTTTAGTGAATAATTTTCATATATAACACATATTTGAAAATGTTGTGGCAACTAAGCTACAGTAAATCCCTAAAATGGAATGAGAAGCGCATCTTCCCTATCCGATAGGGAATCTAGCTGAGTTGCTATTTGGATACGGACGTATGAAGACCGTGGCACCAGTTATATTATGGTGTGGAACTTATTTTTATGGAATAAAATCATGAAAATTGTTATTTGTTAAATTCTTATTGTTAAATTATTGTGATTGTTAGATTGTTAAAATAAAATCCCGCAACCAATACGTAACGCAATATATGTAACGCATTATATACAGCTAACATTTGAAGTAAAGAAAAATCTTTTGATATGACTTTAGATATTGTGCTTTAATAATTTAGTGAGTAAGCCAAGGTAAGAAAAAGAAAATATGGAAAAAAATTTGTAGCAAATACAATACCATTGAGCTGACTTTACCAATAAAAAGGAAAAATAATCTCATAATATTTTTTGTGTGCTTTTACAGTTGAAATAATAATACTCATACAGTAATTTTTGTATTCTTTCAATTTATTCGAGAAGATTTCTTCAATTATTCTCATTTGCAAGATTTAACTATAATTTTTAGAATTTCAATAAAACAATTCAAAATCCAAAGGAAATGGCTATATTGTCCCTTTCAGCAAGATAGGCTTTAACAGTTAATCAAGTGGTTTAAATGATAAGAAAAAGTATCTTTTAATATTATTGTCTTGCATCCATCATATGAAATCCGTCAGTTATACATTTCCTAATTAAAAACTAACCTTATTATGTTTTCTCAAATTTATAATTCATGATTACTTAACAATTTTTCAGGTGACGATTTAATATACAAAATAAATATTCAAATTTGCCTTATAATTTTATTATTTCTTATTTAGTACCCCTAACAAAATCTTTCGCTATCTTTTGTGTAATCATTTTATTCATAGTAAAAATACAAAAAAGTATAATTTATCAAGTATCTTCTTATAAATTTTTATAGTTTAATAAATTGTATACGTATCATAACCAAATCGGTAGATATTTAATAACTTTTTAGTTAAACTTCTCAATTTAAGCTAATTTCTTGGAAATTTTTTTTTCCAAAAGTGATAGTTTATGTGAATACCATTTTCAGAAAACTTAAACTTTCCCTTTAAAAACCATGAATTTCAAATGTGAAATTTACAAATTTTAATTTCATATCATAATTTCAAAAAGACTTAAATCTTTTCCTCATCCTAATATATAGAATTTGTTTGTTTATTACTAGTGTTTCGTATTTCTGAAAGACTTAAAGTGATCAAACTTATTCTCATGCTCTAAAATCTTTTATTTCAATTTAATCGATCCCTTTCATGCACAATATCAGATCGTGTTTTCACACGATCTGATATTGTGCATGAAAGAACACTTCAAAACTTATTCTCATTTCAGTACGTATTGGCAAAAGTGTTCCGTATTAAGCGGAAGCAGTTAGCTTGATTGAAATTCTAATATATTTAAAGTTCTCTAACTCAAGTTCTGTGCAAGCTTGTGGAAAAGTGATGATGATTAGTTTCAAATTCGATTAAAATGGAAGTTTCATGAAATGAAACCAGATATCAACTATTTTTCCTTTATAACTTATTTTTAAATGTGCTTTTAAAATAAGAATATTTTTAAGCTAAACTCTTATTATGATAAATAACAATTGTTAAATTATAACAATTAAAGATTTACTGAAATTAAAAACAATAACAACTATACATATCCTGCTTTAATTGAAAACGTTCATTATGATATTTGTTTTTATTGTCTTAGAATGTGGGTATATTATTATAATGTTATTAAAAGGTTATGTAATTTAGGAAAACAAATTTTAATTTAAAATAGGGCTAAATTAAATGTATTATTAAAGAAATACGTTGAATAATTTAAAGTTGATATGGTATTTATTTGATTAAATATTCAAAAGTTTAACATCTTTGCATATAGCATAATATTTATCCTGAATTCTATAAAATTAATACATATGTAATGGGCTTAACTCTAAAAAATAACACTTTTTTTAAACCTATTAGTGGACAACATAGTGGTCTGTTGTAATCAATGCTACTATCTACATCATAAATTGTTTTAAAAGAGGACTTTTTATTGATAGTGAGTTGTATTCATATTGACGAAAACGCTATGAAATTTCCTAACATGATATGCAGATCGTAGAATTTATAGTAAATAACCATATACTACAGCAAATGATTTTTAATTTGAAAATTAGATTTTTTGTTTTATTTTTGTTACAATCATTATAATATGTTCATACTGCGTTTAATATTTATACCCTTTTAATTTAGTTCTACATATTTTTGTAGCAATTTTAAAACTATCGGGGAATAAAATTCCATATTCGTTCATATAAAAAGCAGTTACAAAGATACGTTTAAGTGCTTTTGAATGCTAAATTTATTTTTCCAACGATTAAAACTTTTTTACGATAGCCAATTTATTTTATTTATAGTATATATACATATGTAAATAGACCGCAGAAGTTACTTTATTTATTGTAATGATAAGATGGCTAAATATTATTTTTGTGAATTTCATTTTGAATTGTTAATATAAGCTTCTTTGTCCAAAATGTTAGAAAAATGTATATTAATTTAAATATATCTTTGATTCTAATTATACAATAAAATTGATTGAACAAATTACGTAATAGTAACCACTTTCTCAATATAAGCAAATGGAAGACTGGGCTTATATGGAAATTATCTTAATGATCTCTTCAAATCATATAATTAATCAAGAGAAATTTTTGCAATTATATAAAAATATCTTATTTATTTTTCACCATAATAAATCTTATATTAAAATAATTTAAAACCTTGTGTTTACTAAAACTTGAAGGAGAGAGAGATTTTATCCCTTAATTAAATATATTTTGTCACAGTTTAAATTCTTTCGAGTTAAAAATGGTTTGTTTTGTAAGTGAATACAACTTTAACAACAGCCCAAATTAATATACTTAAATAAATTATATAGTCTAAAATTTCTCTTTATAATAGAGATATTAAACAAAATATTGAATTATTTTATAAAATTTAATAAGAAATGTTGCAGAATTGTTTATATACTATAAATTTTTATATTATCACAAAAATTATGAATTACACATTTTTCGAATTCAAGGTTATAAGTTTCACAACAATTTACTAAAATTAAAAATTAATTCAAAGAAAAATAAGTTTACTCTTCAAGAAAATAATTTGAAATATTTAGAGTATTTCAATTAAGTAAAATTAATGATCGTATATTTTTTAATATATTTTTCTAAAATAACAAAATCGTACAAATAAAAATATTATTTTACTACGAAAAATATGTTCACCAAAACTAACAATGCAAACTTCATTAATGGATAAAAAAATATCTTAAAAATAATATAATTTAAATAAAAAGTATTTTCAAAGAATATTTAACAAAAAATAATTTGAAAGAATTTGAAAAATCCCTGAAAATCTAAATTCGATATTTTATATTTTTGTCCCAACAATTTACTTTTCAATAACAATATAACTATAATCACCGTAGCTTCATTGTTATTTTAGCGAAAAGTTTATTTTATTTCATCATGTGTGTTGTAAAAAAGTATATAATTTTACCATAGCCAAAAAATGGGATAATAATGGTTTTTAAGCTGCTTACCTAAAAGGTATTTTCTTAAGTCTTCTTTTTTTAATTGCTATGTAGTAGAAATTAAACCGTTTATTGCTTCCATTCCTTTTGCAGAAAAGTAGAAATGTTATTATTTTCCCATACTGCAAAAAAGAAGTGTAATAATCAAGTCATAATCGGGAATAAAGGACTATAAAACATATTCAATTACTTTCGTAATTGACTTGTATTTTAGGTAAAAATGTATGCTTTGTAATCTTAAAGGCTATACAAATGCTTTTGAGATTAATGTCACTTATATTATTCTTAAAACTAATTGATTTTAATGTAAATTAGATGTTTTGAGGGAAAAAAAACTTTATTTGTTTAGGAGTGCGTTTTTATTGACTATTAATGTTAAAGATTAATTTTCTTTCTCTAAGAAATTCGAATTAATATACATAGTACAATAATTAATATACTATTGGCAACATAGTTCATTTAGAAATTTCTTGTATAAAAATATATTTCATAGAATTTTTACAATTTTCATTTTCAGCATTCTGCTTCTTAAAAAATCAATTGAAAATTTATTTTAAACACATTTAAATGAGATATGTATGAATAAATGTAAATATTACTCATTTGATTCATTTTAAAGTTAAATCTAATTTATTTTTAACATTTAAAATAACATATTATATGTCTGTGCATGTAACAATTAAATACTTTTACTAATATTGTCAACAAGAACAACATAAAAACTAGTTTTTAATTGTACAGAACTAAAATTAGCATTTTTTCTTTATGTGGCAATAAAGAATTACCACAAAAATATTTTTTTTTCTCTAATATACATTTAAATCTATTTCCAAAAAATCAGGCTAATTTTTTATTCTGTTGATATTTAGTAACATGATCAATTTTTTTATCTTAAATTATATGTGACTTTTAAAATATTTCAACATATTTCTTTTCGTTACTCCATATCATTTATAAATTAATTCTCGATTATGGTCTCTCTCTCTTTTTTCCTCCTCTCTTTACTTGTATTTCATATTGTTAAGTAATTCATGCAACAAAAATAATCTTTTAAAAATATATTATTGTTAATTTACAATATCTCTAATTCTTAAATATTTTAAAGCAATCTCTTAGTACGCAATTTATATAATTGCTTCCAGCAAAACTTTTTGCTGTTGTCTGATATCATATTCTTAGTTTCAAATAAAAACAATTTTAATTTTCGATAATTTATCAATAAAGTCCCCCATTTGCATAATATTGAAGAGAAAAAATTCTCGCATTTTTTAAATCTAGATAAAGTTTTATTTTTATAAAGTTAAATATAGTAGAAATTTGCAGCAGAAACGTCTTACGCTAGATTTGTATTCTGGTTACAAAAAAGGAAAAAGAAAATAATTTTACATGTACATACCAAATAACATATACATACCAAGTCGAAATATGAATATATTTCCAAATGTAATTGAAAATTGGTTTCACGATACTTTTAACCTTTATGGTCTTATTTCTTCATAAAGCTGGTAAATAAGCAGTTCTGAAAAATAAATTTGAATTATAAACATTCCAATTAAAACAATTTGAAGTCAAAGATTTCCCGCAATAAATAGCTTAACGTTTCATCTGCTTAATGAAAAGAAAAGATATAAGATAAAAATAAAAATAAAAACTAAAAATTTATTTTAATTTATTAACTCCAAATGTTTGGAAAAAATATTTTAAATTTACTGAATTTCATTATATTAATAGAATTTCATTTCGATTTAAACATTCATGCAATAAAATTAAACCTGAATTTTTAGTAAATGAACACTTTTTACTTTTTATATGTAAGAGTTTTTTCATTTGTTTTGCGGATTTGAAGGAAATATGAGTTTACAGATCTTTAACAGAAAATTATTTGCTGATATGAAATTTCCTTCATGATATTTTTGATGACTCGGCAAAGGAGAGCGGAACTGGAACTTCCATTTAAAGATATCTCTTCTTATTTATGTGAAGAAGAAAACTAAGTCTTTTAATTTTCCGTTTGAAGAAACTTTATTAATGTAATATTTTCTTGTTATAGCTATTTAATTATATATATCTTCCACACACATATTTTATGAAAAGTCCCACACACATACCTTATGAAGAGTGTGTGTGTATGTTAATTAAAAATTTATGAAAAAATCAAAAAAAGGCGTGTAAGAACAGAAATCAGGATTTCATAGAAACTTTTTTTTTATCATGGTGAGACTATTGAAAAATTAATTGCTTAATTTTTGTTTTGGGGAAAGATGACTTGAAAATGTCAAGACAAAGTTATTTTCAGAAATTCATAGTATAGAAAATTAATATTCAAGAAACTTATATTCTAGGAACACAAAAAAAATGTAGCGGAAATTATTGGTATAGTAAAGAGTTTGATTTCTAAACTCTAAAGCGATGCCAATAAATATGGTCTATTAGATTATTTTTCGTTTTCAAATACATCTTCAACCACTGAACCAAACTGGAATAAGTATCAAAATTTCACATATTCTCTAGCTTGTAAACAAGAAAAATTGCAAGACAAAGTATAAATTATATAGTACACACTCACAGTACGAGTCAATTTATTCTATAGTACATTAAGTGAACATTTTTGGTGTAAGAAATATTTGGCATTTACCAAGCAAAAGTTTTAGCAAAAAAAAGAACCTTAGAAAATTACAAAATAATAGCATATTCTCACCAAACTCAAAAAATGAAAACACATGGAATTAAATGAAACACAAAATATGTCTTTTTACAAAAGTTATTACACCAGAATACTAATTTAAAAGTATTGTAATTGTGACAAATTTTATTGCTTCTACAAAAAAAGAAACCAAAGAACTTATTCACAAGGATTATTAACTGAACTGAAAAGGATACATTTATCAAAACCTGAATACCAGCAAAATTGATTAATACCGAATTAATCACTTGCCATGTCATTCTGATGTGTGCTTTAGTTCTTTCAGATGATAAATACACAGTCTTCGGGATAAGACATTAGTCGCAAAGTTTCTTTTACAAAACTTACGAAGATCAATATTTCATGGGGGTACATTTCATTTCTGATTACCCTTCCCGGGCCCACCCGGGTATTAAGCAAGACATTACTTTTCCACACTTATCATTTTGCGCGCCCGAAGTATCGGAATTAAGAACAAAAGAGTGAACTTTTTAAAATTGATCGTTGGCAACAGCTCATGACCCGATATCGAACATTTCGAAAATTCCGTTTCGTCCCTGCTCATCTTCGCGTGCTGTAGAGGCTGGTCTTGGACAATTTTCTGTTCAAAGGTGCAATTAATAACAGCTTATGTGGTTGGCCTCGAGGCGGTTAAGACATTAAGCGAGGTTATTACTTAACTTCGGCGGAGATGGGTAATTTATACAGGGGGATGGATAGTGCGCTCATAAGGAATCGTTCACTTCTTTTTCAATCTTCTCGCATGTTGACCAGGCAAGCGTTCATTTGGTACGCGTTGCAGGTACAAGGCATTTGATTTTAATTTTTTTTCCTTTTTTTTGTTATCAATTTTCTTATTTAATTTCTTTGGAATCACTCGAGGCTGAGAAACGAACATTTCGAGATAAATGGTGATTTCGTTAAGTAAAAAGAAAGAAAAGCGTCAAACTCTGAAGTATTTGAAAATTTTTATTCTTTTTTGCACGTCAATGAATTATTGCTGCAAGAAGGATATTAGTTCATTTTTTTGCGAGGCGAAGAATGATTCAGATGTGTGTGATTGTAAACCAAACCAAAATAATCATTTCTTATCTTTAATCCAATTTATTAATTAATCATACAAAATAGATAATTTATGATTAATTTTAAATTATTGTAACAAAAAAAGATATTTGCCCATTTTTGTGAAGCGAAGAGTAGTTCTGCAATATAATTTCTTAACCAAAAATTCAACTCTCACTTTTTTTGTGAATTAGTTTACTAATAATTTTCCAGATACATACTAATTACTAATTCCAGATACATAGTAATTAGATACATTTTCCAGATACATACTAATCAGATACATTTTCCATATACATACTAATTATTTATTATTAATTTTAAATATAAAATCATTTCAAAATTTTTATATATAAATTTGTTTTCTAAAGTTACTTAATTTTTTTTATTTTACTTTTAAAAGTTATTGAAATATTTTTATATGGAAATATTATAAATATAATTCTTTTTGATCAAAATTAAATATTTTATTATTTTCTTTAAAATTTCAATAAGTTTAAGGAGCAGCACGTAAGTTTTTAAAATAACGAAATACTTTAAATAATAACATACAAATTTAAGTTCTCTGTGCTTTATGTTATGGTTTTGAGTGAAATTGATTATAAATATAATAATTTAATTTAGTCAAATATTATTTTTATAGTATTCTGTTATCTGTCAAATAATGTATAAAAAGTAAAACATGAAGTTTTTTTAGTCTAAAATTTATTCTAAAAATTAAGATTTCTTATCATTCCAATATTATTATCTATTAGTTTAGAAGCTGATGTATTTGAATTTATAATTATTAGGTCTTTTCCTTTTTGAGCAATTTTTCATTCAAGTGTTAAAATAAGTATATTTCAAGTTCAAGTATCTAAATTACACTCGTATGCACTAAATACATTTTAATAATAATGTTTTTATTTAAAAAAAATAATTGTCTTATTTATCATACTCACTTTTTGAAAAAAACGTGGATGAAAGATTTTGTCTTAAGAAGTGAAAAATAATATAAAGTAATTTCCCAGATACATTTTTTACATAATTAAATTACGTTTTCTGTGAAAAACAAAGCTGTTTTCTGTTGTTTATGGAACGAAATGAAGTATGATATTTTAGTACTTAATACAAGAGAAAAATAAGAAAAAGCACATGTAATAATATTTTCTATTATTGTTCTTTCTATACAATAAACCACTACATTTGTTTTTGCGTGAAATCTCAAATACAAATGCAACATCATTCTCACTTTGTATAAAATAAAGCTTTGTTGGAAATTAGTGGAAGTGAATTGTTTAACATATATTTCTCTATTCCTTGCTATATGTGGGATTTCTCATTTCTGAAGTCAGATATAGACTAATATTTCACAACTTTGGACTGATAATCAGATGGTTTTAAGCTTGATAATTAGAAATTCATATTTATCTGCAAAATAATTTATCAGCAAAATGACGTTTAGTTTACTGAAGGTCAATCTCTTAATTTCCTGAATAGATGCCTATCAATAATTTCATGCTTGAAATTTTATTTATAAATGTTACATGCATTTTCAAAGTTAATGATTAGTAACACGTATAGGATGCTAAATATTCATGGCAAAGCGTCTGTTATAATGCCTCAATTTAGTATAATTGAATAAAGTTTAAAACGCATATTTCGAAAATAATGAAACATTTATCAGTATATAATAAATGTTTCAATAAAAATGTATTCAAGATTGAGGAAGCAATTGGTTTTTAATTTGTCGAAAAAATGTTGAAGAATCACCAAAACGAATGCCTAAATCGTAATAATTTCCGCTTTTCTTCCTCTTGTAGTCGCCGATTTAATCACAGAAAATTGCTTTCTTTCACTTTTTGTGCCATTATCACATCTAGTCTATGTTTACTACTTTTCAAGGAGGAAAAAAGGAATAGCGTGTTGAAATCAAATCAAACCAGAATTTATCTTCTTCTACCAAAATAAAGACTTCGCGTGCTTGCCACCTCAAATAAAAATTTTCATTCCAATTTTGGCGAGAAGGTCCAAAACCAACGAGCTGCGCGAGATCTCTACTGATTCCAGATGAAGTGGATAACAACGAAAAAAAAAAACTGGTAGGCAGTCAGTGTTGATAATTCTGGCCAAGTGTGTGAGAATTGCTATTATTTTTCCCCTCCTTCTTCGTCCACTGTGATTGGAGTGTTTCTTTTGTCACAATCAATTGTTTGATATGAGTGACAAATGGTCTCCAAGCATGAAACTGCGTTGGAATTTTTTTTTCTTTGTTTCCTTCGAACGAATCAGTGTATTTTTCCCCCTTCTACAAGTTCTTTCGTTCCGCTGTTGGAAAACAGAAAAGGACAACTTTCTTTTTCCAGTTTGCCAATTTACAAATGAAAGTGCTGGGAAAGTAGAAGGAGACACTGTCCCTAAAGGTCATTTAGCTTTCTCCTAATCATTGATTAAATATTTAAACTTGTTTTAAATTCAGTTTAAAGTGTTATTCTTAGTTATATATGCTAACGAGAACAGTTTTTATGTTGACAGCTTATTATTACACGTAAACTTATGATACATATTTTAAGGGTTACGTAAATGGAAAATAGTAGCATCAGTTTTATATTGCTTTACAATATGGGTATTGTAAATGTTTATCTAATAATATGAATACGTTAAATATATATATATATATATATATATATATATATATATATATATAGATAGATAGATAGATAGATAGATAGATAGATAGATATGTGTGTATGTATGTATAGTAGAATTATTCAAATTGATTTGATACATATGAAATAGTGACATGAAAAAAATATAAATTTCGTTATTTTCAATAAAACCATTACCATATATTTCGATTGTAGAAACCTGATGATTGGAACGAAAACATTTTTGAAAATAAATAATAGGTGCGTTATATTTCTCCAACATGAAATTTAAAAAAAAAAAAAAAAGATATTTCGTAACAATAGTCTGAATCCAGAATCCTTAAAAAGAATTTATCTGTCCACTTTCAGAATATTTAATACTAAGTGTCAAGCATGTTTTAATGTTGTTTTGCGGGAAAGAAAACATCCATCTTATTTTCAAGCATTTCAGTTGAAATCATCATACATTTTCGGTAAATACGCCACGAGTATTGCATTCAAATTTTTAAGTGTAATGTGACATTCCAATGTATTTCGGCGGATTTCTTCAAGATATTTATTCTGGTTTTGAGATAGGTATTCCTTCTCTTTAATATTCATAACATGAAAAGTAATGTCATTTCGAAGCGAAAATAAAAACCACAAAATAATTTTTGGAATATTACGATATATATTATATTTTTGGAATATTAATATTAAGGTAAGTCTGAAGACTTTTACCTCAATGTCAGAAAACAGAATCTAGACTTTAACCATAACAAACCACAAAATAATATTAACGTAACAGAGTTATTTCAATATCTAGATACGTTTGAAGTCTTTTAACTCAATGTCAAAATACAGAATCTTGACTTTAACCACAACAAACCACAAAGTAATTTTTGGAATATTAACGTAACAAACTTATTTCGATATCTAAATACGTCTGAAGACTTTTAACTTAATGTCAAAATACAGAATCTTGAATTTAACCATAACAAACCTCAAAGTAATTTTTGGAATATTAACGTAACAAAGTTATTTCGATATCTAAATACGCTTGAAGACTTTTAACTCAATGTCAAAATACAGAATCATGAATTTAACCATAACAAACCACAAAGTAATTTTTGTAATATTAACGTAACAAAGTTATTTCGATATCTTAATATATCTGAGGACTTTAAACTCAATGTCAGAATACAAAATCTTGAGTTTAACCGTAAAATAAAAAGCAAACATTGTTTAAAATCTAGCGATAATGTACCTTGCTTAGTGTAGCTAGTTTTAATAATCGAATGGTTTTTCGATATCGTTGAGTGATTTCCTATCCCAAAAATTCTTCGCTTCTATAAATTATAGAAATATGGTATATTGATAAAATGTCTTTTCTAAATTGCCTAAATTTGACTTAAGTTATTCTATAATTTACCATTATGTGTGTTCTGCTATAGAAAAACTAATATCAATATAAATAACCATGCAATTTTCGACCATATTAGTATTTCTCACAAAGAAGCAGCACTTAAAATTCAATATTTCCATACAAACAAAAATATACTAAAATTTTTATTTCATACTCGAATTCTTACTACCTTCAACAAAATTTTACAAAATATTTTGATAAGCATATATTGATTAATTCTAAAATTCTCATCATTATTTCATGCATTCTAAGTCACTAATCATTTTTACTTAAGAAGTTTTAGAAATATAATTATGATTCATGAAAAATATCATATTTTTATAAATTCTGTATGCAGTACAATGGGATATTAAGAACAATTTTTTGACTTGCCAAGGGTTAATATAAATCTAATTATCGATTGAATCTTACCCCTAAAAACCATGACTCTTAATTGGTTTACAAATAGAATTCTGTTTTGACTGGGATGAGAATCTATACTAATTTTGTATATCTAATCTAATTCTAATTCTAGATCTTATCTAATTCTTTATATAATATAGAATAAAAATTAAGTATTAAATACGATAGTACAATATAAGAACTTGTACTTCGTAAATCAGTGACTTTCTTCAAACGTATTTTTAGTTTATTACTCATTTTTCTAAGGGCAATTTTTATATGAGAACATAAAAATATTAGTAACGTAGATTAAACTGAATTAGATGTAAGAAATTGAGACATATTAACAATCATAAATGTTAAGTTAAAAACTCAATACAATCAAATATATTTCAATATATACAATTCCTCACTTTAAAAATTTTATATTTAAATGGTATGCCCATCACATACATATAATCTCTAGGGAAATATAATAAAATTAAAAACTCTTATATATTAAATAGAAATTCTTATCATTATAATAAAAAAAATTATTTTTACATTCTTACATTAACTAGTTTAACAGTTACTCTCATCAACTTATGATTAGAACTAATAATCCATTAAAAAATATTTTATTCGATTATAAAACAGAAGAAAAGTTTTCTCATGATATATTAAAAAGTACTTAAATAATCATTAGAGCCAGTCATATCTAGGAGAAATTTTACTTAAGAATTTAGCTTCATCAAATCATGATTGATATTAACGGATCATTAATCATAAAGTAACAAGAAGAAAATGAATATTATTTAAAATGTACTTAACCAACGATTACCTTTGATTCCAGCTTTTTGAAGTCACGCTTAAATGATTCAAAAATGTCCCACTTAAATATTTCCTGCAAAATATATATATATTTAAAGAAATCGATAAAAATTCTGAAAATAATATTAAAGTATTTGCTTTCGAAAAATCAAAGCAACTATTATATCCATTTCATTTAAAAAAAAAAAAAAGTTAGAGTTTTATTAATTTGAAAATCGCACAGTGCAATACTTTATAGCCACTTCGAGCAAAATACAATACTTCTCCATTTATGTTGTACATTGTTATCATTTCCTTCAGAACATACTCTATAATCACAGTTGCTTAGACATGTCTAGAGCATTTGCTTTTAGTTGTTGTTATTGTTGCACAAGCATACTTCCCTGAGATGGGCTTTACCATTTGGATCGGAGCCGCCGGATGGTGTCTTCGTGATTTTAAAGCAAGGACAAAGCAGAAGACTCCCAAAACTTGACCTACCACCCCCAGATGCGTCACCTCACCTAGAGGACTCTGCGGCCAGATTTCGTACGCCCCGGTCGCCTTTAGCGAAGGTAACGGAACCTTTGTTAGCCAGGGATTCAATCTCACTTCCTTCCGAAACTGAGAATGACTCCCTCATTAACCAGCCCCCATGGCCGCAATTTCGGGATGAGAAATAAGCATTTGCTTTTAGTATCAATTTGATACCAATTGATTTTGATATCAATTATACGAGTGATTTATCTAACAATTTTTCAGCTATTTTAAAACTAAAACTATGCGATACTTAACTAAACAATTATTGATCATTGATTAATGAACAATCATTGTACAATTTGATCATTGATTATTGATTAATTATGATCTTATTATTTAAGCAAACAATTAAAAATAGGTGAAATTTTCTATAGATTAATATCTTTTTAGGTACAAGTCAGTCATGAAAGTAATGTCTTATCTGCACTAAAAGAACGCCATTTTTACAGTTAGTGCTCTAAATCATTTCCCCATTTCATTGGGCTATAATATAATCCCCTTGCGTGCCTAAGAGCTCAGTGGGGTAATGTAATTTTGTAACCGAATCTGCGGTGACACAAGTCATTTAGGTCGCAGTGAACTGTATCTTCTTCTCCTCTCATCTCCCTTCCATCCTTCTCTCCGGATCCTTGAAATGAATAACATTCTTCTCTCCCTTCCCAGCTTCTTTTTCAAAAAAAACAGCAAAAAAAAAGTCATAGGTAAAGTAAAAAGAAATGAAGTACTCTCTAGAAAACTCGATACTTTGTCTTTAGCAAGATTCAAGAAAAATAAAAAAAAGAATCTACAGGTTCTGCTCTCTACAATCACCGCCTCATTTAAAACATACAAGCGAATAACAACTCAACTCTTCTTCTAAAAATAGAGACGATTCCTACTGGCAGTAGAATAAATACGGTTCTGGCTAGGAAGATGCTGAAATTGAAATAAAACAAAAATGTTCCTCGGAAATACAATAACCACTGAAGGATAAGGTAACTTGGCTGAGTTTGAAGTAAAAATTTGGTAATATAATATTTTTCCAACTTCCTTTTCCTTTACTTTTCCTTGAAAATAAATATTTTAGAAATGCTAGGAATGAATTTAAGAATATCTTTAGTTCTATTAATATGTTTTCTATATGTAAGAAAAATATACAAAATAGTCAGCAAATAAGTGAGTCAAATGCATTTTCAAGTAAAATAGTATCATTGTTTAGGAATTTAAAAACACATAAAAATGTTTTAATAAATTTACTAAATTACTATCATCTGAAATATAAATATCAATTTTAATCAAGAAAAATAAGTTGATTAATAAATCTTTAATTGTATTTTTCCTATGAGGAAACATCCTAAACTAGATTCTTCTAGAACTATAAAAATTGTAATGTATCAACATTTTGATTATTTTATATCAATGTTGTATAGTATTAACATTTTGGTTTCGTGTATAAAAGATATGAGTTGTTATTCTAAGAGATATGGCAATGGTAATAATAAATGTCCTTTTCCCGATAAGCGAATTGGTACTAAAGTTGTTTGTATGAGCACCTTTTAAGATCGGAATGTTCCTTGCTCGGTCTTGACCCAAACATGCTATCTTTAAAGAATTTATTCAGATAAAGAATTTGTAACGCCATGTTTCCCCCATTGTTGCAGCATGAATTTTGGAGTAAAATATACCACTAACATATTAACTTCGTTATTTAAATAAAATAGAAAAATTATGAGCCATTTTCTCAAATATGTCTTATGATAAATCACATATCATCAACAATAACTTATCAGGAACTAGTAAAGTATGTCACCCATTGGCAACCTTTGCGATTTTTTTTTCATTGCCAAGCAATTCTAATGCTGCTGTCTCCTAAAAAAATCGTATGTATTACACAAAAACTACATTAAACACGAGAGAGAGAGAGAGAAATCAAACCTGGCAACAAAAATATCCAAAACATCAAAGGAAAAATCGGAAAGTCTATAGTCAAAACAAATGACGGCAGATTTGGCAATAAATATCTAGGGGGGGGGATATATCATACTTATACCACTTATCGAATAACTCGAGTAAGATACATACACACAAAAAATTATAAATAAAACATAATAATCTACAAGAATGTTAAAGAAATCATTTCTCCTTAAATTTATCAGTGATTTTCCATAGAGCTCTACTAAAACCTCTATGGTACAGAATTCAATATTATATTAATATAGATACTGAAAAATTTTTAAGTTTGCTATGCGGGTTAATATCTTGTGTATGTGTGTTCGATGTTTAAAGGAATCTTCAATCTGGAATTTTAGTCATAAAGAAAGATTTGGTTGTTAATCATATAGCGTGAGTGTTGTTGATGTACCAACATACTTCCCTATATTTAGCCAAAAATTGGGTTCTACCATTTCTATAAAAGAGACAAAAAATCTCAAAACCGATTAATCATATCTAATCATTATCGAATGCATCACAAAGAAAGCAATTAAAGTCATTAGTGATAGACCTAAATCAAGCTCCTTAGGGACATAAATACTTATAAATGTAGACAATCATATATTCCTACGATATTTGAATTTTTATAAATCTCCTTTATCAGCTTTTAATTTCTTTCAAACAGTTCAAATAAATATACAAATTGCAATCTTGATGAATAAGATATTTAACAATCTATTAAGGCCCCATGGTGCTTTCTTTTTTATTGTTGGTAAAAAAATATGATCTATTTCATCTCTCAACAAATATCCTCTATGTTATATCTACCCCAGACTCTTTAAGACGGAAATGTATTGATTTGTAGTTCTATCTGCCAACTGGGGAGAAAACGAAGCGATATCGAACCCATCATATTTACTATTTAATATCTCAATGCACTTTGGCAAAATGCCGGATACCGGCTTTCATGGGTATAATAACGGCTGCCGTATTTTCTAGATAATGTATCCTCCTCTGTTTGAAGATATACAAAAGCCGGAAAATCGCGTTTATGTGCTTACCATTAAATCTCTCTTTCTTGCTCTTTGTAAGCAATGTTTAATGGTTTTCATTTACATTTCTTAGTCAACAGGAAAAATGTTTTTGCTACAAAAATCCAAATCTATATTGCATCAATAAAAAAGGATTTTAGATTACAGAAATATTCGCTTGAGAATAAATCCATATCAAAATTGCGTTTACATGAATTTAGTATGAATGAAGTCTTCCACAATAAATCTTTAAGAGATTTTTAAATAGTATTTTAGACTCAATTTTCGAAAGCTTTAGCGTAGATTTAGTTATCAAGATATTTTTTTTTAAGAATAGAGAAACAATTGGACAAAGATAAAATCTGTTTATTTACAATAAATTCAATTTATACTTTGATACAAGTTTCATTTTATAAAAATGAATTGATTTTCCGAGTTATTGAAAATAAAATATTTAGGATAATTATGACATTAAATCTCCAGTTATAAAATTATTGCTTAATTTAAAATTCATATTTATAATTTATTTTTGAAATAAAATTATTAAATGCTGTATCGTTTAAAAATAGAAAAAGTTTTAAAAAGCAGATTTTAGCTTTAATCCAATTCAATTCAAAGATAAGAAAATTCAAATTTATCTGACTTCTAAAATAAGTGAGTAAAGATGAAGCATTATGAATGTAACCAAATACGTCTACATCGAGAAAAGAAAAGATAACTCAAAACTAAGTCATAGGTTAGGAATAATGAAAAGACACAAAAAATCTTATATTTATTCATTAAAATATCTCATGAAGAAAAGTGTTAAATTGAAAGAAAAATAAATTTTATTTTGTTTAAATTCTGTAACTATTCTCTAAACAATAACCTCACTAAATTTGTTCAGAAAATTATTTACCATAATATTCTCAACAATAGAACACACAAAAACAGTTACAAAATTATATGAAAGTTGAGAACGCAAACGATTATATTTTTATTTTATTTTCGTAAACTGTATAAAAATTCAAAAATTTTAATAAGAATTTCCAATAAAATTTAATCTATTATTGTTTTTATTGGGAGATTATAAGAAATAGCAATGTATTTTCACAATATTTATAGAATCGTATCAAAATGATTATATGTGAATAAAAAAAAACTTTATTACATATACTAAGCCTAAAGATTTCTGTGAATAAATTAATATCAAAACTGTCAGCCTTCTTGTACAAAATAATTTGTTAATTTTGACACAGAATATAGTGTGATAAATGGCCTCATTAACAAATTTTAGTAAAGTTAATTTTATAAATGGGCGTGCCATATAATGTATGAATAAATTAGATTAGAGAATTGAATCACCTCTCACGCTCATGTATTAAAGTTAGAGTAATTTTTCATACCCATCATTGTTTGAAATTTTCGTGATCCCTAACGATACACCATCAACGTACCAATAGATCAGGATGTACATTTTATAAATGATTTATAATTGATATGCCACAGAAAGGATACTTGACGTATAACTTTATAAGGACTTTTTAAAATTCTTTCAAATATTAAAGACCATATTAACATGTCTCTGAGAAAGAAATCCGGAAAACTCCCAAGCACCCACCATACTATATGTGCATACATAAAGCAGGAACGCAGTAACCATCTTTCTTTCTTAACTTGGAACAATTCAAAACAAGAACTTTCTCCTCCAAAACGCATGGTTTTGGTATTCATAACGAAAAATATTTTAGAGTAAGCAATATTAGTATAAAATATTTACATCACATTCAATAAAGAATATTTAATCAAATGGGAGTTAATAAAAAAACAAAATTGCTGGCAATGTCGTCCAAGTGAAATGATTACCTCTGGAGGTGGCAGGTCAAGTATTGGGAGTTTTTTGCTTGGTCCTTGCTTCAAAATGACAAAAATTCTCCCGGATACTTTTATCTAAACTGCTAGAATCCAACTCAAGGCTAGATACAGAGAAGCATGCTGGTGCAGCAACAACAGTTTACGTAAAGATAGGATAAAAAATACTTTTGGAAAACAGGATTTTTCAATGCGGGAGAAGGAATTACAGAATAGAAGAAAAGACACTCAAACTTAAAATTAATTTTACAGGTTTTTCTTTAAACTTCAAAATGAAGATATAATTAAATTTTTATAAACATAAAACAATTATTTCAATTCTTTTCATACATATTATATTTCAATAAAAATATTTACTGAATTTCAAATATCATTACAGATTTTTTTATCATATTAAATGTCAAAAAGAAATCGTATTTTCAAATACACATGGATCTCGTTAATATCAGAAGCCGTTATTATTTTAATTTCTTTTTGTATTTTAATTTGTTAAATATATCTTTATTTTTTGTATTAAATCCTTCTTTTCTAGTACGTTGCTTAAGGCTTCGAAAGTAAAAACGAAGAGCAGAGTGACAAACAAAACCAATTCTTTCATTGGCATTATATTTTCTTGTAATTATCCAAATTCTGAAAGCGAACTTAACTTGATTTAAAGGTAATTAAATCTTAGAGTAAACTTCATGATTTTTAAAATTACTTTGCTCACAATGGCAAAGCATCTCGTTAAGCAATACCTATGCTGATATTTGTCATTATGTGATTATTATTTGACAGTAATTTTTGTTTATATGAAGTTATTTACATATCATGTATTGAATAAACTATTTTTTTATTTAATATTAATTAAATTACACTGTCCGAGTTTTAGATTTATAAAGAATCCTTTTCTAATCCATTAATTCTTTATTTTCTTTTCAAATAAAAATTATGTTGTAATATACTGTTACCGTTCTTAGAAGTAGGTTGTATCATTTAGTTTCGATTCATCTCACACGAAATCCTTAACTAAAAGAATGATTTAGCAAATATAATTTATTCAAGCTAATTTATCATAACATTAAGTGAAAATTTAATGAGTAATTACCAATTTTTTTCTAACATTCAATATGCAAGGAATATGTGTTAATTTTTACATTGTCACCATAACCTACATATATCATCACGAAGCAAATGAAATCACTCAAATAAATTAAATATATGTAAAATTCCACACTTGTGATCTCATTATCTGTATGCTTATTGAGGTCCCTTTAATCTACTTAAATTTTCATGTATTCAGCTTTTATTTATGATGCAAGTAGTTTCGAAAAGCAATATCAGTATTTCATCTAACACTTTAATGTAATCCTTACATCGGAGAAGTCTAACTTTCACCCACATCTAGGAGTGTAAATGAAAAAGCAAAGCAAAATTGATCGAACAATGAGGCATCGTGATCTCTTAGATCATGAGCGATCAGATAAAATATGTGTTCCGTTAGCTTTCTCAACACCGTTAAATAATTAAGATATATACATAGAGAAATCAGGTTCACGCATACAGCCAGATTATGCAGGAAAAATGTGGGCCAACTTCGTGTGCTAGACCGTGTATGAATCATCAAAGATTGGAGCGATAACAATTATTGAAAATTGCTTTTCAATTTATTATTCACACCAAATTAGTGTAGAACTCGTGAAATATTCTAATGTGAACCTCGTTTTGTGAAAATTATGTATAGGAAGTGGATTATGATGTCTTTATTCTCTAAGTGAGCATGTGCAACAATGTTTCATACTGTCCAACATATATTTCTGTTTTAAATTTAATAATCTAAATTAAAAATGTAAAATTTTTAAATTTTATCTTCTAAATGTAAGAGTTTTTTTGACGTTTTTCGTTAATCATATAATTTAAAGAAATTAAGAGCAAGTGAAATAATAATATTTATAAAAGAATGAACTTTAGAGTTTTGCAAATAGAAATATATTAGATAAAAATATTTTCGAAACCCTCTATAACTCTTATTATTGTTACACAAACAACCTTGTACTGAGTTAGGCTCTACCAGTTAGATAGAGGTAGTCGGGTTGAGTCTTTGTGATTTTAAAGCAGGGACCAAGCAGAAGACCCCCAATACTCGGTCTGCTAACCCAGAGGCATCATTCCACTTGGATGACATTGCAACCAATCCCAGTTTTAACGTGCCCCATTAGTGAACACTACGGATCTTCAGTTGAGTCGGGACTCGAGCTCACAATCTTCTGATAATGAAAACCCGAACCTAACCAGCCAAGTTACCGCGGCCCGATCAGAAGATGTTAAGTAACAGATACATGCAGGATGTGGTCTAGGATTCATATATTTTCCTTTAATAAAATATTAATATCACAACATGAGATAAATCGACGACGTTAAAAGTTGTTATGTTTTCATAAAATCATAATGATATGCTTATTTTTCATAAATAAATAGATTTTTTTAATTCAATGTGTATTAAACTATAATTATTGATGCTATTATGTTCATAACAGTACAAAATTCATCTATAAATAAATTATGCATATATTCAATAACTATAAAAATCTTGTTAATAGTGAGTTTTCTTCCCAAATAAATATATAATTAATTAGAGAATAATTTATTACATTAAATCATTCTAATTAATTATGATTAACTAATTATTTAACTATGAATCAATAAATTAAAATTGCTAATTTTTGTACTGACGTCTTGTCATAAAACATTTTAAGTATATTATTTTCAGTAAAGATTGATTGATTATTATTTTCATTTTCTAAAATTAAATATTAAGTTAATTTATAAGTAGTAATTGACGTAGCATTCTGACATCAAAGATCAATTCCGATTCTTATTCGCAAAAATTTAAATCTAATTGATTTGGAGTATTTTGTGAACACAGACTAACCACTATATATTAGGACAAAATAGTCAAAAATGGGAAGAAAATCCAAGTCCATTCACGCGAGCCGGCAATCAAGCTGTTGCCATTTCACAATCATTAAAAATACCTCTTAAAACATGGCGTGAGGATGAGTAATCGAGACATTATGAGCGAACGCGTCCAATATATCAGGTACTTACAGAGATTGTCGGAGCCAAAGCCTGCTTTATGGACGTTTTCTTCCACAAGGGTTATTGTACCTATTGCAAAGGAACACTGCCGAATCATTTCTTGTCTGAGATCACTCTTGTAGTTTGTCTGGGATTATTACTTCCTTTATTTATGGCCATCAGACCATCATGCAGTTTTGTCACGTTAAAATACTCGCGACAGCAACTTGAGAGTGGGGCAAAACGTCAGCTTTTTTTTCTTTAATCCTGAAAGTAACACTTGTAATAATCATGAAAATTATTATGAAATAACAAAGGGAAATGGTACCCATTGTCACTTCCTTTGATGGGATCACAGCAATAGCATGGCTCATAAGTCGACAACTGAAACGATAGTAATACTAATTAAAGAATATCTGATCTAATAAGAATGAAACATTGAAAGAATGAGAAAATGTAAATACTTGTAATAATATATTATATAAAACTAAGGAAATAAATTTTTCAAGAAAATTTAACCATTCTATAATTTCGTAAAAAGACATAAAACACTGAAAATGCAGAAATAAGCATATTTTGTAATAAACCTGATCTATTTTCATACTTTTTCCTGACGTAAGATAACTTCCAAAATAGTAATATATACAATAATAAAGCAATAAAAGATATAGTCAACAAATATCACGTTAAATTATGTTAAAATAAGATATCTAAAATAATTTTAGAAAGTCTAGTATGTGGTTAGCTCATTCTTATATAAAAAAAAATTAAATTTGTCTTTAGTGAAATATTTAAGTAGTAAAAATGTTCCTTAAAATTCTGTTGACAAATAAAGGTAGGTTAAGAAATATTTCAAATTAATATTTAACTAAATGAATTAAGTAAAGTAAATATTTTTGTTTTTGAATACATTAAATAAAATTAAAATAGTAAAGAGACCCATATGACTAAAATTGGTTAGATTTGGCTAAGTATCTACGATAATAAAACTTAAATCATCTTTTGCATAAATTAGGTAAAATTTCCAACAGCCATTAATAAACAAAAAATTCATTATTATTTATGATACTGATCAAGTTACTAAATATTTAATTTTCTGATTTAGGCCATTTTTCCAAATTATAAAAATAACACCTCAAATCTTTCAAAGACTATATTAAAACTAATGTGAAATGTCTTTTTTTTTTTCATTTTCAGAGCATTTTTAATACACAATCCATACCATTAATATTTCATCTTAAAAAATATTTACAATTTTGTAAAAATAACTTTTACCAATAAAAAAAAAACCAATAAAATTATTTCGAATGTATCTAAGCTATTACATATATCAAGTTCCTTTCTCAATAAAATAAATTCTAACTTTTAATAAGAAAAGTTTAGTATAAATAAATTAAGTCTTATATTAATTAAGTAACTGAGAGAAAATTTTTTCTGAGCATTGGATTATGGTCCATGCAAAAACTTACCTTTGGCAATTTTTACTGAAATTTATTCATAAACATTTTAAATTATTAAGATATGTTAAATCAATTTGAATGTCTTTAAAATTTGAAATACATCTTCGTTTTTATAGCACTTAAGAAAATTATCATTAAGTACTTACTTGAATATTGTGTTTATTAATACCATATACAATAATAATATTAAAAATAATCAATGATTAATTTTAAGTTTATTTTCAATTTAAAATTAATTTAAATCTCTTGGAAAAATTAAACTTTACCTGAAATTATATGCAAATTTAATAAAAAAAATTCATTTAAATAGCAAATAGTCGATATTTTATTTTAAAAAAAATCAATCACTATGCAGCAATTCCACCTACATAATTTCTTAAAAAAGGTAAGATGCAATTAAAGAATTAATAAATTATTGTGTAATTTCAAAAAAAAAAAACTTCATTTTATAAATGCATGCATTTCAGTCATAATGATCGACAACTTCAACATCTTGCTTGGCAGAAAATTAAAACCCCTTCTCATCAAAAAATATTCCTTAAAATTTTTGTAATAATTTTTACCCATTTTTATAAATCAATATACGTTGGTTCTTTCCAGCGAATGTCGCCTTTTAATTCTTTCAATTTAAAATTCGAAGCCTTTGCCCCATTCTCATGCGCAAAAAAAACAAAAAAAAAGGAAATAAATGAAACTATAATTTTTTCCGTCTTATTTCAGCATCAAGAGGTAGATATGGAGCATTTAATCCCTTCTTATAAGGGGAAAAATATCCAGTTGCGAAAAAATGTATCACATTTCTGCTTAAATTCATAATCCTGAGCTCACGTAAATTTCACCTGCGAGAACAGTTTGTTCGTTTCTCTCTGGAAAAGAACATAAATTTCATTCCATTAACACATTTCAAGACTAATATTTCAGATAGGAAAGTTTACGTTTGAAATATTTTTCATCTTACATTCCTTTTTTATTAAAACAACTGTCATCAGTTTTCAATAAACTGAAGTAAAATGTGTAAAATGAAACTCAATTTTATATTTTAGTTTTTATTTATTTTCAATTTAAATTAATTCAGAAATAAAAATCGATCGAAATAATTTGTATTTTTTACCGAAAATGGTTTGGAAGTTTGAAATTTAGATGTAAAAGCACAAACACAAGATTATTTTCAGAATACAAAAGTTTTTTTTTATTAAGTTGTTATGACAAATAATTAGCATATGAATTATTAATTTTAAAAATTGTTGCCTATTTTTTAATTAATTTCTATATTTCATTTAGATGAATTATCAGACTTTTAGCATTAACTTCAAAACTCTTATCTATGAGATAATGAAATCCACAAAAGTGTTAATAAAGTGCTTGGTATAATAAAAGATAAAAATATGCAAAACAAAGAAACTGGTAATGATAGAATATAAGAACAATCTATCATTATTAGTAATTCACATTTTTAGATTCATAACATTTTCATGACATAATTTTCTACAGTGTACCAAAAAGGAATCCATATTTTTACTTAATAAAAAATTTTAAAATTTATTAAGATTCTTTGTTTTATATAAATAAAGAGCTTACTAACAATTCGAAAAAATTGCTGTCATATAAATGTCTGAAAATAATATATTAGAAGTTTTCTTAAATTGCAATAAATTACTATAAATCGTTTCTGTTTCTTATATAAATTATTAAATATTCAATTATAATGACAAGTCAGAATTAATAATCTCTAGACAAATTGAGTGGAGAAAATATTTAATTAAACTGGCATTAATCAAATGTAAAGAGTTAATATATGATTAAAATTGTTTAGTAAAAACTTGACATTTAAGGTATATTTAAGTATAAAGAAAAATTCAATTTATATTACATCCTTTTTGGAATTTTTATATAAACTTATTTTTGTGTGTGTGTAATGCTTTCATTAAAGTAGTCTTCAGTATTCTATATATTACAGAACACAATACTTACACTATCCTGTTTGTTTTGTAATGTAAAACTTTTAATATTTAATATTATATCAAATACAATGCATACATAAACATGAAATTTTTATATATTTTTAGTATATAACTATGTAATCTAATCAAAATCTTCAACGAGATATTTTTAAATTTTTTATGCCTTTCTTTATTTTGAAATGCATAGTAATTTTTAAAATATTTCTGATTCAATGACAATATTATCAATTAATAATTAATTATAATTTAAATTTTGCTTTTTACATTTAACTATATAATCATTTTATTGAAAATAAACAGTTCTGTTTTTCGCCAAAATTATTAAAATTTTTCTGGCTTTTAAAAGATTTTTATCGGTTAAAGATACATATATATATATATATATATATATATATATATATATATATATATATATATATATATATATATATATATATATATATATATATATATATATATATATATATATATATATATATATTAAAATATTCAAATTTAAAAATGTAGGAATTTTTTTCGAATACTCATTTATCCATAAATTCTAAAAAAAAGATTCAGGAAGTGTTTTTAAATTATTTAATAATAATCGAATATATTTAGGGTTAAAAAGGAAAAGAGGTAGAAAGTATTATCCAGATATATTAAATTAGAGAAGCCATAACATAATGTAACACTTTCAGAACTAAATAATATACTGTTATCTTTGAAGATTAGATCATTTTCTTTTACCTGCTTCAACTGAATGAAACTTCGTGCACGTTGCATACTTACCTATCGCATTATCGTGCATTAAGAACTCCTTCATTAAAAATGGAAGTTGAGGTGTAACCAACCAACTTTAATATTCTTCTTTACGCTTAATGTGTGAAAATTATCGTGTTAGGCGATTCCGAAATAAGGGCAGAATCATTTGTTGTCCGCGCGCACCTTGCTTTCAGAAATTCGTCATTTTTCCTCCACTTAAGTTGGCCACTATTATGCCCAGTGCATCCTGATGACAAAAGAAAGCAATGATTAGCTTCCGACCCAAGGCCTGATGGGAAATCACGCGAAGAATAGGTTAGCAGAATTCTTTGAGACACGTGATTATCTGCCTTGATCGACTTCTCATCAATATCTAAGCATCTAAAAATAATATAGCAAACTTTTTGTTATTTTATTTTCGCCCTAACTAGTACCTTTTCTAAAGTGGAATAAAAAAAAATTGTCTATGCGGTAGGTACAACAACCACAAAATAATACAAGGGAAAAGAATCAGTTTTGCTTGTTCTGAGCTATGTTGATGATAATAGGTCTCGAGCGGCCAAATCGTGATTTAACTCGAATCGAAATAAAATAAAGATAAATATTAGAGATCACTGTCATTATAGAGAACAGAATCTTCCTAAATATTCTTACGAAGTTCGCCAGTGATTGAACTGACTTCGCGTGTGATTTCACTCGTGGAATTAATCGCTGTTGAGTTGCAGGATTGGATGTGTTTGTGAAGTGAGAAAGAACATAAGTATGGAATTTTTCAAAGTAGTCACATGAGTTCTGCCTCTTTCTCCCGATGTCTTTTATGAGTGTGTATGTGTCTCGATGTCTTACCCGAATCAAGCTTTATTGCTGCCTTCTTATGTATCATATTGTAATTATATATTAAAAATATTAAAACAATAAAATTTTAAACATTATTAAAGCCCAATAGCCATTTTAAATTTCATCAATGGCAAACACGTTAACAGTTTACAAGTAACACTGATATTGTTATTTACTTCATTTACTTAACACCAGACAACAATCTTAAATTTCTTATTTCCCTTTAACATCGATTTTGTGAATCCGTATATATTTCGTAACTTGGCCAAATAGTTGGAAATGATTCGAATTGTACGAAAAATGTAGTAAAATTTAGCTATAAAATATCCTCAAAATCAAACAATTTTGTTTATCGATGCAATTTAGCACTTGTTCTTCAACAAAAAAAGGTAAAACAGAATATCAAATCATAACATTTGAAAGTTATCTGATTATACGAATTTATATTGTTGTTGTCTTGTGCTTGTAGGCTAACAATATGAGGTACGTTGCTCCACTTTTCCAACTAAACCTTAATTTGGTGTGGAGTCCCAACATCCTCAGTGCACGCATACCATAGGTACTCTCGTTTATAGGATATTCAACCATTCATTATCCATTCATATAAGGTAAGGATAAAGTCAGGAGAGAGAGAAAATACATCCATCTCCGAATTGGGACTCGAACCTAAGACCTCTCTATCCGCAATCAGGCATCCGGACCACTAGACAGAGTGGGTGGCAAACTTATTTAATTGAAATATGAAAGAAATGAGATGAAAAAATTCTCAGTTCTTATACCAGATTTGTATCAAGATATGCAGTTTTAACAAAATTTAATAGCATGCTAAACAACAGATTAAAATTAAATGGCAGTGAAATGCACTGTGCTTTATCCAAAAATTTCTCTTTATATATTATTTATATATATCTTTATCTATCTATTTATATATATATATATATATATATATTATTATTATTATTATTATTAATTAATAACATGGACACCTCCATCTATAAGATCAAACCTAATTTTCTTTTTTTTTAATAATAAATATAAATAATTCAGCTCTCAAATAATTATCTTCAGGGAAAATTTTAAAGTTTATTTTGGTATCTTCTTTTACACAACTTTTTATGTCAATTTCTGGCATTGCTTGTTTTATTTTCATGCGCTCTTGATTATTAAAATGTGCAAATTCAAAATCGTTTTTTCACGATTTGGAAATAATAATAATTGACATAACTATGCATTTTAAAAAAAAGAAACATTTTATAAAAGCAAAGTAATTAAACATATAAATTTATTTATATGGTTCCACACAAAAAATATTAATCTAGATATAATTTACATCTAAATAATTTTCCCGATTATATGTTTCGTCATTTTACCTATAATGTGGTAATTATTTTAAATGAGTTGAAAAAACTTAACAATGAAAGTGAATTATATTTTTATTATTGCGATTGCCCTATTTTAGTAAATTTAAATTCCGTGTAAAATATTGGCATCATTCTCATTTTAATTTCTGATATATAATTTAATATTAGATATTAGCAAACTAAATCTTTTTCATTAATTCTGTTTGGCCCGATCTTAATTTCAGGGTAAATTTAAAATTTATTAACTTATATATATTATATTTATATATGCGTTAACTACTTCGCAAAATAATATATTTTTCTTAAAATAAATTATATTTAAGCAGATTGTTGCATGCAATGAGTCATGTGTGTGTCCACTTAAAGGAATCAATTATCTGAAAATGCCCTTAAAACCTAGCAAAAAAATTGTTAAATGCATTTACTATAAATAATAATTATTATTATAAATATCTCTTTTAAAATATTTAGTAAAAAAACAATTGTGTTTTTAGTGGTTTAAAAAAACTTTTAAATATTATTTTCCTTAAAAGTAAATTGCTCATTTGAATTTATTAAATCCTAATCCATTAATCTCAAATTAAATTCGTATTTATCTTTAAGTTGCTGCGAACTCATGAATGTCATTTCTCAGATCGAAATTCGAATGGCCATTTAAAAATAATCACAACTTCCTGATCTAAGTGCTATACCTACCTTCTCAAGTATTATTATGCCAGACCTCTAATAGCTGACTTTTATTAAAAGCTACGATGTAGTCGGTCACCGTCAAAGATTGAATCTCTGATTTCAGATAGGGACAATGCTCTTGAAATTGCAGTTTAAAGAAAGGAACTGGTTGATGAGGACATAAATGAATTGCCGACAACGTCGGTGGAGAAATTGAGAAACTTTGGACTTCCCTCGTGAAATATTGGCTTTTAAATTTCATCTGGTAATTTTTGCCTTTGATTTCCCGGTAGAAAACCCGAAGAAATCCAGAGATAAGTTTTGCGTTTTCTAGTCCACCAGAAACGGAAAAATTTTCAGAGAGATGTATTTGGTTTCAAAAATATTTCCACTGAAGAGGAATTAAATTTAATCCAAACGAATTTGTGCGTACTAGCTGCATATTTATATTAGTAAAAATTACTTTATCAATTACATACTTTAAATAGAGGTTTTTGTTTGATATCGTATGTGACTTACGGAGACATAATATTTCATGTATGCTTTTTGAAAGAAGAAGAAAGCTTTTTTTAGGGCTCTTATCTAAATTATTTTTAAATAACAGTAAAATAAATTGAAAATAACAATGCTCTTTAGGGAATTGTAAAAAAAATAATAACGTAGCATTAAAGTTTGATTAAATTGAATGTATACTACTTTGTTTATTAATTGAATAATAATTTTAAATAATTGTCTTGTGCTGTAAAAATTTGTCTAAATTTTGATTTTTTTTTTTTCAGAATAGAATAATTAGTGATTAAGATATATTTTAGTAAGAGTTAGCATTAGAAAGAAAAGTCCTTCACAAATAATCATGAAAGGTTATAGAAAACGTTAAATTATCTGTTATAAATTATGAAGTACTTTTTATAAAATTAAATTTTTTTTAACATTGTTTAAAATTTAAATAAACTAATTAAAAATACTTGATATGATTAAATATTAAATTATATATTATATTTATTTTAAAAGATCATTTGCGGATCATGCTTTTACCAATATCAGCATTCAAATGAAATGTCTTTAAAATATTTTTTGTCAAGTAATATTTGATTTTTACAAGTTTAAGAGAAAAACTTTTCAAGTGACTTATATTTCTTATTTCATACTGTTTTACAAGAAATGTTAAAATATTTATAACTCTTTGCTTTTTATAGCATGTAGAGAAAATTACATTACATTATTTTAAAATATAAAATTACTGACTTAATTTTCAAAATCACATAATCATTTTCTTGTAAATGATGTTGGAATTCAACGTTAAATAAAAATGCAAATACTTAACTTAACTACACTTGTACTGTATTTTCAAAATTTCAAACAATTTTATGCTATTATATATCTGACTCTTCGTTAGCTCAGGTTATTTAATTTATAATACACTCATAAATACTGTGTTCAATTTCTCCATATAAATTTATTTATTCAAATCACTAAAAACTCCATTTTTTACTCCGACTAAAAACATACATATCTTTTTCACACAGCTTGGAAGATTTTTCTCTTAATACAATTCAAATGATATGTAGAGGGCGCTTCACGCCAAACTCACTATGCCATCAGGAAGTGCGGTATGACAACACAGAACATCCCGGTCCCCATTGACATGTTTACTTAACATTCAATAAATCAAGAAAAACATTTACATAATACGCAAAATATAAACATAATAACAATAAAAAATACAACTCATTACATAAATGGATCACTCAGGTGATGGTAAAACACAAATTTTCGAAATTGATTGTTTAAAAATTCCATTTTGAGTTTTTAGTTTTGCAACTCTTATTTTCCCATCAGTACCTAATACACTTCAATGACTCTACCTAGAGGCCATTTATTAGTAGGCAAATTTTCCTCGATTAATAGTCCCCAATTTTAACGTCTTTTTCGAATCTTCATTTGCCTCGTTGTTGAACCTTGCTTAAATAATTAAGGCGCCATTTTTCCCAAAATAATTTAACCAAGTTTGAAATTTTTTGCTACTTGTTAAGTGTGTTTTCCTTTATGTGTGTTAAGTTAGGTTCAATGATGGAATTTAAAGATCGATTGATCATCATGAAGTGAGCAGGAGTTAAAACTCCAAAATCTTCTTCATTCGCTGTTAGTGGACACAAAGGTCTCGAATTTAACACTGCCTCAATTTGCGTGACTACTGTTAACATTTCCTCATAAGTCAAATTCGAGCCTCCCATGACTCTCTTAAAATGGTACTTGAAAGCTTTTACCGCAGCCTCCCAGAGACCTCCAAAATTGGGCGACCTGGGAGGTATAAACTTCCACTCAATTTCCTCATTTGCCAAATATGTGGCTAATTTTTCATCCGGATTTTTAAGTAACCGAAGAAATTCTCTAAGTAAGTCATTGGTTCCGGTGAAGTTAGTTGCATTGTCAGAATAAAGTCGAGAGCATTTACCTCTACGAGCAATGGACCTCTTTAAAGCAGCGATAAACGGCTCTGATGTCAAATCTGATAATATCTCAATGTCACTGCTTTAAATATAAAACAAACAAAAAGACAAATATAAATTTTTTGTAAGATAGTTCGACGTGCATATCCAACTTTAATTACGAAGAGACCCCATAAGTCCGCGCCATTTATTTTTTTTTTTTTTTTTTTTTTTTTTTTTTTGAAGTAGTAGTATAATAGGACTCTGTCCTTTGGCAGATTGCCCATAATTTGGTTTGCAATGATGAGTTTTGCTTTAAAGCAAGGAATGCACTGGTGAACTACCTTTCTATTCTACACATAGACCGACCATTTATCGGCCAAAATTTTTCTCTAACCAAACTTAGTAGTGTCGAAGCACCAACATGCAAATACTTCAGATGATAATATGTAATTACACTTACAGTAAATTTGTTATTTTTGGGCAAAATTGCCGAGTGATTTTTATAATAATTTCAACTAACATTACCTAGTCGGCCTCCAACTCATAGGATACCTTTATCGTCCAGAAAAAGATTTAAGCTCTTTAGCTTACTTTTAGGAGGCACTGATCCTCTGAGTTGCAGACCTTTAATGTCTGCACTGTAAGTTTGACATTGTATCAATTTTAGAAGACGATCCTCGGATATTCGTAGCTCATCAGTGCTAAAGGGTTCTCTATTTCTATAGAAGGGTTCTCTACAATTTTCCACATACCTAAGAATAAAACTACGCAATGTTGTTATATAATTATTACTAAGAAAGAGAAGGTTATTAACCAGTTCATTTACAGTAACAGAAAAATTAAAATGTTCGTAGTTCGACTGTCCACGATTTTTCAGTTCAGAGGTGAAGTTACAGTTAGCTTCTGGAATAATTACTAAACGGTTGAGATAGTCATTGTTCATCAAAACACTAGGTCCATTCCACCACAAAGAACAATTCATGAGCTTACCAGGATCTATTCCTCGGGACAAGCCGTCCACGGGGTTTTATTCGGCTGAAATGTAGTTCCACTGTTCGGGACTAGAATACTCCTGGATTGTAGATACTCTGCTTCTGACAAATTGTTTTAAATCCATTGGATCCTTCCTGATCCATGCTAGGACGTTTGTGGAATCAGACCACAAATAGACGGAATTCACTGTCTTCTTCATCACTGCTAACACTTTTTTACAAGTTAAGAAAGAATAACAGCAGCACATAACTCTAACTTTGGAATTGACAAGCTTTTGATGGGTGCTACCAATGATTTGCTAGTTACCAATTTCACCATGATGTTCTCCTCTTTATCTCTTGATTTACAATAAACAGCTGCACCATAGCCATGCTCTGACGCATCACCAAACCCATGAATTTCTACAATGGATGGACGTTCAATAAGGATACGTCTTTTAACTTTGATGTCCTTTATACGCTTTAAAGACAATAAAAATTGATGTCATTCTTCCTTTTCTTTCTCAGGGAGTGCATCGTTTCAGTTCAAGTTCAACCTCCACAGTTTTTGCATAAATATTTTTGCTTTCGTTATAGCAGGGCCCAAAAGGCCTTATGGGTCAAAGATTCTGACGATTGCAGATAACACTTGTCTCTTGTTGTAGGAATAACTTAATTCCACTTCTACTCGAAAGATATAAGTATCTTCCCTTGGATTTCAGAAAACGCCTAAAGTTTTAGTTTCTACATCCGTCTTATCAAACATATATCCAGCCTCAGAAATCACTGGTGGAATGGTAAAGTTTATAAACCTTTTATGCAAAGTCATACCTGCACTGTTCAAAATAGCTATCAGTTGTCGTTGCAACTCTTCGGCCTCGCTCTTTGTGGGTGCGCCAGTCAAAGCATCGTCCGTGCAGAAATGTTCGCGAGGAACTGGTGTTGCTTTAGGGAACATTTTCTCTTCATCGTTCGATAATTGAAGTAAAGTTCTCATCGCTAGATGTAGGGCGCTCACTGTTCTATACGTAACTGTAAGTAACTCATAAGTTTTGAGCTTCTCAACAGGACTCTTACTCCATACAATTCGTTGCAATGGGTAAGGATCTGGGTTTATTTTTATCATACGGCACATCATTTTGACATCAGACGTAAAGGCATATAAGTGCTGTCTGAAACTAATCATAATAGAGAATAAGTCTTTTTGTATTACACTTCCGTTTAATTGTATGGAGTTTAAGGATGTACCATCAGAGGTTTTAGAAGAGCAATTGAATACTACACGTTATTCAGTGGTACTATTATTAGGTCTGTATACCTCGTGATGCGGAGCATAAAATGTAACATTTGGCTCCTTTGTTTCTTGAACCAATCTCATGTGTCCTAGCTCTTCATATTCCTTTAGAAATGTCTTATACAATTCACAATAATTGGTATCTTTCAGCAAACGCGACCACAACGACTGGAGTCTCTCAAGAGCAATATCTCTACTCTGACCTAAACACGATGGATGTTCTTTAAATGGTATTTTAACTATGTATTTCCCAGAATCATGCCTGTAATGTGTATTCGCATAATGCTCCTCGCACAGAGTTTGTTCTTTGCTCTATGTTATCTCTGCATCTATACTTTCAATTTCCCAGACCTTTTTAATGTGTTATTTAATATATCTTCTCTGATTAATCCGCAATATTGAACTTTATCCGTATTTTTTGCTAATCCGCAGTGATTTTTAAACCTCATTGTCCTGTTCTACACAACCACTTGTGCTACATATCCAAAAACCGTATTTTGTAGTAGTAATTTAGAATTTGGTCAGACGATCTGACCTGGTCTTAGTAACTCGTAAAATAATTTCGTGACTAGTAACATGTCAATTCTGTCACAAAAACATTAAATCAGCTAATTCAATTAAATTGGAAATTTTTTCATTTACTCTCACCTCTATTACTCTTTGCGGAATTAAATCTGTAATTTTCTTTATTACTAGCATACTTATTTCTCTTTCAAAACTCCCATCCTTATTTGAAATTATTGTCTCTACGGAATTCTTAACTGTCATGACTGCATTATCTAATCCCGAAATTAAAATATTTGTTTTATCAATTTTTAACTGCAAATTACTAGCACACTGTGATGTTAAAAGGCACGTTTGAGAGCCTACATCTAATAAGCATCTAATCTCCTTATACTCTGAAAACGTATCCTTTATAAGAATACAAGCAGTACTTAGCAAACACTTTTTGTTTTATTTTTAATGAATCTATTAGCTACAATTGACTGGTTTGTTTCTGGTACCACATTAGAATTGTTTATTACATCATGCGATGTTGAATCGCGAGTCTTTTCTTTTTCGCATTTAATTTTGCTTTGATTGTTTTGATTCTCATCTTTAGAATAGTGAATTAAAGTGTTATGTGGTAAACCACAGAAACAATTCCTTGATCAGCATGTTTTAACAGAATTATAATTTAAACATTTGAAACAGGCTCTATTCCTCTTTACGACTTCAACTCTTTCCTTTACAGAAAGTCTTTCGAACTGGGGACAACCATATAACCCATGTTTCTCATTTGAATTACACACCCTACATTTAGCAATTTTAACCTCAGACAAAAATACATTTGTATTTCTATTATACCTTAGGTTAACACTAGTGTTCTCAATAATATTTTTTCCGCGAGAAGTGAAAAATAAATCTAATTATATTATATTTTCTCCGTGTGAATTGGGAAGGGAAATCTATTTCCCTTCCCAATTCACACGGAGAAAACCACTTATCTCCTTTCCTTACACTTATAAATGAAGCAGTTTCTTTATCTAGTGTTTGGTATATTTTATCCAAAATAATAAGTTCTTTAAGAGTTTCAAAATCAGAAATCTTTCTTAATTTTAGATAACAGTTCCAACTGGTTATTAGACGTGACGCGAACTGAACATCAGTTTTAATGAGTTTTATTAGGTTGCTTAGAAGTTTTTCTAAAATTCTCTAGGCAAGAGTATGCCGTTGGCTCTCTCAAAACTAAAAATTTTATTTTCTCATTATTTGTTAAATCTTTATCTTGCAAATACGTTATTATATTAGACGCTTTGTCACCAATTAAATTTAGCAAAATCTTTGCTTTTAAACTCTCTAATACATTTTTTGTGTTAAATGCCCTTTCTAAGGAATCAACGAACAACCCCCATCCTTCTGGACGAGATGGCACCTTTACCGTTAAGGTTTTTATACTCTGTTCATAATTTGATCTAAAAACTCAAATTTTATTTCACTTTCACTAACACTGGTTTTATTCTCATTTCTAATTTTAGTCAATACTAACTCGTTTTGCGATCTTTGAAATTTTAGTTTTTCTATTTCAATCGCTCGTTGCTCCTCAATTTTTCTGTTCTCTATTACTGTATTTCCTAACTCCTTCACAAAATCCGGTTTTGTTTTATAAATATCACTTGTTCCATTAAACTCAATTAATGATGTAATTGTCGCTTTTTCCTCGACCTTTAAATTTAAATTGATCGCGATTTGCTTAAAATCATCTTTCAAAGCACCCTTAAACATTTTTTGTTTTTGTTCTCAGATTATCAAATTAATAATAATGTTTCTCACAAATAATAAAAGAAACAGTAAAGCCCCTCTAGCTCCTAAATAAATCAATAATAATAATAATAAACAGTAACTCTTCTCAAATATTTAATGAAAACGAAGCTCTCAAGAAAGAACAAATCAAAACTAAAGAACACAAACTCCTATCTCGTAATAAGAAATTACTCGTAAAAAGTCCTCAAAACAAATAACAATATTGCTATTACTTCGACTACAGACACCATAGTGAACGAAGAATTGTATTTGATTATACCAAAAAGACAGCTGTTCATTTTCATAATTGCCGTTTATAGCACAACATTCGAACACTCGATTTCAAAAGTCCACTATTCTCATTATTCTCAATGTGATACTTTAAATTTTTCCTCCCGCTCGACGGACCAATGACTCTTTATTAGCTCAGAGGTTATTTAATTTATAACACACTCATAACCACTCTAGTTCAATTTCTCAATATAAATTTATTTATTCAAATCACTAAATTTTTTACTCCGACTAAAAACATACTTATCTTTTTCACACAGCTAGGAAGATTTTCTCTTAATACAATTCAAATGATATGTAGAGGGCGCTTCACGCCAAACTCACTATGCCACCAGGAAGTGTGGTATGACAACACAGATAATACAAATCAAATGATATGTAGAGGGCGCTTCACGCCAAACTCACTATGCCACCAGGAAGTGCGGTATGACAACACAGAACAATATCTTTTTCATATATCTAAAATGTTATTTTTAGAAAAATTCCTACTAAATGGTTCCTAAAGATTCCTTTCAGGGATTTAATCCATTTATTAAATTTATGGATAAGGTTTTGTCCCTGAAGTGTTTTATTTTTATTTTTGAGGCAATTTTAGTACAAGCATCTTATAAAATTTAACAACGTGTATCAATTTCTCCTAATTTTTTTTTCTGAGCATTTCGATTAATAATTTATTGATAAAAATCATCTGAACAACACAAAAACTAACTTTCACTATGCCCAAACCTAAAGATATCTGAGCATTAAAAATGTTTTAATTTTCAGAGCTTTCTCAAGTTTAATTGTTTTAAATATATACTGCAAGACTCTTAATATTTTATATTGTTTAGACTATATAAAATATTAAATAAATAGACTAAAATAAATAGCTTAATTCAAAACAATTTTCTTAACTCAAAAAAAGTTTTTGAATTCTATTTAATCTTCAAAGTGAATATATTTAAAACATTCAACTTTATGATATTTAATTAATTTCTTATCAATTCAGACACAGATATTAAATTGACACCAAAAATTAGTGACTAAAATACTCAATGGTAAAACACAAACATATTGGCATGAAATAGGAAATTGATACCAAAAATTAATGCTTAAAATACTCAATGATAAAGCAGAAAACATATTGGCATGACATATGAAATCGATACCAAAAATTAATGACTAAAATACTCAATGATAAAACACAAACATATTGGCATGAGATATGAAATCGATACCAAAAATTAATGACTAAAATACTCAATGATAAAACACAAACATATTGGCATGAATACCTAATTATTTTCCTTATTTTTTATTTTCAAACAATAGTCTTACATTTTTTCCCTTTTTATTGGCTTAGAATTCTATGTGCCAACTCTCAACCCCACATAGATTCTCAAAACCATACGAGAAATTTCGAATGCAGCCCAAAGATTTGTGGCCATTATTTACAACACACCAGATGATAACCACTACTTCCAACCCGGCATGGCTTATCCGGTAATCCATAAATATGAGTGATAAACTCAAGCTCACTGTCAAGATAAGCTCTGATCCGCGTAATAAATTAAGAAAACTAACTAAATTCATCAGACGGCTCGGTTGATGGATCACACAGTTCTTTCTCTTCGCTTTCCACCCTTCTATGGCATCTCTTTAAATGAACGGAACTAGATGTTCTTCTGCTAGTGACAGGAGGTTATGTCGTTCAGCACTTTGTTTTTTGGAAATCTTACACACTTTGGACGGGTTATCAATTACTCTAAGCCTCGATAAAGCCCCTGTCTTACAAGTGGGAGATGAAGTGGATGACCATTCTTTCATTTATGGAGACTTTTTTTTTTCTGTTGAGAACTGTTAAAGAGTAATAACATCGTGAAAGTGAAGAAAGCTAATAAAGTATGAGGACAAAATGTGTATATCTTAGATTTCATTTCTCTTTTATATATAATATCTGTTGATAAAATACTTTTAAGACATCCTTAAAAAAGAAATTCAAAGGGGAAAAAGATTTGCATTTAAAAGAGAGAGTTCGTTTTAATGCTTCAGTCTATTAAATTTTAAATATTTATGATAACATGCAATTATAATTTCCATTCAATTCTGGTAATTGAATTGAATATAGTTTTGCTTTAGTTGAATTTTACTATTAAGCTACCATAGACTTTTGATTATTTGATTCAAACAAGTGATTCATGGATTAATTGAAATGCATCGTGAAAGATTAGTTAAACATTTAATAATTTAGTTTATGACTATTATATATACTAATAAAAGAAAAAAACGGTTCACTTATGATATATTACATGTTAAGGAAATTTAAATGGTTTATCAGATTTTCTTCCCTATCTGCATCTTATACAATTTCGGAAATGCATTATTTTTAATAATAGCATGTTGATACCCTGTTGTGGCATAGTTTAGAAGTTGAATCTGTTATAAATAATGGTGTGATTTTTTACTTTCTTCATGATTCTTTATAAATAATAAGTTAAGGCTTGTAGTAAATTAAATTTAAAAAAAGACGAAACTAGAAAAACTATGAAGTATCGAGCTATAAAGATATATTCCACAGAAACCAGTAACATATTAACACCATTATACCACATTTTTCAATGATTAGGATATAATTTGGGTACATAATAAAGAAGAATACAGTCATACCACTAGTTAGTAGTAAGCCTTAGGGATATCAAAGTAAATCGATTTTCATGGAAAATGTTAACATGGGTGGTTGTCAAATAATCTTTAAGTTTTTACAATGGCTTAGCACTTACTTTTGTATTTATAAAAAAAAGCCATAAAGTGTAAGATTGTTTGTTCTTAGTTGCATGAATTGGGTTACATGCGACGACTAAACTTGTTTGAGTTATATTCCAGCAACAAACGTTGAGCCCTATGTTCAGTACGGAATGATGCAAAATCTGCATCAATGTTCCTGGATCAAAGTATCATTTGTGAAATGTTACTGAATCAAAGTATCCTTTGTGTAATGTCACTGAATCAAGGTATATTGGAATGTCTGTTGACATCTATGGATCAACTCACTGAACCATTTTTTCAGTTTATTTTCTAAAAATAAGAATTAATAAAAAAATACCTTAAAGCCACGCCACATTGAAAAATGCAGGCTATCAACAGATACCGTATGGATTAATTGTTGTTCAAATAGGATAGTTTTGCGTATGAAAACCACCTTTCAATTGAGAATGTGTCTTTTTATTACATAAAATATATCATGACCAAGCATTATCCCTTTCCAGGCGTGCTAAATATGCTATAGAACTTTCAATTTGGCTAGCAGTATCACTAGAGATCAATTCCTGGTCAAAGACAAATTTTAAGGGAGTAAGATTTCAATATTTTATGAATAACTTTTTGCACGTGTGTATGAGATAAATGTTTACTAGGATACAATGTACTGATGATAGCCACATAACCATTATCCTTTGTTCCATAACACAGCTAGGGTTTTTTTACTTGTTGCTTTATGTCTCTGATGGGACTCCAGTGTTAAAATGGATGAGCCGGTAATTTCAAATTGTTATTGTTTCACTAGCATTCTCCTCCGTATCTAGCCTTGAATTAGGCTCTACCAGTTTGATGAGAAAAATTTGTATGGGAGTCTTAGTAAGTTAGAAATAAAAACCAAGCAGAAGACCCTTGATCTGTCACTTTCAGAGATATCATTGCACTTGCAATCATGACAAATTGAAGTGTCCCAGTCGCCTTTAGTGAGCATAATGGATCTTCGGTTAAGCCGAGATTTGATATCACTGCCTTCCTCTAATGTCTAAGGAGAAGAACGCCCTAACCAACCATACCACTGCGTCCTCCAGTAATTTTAAATTGTGAAACTTTCTTCGTAAGTTTGCTATATTCATTGGTCCTTCATGAAACTTCTTCAACCAATAAAAATCATGAAGTTCTATAGCATTCTGATTCCGCTTATAATAAAGGTTGATAATAAGTGGAACCAGGCTCAACTAGTGGATATAAGTGTAACCAATGGATGATCAAGTAAAGTGAGATTCATCTAAAAGTACAAAGTTACATAACTAGAATTCTACTGTTATTTAAGGGATTGATACATGGAAAGTGATAACACAGATTTTCACATTTTATTGCAGCCCACTTCCCTCTGAAAGCGAAATCTGAAATATATTTTGCAAAAATTGAAATTCAATATTTTAATGAACATGCTTACCAAAATTTTTTTCGTTTTGTCGAAAACATTAATGGATAGAGAACTCTGCACATCTCGCAGTTAATTCATGTTCCCCTAATACATATATTTTGCTTGTGTGAGAGGGATATTGAAAATTGAATTTCATACAAATTAAAAGATTGAAATAATTTTAAATACTAATTTATGGATAATATATGATATCAATATTTAAAATTCTGCAATATTTTAATGAAATCGTTAAATTTAATATGTCACTTTGTTTAGCTTATTGCGTAAAAACCAAAATAAGAATTTGCAGTATCTTCAATACTATATTTTATTAACAACACAAAAATTAAATTTTTAATCACACACACAGATAAAAAAAAACGACGAAATAATTATAAATGAACTTACTGTATGAGTCAAATTGGCTAAGTCAGCATAGTAGCAGATAATTACGACTCTAAAAAAAAAAGAATATGTTATTAGTACTTTTTTACAAAATATAATAAAATTGGGACTGATATCGCAAGCTTTTGCTAAATATGCTTGATCGTTCGATAAAAAATATTTGACGGTCAATAAAAATACACTTATTCAATCGTTTGCGCTAAATACACTTTTTTAAAATCAACTTTCAAGATGGTTGTAATAAAAACATAGATCTCAATATAGATTGATGTATTTAATAATATACATCATTGAGACTTAATATGGCTTACGGCATTAACTTTTAAGAAGCTTTACCAACATCTCGAGTAATCAAAATTACCACGTTATTTGCAGGTTATATTTAACCAGGTCAGTACAATGTATGAACTTTGAGTCATATATATTTACAGTGAAGGAAATTTCACGGGTATTCCTTTGAAGTGCAGCCTGCAGGGTGCCAACCGTTCACTGACATCGCTAACTAGTTATTGAAGAACGCACAATCTTTTCGTTTGATTGATTGCGACAATGATTTATTGTGAATTGGTCTTCAGTTAAACTTCCAATACTTCTCTGCCACCGACGACCCCCAACGTTTTCTTGTGAGAGCTAATGAATCATTTAGGGCGAGAATTCGAAATAAATTTCATCATTCATACCTATATTATTTCTAATTCACTGTTGTTCCTAAGAAAAAAAAAATGACAGATTTTTGGGAAATTTCCACAATTGAAGGACAGCCATTTAATCAATCAAACAATGTCCTCTTCTTTTTTATTCACTAATGATACTTTGATTATTTTGCTTTTTGTATTTGTGCAAAAACATTCTAACGAGACTTTTCTTTTTGCGTTTAAATTAATTGGAATGAAACTCTTTCTGTACAAGTATTCAAATTATATTCTAAGAAATTTGTGATATTACGAAGCAGTAATATTTTGAAGACTATAATAGAATTTTAAAAATGAGATGGGTTTAGTAGAGTTTAGTGGAATTCTCGTTTCTCGAAAATTTCGAAAGTTTGAATTTTTTTATGTTTTCCTTTCTTATATTTCTAATATAATGATGAAACAGTGGTACATTTGTAATCAAAGGTGTATAGAACATAATATAAAAATTATCATAAATCAATCACTAGTTTATTACAAATATCTATTGGGAAAGTAAACCATTTAGTATTGTAAAATATTATGACTCTCTTATTGAAGTTAAATGTAATTTTAATTCATTTCGCTTGTATCTACTGAATAAAAATATGCAAAATATTTCCATTAAATAGTTGAATAAAAGAATATAAACTTAAAAATATTTTAAAATTTAGTGCTTATATTAGATTTATAATTTAAATGAAATTGAAATTTTTAGTTTCGTTCTAAATAATAAGAAATATAAATGCAATAGAAACATCTCAAACTGAAAACATATAAATATAAATGACAATGAACTATATTGATTATTATTTATAATAATTTATTATTATTAATAATAATAAATTATAATATTATTATTTATAATAATAATTATTATTTATAATAATAAATTGTCCACAAGTTCCTTTCTGTATTTTTAATCACTTTATTGTATAGTTAGAGCGTAATGGCACTTTTATGTTATTTTTATCTCTCTCTCTCTCTCTCTCTCTCTCTCTCTCTCTCTTTCTCTTTCTCTTTCTCTTTCTCTTTCTCTCTCTCTCTCTCTCTCTCTCTCTCTGGTGTCATCTATCTTTACCATAATATATATATATACAGAGAGAGAGAGAGAGATACATACATAACTTCTACTACCAATACTAATACTCCTCAGAATTAAAAATATATAAATATTATAGATTAAAATTCCTTAAAAATTTTTTAATTTTTGATTTTGAAAATATTTTTATTGCTAATTTTTAGATTAAACCTAATTTGCTTTGAAGTAATCAACTACGACGTCATAATCTGCAACGCTAATTGCTCATTTTTATAATTTATTGATGTCATAAATTTTTAATCTTCAAAAAAAAAAGGAAGTTAAATCGTCTGTTTATATGTTCCAAAAATGAAATGCGGAATATCATGGAACATTTTAACCACAAATGTACACTATGTAATCAATGAAATGCAAAAAGTGACGGGATCATCTGCTTCATATATGACCACCAGAAAACTCAGTTAACAAATTTTCCCAGGACTTCAAAATCATCGTTGGCATATATCATAACTTGAAACTTTTTGAGAGGGAGAAATGTAAGCGTTTCTGATGGCTGAATCATTTCATCTTTAAATTATATCACATTCTTCTTTCATCTACTAATTAATAGCTTTTAGGAAAAGGGGTAGCCGCTGCAACAAGGTCATCCTCTGAAGCTCCATTTCGATAAATTAGATTCATTAAATGAAGGAAACAAGCAAGCCAAAAATTTATCTGAAACGTTATAATGACTGCTTGAGCTAAGCTTTTCATAGCAATAAAAATATGTGAGCATATTCATATTTTAATAAATAAATTAGGAAATATTTCTTTTATTGTTTTTTTTTTTTTTTTTTTTTTTTTTCCTCAAATGTTATAAAATGCTTGCATTACTACTTTATTTGATTTATCGTCTCCTTTAAAATATAATCATAATTCGGATAATAATCCGTCAGGATATTTTATTGTCGAAAAAGCAATACTTATAAACTCCAGTAGGAGGAATTTTTTTTTTCTTATAGTTCTTATAAAATTCATAAATTTATTTAAATACATCATTTGAAATATATAAGATCAGCCTTATTTAATGCTGCTTCTTCTATTGTAAATATTGCAATTGTACAGAATTTTGCACTATATTTTGTTAAACTGCATTTTATATATTAAATGCAATAAATATTTTGTGGTATTTAATTAATAACATATTTAATCATTAGTTTATCAAATTAAATTGTTAATATTATGACTGTTGGCAGCTGTTTTCACCAATTTTGCATGGCTAAAACTTAAGTGAGTGGATTTAATTGGGTAAATCCTTTATTAAGAGCTCTTTGAAATAAAGAAATTAATATATTAAATTGCATCTAGATATACGAGATGAATTGGATCTGTTGTTTAAAAATCTGCAAATAAGTCAACAATATAGAAACATAGCAAAAATCATAAAGGGACATATAGTCGCAAAAGTAATTCAGACATTCTATAAAACAAACACGGAGACTAAAAGGATAAAAGTCTATTTAAGTGTACCCCATATTTTTCGCCGATTTTTATATGCCAAGGCAGACGCCAAAATGAGAATAACAAAATGGCAACAGTAAAACTACGTTAGTTAAAACTGTACAAATACCAGGCTTACTAGAAATTAAATTTTATCACCAACTTTTTATAAAACCAACGGATACCGTATTCTACATTGAATTCACGGAAAAATACGAGACAGGAAACAGATGATGATTGCACAAAGCGGTGTTTGTAAAACATTTTACAACGGAGTTAAAACCGCTGTTCAAAGTTGCTATATGTAATATCGATATCGTAACAGTTAACAAATGTTCTGAAGATTATCTAATACATTAGCACAAACATTCAATTAGAAGAAATGATTCTTTTGAAAGAAAATATATTCTTGAATCTATACGATTCACAAATAAATAAATATGTTTCTAAAATAACTAGGAATTAATAAATCAAAATCATATCTTTATTCTGTATCTCCCCTACGCTTTTTAACTTATTAATTTTTTCAAATACTTCTATTGCTATCGATTAAAAGATGTTAATAATTACCATTTTTTTTTATAAAACCGCAGCAATATAAAATAGGAAATTTGGTTAATTGATAACACACACATATATACACACACACACACATATATACACACACACATATATACACACACACACATATATACACACACACACACATATATACACACACACACATATATACACACACACACATATATATACACACACACACACATATATACACACACACACACATATATACACACACACATATATACACACACACACACACATATATACACACACACACGTACACAATCCTGTCTATTGGAATGTTACTTAAAAGTAAAGGAAATATTCATAACTTAGCCGTTTTGTTTTCCTACATTGCATTTTCAAAAAGTATATTAGGTTACAATTCACTTATTCATAATATTGAAGCGCCCTCTGTAGATCATATGAGTCACGAAGTTAAATTAAACATTAACGAAAGTATTCGCATAAAAATTTCTCAAGGTCATTAGGAATTAAAGGTGAAAGGCATTCTCTAAACAAACTTTACTCAAAATTCCCTCTGGTTTTCCCTATGATTAAAATGTTTATATTCCTTTCTAAAAATAACAGATTTCATTTTCGCGTCTCTCGGCTGATCGTGCTTACAAATAAATGTTATTTGTTATTTTAATCTGGAAATTGCACATAATAATACATTCGGTTGATAAATTTTTAGAATGATAATACAGAACCAATCGAAGTTCAAGTAAATAATACTTTTTTAAAAATAACAGACATTAACAACTTTTTTTTCTTAATAAACTTTAAAATAATTTCTAAAGGAATGAATAATATCTTCGAAGACTTCCAAAGAGGAATGTGAACGCTTCGTTGATTATTTTATAATTATAATATAAATTAATCTATAATTTAATTTCTAGAAGTAATTTATAAATAATTTTGAATTACAGGTTATATATTTCTTCTTTTCATACGCTCACACAAAAAAATTAGTAAATTAATAATATGGGTACAATTTTAAAATGAAACATGTATGTAAAAGATTTAAAGTAAAAATATAAGATATATTTTCATTTTCACACACACACACACACACACACACACACACAACAGATTAATGACTTCTGGATTTACAGATTGAAGAAAGAAAAATACGCAATTGCAAATTAATCTTTAAAATTTTAAAATAATACCCTTTGTATGCGAGTGTGTGTTAGTATTTACAAATCACACACAAATTGAAATAGCTTTATATTAAGTAAGTGAAACTAATATCAAAAATTTGATAATTGCAAAGATTTTGAAATTTTTGTCTTGTTAAAATTTACATTATTTATTATTTACTGATTTTATTTATTTTTTTCATTAATAAAACATTTTAAAATAACAATATTTCTGTTTTCTGAGAGTAATTCATGCTTTCTAATATTACCGTTACTATTTGTGACCATTATATATTTGAGTTTTTTGTAGATTTCACATATAAGTTTAATAAACATTAATATAATTAATAGTGCAAATTTTATATTAGCTATAACTTATTGATTTGCATAGTTAAAATTTTATCTAATTTGGTTGAAGTCTAGGTGATAAACTATAGATATGATATGTTTGCAATATTAGATTTTTCTCTTTTGGGAATAATGTAAATTAAAATCTCACATTTAATTTTATGCTATTTTTTACATTCATTCTAAAGGAAGATCTATCGCAATTTAAGAGCAAGACTTTGGTATATAAATAAATTGTTTTTACTCGTTATTAATCAAAATATTTACAATAAAGGACTGTTAGGAAAGCAACCTTATTTGATTTGCCAACTACATAATTTAATGGATGTTCGCCAAAAAATCTTTTATGACCTTTAAAAGATTTTTTCTTTATTAAATTTATATAAACTCCCTTATAGATTTTCGTATTCTGTTATTTTTCTTAAAATTTATGAAACACGATATAATCCGTATCAACCTGAGAGAAATTTCATTTTAATAAATGGCATTAATTAATATTCATTATAATTAAGATTCTTGAAATGATACTGTAGGAACCATATATCTCAGTTTCAATAATTTCAATTTAACATAAACATATACCGCGTTAATATACAAATGATTATTGGGAAGGAAAGATTAAAAGCACTTAAAACTTTTCAAATTTACATTAAAAGGATATGAAAAGTTGAAACATAACAAAAGAAAAAAATCAAGTTTACATAAAATTAACTCTAACATAAAAGATTATTTTTTATATTTTTTCGTCCAATTAGGACATATTTAGCTACGAGTGATGTCAGCAATTCTCTTTCAGAATTCATTTTTAAATTAAATAGAAATATGAAATGTACTTCTACTTTATTTTGAAAAGAATAAAGCATGTAAGATAGCTGAATTTAAGGCCAAAACCAATAGGGTGAGAAAGGCTGAAACACGTCATTAAACCAACTTGATGACATACATTGGAAAGATAGCTTATTGCGCATATCAAATAGCGGTATTTAAATGTACAATTCTCAGTATTTTTTTAAATTCTAGATTAAATTTTAAAATAATTATTAAAAAGGCACATGCATTAGATGATATTGTGTATGTGCGTGCATGTGTGTGTGTTAATACTATATTAATTATAGTTTTTCTTTTAAATAAAAATAAAATGTTAATGAGCATTTAAATATTTTAATCAACATGACGGATGTATGATGAAAATATATAATAAAATAATATGTGTAATTAATAAAAAGAGATAAGTATTAACTAAAATACGCATGAAATATAAGGAAACTGTGAAATATAAATTATAAACAATAAGGATTCTATGATCCATCTACACTTTTGCCATGGATGAAAATTGCTATGAATCTTATAACTCTTCACTTCAGCGGGGTGTATCAAGCAAAAAATAATAATAATGTAATAAAATATCAGCGTGGTTGAGATTTGGGTGGTTCCCAGTTATAACATCATCGGAAATTGGCCAAAATTCACACATTTATGAGTCGGGGTTGGCGAAATATACTTTTTTTGTCTTCTCAAATCAAACCACTCCCTTACCTATCTCGCGCATGAAGTAAATCACCACGTAATTTAAGCGCTTCGCCCGCTGTCCCAAAAAACATAGCTCCAACACGCACTCAGGTGTTATAAGTGGCGTTCTCCATATTTCAAACTAGTATAGTCTATATTTTCTCATTGAAGGGGCCCGCGGGATAGGGCCTTATCTTCATGGGGGGTCCACAGGTGCCCGCCGAGTGCTAACGTAAAAATAGCTGTGAGTTACGACCAGCAATTTATAAAACTATGATCAGACTCAACCAGTTGGAAAATTTGCTGGGTGTATACAGAAAATAAAAGGTTTGTGAAAGCTAATAAATATGCCTTTGAGTTATTTCATTTTACTGATTTTCGGATTTAGATGTAGAAATGTGATTACTTTCTTTTTTTTTTTTTTCGAATAAGTTGGTAAGTAAAATGTGTAATGGCATTTTCATGCCTTCAAAGAAATTTTAAGGTTGTTTTTCTTAAATAAATATATCAAATATACCTCAATGATCGATTGTCAATACTATACTTAAAGTTTCAAAATGGAGTCTATAATGTTTATTCTTCACCATTTCCTTTAATATTAAGTATATTTAATATAAGGAAGCATTCAATGTTAAAAAGTAATTAATGTATCATAATTTAAAACAGCAAAACTAAAGTAATATTATTTCATTGAAAACACACAATGGTAAATCACTCTATCATAATTCCCAAGAGATGAAAATGATTAAAAATCAAGTTACGAAGCGAAGAATCTGAAAACATAAATTTAAAACTCAGAAGAAATGAATAGGAAAGTAAACACCTAAAGTAAATAAGAAATTTCGGAGCTATAAATCAAATGCGATTAAAAAAAATAATTAAAGCAAAATACATTATCACGTATGCAATTTAAATTTTTCTCTTTAATTTTCAGCTCTATCATTATCTTCCAATCGTTTTTAATTTTCTTTCAAATGATTTTAAGCTTTATACTGTTAAATTTTTTTAATTTACTGTTTTATATTTGTGGTTTTTCTTCCTTGAAATTGCAGGATGGTTTTTTTATTAATTTTTTCAGGATTACCTTTATTAAAATTAAAATAATAACCATTTTTTTTTCCATTTCAAATTACTAATTGAAATTGTCAATTTTTTGAATCGAATAAATCTTTTTAAATCTAATTCTTGAGAATGATGATAATAATAAAGAGGGTAGGATGCATTTTATTTTTATTTGATTTTAAATGCTGTTAGCTGAAAAGATGATTTCGTTACTAAGCCAAGTGATAAACGAAATGTAAAAAGACCTCTTCTGCGAATATTAATGAAAAAAACCCCAAAATGAAATTTAACATCATATTCATATTCAATTGCGAACTTTAATATATATAATACTTTTAGAAAACTGAGGAATATTTAAATTATAATTTTGAAAGGCTGGAATGCAACAAAAAGTTGTTCTTCAGGAAATTATTAGTAGTTATTAATTATTTATATCCAGAATTTGTAGTGGCATTTTTTACATTTGAAGATATAATTATCCGAAGCTTTATCTTTCTCTATTGGAATGATTATAAAATGTTTTTATTTTTATTTACGAAAAGACAGACCTACACCTAATCTCTTTTATCACTAATTTTAGTTATCATTATATCCTGTTACTAATTATAATGCACTATTATATCATTTGTTTTTATAAAAAATACCATGCTTTATTTAATTTGCAAAAAAATTACGGGCATATAATATAAAAATATCGTTCATTTCTTATTTAATATTTTGGAAAGATCAAATTACTATATGCATTTACACTATAACAGGTAAGTTAATGGTGTTTTGCAAGGTGAATAAGGAAATTATATATACATAATGCCATATTTCATGATGTTGCAAGAAGTTATGTGTTTTAATAAAACATTGCTCGACTAACTCTTTGGGATAGTGATATTTCAAGAAACAATTGCATATCTTTTATTAAACATTTGTCTCCATTGGAGAAGAAAATAACTGGCAGCATACAGATTATAAAAACAGTAAACTGCTGGATAACCATACAGTGAAGATTACAGATTAAGATGTACAAATAATAAGTTCTAGAATTTTAGATTTTCGATAAAAGAAAATTTTTTTAAGTTTTTCATTTTTGAGTATTTTATAGATTTTGATTTTCAGAGTAGTTTACATTTTAAAAAAAATGCACATGCTTAAGTCTCTAGCCAGAGATGAACTATGGAAGATGACTTTTGTATTTGTGATTCCTTTTAGTGCTTTTATAAGATTGAGTGCTTGGAAGTTTTCTTTGTTTCCTTCCTTTAGATACGTGTGTATCACCCAATATCTATGAAACATCCAGGAAGATAAAACACTGTAAGTGTTCAAAGACCAGTAAAATTCACTTTAATGTTTTCCTCCTTGAGGATTAGAATGCTAAATAGTAACTTATAATAATCCAAATATAATTCCAATTTTTTCCCCCAAAATAATATGTTCTGGATTCGATCTTAGTCACTTTTTAAATAATAGCTAGGATGGATAAGAGACATTATTTTGAATAAATGTTGCTTCATGCGTTATCATGTGGAACTTACGAAAATTGCAGGTATGTTGATAGGTGCTTCCATGGTATGTTGTCTAACTTCATTCTTTGTCACATTTTCATTTTATTATTGACTATCATTTCAGAGGCAAAAGTTCCTTATGTTTTTATTCACCATATACACAGATTTTTCAAGCTTACTATGACCAAGCATGATACCGTGTCCTTTGGGAGTAATTTCTTGGATTCGATGTCTTTATTTAAATGATTCTTCTTAGATGGATGACAAACTTTTACTTTCAGCAGATTTCTTGAACATATTGGAGGATTTTTAGCTTTGGCACACATGTGAATACAATCATATCAATTTTATTCATGTGCATGGGGCTTCTATATTTCGGTTGCATAATTCTTTCAGTTTTGGAACAGACTGCAAATAACTCAATGATCCCGAAATTATCCTAATTAGAACATTTATTAAGGATCTCTGCTAATTATTTATTTATCTGCTATGAATTTGAGACGATTGAAAATATGTTTTAACTTCAATAAGTCAACTCTGGTATTCCGATTGCATTTCTGTGAAGAAGAATAAGATCTTGAGTCTCATCTAAGCTAATGAAATCAAATTTCGTTCGAGGTCAAAGTTTCGCAGTCACAAAAAAATAAATAAATAAATGACGTTATTAGACAAGAACTCAATCGCATTGTCTGTTTCTTTTTCTACTTGGGTTGATGTTCTTCGTGAAAGCATTAGAGGAAGAAAAAATTTTGGTTCGGTGAACTCAACTGGGGATGCCAATCGAAAATTCTCAAGTTGTCAAGCATTTCAGCGAGACGCAAAATGTGTTCCGAATCTCCAGTGTGTCTCCACCGTAAGAGCAGGCTGTCAGGCAAATAAAAGAAAGAAGAATGTTTTCTTTACAATTTTCTTAACGAGTCGAATTCTCTACACCCCCCCCCCAAACGATTTTCCCGGTCTCTTTGCCTGCAGGAAGATAAAAGATGAAAACAGATTGGGGATACCCTCAGAAATAATTGGGATAACAATAGTGTTGAGACCAGTGTGTGAAAATTGCTGTGTGTATGACATTAAGGGGTTATTTTGAAAGTCAAATAAAGTTAACAAGACACTAATTTACTCGCTTGTCATCTCTCTTATACGTTTCTACACACTTTCTGGTTATCATTGTTGGAAATGCCTCCTTATCGACGCGGGAAGGTTTTGTTCAAATCCTTATGTAATACACTCCGCGCAATGCGAATGGAGGCTTGGGGCTTCATTATAGCGTTTGTGCCAAGCGATCTTTGAACAATTGATAGTTATCAGTGCCATTCGCTTCTTTTTTTTTGAGATAAAAATTACTTTTTCTGTTGTCAACTATAATGATCTTAAACAGCCTAATTTCATAAAAGAAAATTTATAATGCGAAATATAAAAAATTTTTCAATATAGAATCAGATTTTCTCGTGAAGCTACGTTATGTAAAATATTTAAAATTACTTTTCTTAGAAAGTACACTACTTTAAAAGTAATAGATACTAATTTTTAAAATTAAAAAAAAAATTTTTATCTATTTTTTCCATTTTTGATAAACATTTCTCTCTGCTTTGTAATGCAACACAGAAAATTTAATTAATCTAAATACATATTAATAATATGTAAAACATTCTTTACCACCAATTTAAATTTTTTTAAAGTAAAACATTTTAATGCACAAATATTTTCCTCGTATGACTCAAGCATTTTACTCCCACACACACACAGATACAGATATATCTATCTATATATATATATATATATATATATATATATATATATATATATATATATATATATATATATATATATATATATATATATATATATATATATATATATATATATATCTATCTATATATATATATATATATATAGTTTTAATTTGCAACTAATTTACTGTAAAATAAATATCCTGCAAATATAATATAATATATAATTTACTGTAAATATAATATAATATAATATGTAATAATATATAATATAATATATTTTTTTAAATGTATAATTATTTACTTATGCACATTTAAAAAAACTTCTAAGTATATTTTAACTTTATTCTTGAGATAAGAAAATTAATTTTTTCTAATCTATATGTTAAATGATCAAAACATTCTGCAAAAAATCAAAGTATTAAATTAACACTATTATACCATTAAGAAAATGGAGTCGTTTTTATTTACAATTTAATACTTGCTTTTTTATGCAAAATTAAATTCATATCCTACAATTTATATCAAAATTACAATGTAGTATCAAACAAGACAATTCATGGGGAAACATTTTTTACACTTAAGGTCTCAAACTGGAATGTCATACACATTTTTGCTTCAATTTTATCTACTTTAAAATAAAATTTTAAAATTGAATGGTAAAAATACTGAAGAGATCGCTTTATAGAAATGAATAATAAGCTATACATATTATTAATTCATAGATTGTGATGTGGATTATTTGAATTGGTAGCTTCAGGATTAGTGCGGTTATTTTCAGTTCAATTTGACGTGAGTTCAAATCTCGCTTAAGATGTGGATGTTAAGAGTGGCTCATAATCAACTGTAGGTCTTAGTCCAATTATATACCTTTCGTTTATGGAAAATGAGTGTAGAGGATCAATTATAAACCAAATTGATTTGGATCACGGCATCATCAATCATGTGATTCATTCTATTTTAATTATATAATAAAATGTTATAATATAGATAATAATAATAAATTTTAAAGGTCGATTAATCAAGTAATACGGGTGAAGTTAGATTTAATTTCAAGCAAGAAATAACATTTTTGGAAATTCATTATGTGTCAAATGCACTGAAACTAACTTAAAAATCTTTGAAAATTTCTAAGAAAATGTCTTTGAATATTGTTTGATTTGTTCACGTGAAATTATAAAAAGACCTATCAAATTAGTTTGGAAATGCCCAGAAAAATGTTATGAAATAAAAATAGAGCTTATTTCATAAATGCCTTCAATTGTTTCTCTGCTATCTTGAATATGAAGTTCGCCGGTTCGATTCTCAATCCGAGTGTGGATGTTTGTAATGCTTCCTTAAGAATCACCTTAAGAATTTTTTTTTCAGTTAATAAATTTGAACTATGTATAAGCCTTTGATAATTCCCCAACTTTTCATTTGCGTTTAAAGTTTACAACTAATAAAAGGAGTAATAACTGTTTTATAAACAATCGATTTAATAAAATCGACTTTTATACTACTAAATGTTTGTTGCTAATAAGTATTAAAAACTGGTTTATTTATAGTTATTATTACTGAAATGTGAAGACGTAGCCCTCTTTCATTACGGTAAGTACAAATGTTTTAATGAAAAAATTATACAAACATATTTTAAGATTAAAGAAGATTTAAACGTTATAATTCTTATTTTAAATTCTTATAACATATTTTAATATTTAAAATATCATTAGCTTTTACTTATTGATTGTCTCTGCGCACTGATTTTCGAATTGTTCTACAGTAAAAATATATATTTAACGAATCTTCAACATATCTGTAAATATTCAACAAAAAACCGCATTTGTTCCTACAATTTAATTTCCATCATAAGTTTAACAAATACTCAATAGATGGCGCTATAAATGCTATTGAAAATTTTAAGTGTTTTTTTTATTTTTATTTTTATTTATTCCCCTATTCTATATCTCCTAGTTATAGTACCAAGGTTTTCACTCTTTCTAATAAGCAAATAAATACTCAAATTAATGAATAAACATGCTGTATACATCTTTACTAAAATTCTTTCAAAGAAACTGACTACTTTATTTTTATTCCCTTATAGATCTGAAACCCTCCATAAATGAAACTTATTGGCTTCTATTTTTCTAAATTATATAAGATCATCAAGGGCAAAATTTATTTTTAGACAAGCTCTGACTTCGCATTAATATTTTTATTAATCTTTCTTCTCACATGGAACTAAAAAAAAATGGCAATTTAGGAATTTATTTTTATTTTATTTATTATTATTTCTTTTTTTTAGTGTTTATAAAACTATAATAAAAACATGTTATCCAAAAATCAGGCTTTCGTGAACTTGAAATATACTAATTTTATACGCTTAGAAAATTTTAACGCTGAAAATATTCTTTAACTTTTCGAAAATAGCCTTGAAATCATAACTGGAAATGAACAAATGAAAACATTCTTAACGAACAATTAAGCAAGTTAAGAAATTATTTTTATAGTTACTTCTAATTATTTATAAGTTGCACAGTGTTTTGAAATCTTTTCTACTATTAACACCAAAGTTATATGTTAATAAATATGGTTAGTTATTTGTGCCTTGAATTATAGAAGTTCGATTGATATAACAATTTATCTCCTTTGATTTACTTTAATCCAATGAGAAGACGATATTATGAGACAATTTATGCACACATTAAATAATTGTACAACTTAATGCCTCCCATTGATATGATTTGGTATAAAGAAGAATCTGACAACTCAAATGCTCAGTTCGTTATTAAATCCGTTTTCAAAATTAATTGGTTATTCTTGTATTGGGATTCAACACATTTTACTAATAGTTTTTTGAACTAAAAATTCATCAAATCATTAAGCATTTTTTTCTATTTATAATAGTCTACACCAAAAACGATTTGGGATTGGTGTAGAATCGGTGATAACCATTTTGTTTTGGCGATAAACTTTAATTTCTGGTAATTCTGGTAACCCTATCTTTATATAGCTATTGTGTAGAGCCCATTTTGTTAGTCACATCTTGGCACCCACCTTGGCGTCAAATAAATAGCCAAAGAATAGAGGTCCCCGATTGTAAACTTTTACCAATGATTTTAATATTTCTCTCATATTTTTTAGTTCTAGATAGAATATTAGCACTATATAAACCAATGTCGATTGACATAAGTTAAATCCTAATTGTTCAAATATTTTCAATTGCCGTATTTACTATTACTATTTTTAAAGTATATTTAATAATATGCAATTAAATTTTAAAAATTTTCCAAATTTTTTTTTAATAATTCAGTTACAGATACAATACCTAAAGCTTTAATTCTAGTATCCGTAACGTGATGTATTTGGCGGCGTTAAGTTTATGATTGTATGTTTATGTATTGCGATTTTAGGTTTTCCAATTTCTTTTATTATGAAACGCTTTCGTATGCTGATGGTTATGAATCGCTCGCCTTGATCATTGACGACACATTTGAAAATCTAGTCAAACGCTTTACGGACACTGGGATTTTATCCACCTAAATGTTTAGAAGTTAATAAAGATTATTAATTTATATATAATACAATATGTGATTAACATTTTTGATTTTGTCTAAAAGTGAGATATTCGAAAATCAACTTATTCGTAACTTTTCTTTAAGAGGAGTTTTCATAAATTTTAGTTAATTATTGTTGAAATTCATATTTAAAAATTCAAGAAATTTAGTATTTTTAATTAATTTTGATATGATTTTATGTATATGGCAATCTGTTTTTATAGTGTCTTAGATATGGAGACACATAAGAATAATGCAGAAAATTCTATTTTGTAACCTTAGTATATATGTCATCACGCACGTCAAAATACATCATTTTGGCGTTATTTCTTCACCGCCAAAAAAATTCAGAATTTAGCATCCTGGATTATACAACATCTGTGCCGTTAAAAAAATTATTTAATAATAATTAATAAGCAACTTTACTAATTTCAAATCATAAATTAATAACTATTTATATTGGTAATATCTCTAAATTTTATTTTATTTAAAAAGCATTTAATAAAGAATAAATAAGCAAAATTTTTTTAAATCTTTATTCATTTTATTGTATTATCAAAAAAAAAAAAAATTAGAGAATGAGAAAATTCGAAGAATTAGAAGACCATTTAAAAGAATATCTTATCCAATTTCAAAAAATATACAAAAATAAAACAAATGATTAAGATAATTGAACTATTCTTAAAGAAAGTAACATCAAAACTTTGATGCTTATCAAATAACATCACTTCTGAAATTTCCAATTAATAAAACATATTAGTGATTTATTTAGAAAATATAAACATTGCGTATTTCTTTAAACACAGTCTAAGAAAACAAAATTCTTTACTTCATGAATGTTTTTGTGAGACAAAACTATCATTTATATGGCGAAAAAAGTGCTTGTGTCACTGTTTAAATTTGGGCAATTTTATAAAGTAAAGGCTGATACAAGCAAACAAAAAATATTTGCACTCCTATAGATACATGCAGGGCATTAGAAAAATGGCAGTAATGATAGTAGTTTTAAGACGACTGATACGAAGGAAACGCTTCTTAAGAATATCATCAGTTTGTCGAAGCCTAAAAATGTTGTTTTTGACGCCAAAGTAAACAATTGTCATAAATATTTGCGATGAAAATGAAAAATAAATATTTGCATTTCAGCAGTCCCGACTCTTATGCATCATCATTAAATTCTTAGAATTCTGTGCTACAAAATAGACCTTTCTTCATGCTTGGTTAATTATATATTTTCTTTGGAATTTTTATTCTATTTTTATTTCCATTCAACATGAAATGTTTTATTCAAAATTGAATGAATTTTTTTAATAATTTTTTTTGGGAGGAATTTGCAACCGAAAAAAATTTTTTAGAATGTTGTTATCTTAGTAAAAATTTTCTGAAATATGCTTTACTTTCATTTTTTATTTATTTATTTTATTTTAATATCAGATCCAAATATTGTAATGAAATTTACGCTCACTAATTTGCAAATTTTAAGAAATTTCCGATTCACTCAGGATCATATTTGATTTTGAAGTCTATCATGCAAAATATCCTGTTTATTCAGGGAATAAGTATGTATTTATTCATTTTATATGCACACACAATGAAATTTTTCCTTATACTGTACACATTTTATGAAACTATTTAATTCATTTATGCGCAAAACTAAGATTTTACAAGATATTGAAAATTAAAATGTAGAATTTAATATTTTTTCGCTATAATAATAAAATATGGAGAATTTATTTAAAAGGAATCCTTTACAAATTTTCATACGAAATATATTACTATAGAAATTAATATAAAACACATATTGTCGGATGAAATTAAGCAACAAATTATATGAATAACTCTTGGAATGTCTAAATATATATATACAAGGATTGTCAAATAGTATTTCCTTCCAGATTTACCTGCAATCCATACTCAATCAATTATTAAGTATTTTTATTTGTTTATAGATTTCATTTATAACATCACTCCTGCAAATGACAATAACTATTATAGTTATCATTCGCTTTATACTGCATGTAAGAAAAATTGTTATTAAAATAATATATTATATCATTCTAGATTAATGCTTTTGGCCTAATGGATTATGATTTTATATCATGGCTGTTTATCATTTCCGAATTACTTGCAAGAAATCAGTTAATCAGAAACAAAAATTAATATTTCGTTTTCTTTAAAAATAATACAATACTCATATTTCAGAAAATACTTAAATATAAATTAATGAACATTCTGACAAAAGAAATCTTCTAAAATATAATCGTTGGAATTTTAAATGACATATTTATCCTACTACATAAAAAATTGTTCAAAGAAAATTTTCAATAACTTCGATTATTTTTTGAAAAATTTTATTTTAGATGTTAAAATCAATACAATATATTTGCGAAATAACAATATCAGGAAAAATATCAATGTTTTTTTAAATCTATTTTATTTATTAATCTGTATTTAAAATCAATTAAATAAGTGTTTACTCTTTTTATAAAAAATTTCAATTAAAATGAAAAACTATTCATAATCCTGACTATATATGTGTGCGAAGATCGACATAAAAGTTTTGAATTATGATAAAATACCTTTTATTTTGATTAATGATAAAATTCCTTTTCTGTGTAAATGTACATTGAGCAAACTATTTCTCGGTTATAGTAATGTTACCTACGCCATTACGATGAATTGGTCACCTATTATATCGCACGTTACACTAGGCACTTATTAATTTTAAATGTACGACAATAAAAAATCTATCCTCAAAATCATCAAACATTGATATGTAAGAAGATTCACATTTTAATTTATTGCTTGATTTTACTTTTTAAAAAATTGCCTAACATTAATATAGCAAATTTATTGGCATTTATGGAGAATTCATTTATTTTTTATTACATTAGTATATAATTCAAAATTATATTGCATATGATTTTGAATACATTGTTTTGTAAGTTAATATTTCCACTCAGAGAGTTATATGACATTATTAAGCTGTAAGTAAATATTATCAAAATTATTATGCCTTTGGTCCCATATAATTTGTCTTTTTTTTACCTTCTCTTCTCTCTCTCTCTGCGTTTGTCACACGACAATAACAACATCAACCAAAATTATTAGGGTCAAAAAGAACATTGTGTTTCGGTGGTTAGAATTTGGAAGAACCTTAACCACTAAAGCAAGCACTGCCGAGGAATCCTTTAAATTTTCAGATCCTCATCTAATAAGCTTTCGTATGCAAAAAATGGACGTTAAGCTACAAACAAATAACGACAAAGTTACAAAGTTTTAGTTTTTTGAGCAATTTTCTATGAAAACTTTTTTGTTTAAAAAGCGTTGCACTTAATTTAAATTATGTGCGTAACTTAAATTAACGCAGTGAAAAAGTGAATAATTTATTATGTTACTAAAAGAAATTAAATATGTGATATATTTTAATTTAAAGTTATCACATTATATATATATATATATATATATATATATATATATATATATATATATATATATATATATATATATATATATATTACAGCATGTAAAATAAATATGCAAGAAATTTTGTTTAAGAAATTGAAGAAATTGAAATATTTGAATTTGTTTAAGTTTGCTATAGTTTTTTTAAAAAATATTTCTTATTGAGTACTGAAGAATTTAAGAATTTTCTACACCAGTTTAATAGTTTTAATACCTAATTACCTAATGAATATTTTCCAAAATGGATTAATGAGTCATACTTCCTTTCATCTAATGTTTACATGCAAATGAAAAAGTACAATTGACGAAACTAAACTTTGAGCATTTGAAGGATCTTTTAAAACATCACTTTTACATTTGGAAGAAGTTATTTGGCTTAAAAGCAATGTTATACAAAAGGAATAAAGTTTGCATTTGAATGTCATGTTGTGAGTGTTTAAAAGTGGAAGAGAAGATTTTTTTAAAGGATTGTTGAGAATATTTGACCTCTTATTCACAGTAATCAATAGAAGAATAGCACTTTTTAGAGTGGGATGTCCTGAATTTGATTCCGTAAATTTGAGATGGATATCGTGCTTCTGCCTCTTACATACACGTCTCTCGGCCTGGGTGTTTAGGAATATTCAAAATTTTCTTTCTTCTAATATATGAAAATTTCCCATTACAGTCTTTAGTTATTAAGTATTTTTTGAAGTACAATCTTTTATTAAAGCAGACTCATTTAAAGTGAATTTAACATTTGATACATTTTCATACAAACTAAAGAAGATGAAAAATTTCAAGTTAGCGTAGGCTGTAGAGCAAAATTTTTCTTTTGTGTAAATATGATTGATATTTTACTCATATAATTGGACACGTTTAGAAAAGTTTTTTCTTTCATATGTTAATAAATTATTTTAATAGCAAAACTTTTCTTGCATTATTTTTTTGTAGATAAGTGTTTGTTAACTTCAAGAATATTTTTAATTTAATAATTTTAATAATATTTAATAATAGAATTTAAAATTTAATAATTTTAATGTTACTTTGTTTGTTACATCAGAGAAACTATTCATTTTATAAGGAAATATTCACTAAAGATGTTTACTATTATATCCTGAATATATTTCTCTTTCGGATGCATATAATTTTTTTGTCTTAAAAGTCTTGATAAATTTTACTGAACTCAAATTTTAAGTAGTTGGTTTAAAATTGAAATAACGTAAAATGCAAATTATTGAAATATGCTCTACAGTATTTTTAAATATTAGAATAATTTAAAAATGCCCTATTAAGAATTTAAGAAACCATTCAATATGTCTCAAAAGAAAACTTTTCATTTGCATCTATTTTATCTTCAAAAATACCAAATGAGCTTATTTTTTGTAAGCTTTGAAAAAGATAAGATATATTAATTTATAATCCAAAGACGAAAACTTCACAATATATTTAATTGGCAACCAAATTTAGATTTTTATAATTATACTTGTTAATGAAGTAATTTTAATTCAGTGAATTAATTAATCTAGTAAGTGATCCAATTTTCTAATATGTTACATATTCACACAGTTAAACACTCAGAGATTAATCAATCATTCGAAATTGCAAAAATAAAAAAATGTCTCTGCTTGAAATAAAAATAGGCTCTGAAATAAAGATAATGATTAAATAATATTCATTAGATTTAAACAGATAAATTTCCGCCAATTGAAGAACAATAAATTTATTTAATGAATGAATGTCTTATCAATAAAGGAGTAAATCAACACAACAATAGAAAGTTTTTGAATCATGTCAAAAAATTTCCTTCATTTGATGGATCGGAACTCTTGATAGTTTTAATGCATTTTTCTTAATTTCAACAAACAACACAAATTTGTATATAATTATTTTTTTAAAAAATGTAAATTTCAAGAGCTCAATAAGTTCGGTTGGCAAAAGATTATTTGTTTTCATGTAAAACTTTCTGGATATTCCAAGAACAACAATATTTGGCTTTTTTAATAGCTAATATTGAATGTATATGCCAAAAATACCTGTAACAAACTTTCATTAAGCAAATAACTAATTCCTCTTGTAATTTCATTCTCTTCCCACACAAAGAAAATCAAGTCAGTTTATATGCGTTATTTTTACTACATTGTCCTCCGATTTCACCTGCAAAAAAAAAAAAAAAAAAGCATTTCGAATAAATTAAGTAAAAGAACACAGCTTACAAACATTTCTGTGAAATTTCATTCGATTCCTAGGTAAGGAGTGGGAGGGTGGAAGGGAAAGAATTCACTATTTTGGTACGAAAGCTCTGACATAATGGCCGTCTTGAATGGCGGACAATGGTGTTGAAGCATAACTTTCAGCAGTGTAAGATTTGGTATCCTATCACGGTTGCAGTTGAGAAAACGACCTCTGATCTATGCTAATGAAATCCAAACTGCAGTTTTTCGCAGTCGCCCACCCTTTGCGAGTGGCTCTTGAACCCCCAGCTTCGATTTTCGACAGGTTCACTGAATAACAATCGTGCTACTCGACGCCCTCATTTTCTTGGAAAAGCACTACATTTAATCCTCAAGAATGAAATGTTGGGAGGGTAGTTCGATTTGTTATTTGCTACTACACTCTGTCCCTTTTTCGTATTTTTATTTTTTTAATTTGCCCTTTTTTATCCCCACTGTTCTCATAAAAGAGAAAAACTTGAATTTCCGTTTCTAAGAGATACGAAATTAAAAGAGTGTTATTTTTCCAGATAAAATAGTGCCCAAAGAAAACATTCCACACCAATATTATCAATGTTGAGATTAGTAATCACATATGTTTTTGGTTTTAGTAAGCTTTTTTAGCGGTCACTGAATCTTATAAGTTAATATTCGTATCACCGAAGTTATAAATGGGATGCTTGGACATTGTTGAATTTTCAGGTTCAAAATAGTGCAAGTCTGCTTTATGTTGATATATCTCTCAATGTGAGTGCTTGAGATTTTTCAATTTTTCTTTTTTGTGATTATGAAAATTGTTATGCAACCACAATAGGAAATGAATGCGACAAAAGCACTGATAAATATGTTATGCATATGAGATATAATAGGTTATGTTTCACGGTTATTTAGCCATAAAAATGTGATTTTCTTAAGACAATAAAACCAGTGTAAATTTAACATCAAGCTATTGCATATTTTTATAGGTTTCTGACAGAAATTTATTTCTAATAAGAATACCATTATTATACGTATAAGTAACAATTCATTATTTTTATTGAGTTTTGCATGAGTTTTTGAAATGATTTCTTTATAAGAATTAAGTTTATTATCAGGAAATTTCTACTCTGCAGTCGTACAAGTGCTGGAATGTATCATGAAAAACTACAATATTTTCCCCGTATAAAAATGTGCCATTTGAGTTGTTTGCCTAATATACAGTAATTTGATATATGTATAATAATGTACAGTAATTTGATATATGAGAATATATTTAATAAAAGGAAGAGGAATTTATTTTTTGATGCAAGAATTTGTATTTAAGTATTTCTCGGAAGTTAACCTTCAAGAGCAGTTTTTGAATTGTTTCTAAGTATTTATGTGATGACAGCAAACATCAACTTTTATTAAATTATTACTAAGAGATTTTACTACCAATAATTGGTTGTTGTTGCCAACTAATCGTTATCAAATTATGAGTATAAGAATTATAAATAAATCATATAAAAAAGCTATGCTCAAAAAGTATGGTGATTAAAATAAAACCAGAAACAAATCATAAAAGATTTTTTTAATAAAAAAAGAAATTAATAAAAATTGGGCCTGTGTGTGTGTGTGAGTCATCTTGAATGACGTTATCATATATCTTATTATCATATAATTTCTCTAACACTAAATATTATTGCGCAAAACATTTTCTTTACTTACAAACCATTCAATGCCCAATATTATACAGCAGTTGTCATGGAACAATACAGGTAAATTTTCAGTGAAGTATTTCATCAAATTTTCTCTGTAATGAAACTGGAAATTAAATTTTAAATCTTCAAAATTTCGAAACCATTCTAGGAAATGTTGAAATCTAAGTCGCATTTTAATGAAAATGCTTCAAACATTAAAATTAAAAATAAAGATTAGGTGTATATTTCATTTAAAACTTGAACCCCACGAATCTGACTCATAGATGCAATCTGAGGTATTGTTCTACCAAGAATATTGAGAGAATTAGATTTGCATTCCCTTTTCGATGTGGTCGATTGTATTAAGACCTTTCAACTCGTGCACTTTCCTGATCTTCAAAAGCCAACCATTTTCGAACACGTGACCCTTAAAATTCCAGCTACACCCCCACACTTCCTCGGACCCTCTGCAGTTTCCCAATCCACTGCATTCCAATCCAACAAGTGGATAGAGATGAGCCACTCGAAGATGTCATCGCAAATACTCGGGAAAAGAGTGAGAGAGAGTTCTAGAATTAAAGTCCTGCCTCCCTACTGCATATCCTGAACTTTAATCACACACTGGTACTTATTTCCGAAAAATCTTCCCGGTAGTGAAGATGGAACAGTGGGGGAGAATACAGAAGGAAAATTCTATCTTTTTTTATTCCTTTAACCTCCTCTCGTCTCGGATTCCCCCACGCATGTTTATTGCCGAATGGCGCGCGCTCTTTGCTTCCCAAAGAATCTCCAATAATCTCATCAAGTGCTCTTGAAAATGCTCGAACGCGGGAGTATATTAGGGGGTGCGGACATCTGCGAGTACCGGCGTAATGAGAATTGGAATTATTATGATTTGGTTCTGGGTGGGGCGGAGAAACGAAAACTTTCCTATTAAGAATACGATTCATTATTTCCGCCGTCTTTAACCATCTTATCTATCTATTTATAAGTCCATTTCATTTTTCCATAAGTTCCTTAATTAAATCTGCCCCACAGCTTTTTGGAACATCATGAAGGATTGGAAACAGAAATTATTTGATTAAAATTTTATTGTTATTTTTTTTTAGTTAAATGAAATGCAAACCATCATCTTTAAGAGTTATCTGATAAAAAAAAATATGTTGGGAAAAGTTTTAATTCATTCTTTTAAATTAATAAAAAATATTTAAATGCATCGTAAAAGGAAGAATTAATGCAATTAATTTAATTTAAAATATAAGATTAATTTGTGATTGAAGAACGATCAATATTGTTGTGAATTCATTGATAAGAATGGGTTTGTGTTTGTTCTTACTTGTCATTTTACTATCATTTTTTCACGCAGAAGATTAATTGAATCAAGATGAACATTTTAAACGAAATTTTCAACTATTGTGAACATTTATATCCAATGCGAAATTCCAAACCATGAAGACCTTAAGAATAGAAAATATTTAATTCACATAGAATGGAAAATAGTTTGTAACGGTTGCACAAATCTGCACTGTTTTTTGGAATTGATTCTACTCTAATTTTAAACATAATTTGAGGATTCTAAAAGTTTAAATTTAGTTTAAAGTAATTTTTGTTCCTTCAACTACATTCATGAAATAAACCCTCAGGACTTAATCAAACAATCAAATATTCATAAAGATTTAAATTTATTTTATGATAAAATTTCATTAAAAAATAAAAATAAGTAGACATATTTTTATTCAGAACTAAAAATTAATTGAGTTCACCATGATTTTTTGATGAAAATGACCGAATTCTTATTTTAAAAAAATCTGAATTTCATATATATATTCTCTTAATACCGAAGCATTAATTTTAGACTTAACTGATTTTAAAAATTAATAGATAGGTTAAAAAAGTTATAAGTTTCTATATGGTGATTTATTTTGTAATAATTTACGCAAAGTACGGAAAATAATTATCAACAAACATAGCTGAATTAAATATTATAACGAGCTTTATATATTTTAAAATTAAGTATTTTAATTTGTATAATGAAATGTGTGTGTGTAAACTTCAGAATTGTAATAAAATATTTTCCTGCTTAGGAATTTTAAGAAATATGATTCATTTTTCATCTGATTATTTTGAAAATGAAAGAAAAAATCTTTATTGTAAAAACTTACTAATTAACTAAAGTTCATATTATTGCTATTATTGTTGTTTTATGGTGTTAGTGAAAAGTAATAATATACCCTTTAGTTTTTAGTTATTATTTTATTTATTCCAGATATTCAGCAAATTTGTTCGACTTCAAAAGAATTACTTTTCTTTCTAACTAAAAAAAAGTCTGACTTCATTTTAATCTTAAAACAATATTATTACTGTGGTTGATAAGTACATAATCTTTTAGGACAGATACATTTGCCAAAAAGAACAAAATCAAATTTTTATGAACGAAAAACGACATTTTGACTGTTAACTTCAAATAAAAGATCGAAAACAGCCATTACAAGAAAGAATAAGTCAAATTTATAAAATCATAGTATTTCATTTTTAGTTCCTTCTATTTTTTTATAATTTCATTTGTATGAAAAGAACCGAAGTAAATCGTGACAAAAATAATTTATTCTTCTGTTACGTTAAATTTGTTAGAAACCAATTATTAGTCATCCAACTTTTATAAAAAATTATTAAAAATAAGACAAACCAATCATTTAATATCCCGAGCAGCTGGATTCTTCAAATTATTTTAAAAAACTTTAATTTAAAATCTAACGACATTGAATGTGTAATACAAATGGGAAAATTCTGCGATTACATGTCATTTCTCTATTCACTTCATTTCATTCGTCTATTTTAATATAATTTGCTAGAACAACATACCGATGTTCTCATTGTAACGAACGAAAGCAATAAAATCTGAAAGATTTTGCATTTTGTATCCCACTCAAGCCAAACAAATTGTTTCACTTTCATCTTTTTGTAAATCGCTTAGTCATTGTCATTAAGCGCTTTTACTATCTATTTCTCACCCTCCAGGCGAAAGCTCGCACAAGAAATATCCCCTATTTCCAAGAAGCGAATATCAGCTGCAGTAGCCGAGTCCCTTATGGGGTAATACGGAAACACAACTAGCACTATAGAATTCACTTTGCATCAGATTAAGAACAAAAAAGTCAAAGAAGCCAAAAATTAAAGATAGCTTTTAACTCGCAGTTTGCTAAAGATAGGATATCTTTCACCACTTTCTGGTAGAAGGAAACGCTCCCACGGTTACAGTCACACTCGGCAACAAGACTCTGTAAACACTTTGTTGGGGATCGCCGCTCAATGTGAACACGGGAAGTGAGGAAGAAGACTCCAGGCACCAGCGTCTCTCAAAGAGGCTAGCAGTGAAGCCGCTCTTTTCGGCTCCTTTTGAAGTGATAAAGACAGCCGGGCTTCTATTTACGCTTTTCATGTATTTCGTACAGATTCTTTTATGTAGATGTTCCTCTTCAGGGAAGGATCCTTTTTGCCTCAATAGTTTCTTATAATGGGTTATTCTCTACTTCGTAATGAAAGCCTTTGTTTGAAATGGCCATAGACCATGAAATTACTAAAATATACCATTTTTTTTATTCTTTTATTCAAATGTACTATTCTCTTGAATGTAAGGTAAATTTTGTGAAATCTGTTTACTGAATTGTTAAGAAAATCATATGAATTATTTTATTTCAGTGTAAAACTTCATGTTTTCAATTATTTATTCCAAAATTAGTTTATTAATAATACACGCACACAATTTTAAATTTGATTTATCCATTTCAAGGAATTACTATGCACTTTATGATGTCTTAGTAAACATCTCAAGTTCATTTATAAATGATTATTTTCTTATTGAGCTGAAAAGAAGTAATATTTATACATGATAAATGATTTAATATTTATTTGCACTCTAATAGAAAATTAATAACTTTAAAATTAGGATATTGTATATTTCATGATCAATATGAATATTTTCTATTAAACAATGACTTATTGTGAACATTTCTCAGTTAATTCAGAGTAAAATATTAAAAACACTTAAATCCATTCTTTACTTATATCATTTCCTGAAAAAATAAAAATAATGATTGTTCAAGCAAATACAAATTTCTTTTTAAAGAACATGTTATATAAAAATCAAAACAAATTTTCTTTTTAAAAAGCATTTTAAAATCATACAATTTTCTCTCTCTTTATATATATATATATATATATATATATATATATATATATATATATATATATATATATATATATAAGAGAAAAAAATTGTATGATTTTTAAATACTTTCAAATCATCTACAATTACTCTCTCTCTCTCTCTCTCTCTCTCTCTCTATATATATATATATATATATATATATATATACATATATATATATATATATATATACACATATACATATATATATATTATAAATATATATATATGTATCTATATACATATATAAATATGTATATATATTTGCTTGAACAATCATTATTTTTATGTTTTCAGGAAATGATATAAGTAAAGAATGGATTTAAATGTTTTTAATATATTACTCTAAATTAACTGAGAAATATATATATATATACGAGGGGGTCACTCTGAAATTTTTGAGATACAACTAGGTTTTTAAAGTTATACTTACAAAATTTTAGATGTGTTCAAAGTAGTCTCCTCCAGCATCAAAGCAGTTTTGTAGACGAATTTTCCACAGGTTAAGTGCCTCAAGCCATACATTTCATGGAATAGATGAAAAAATGCATTTATAGCCACATCAATCTCTTCTTCTGAATGAAAACGACATCCACGCCAGTTCTTTTTTAGATTAAAGAATAACCAAAAATCGCACATAGCTAGATCAGGTGAATACGGTGAATGTTCGATCACCTTAATTTGTTTTTGATTAAGAAACTCAACTGTTAATCCGGCTGTATGTGAAGATGCATTGCCATTGTGAAGCATTAGTCCCCTAACATTCAGTTCTTCTAGAATTTCTGGAAGACATTTAGTTTTATACCAGTTTGCTGTTATTGTCTTCTGTCCTTCCAACTTGATAGCTTTGCCCAATCCCGTACTTCTGAAGAAAACGGCATACGACACTTTTTTTCAGTACTCCTTTTTTTTCACTATTGTCGGCGTGGGATCATCTTCAAAGACTCGTACTTTGTTTTCTTGACGTGTCGGAACGTCAAAAAATGGTATGTACGTTTCATCACCTGTTACAATTTTGGAAATGATGCGGTGGCCACCATCATTTAACAATTTAAGAGTTTCTTCTCAGATTCTAACAAGCTCCTCTTTTTGGTGCTCAATTAGATTATGGGGAATCCAAAGGCAAACTAATTTTTCATATGTAATTCTTCATAAATGATTTTGTATATGGCTGCGGATCCAATGTTAAGTTCCTTCTATATCATTTGATAGGTACAGCGATTATCATTCATTAACATTTTTCGTATGGCAGACACATTATCCGGGATTACTGCCGTGTGTAATTTGTGTGTGTTGTGTGTGTGTCCAATATTTATGAGCAAATTCATATAAAAATAATTATTTTGATTTTCCTGTTAAGTAATGATAAGTCATTCTAATATAAGATATATTAAGATTATTTTAATTTGTATATATATTTTATTATATCTAATATTAGATACATATATATATATATATATATATATATATATTATATTATATATATATATATATATATATATATATATATATATATATATATATATATATATATATATATTATATTATATTTATTTAAGTTTTAATTTATATATATATATATAAATTAAAACTTAAATAAAAAAATTAATAAAGAGATTCAAATGTTTTTAAATGGTTAACTAAAACACTAACTTAAACATTGTTACTTTTAATGGAATTGTCTCACAGATGTTTTTATTCTACCTAACAAAAAGTGTACAGAATATAATTCTTAAATGCATAATTTGTTGCTTTGTACATAATTCTTTGTTCTTTAGTTAGAGGTTTCTACGCAATTCAAGTCTATTTGAAGGATTAGGGGGTAAGTTCAAAACTGAAAGCAACGTTTTTTCCAAAAATAGCATGCTTTATGAGGGGTGGGCTGTCGACACAGAACGACCCCTTGTGCAGAACAACAAGAGTGTGAAAGTCTACCCTTATGTTCTTTCTGAACAGATTTTCTTCTTAATTAAAGAACTTTTTCCCAAACTTTCTTTTGATTTATTGCTTGAAGGTCATACGTCTTACATTCGTTAGCTTGCTTCAGTGTTTTCATCTGTTTCCTGATACTGTGAATTTACCAGAACACTTCTGGGAAAAATCCATGGATTTATTATGATTGGAGGAAATATCATATATAAGTATTTAAGCGCACGTGTCATTGTAAAACTATTTTGTATGCAATGTTTCAAATCTATTGTTTTATTAATTTTATTTTTGATATTTATATTAATAGAATATTTTAGTGCATATTTAAGATCATTAAATTATATGAAATCTCATATAATAGAATTTCCTTAATCAAAATAATTTTTTTATAAAAATTTACATTTTTTTTTTTAATGTAGAATGACAATCTGTCTTGTGTTAACATTTTATTAAGAACAGTATTCCTAGTATTGAGCAAAATTGCTTTCTAAAAATACAGCCTAATATACTCCTTTATCATAATATTGAACAAGCATGACAATTTTATTAAAAGTTGAGGGTTCAGAGTAAAATCATCTATCCCTTAATTTAACGAAAAAATTTGGGTAAAAAATTTTATCGATAATTTTAATAATAAATTTCATTTCTGGTAAACTTGGTACATAGTTTAGCTTTTGTATCATCTTGTTAGCATAGTCACATTGGTGCCTATCTTGGCGTCAAAAAAAATCACCAAAAATCAAATGGGTAATCGATTGTAAGTTTTTACCGATATAAGTATATTTGAATATATAATCTCTAACAAAATTATTTATGAATCATTGATTTTGTGTTTCCTCAAAAAATATGTAAACTATCACTTAATTGCTCTGATTATTTTATAATAATAATGAAAATAATTTGAGGTATTATCTTTAGCAATCTGATTTTAAATTAAATATGTTAACATATCAATGAAATTAAGAGTAGGATAATCCATTGTGAACAAAAATTTATCAAATTTAAAATGTATTTTTAGGAACTCGATTCCTTTTTCAGAAGTTTTTGGCTCGCATTTTGTTTTTGTTGCAATTAAAATCTTGCGTGAGTTCAAAATACCATGAAAATTTATACTGCTTAAAAGTTTTATATAAATTCAATAGCATTTCGTTTCCTATAACTATCCTGATTGCTATTAATTTATTCAGATATTGTTATTATACGACTCTCTATATATTCTATTTCATCATGTCACATAGTCCTTTTTTCAGCTTCTTGGAAAAAAATATCTTAATTACAAATTATGAATAAATTGTAAAATTACAAGTTAATTATTGTTAAAAATATTCAAAAGAAATTTTTTACATATTAATACTCATTTGCCTACAAATATTTAAATTAATTCACCCGCTAATTACTTTGAGAAAGCCATGTAATTTTAAAAATAATGTTTATTTAACTAAATTGTTGACGTTGTTAAACTCTTATTAACATAACAGTTTTATTTTCATTCTGAAACTTTTTCCCTTTTAACTGAAACATGCGCTTATTAATTTTAAAGCGTTTTTCTATTGAAAAATAGATCATCAATACCTAAAATATTACATGCAATATATAACCGAGAAAGTATATGGATTGTAATTAATAAATGATATAATTTTAATATAAAATTCTTAAAAAATATGTGAATTCTAAATTGCATATTAAATATAATTATTCAAAAAAGTTCTAAAATTATATCTTATCATTATAATATTTTTTTATTACAAATAAGTTTTGATTTTTGAAGAAAATGTTAAAAGTGTATTTATTATCATTTAAGTATAAAAGTTTATTTATTATTATTATTATTTAAATTTTTAATTTTATAAAAATCTTTATACTTACACATGCATACATAAATTTTGGTTTGGTATTCATTAGACTAATATTTATAAATTATACATTTGCCCTTTAACTTATGTCTAAGTAATATATCAATTAATAAACTTAATAAAAAATCGAAAAAATGTAATAATAATATCCAATTGAAGGAAGTTTATTTATATTCATCATAAGGAATTATTGAAGAATATTTAAAAAGAGTGAACCTAATTAGAACAATTATGTTATAAATTATTTATACTTTTATTTAAAGTTATTGAATATATATTTATCAGAAAATATATTATAATTGAAATTTACTGCTCTTACATAATTCAAATATATAAAATGATGTGCTTCAAAAATCAACATTGATTAAACGAATTTACTAAATATTTATTTAAATGTTTAAAAAACTTTTTTTTTTTTATGATTTTGTGAAGAAACAATATGATTTCTATTTTATATAGTTTAAATTTAGAAGGTACATGTAAGAAAGTTATATTTCTATTGATAAAAATTAACTTATACTTGTGAAATTTAAAGAATATATTAATCCATTCTTTTTGACTTGTCTTAAAACTACTTCAGATTTATTCAGTCATTTTAAATTAAAACGTGTCTTACAATAATTATTCAGTTTTCCAAAGATTTTCAAAAATATAACCACTAATTTTCAATTATTAGTTTACTAATTATAATTTAAATACATTTATGCTACAAATTCAATTTTGCTTCGTAAAATAATCTTGAAACTATATATTTTACCAAATTGCAAGATAAATAATATGAAAAAAAAGAGTACATGTAAAATTAACACATGAAAATTCCTTTAATTCTCAATAAATTCTACTAAATTTAAGATACTATATGTTGAAATCATTATTTAAATTCAACCTTCATACTTTTTCATCTATGTTATATATTTCTTTGGAATTTATTTTGTCTAATATCTTTTTAAAATTACTTTTAGCTCATTTTCATTTTTTAAGTTAATATGTGATGTTAAATATTATTGAATGTGATGTTAAATATTATTTTTATGAATATTACTGAAGCATTATTTTAAAAGTAGCAGTTAATGTTTAAGGATAAACATTTTCTCAAAAATGAAATCACATAACAGTTTAAAAGTAACTAACATAAAAAGTTGTAGACTTTTTCAAATTTTTATCTTGTAAAAGCTTTCATATCCAAAAATATGCTAAATTTTTTTTTTTTTTTTAAATTTTTCGTGGTTATACCTAAGAAACCCATTTATTATCAGAATATAACAAAAAATATATTTATTAATAATCTGAAAAAGAATAAAATTATTTTTAATATTTGTTTGTTTTTTCATTTATAAAGTTTTATGAACTGATTTATTTTAAATATCATGAAAAAATATTAAATATATAAAATAATCTCGTTTTCGAAAGTAATTATCGAAAAATTCTTAAGAACTGTAATTTATTCATCTGTTTGTGGTGTAAACAAAAAATAACATGCACTATAAGAACCGTAAATCGAATTCTGCGAATACTTATTCTTTAAATTTAAAAATCAATAAAAGTGAATTTAAGTACTTCAACCTTCATTCTTTTCTTTTAAAAAATTAATCCAAAAATTGATCTCATTTATTTTTTTATTTGTCTTTATTTTTTCCATCAAATTTTAAAACATGTTAGATGACCAAATTTTATTCAAAGTCACTCACCTTCACAATTTTTTTTTTATTATTCTTCCATTAGTGTTAGTATGCATTAGTATTAGTATACTAATGCATATTAGTATGCATTAGAATTCATAAAAGTTAAAACGTTTAAAGACATTTATGAATAATCGAGTTTGAATTATACAATATCAACAAAAATATGAAGTAAGTTTCATCTCTGAGATGAAATTATTTATTTATATATAAATATTAATAAATCTTGAGTGTCTTTAATTGTTTATTGCATTGTAATAAGGTAAATCTTAAAAATAAATATCGCAGCTTAGTTTCTTATATCTTGCTTTATCTTTTTTTATTACATCTATTAGTTACTTCAAATATTTCTAGTTTACTATTGGAGAATAGATTGAGCAACAACTATTTGAACTGTTATAAAAATGATAATTCTTGATTTATCAAAACTTTAAAAATATAGAATTTATTAAAGTTATAAAACAAAATAGACTGTAATTATTGGTACACAGAGACGACACGCCCGTTGTATATTAATTTCATTGTTTGACTGTCCATGAAAAGAAATTGTTTCGTGTCAGCGCCATCTGGTGAGCAGAGAAATTAAATTTTAACATTGAGTATACACGGTCGGAAAAGATATAATCCTATTTATACAAAGATTATTTTAGATAATAATGAGAGATTCTGAATTACAAAATAATACTTGCATGCAATACAAAAAATAAAAAAAACTTAGAAAATTGCTTTGAAATTTATTATTATGGCCAAGGACTTATTGCACCTATCTCTATGGTCAATTTATGAAATATACTTTATGTGATGCGATTATTTGGAATTGCAATTCAATGTTTCTAATTTCCAATGCTAATCTAATCTCCGGAAAAAATTGATCTGTTCTACTAAACTCACATTTTGTTATTTATATTTACATGGCATTGAAAAAACTCCGGTTATTAAATATCCTTGTTTATATGAAAAGAATTTTATCTGAAAGCGTAGCTTAATCCTATAAAACAACCATTAATCATGGAGAAAAATATATTCACTGTAACCGATTTCCTCGATAAATAAGATAGTGATTTCTTTGGAGGTTTGACTTCTTGCTAGGTATCTCCTTTAAACACATTTGATATAGATACGATCGATTTTCGTCTGATTAGAACCTAAATTGTGTCAAGGTAATATTTAATCACCGCTTTTTTTCCCTTCATTATCAAATTATTTATAAAATATTTTAACACTTTAATTCAGAGGGAGAGTTAATTTTTAGAAAGGATATAGTGTTATATATATATATATATATTTTTGTAAAGTATTTTTATTATCCTTCAAAGGCACTTAAATGTAGTTTTATCGGTGTAAATATCACAATGGAATTCTCAATATCAAATTCATTAAGTGAACAAAGTGTTATTATTTCGCGGTTTTATTTTCATAAATAATAGTAATTGCCAATAAAATATGTTATTATAGGCAACACTTTTTTTTAATTAAACGTTGCTGCAATTAAATTTTTTTTTTTTTTTTTTTTAAGAAATTTTACTTGTATATTGTTTATGAAACACTTATATCAAATAGAAACTAATTCAGACAGGGAAATTATTTTTTGATACGAAAAATAAAGCAATGCAAAGAAAAACAACGAAATAATTTTCACTAAGTTTGTAACTATAATAATTGATACAAAACAGTTTTTGGCCCCCATGTTAAAAGTAAAACAAAAGAAAAATTTTAATAAAATTTTATATTGCGGAAATTTTTTTATAAAATAAACCATCAAATAATTAATCATAATTTAAATATCCATATTTTATTTTTCGTATAATTACAGCTATATTTTCTAGTGGTTATTGCTTAAATCCTAATAAAAAAAAGTTGTGTTGGCAATTGAAGAGCTAGTTCTGTGACTTATAAGTAAACAGTGTTAGGCTTGGTTCTTAACTTCAGTATATGTCTGTAGTAATGTGGATTCCGCTAAATGCTGTAAGTAGGACTTACATTGTAAGCCTTTGTTAAATTTACCTTTATATTCAACAAGTTACTTAAAAGTAATAACTATGACTTTTAGTGAAAGAAGTTGCCGTATAATCCATGATTCCAAATTCTGAATTTTTTTGGCGATGAAGAAATGTTGCCAAGATGATGTATCGTCACATGCGTGATGATATAATTATTAGGGTTACCAAAAGAGAATTTTCTGCACAATTCTTATAGGTCTTCATATGTATGATGTATTAAAAACGAGGTTGCCAGATACATAAGAAAATCGTACCAAAATTAGCCAATCTTAGAATTTAGCATCCTGGGTTATTTAGTACCTGTGCCGAAGATTTCAATTATTCCTGGCTCTGCTGATTAAAAAGAACACTTTTTAAATTCTGTTTTACTACATATTTTCAGAACTAATTTTTAAAACTTATTGTTTCTGTCTAAATATTGATATCACAATATCATCAAAAATATAAAAGATTCTAAATTATGAAATAGTTACTATGCTCATTAAGGGCAATTAATAAATATTATGCTTGAGACACGTATTGATTAACTAACCTCAATTTAGGACACGCCTTCGGTAATATATTTCATGGATGGATAAAACAATAATTATGCCAGAAAAGGTGTAAAACAATTTGAATTAATAATTTCTTAGCTTCATAAACATTGAAATTTTAATACCAAAATAAATAAATTTCGTTTAAAGTATAACAAATAAATATTATGCGTGTATATATATATATTTATATATATAATATATATATATATATATATATATATATATATATATATATAATATATATATATATATATATATATATATATATAATATATATATATATATATATATATATAATATATACATACACATAATAGATATATGTATATGTGTATATATGCATATATATATATGTATATATATATATCAAAATAAATATTTTCTCCTTAAATAACTATGATACTAAAGTTCTTATAAATGTGCAACGTATTCAGATTCAAAAACCAATCTGTTTATTACAATATATATTAATTAACTCAATAATGAATTTAGCATGTACAAATTCTTCACACTATTGTTTTTTTTAACTTCAGGAATGCTTTTAAAGTTATTAAGTAATAATTAAAATATGAATATTTATTCCCCAAATCAAATCATGAGAATATTTAGTACTAAAGTCGTATTAGCAATGAAACAAAAATGATTTTTTAAACATTAATTGGCACAGATGCCTATAATAAAGGTTGTTATATTCTGAGTTTAATGGGGTTTTTTTTTATTTATTTATTTATTTATGTATTTGGCAATCTGTTTTTCATTACGTCCTCGATATGGAAACCGATAATAATTATGCAGAAAATTCTGTTTTGGCAAACCTTGTATATTTACGTCATCGTGTACATCACAAAACGTCATCTTTAAAACACTCCTTCATCACCAAAAAAATTCAGAATTTGGTATTCTGGATTATACGGCATCTTTGCCCATTAATTATATTTAGGGTATAAAATTGTGTGCATAAATTATTATGTAAAGAAAAGTATTTTTACAATTTGCAATACGGTCCATCTACGTACATGGACTAAACTTATAACCCATTCAAGAAATCTTTATCATTAGAATTAGTATGATAGATAGATGTAAATACAACAAACAAATTTGATTGTTAGAGGAAATTTATTCTCGATGTTGTTGCATTTTATTGTTGATGTTATTCCGACATATGTTGTTGCATTTTATTTTTGAAAAGGAAATATATCATAAATATCATTAGTATCATTATTTAAATTTCAAATTTGATTACACGATGAAATTTTAACAAATATATTTAAGCAGATAAAGGGCTTTCAAATACATCAACACAGTCCACTTATTAATTCAGTGTAACATTTATTAGAATTCTTTATTGTGTCGTGCATTAATAAGTATATGAATCCAAAATCGAAGTGTCCAGTCAGAATTTTTAGGCAACATTAAACTAAAACAATAAAATTTACATGGACATACATCACTGGAGAGAAATTCTGCTCACTGTACAAAGTTACAAAGCTACTGATCACCAGTCGTCGTGATTGAGGATTACTGTTGTACAACACTGTCTGAAATCATATGCAGGATGTTTTTAAGGCACAGGTGCAGTATAATCCATGATTCTAAATTCTGAGATTGGCGAATTTTTGGCGGATTTTCTTATGTATCTGGCAACCTCGTTTTTATTACGTCATACATATGTAGACCTATAAGAATTACGCAGAAAATTCTCTTTTGTAATCCTAGCATTTACATCATCGCGTACGTCACGATACGTCATCTTAGTAACATTTCTTCATAGCCAAAAAAATTCAAAATTTGGAATCATGGATTATTTGGCACTTGTGCTCAGTTTTAAAACATCTTATCAGGAAATAGAAAGAGATCTGAACACTGATTACTGCTTATCTTACTAGATTTAATAAATTACTAAAACCGCTAGAAATTATTAAGAACTTCTAAATCTTAATTTAGAAGTTTTAGCAATTTCACTGCATGAATGTTAATATAATCACATTTTAACGTTCTTTATCTTTGGATATATTGGTAATTCATAGTTTTTTCTGGTAATATTTGAAAACAAAAGATGTGTATTTGACTTTATCATTAGTATTAGGATTAACTGTCTGGCATAATCTGCAAAATTTTTGACGTCAAAATTTACATAATGTTTTTAATGATACATTGTAACGGTATTATCATTTATTCAAATAAAATCAATAATTTAATAAATATCACAAATTTTTCTTAATCAGTTATACATGATTAATTGCATTGTTTGCATTTTAAACGAATAGGTCAGTTTTCGTGTAATTTAATACCTGTTTTTGTTTTGTCCTTTCGTATTTACAAAATTACACCATTTCTATTTATATAAGTTATTCATACTTATCTCTCAACTCAGAAATATTTATAAAAAATTGTACATGCATATACATTACTGAAAATGTTCATATTACGTTTAGACTATCTTTTCCTTTAAAATTAGAATAAAATTCATATAAAAATTAAATTAAGTGAAATTGCAGCAATCAATGTCTTATCATTCCTAAAAACTATAAAGCAAATTCCATAAAGAGCCGGGCCAAAAATATTGAAAAAACAAACGCCATTTATCACACGTATTTGTAAGCTTAATTCTCTTCTGTGTGCAATTTAACGCAGACGAATTATTCAAAATGGAATAAAAAGAAATTGAAATGGCAAAACTATTCAGATAACTCAGCATCTTAAACTGTATATAAATAAATGTCGAAGGGGGGAGACAGAGTAGCTTGTCACGTGGGTTGTCAGTGTCGATGGATTTATGACTCGTAGTACAGTCAGTTATGAGGCCATAAAGCAAATTCCAGGTTAGGCCCAATGACCTTCACCAGGCACCTGCATTGGCATCTATAACACCTAAGCGAGACTAAATGGCACTTCTAGAATGAAATATTTATCGCCTTTTTTTGATAAAATTTCAATCATATTTCTTACTAATTCAAATTGATATCAAATGGACTTATACTACAATTTAATATTCTCACGAAGCATTGGGCTTAAAATTCAATATTTATTCATAAAATAATGCAAGAGTTGTTTTTCAATATGTTTTGCTAACTACTACTCAAAAATATAGGTTTCAAATAGAACAATACATCTGTCATCTAGATACTGAAGTTCTTTCTGTTTATTATTATTATTATTCTATTTTTAGTGTAGACCTTTTTGTATATCTTTTTCTGTTCTGAAAAAAAACATATATATAAAAAGATAAAGCAAAACTATGCTTTTTCCCATAAATTATAAGACCATTTCAAAACATTTGTTTAAATCTAAATTTCTATGAAAATAAGTACTTCAATGCGGTGAGTTGAAGATACATTATAGAATATATAAAATATTACAAATATGGTGTTTATTGAAGATATTTAATGATGTATATTTGAATATGTATTACACAAAAACTAAAATTAAGTTTTTGCTTTTCCAATTCATGATATTTAATGCAATTTAACATTTCATATTTTGAAACACAAAATTAAAATTAAAGAAATGATTAGTGTTTTAAATTATTGAAAAGAATTTTCAGTAATATTAGTTTAAATATTCTATAACCGAACTCTAGTTTTAATACAACAAAAAAATTACAGATTTTACTAATTTATTTTTTGTACAAATGGTTGTTGTTACAGACACACACACATTAGGGAATTATACATTTATTATCTTTAAAAAAAAATTGCAGTATTTCCTTGTTAAAAGATGCAGAGAAATATTTCTAATATTATTTAAAATTTAAAGTTAGCACATCAGTTTAATTTTTAAACCATTGCCTTCAATTCAAGTGCAAAATATTATAATAAAAGCTAACCATATTGAGTTACATTATTTTTCATTTATAGAATGAATGCTCTTTTACTCTAATTTCTAAAAACCATTTATAAATCTTTGTCTCTTGTTTCAAGGGAATATTTTAAGCAACTATTTTGTTCACAATGTAAGATAAATTAGAAATGTCTGCTTAAACAAAATTTATAATTTTAATAAGGACCATCAAAATATTATTATCAATTTTGAACTCATAATGATGCCCAGATATTTATGAGTCTGTATGTTTTATATGAATTATTCTTAAAATTTATTGTATAACTGTCCAGATATTCTCCCTTGAATTACAACATTGCCTTGTTTTAAAACATGCCATTAGTAAATCATTCAACTTATATTTTTCTTTTATATTATTCAAAAACTTTAATATGAATTTCTGCGAATTTAATATTATAGTTTTGTCATCGATATTTCTTGATATCGATAATTTGGGGATTCTGTCATATCCATTTGGCGGTCTTCTTCCACCACGATGTGACAACTCTCCAGTAACCTCAAAGCGGCGCGGCGGGTAACTTGACAAGCGTCTTACACCTTCTTCCAAGACGGAACCGAACGTTTTGCACCCTGTTGTCTGAATGCGCCCTCCGCCATCTATTACTCAAATTCTAAACAGCTGTCCATTCTTCGCAGGCGTGGTTTTTTTATAGCTGCCACCCCCTCCCCAATATATCGCCCTGTCCCTCCTGTGTGTTACAGATTGTATATGGGTGTTGTAACATTCAAGTGTAGGGTAGATTCGCAGGAATTATTAGAGTAGGAGTTGGCACTTGTGTAAAAGATGGTTATTAACGTTTCCTGTACTGAAGTAAGTGTGTGCGGGCTGCCGAACCAAAGCCCATGGGCGCTACCACCTCTCTTTATATGGTATTTTATATAATAGTATGTGTGAAAACACTTTTTTTTTTTGTTCAAAGGGATGACTCAATATAGGTAGACACGGTTCTTAACAAGTAATTACTGTTTCACAGATGCTTTGTACTTCGTTATCGAATTCACTACGAAAAAAAAAAAACTTTTTCATTGTCATCACTAACCTTTGCACTTCCTCAATTTAAAAGTTCATATCAAAAATTGAAGGGTATGGTTAAGGATAAGGTGGTTCGTCATTTTGTCAGTATCACTCCTGAAACTCAAATGCATCTGCGATTAAAGAACAGGCTGTGTCGCAATATATTCAGTTATTGGCTCAGAACTGTTCTTTGTAAACTAAGATAAACAAGCTGTTTTTGATTTATGTATAAGTTTGACAAATAATTTTATACATTATTATAAAAATGCTTGTAGCTTGGTTCTAGATCTAAAAAATTTAATTCATATTTTAAACATGTGTATTTAATTAAAATTACTACAAATTATATTACTAATAGAAATAAAATTTTAGCAACTAATGTTTTTTATAATCTAGAATTTATAAAGACCTTATTCCAATAGTACAAAAAAAATTGGCATATTTTAGAAGGCTGAATGTTTTTGGCGAAAAGTAAGTCATAAAATACAATTATGCAATACAAATTAATGGTATTCTACAATCGATATTTTCAGAAATGGTGTATTAAAATTTATTTACACATTTGCCAAGAATTAAACTATCAGCGTTTGCACCAATTTTTGCAAAGTTCTCATTTAAATTTACTATAAGCTACACGAATTTTTTTTTTTTTTTGTCTTGTGCCAGCTAGGATGATAATATGGGTTGCGCGGCTCCACTTTTTCATACTGAACCATATTTGGTGTGGAGTCCGACTGCTTCAGTACACACATGCCATGGGGACCCGTTTATAGGGTAGGCAAGCATTCACGCCTCATTCATACACAGAAAGGACAAAGACAGGATCGATAGAGAAAGAAAGTACATCCATGCCCGAACCGGGATTCGAGCACAGGACTTCCCTATCCACAGTTAGGCACACTCTGACCACTAGACAGGGCTGTCGGCATACGAATTTAATATCAACAGAAAAATATATATTCCTCCCATCTCTTAAAATAATTTCGCAATATGATAATGAATAAATATTGATACACATAACATTACATTCAACTCTTGCCGTAAGCTTCGTGTATGTATTCATTATTACGTTAGAATGACATAAAACTAAATGAAAAAGACTAAAAGAAACTAGAGGAAATGTGTGTATTTGGTTTCAAAACTTATTTTGAAGATGTTTGTATTAATCTGTCTGTTTTCAACTTTTCCTTGTTTAGTAAAAAATTCATTTTCTTAGATATCAAAAGAATTTGATTATTATAATGAATTTTACCATAATCAATCATTATGGAAAAATACCAGCGAGCAGTTATTGTATTCGTCGTAAACAGATTTTTTTATTATGTAGATTTCATTGTATAAATTATTTAAAAATAATTAGCCTTTCAACCAAGTATCTTCCTTCTTTCATTCACTCACCAAAAATGAAAATGTATTTTCAAAATGACAAGAAATTTTATTGCTTAGATTTTAATACTCTTACAAAAAAATTTTCATTCGAATGTTCTTGTTCCATTCTAAAAAGTTGTATATTTATCGTGTCTATTCATAATACTTAATTTCGCAAAAAATATTTATATTTATAATCAAATATTCCCATATTTTGGTTCTTTTTTAATGAACATTCACTGAAGGAAGAATTTTTCTGGTAAAACTACGAAAATTATACTTCTTGCATTCGAAAACATTGAAACTGAAAAATACAAGAAACGATACTAAATGAAAATGATGTATTTTCGGAAAATATACGTATAATTTTACTTGAACAAAATTTTGTTTTGCTTTTTCTTACAAGCAAATGAGCCGTTCTTTCCTTCATTTTCTTGAAACGAAAGCATTTTTCTTCACTGTATCCGTCTTTTGTAGATAATTGAATCCATGTTTGAAATCTTACAAAAGAATGAAAGATTAAATATCACTCTTGGATGACTTTATTCATCAAAAACGGCTTCGATTGTTTGCTGGATTTGTTTTCTTTAGAAAAATAATCTAAGTATTATATCGTTATTAACTGAAATTGCCCATTCTTTGCCATTGTGTCCTTTTAAACGCCTCATTCTCATGGAAACCACTTAGGTAAACAGGATCCAAGTAATAGCAGTGCACGTTCTTCTATACTTCATTTTTTTATTTGAGTTGCCTCATCTGTTCCAACATTTACTCTTATCATTTGGTGAGGGGAATTAACCACAATCTTATTCTAGCATCTGTGAAGATGGCACTAAATAAATTATCGATCTTTGTTCCGGAGTTGGGGCACGTTCGAAATGAAGATGAAACCCACAGCTGTCATTGATGTAGGGTATTTATTTGTCGACCCCTGTAATTTCTGCCCAATTAGACGCGCCAGAGGTGTGAAGTCATTTGCACCAGATGGCGCCCAAATCATCATCACGAATAATACGGACGTTCGCAACACGCGGAGAATTTGAATGGGTCATCTCTACAGTAATAGGAATTTCAGATAATTTTCAAATCTGTGCCAGTATTTTTTATTTTTTTCTATTTTTTCTGGTTTCTTTTATTTTGATTTTTGTTCCACAATTTTCGGTCTTCGTCGATTTTTTTACTGAGGGGAAACATGTGATTTGAAATCTTGAGAACAGCTAAAATCGTGTTCAAAGTAATCATAATATAATCTAGTATTATTATTAATCTAAAAGCAAATTATGCCAATTATTACTTCGCACTATTTTAGGAAAATTAAGCTAGTAACTATATTTAATCCTTACATAATCTGATGTTATGCTACCATTGATTATTAGGAATTCCTGTCCATATCGAAAGGATTGTAGTTTTCAACAGAATTTATCTGAAAGAAAAATTATAAAATGCTATATTAATGCAGTAAAGATATCTTTATAGAGTACATAAAATTTAAAAAAGAATCAATAACTTTTAAAAATATGCTTCGAATTAAATATGATGGTTGGTTACTTGGGTTTTCTGGCGCAAGGTTCTAAGATGACAAGCAGCGCCAGGAGGTAAATGTGAATCAGTAAAGTCAGTGTGAGTCTTATTCATTATATATTGTTTCAATTTAAAGATTTAATATTCGCCAATATCAATATTTGCACAAAGTATGTATACTAAAACGTATCCAAAAATTCCCTTTGTATTTCAGATTAAAAATGAAGATAAATTCAAACAAATTTAGACATATATTTCCATTTATGTCTAAATTCTTAATCTTTGATTTTTTATAGATATAAGAAATTGGCAAATACAAAAAACAAAAGAGTACCATATATAGTAATGAAAATATTAAAAAAAATTGTAAGTATTTTAATTTCACGATAAAGTAAATTATTCTCTGAAATAATTCATAATCTGCATTTGAATTTATATAAAAAAATAAAAAATAAATAAAACTACAAGTAATGAAAGACTGAAGAAAAAGAGTGTGAAATAAAAATATCAATAAATTAATGCTACAAACATTAATTTAAAAATTTTTTGATGATATTATAAAATATAGAGACAGTTTTTTCTTGTTTTTTATAAATTTAATTGAAGAAAGACAATATACTATAATAAAATTACAGTAATTAGAATGATAACTTAAAAAAACAGTTCTTCAAATTACATTGCACACACAGAGTATTTTATACATTCACATAATTTATTCTGCATTTTATTTTTTACTTCCCTTATGTTTCATTCAAAAGCTACATTTTAATTCTTATATTTTTAAGAATTTTACTGAAATTTTACCCTTAAACATTACTTGTAGACCTATATTTATTATCGTATCCATTTTAATCACAAGTTCTCTTGATGCAAAATAATCATAAGAAAATCAATAAAAAAAGGGGGAAATTTTACAATATTTCATGCTCTAAAAGGGCTCACAGCTAGCAATATAATATATGAACGAACACAAATATTAGCTATGATTTGGAATGATTTATGAAATCACTGATCAAAAGTTATGAAGGAGAAAATGAAGAAGTGACATACCTTAAAATATAAATTGTGTTTTGCTATTTTTATATATAAAAAAAAGAACTGAAACATATATCAAGTTGATTGCACAGCAGGATAAGTCACGTAATACTTCTTATTTATCGGTTTATATTTTTCTCACTGATTCCTTACTTGTCAAATAAAAAAAATTCTAAAAAAAAATTTCCAGAAATAATTTTTTATTTAAAATTTAAATCTTATCGTTTTATAAGAGAGAGAAAATTTATTAGAAGCACAATGAGTAGAGTCTTTTCAGGATAAAACTTTTACACTTTTTTACATTTTAAGATTTGAAACAATAAATAATCAGGAAATGCAATTTAAATAATGTTGGAGTAAGAAAGGCAATAGTCTAAAGATTCAATGGAGGTTGCTTACAAATATGGTAATTATTAATTTAGAATTATATTAATTAAAGAAATCTCTAAAAATTTAAATCATTCTTTCTGGTTAAAAATTAATGATAAAGAGGATATTTTGTCTTGTCCTTTTCTTTTTGATTTTTTTGTTGTTCTATTGTTTATGCGTTAATCATCAACAGAAAACGGTTTCTCAAACCAAAGTTCTAGTCCCTATATAAGAAATCGTTTTATTAAAAAAATGAACTTCGACAATATTCTCAGACATTCGTAGGTGAACTTCGTTTTGCTTGCTGTCGTTCGAAGAACGCGTTTGAAGGCAGGCGATAAATACGTCTACAAGTTGGATTTACAACGATGTCTCAATACGATGTGACCTAGGTGAAACATTATCTGACGTCATGAATAGTTTAAACCAATGAGAATCGTGATAAAGTGACGTAGTTATGATCTCAACTATAATGAAAGAAACAACTATTTTATGATTAAAATTTTTTCTAATTAATATGTCTACATATGAATACCAATATCTGTAATTGATGTTTATTTTAAACAAATACATGCTTTTTTTCAGTGTAATTTCTTATATTTTTTATAATAGCATTAATTTCCTATTTTATCAACAATTTGGTGTTAATATTAGAGAGATTTATATTTGTTTGACCATTTTATTTGTCTGTTATCGATCTTAAGAACAGAGGATCAAAATTGAAGTTCATAAAAAAATAATTTTTAAATCTTATCGTTTGTAAAATATTTTGCAGAAGTATATTTAGGATATTTTTTAGAGACTCTAAATTCTAAAGCGATTCAAGTGCTGAAAATACAAAAAGAAAATCCTATTTCACTCAGCGATTGGAAATAACGTTTCATCATAAAACAATACACTTCATATGTATTTATCATAAAATCGAAACAAAAAATGAAACAAATGTTGCCCATTTTTGAAAGGAACAATTTTGCCTTCAAAGCATCTTGCTAATTAAATAATAATTAATATTCCATTTAAAAATTTTATTATTTCATTGATGATAAGTTTAGGTATATTTAATCAAATAATTATGCATTTGATGTATTCATATTGTGTTAAAGCATACATGAAACTAATATTCTTTATTTTTTGGAATGATACTATTGTTATAGATCTTTTTTTTAAGTGCATATTATAACTTCATTTTATCATGGCTACAATATCATTTTATTGTTCATAAGCATCTTAATCTTATTTGAATTTGATTTTATATTTTTTATCTTATGCAAAGCGATTTTTTTTCATCTTATTACTTAAGTAAAGCTTAAAACAACTGATTACATGTTAAAATTATTATCAGAATAATTCAGTTGACAAATATATTTTTCTAGATTTAATTTTAAGCGTTTTTTTTTTTTTTTTTATAGAAAAACACAAGATTTTAAATTGTTGATTGTTTTGTAGGAGTAATGTAATTTAAAAAATTTCCATGCACATGAAATTTAAATTAAATGTTCATTAATATATTTTATGAAATGTATGCAGTAGTTGATAATTGATACTTAAATGTCAGTACATATTTTTACGATAATGAGACTACGCACACAAATTTTGTGTATTTTATAACTCTAAAATAAAATTTTAGATAAACAACAAAATAAAATTATTTTAGAAAATAAAATTTTATTTTAGATGTATCAATTATTGAAAAATTTAAAATATAAAATAAGTTCCAACTGTTCATTTAAACTTAAAATTTATTATTAGTGATATTCCACAAGTCTGTCGATAATTTTTTATTCTCAAAATATACAATTATATTGTCAGTAAAAGTTATAATGCAAAATTCGAGAAAGAGAAATAAATTTATTTCCAAAGAAGGAAACAAATAGTTAATTATTTTAATATATTAATTTACAAAAATTTTAAGTATTTTTAAATAATATATAATTACTATTGTAATATATTCATTTGAAAGGGAAAATTAATTATGCAACAAAGAAAATTAAAAGGCACTTCGACACTTCTCCATGTTACAGTTAAATATATATATATATATATATATATATATATATATATATATATATATATATATATATATATATATATATATACATACGTCCATATGAAAAAAGAATTAATTAAAACATTTTACCTAATTTAAAAATATAATACAGATAAAAATAATATATCAATTAGTTTATTTTTAAAATTTTTAAAATAATGAAATATATTTCAATAAATTATGTCAGTCATTGCTATAAATTGAATTATGTCAATAAATTCATTTGTATGAAGTTGTATCATATATTGTATATAAAATAGGAAATTATGTCAATAAATTCACGGATAAAATTGTTATTTTAGTTATCGAAATAAATTTATTTACATTGTTTCATCAATTGATATGATTTTTTGGAATATTAATTAATTGCTATTGTATTTTTCCTTTTTTAGGTAAGTAAAGATTATTGACATTGATTTTAGAAGATATTATATGTGTGTGAAGATATGTTGGTAACATGTTACACTTTATTCTTTAATAGTACATAACAAATACTTTGTAAGACAGTAAAAAATTCAAATGATCATTTTTTAAAGCAACAATACATAAATGTAGATTAACAAAAAAATATAAAAGAATTGTTTTCTTATTAATAAAAGTATGAAAATAATATATATATATATATATATATTGGTGTGTTTGTACGTATGATGTATGGATGTTTTAATTGAAAAATAGCTGTTTGATGTAAATAATGAAAATTTTAAATAAACTAAAATAATATGTTTTTCTAATGGAAATATAAAATATTACAGAAAATAAATTCAGTAAATTAATTGAGTGAAAACTGTGAGGATTAAATTCATTTAAAATTATCAGAAAATAAAATTGTTAATAACGGTATTTTTATTCAGGTCTTAAGAAAAATGTTAACAGAAACTCAATGCAAAATCTAAAGTAACTTAAATTATTTATAAAATTATGAAATCTAAAATGTTTTTACGGTATATAATTTCTTAACAATTTACAAATGACGAGAAATTATCTTATATATATGTAAATTAATCTATTTGTGTGTGTGTTTGCTGACGTATTTCTCTCTCACATTTAATGGAATTCTATTGTAGTATTCAAAACAAAATTTCGCCGAATTTTTAAATAATCGTATTTTATGAAATGCTTAAGCTTGCATAAATACGAAATCAAATTACTATTTTAACCGAAACAAATATCGTAAAACAAATTTATATTTAAAAATAAATAAATCATAAATAGTAAGTTCATAAATAAGTAAATTTTAAATAGTAAATCAAAAAAGTAAATCTTAACGCCTTCAATTTTGGAGAAATTTAATCAACAGAAAATATGAAAGAAATCAAGCGTTCTTCCCTGCAAATTTTGATACCTTAGAGTTAATAAAATTCTAAGATGGATTTTATAAAGGAAGAATTTCCTGAAGTTTGGAAACTCTATTTAAATTTTAGGCTCTTGAGATACACGGAATCTGAAAAATCTAGATGAGCTCAGACATTCCGTTTAACATAAAAACAGAGCACATTTTTGAGAGTTAAACACAAAACGTCAACATTTTAAGATAACGAAAAAAAAAAATAACTGATACGATGTCTGAGTGAAGCAGCAGACCACGCTGAGCAACAAGAAAACAGAAGAGAATCAAAAATGCTCCTCTTAAAAAAGTTCGTTCAACCTCCATTTAAGTACAGTGTTTTTCTAAGATTTATACTAGTGTAATTGAAATCATATCTGTGGCTCAGGAACTGATATATTTATGACCGGGAGAAGGAAATAAAAAGTTTGGTTGTATTCCTAAAGTCACGAATTATTTGCATTATTTTTATGGTTCCTCGCAAGATGGCGGCCTTGATTTATTGCTCCCAGAAAGAAATATCGCATTCCGATTGTGTAGTGCCATTTCTTTCTTTTTTTTTATTTCTCAAGCCTCTCTTTTGTACAGAACTTAAAAAGGTGCGATTTGTTTCTAATAATGACGAATCGATGTGCATTTAACTAAAGAAGGCATCGTGTAGCAGCTTATCGGAGAGAGATGGATGCTGCAACTCGAAATTTCGAAACATAATTTCGCCATTTCTGGAATTTATTCATGAGAATCCAAACAGTTTCCGCTCTGCCTTAAGGTGAAAATTAAAGATATGATTGCTGCGGTAGGTTTTTCTCTGTAACAGATATAGCGGAATTCGCATACTTAAAATATCACCTGAAATAATCATCTGATACGTTTTCTATATCATGCTACTTATAGAATTTAAAAACTGTATGCTCGTAGCTTCAAATAGTTTAAAAATCATGATAAACACAAAATTAAAAAATTTGAATCAGCTTAAAATCTTATTGGACTAAATTTTTATGTATAATATTATGTGATTGAATTCTCGCGCGCGGTTATTAAAAAAATTTAGAACCGGAAGTTCCGGCTTATCTCGCTTTTTTTTTTCCCCATCTTAATTCATCTTTAAATTAAATAAATTTAAATTAAATCAAAAAAATTTTAACTTCAAATCTACATTTTTTAATGTCTAAGAATTTGAAATTATTCTTAAAAACACATTTCAATATAATAGAGACGAAATATTCAAATCGTTTATTTCTTGAAAATTATCTGAATTTTGATAATATTTTTTCTGTATATAAAATCTTTCATTAATTATTATGCAAAATTTAAGACATTTTCATCATATATTTAAGCATGCATTTGTATATATATATATATATATTCCAAAATATTTCACATATCCACATCTGAAGAGGAAATGGAAGGAAATATTAAAATGAAAGATAGAGTGTTAGCGACTCAAGCTCTCGTTGCATTATTAATATTTATTTTTTAACTATTAATAATGTATTTATTTTCTTTCATTTTGTAAATTATAACCGTATTTATTTTTATATTAAAGATAGAAATTGTTTTCATTTTTTGAAAAACATAAATAACATATTTAAATGAAACATAAGTAACACATGCTCAAAAATATTACAAGATGTTTTTTTTTGTATTCAGGTACATTTTTCATTGTAAGCAAATTCACAATACTATTTCAGTATTTCAAAATACTGAAATAGTATTGTGAAATAGTATCTATCTATAAATATATATATATATATATATGTGTGTGTGTGTGTGTGTGTGTGTGTGTGTGTGTGTGGCTGTGTACACAAGTAATGAATTCAAAATCAATCTCATGATATAATGTAATTCTAGCTTTTTATAATAACAATAAAACTTAAATGATTAAGCGGACATATGTTATGATTTTTAGTGGTGATAATGCGTTTTGCTTGTAGTAGATAGCAATTAAATTCAAATTATAAAATACGAGTATTTTCAGTTCTAAGCATTTAATTCTAATCTCAAATAGGCAATATAATGTAGGAAATGTTGTTAGTGTTGGATGATGGAGTGTGATTGGATATTTAAAACATTTGAAAAATACTTCAAATTAGATTATATATGGGTAAAAGGCTTTGAAAATGCACTCATAGATTTAATCTAATTACTTTTTTTAAATTCATTAATAAAATAGAAAATAGTAATGAATTAGAAAGCATTAATAAACCAGACTAACTTCTGTCATAGAATAAAAAATTATTCGGATCAAAGTATGAAAAGTTATTAATATTATTATTAAGGACTATTTCTTAATTTTCTCACTCATACATGCACATGATACAGAAAACTTATGGTTTATTCTAGATAATATATTTTTTGGTTTATTTAGTTATAAAATGCATATAAGAAAATTAATATTGAATGTTAAGTGGAACTTACGAATTAAAACTAAAAATTTTGCAACAAGTTAAAATACAAAAACAAGATTTTTTTTGTTAAAATTTTAAGATTCAATTCCCAATTATTTTTTATTGAGCATTTCTTGTGAAATTATACTTAATATCTTTCTGTTTATCTTAAATTTATATTCCTGAAATCAAATGTTAAAGTATTTGAGTTTTTTTTTTTTACCCTCTATAAATATAAAAGGAGTTTATTTTGAAAAATAATTAATCAAAAGTTAGACTCTACACAAAAATATGAAACACATTATAAGAATATGCATTATTTTAATATTTGCTTTTAATTGTATAAAAAAAAATCCGAAACACCTTGTTTACTGAATAATTTCGTTTCTTTAAATTTTTCTTATATCAATACTTTGAGATCTTTGAGGAAGTTTTAGAATTAAAAATATCTTCAAATATAAATTAATGATAAAAATTAAAAATATTCGATGTGTTTCACAAAATATATTTTCTCAAAATTTTTTTAAGCTAATTTAAATTTTATAAATATAATCTTGAATATCATGTAAAAAAATTTCTTTGCTTTTCACTATTCATTTTTTTATTTCAGAGTCTGAGGTTTTATAGAATTTATTTAACAATATTTTTAATAAATTGAACAAAACTGCACTAATTCTAAAATAACAAATAAAAGGGAATATTTTTGCTATTCTTTTTTATTTTAAAATTTAATTATTTAATAATATTTTTAATTTGAATGCACATGATGTCATTTTAGAATTAACAGATTATGATCCTGCATAAAATAATAATAAAAAAAAATATCAATTATTTAGTTCCTTGAAATTTTTATTTTAAAACTAGGTTAAAAGATTTTTTTGTAAAATTGTGTTTTGTTTTATTAATAAGTTTTCGCAAACGAAAATGATTCCTTTATTTTAATTTAGAAATTTTCTGCCGAATTTCAGTCTTTTTTGCGCATTAAAAAATGAAATTTTCATAATTTATCATTAAAAATCTTCAATTCTACAACGCATACATTTTGTATTTTAAATATTACCTGCTTTAAAATAAACTTTAATAAATTGTTATATAATTCAAATTGTTTAAAGGGACCATGTCAACAATAAAACTTTGATGAATTTAGTGAATAAAATTTAGACACCTTTTTTAGATTGAAACAGAAATTTTTACTTTAACATTTATTTTTATTTCTAAACAAGATAGATTAATTGATAAGATTTGTAATATACTTATTAAAATCTAATGTAGAAAAAATTCCTTAAAACCATATTGTTTATCCAATATTTTACCTTTTTAGCCAAAAATCCTAACCCAAAAGTGCTTTTTGTACTCTCAAGATTTGTTTTTTTAGATATCTGCTGTTTGGAATATTAGTTAGATTCTATCATAAAAAAAAGGTGATAACAAACTTTTGGGAAAATGATCAATATCAAATTTTAACACTTAACATATCAATAGTATATAATGTAAGACTTTTCACTAAACAAGAACTTTAAAATATATATATATAATATGATTTCAATGTTTATATCGATTGTAATTGTTTTAATTGAAAGAAAATTTTCATCCCCAATTAAAAGCTTAATAAATTTGGCATATTATAATAAATAAAATATGCCAAATTTATTAAGCTTTTAATTTTTCGTTGTTTTTGTTTTGTTAATATTCTAAGTTAGTCAAAATGAGACACAAATATTTATTAACTTTATACAAATATCAATGACTGATTTTATTCACAAAAATTTTAATTTACGTATTCAATAAAATATTTAAAAAGTAAATTAATCAACTAATTAAGTATATATATTATAAGTATCAAAACAAAAAACAACAAAACCACAAAGAGTTTATTATATATTAAAGCAATAATTTTCACTTGCCCAAAAATTGAGAATTCGTTTTAAAATATTCAAATAAAATTAATGGACTTTTTTAGTTTGTTAAATATATATCTCAGAAATGTTATTTCAATATCTATATATAATAAAAAAAATTTCTTAAACTTATTTAAATTTCGATTTATAAGAAAGGAAAACCAGAAAATTTGAGATATATGTTTTCCTCTTATTTCCTAGATTTGAAAAGTAGAATGAGTTATTCTCAATTGTTAAATACAATTTTATTGGAGCAATTTTATTTATATAATAAACAAAGCATTAAATGCTTGTAAAAATGCACTCATCATGTAAAAAAATTAACAAGATTTCACCAATTTTATTTTTTTTTAAAAAAAAACAACATAATTTTAGGCGTATGAAAATCTGTGTGTATATTTCCTTTCCCTTTTTAATTTTAAAATTAATTTTTGCACTCTATTATGAAGGCATCAAAAATGGACATCCAATTGTTAGAGACAAGATTGAGAACTTTTTTTATATATAACAGTTAAAAAGATTCCTTTTGCACTACTAAGAAACATATATTAACTACAACTATGAATATAAATACAAAGCGGCGTTTTAGTCACAACCTAATTCCATTTGACGCTATAAAATCCACCGCTGAGGAAATAGGTTTGTAAGACATTAATGGCAGTGTAGAACATCTAATTTAAACGAAACGAACTAGCTCTTTTAATGGAAGATATGCGAAAACGGCCCGGTATTTTTTGATGAAATAATTATAGTCCCTTTCTGACTATATCATGCATTGAAAGTAGGCCAGAACTTACAACATATTTAATTAATACTTGGAAGCGTTGATTACTTTTGTCCCCCTATCCTTGGCATCCACACACAACAATACATAATTAGAATCTTGTTACCCATATCATTTTCCAGTGGAACTCGAAATTTCAATTACGTTTGACCTGCATTTTTTTTTTTTTTTGGTAATATACTCATTTAATGAAAATTGCTTTTGACGTGTGTATTTTCATCTCTTATGCATAGCACCATTAATTTTTTTTTTTTTTTTCGTTAATAGTTTCTGAAACTAATAATTTCAGAACTGAATTTCAATATGAAAATTAATTTAACAGCAATCAAATCAAGATAGAAATATAGTAATTTATTATATTAAAAATATAAAAAAAATATATTTTAAATGTGATGAGAAGACAAATAAAACAATACAATTTGATGTTTGTTTAGAAACAGTAGAGCACAATTTAAAAAATATATTTGGAAAATCAAAAACTCATTAAAAAGGTAATGAAACCGAAATTTTTTTTATATGGATTTTATAAAATTTATTTGGATAATATAAATGTAATATTTAGTTTTTAAAATATTAATTACACATGAATATTATAATTTCATAATGAATGAAATTCATTATAATTCCTTTTTTAAAAAAATAAAATTTAAAATGTGGCTTAAAAAAACTATATTATTTCATGAATTTCTATATCTGTTTTAAAAATTCTAGCCTACTTAATATTCGTAGCAGACAACAACATTGTTAAATAGAATCATATATATGTACTGAAGCTATAATCAGCAGCAATGTTAAATATAATCATATATATGCACACACACAATGTAGAAATAATCAACAACAATGTTAAATAGAATAATATGTACAATGTAGCAACAATCAACAAGAATGCAGTATGACATCCATCTTTCGTTGTGCAACGGAATCTGAAATAGTGCATGAGATCTTCCCCATAAGAATCGCACAGTCATTGGTTAAATATGTCTTTTATAAATCCACTAAACAACATAAAACCTTAAGATTCAAAATTTTCTTCTGTTATTATGTGTTGTTCAATAATGTTCTAAAATTTACACAAAAATTTAAATTTTAAGGTTGTTAAAATTGTTAGATTTTACAAGAAGTATTATGAGATATCTGAAACTAAATTATCAGTATATTTATTTCCCTTAGAACAACTGGATTGTATATTGCTGGTAGTTTGAAATGGACCAAATATATAAAACATACACTTAAACCATAATTATAATATAGCTTTCGTAAACCAGATTATTTTCTCTTTCATAAGCATCCACACCAAAAGTGAACTACTGCAGTAGCGTCTGATTTTGCATGGTATGTCTTTAAAATTTATAGCCATGACAATATTCAATTAGATTTCAGAACAAACCTGGTTTCTTTCTGTCAAAAAAATGATGCATTACCAGCCTACAATTAGTTACACTTAATTCCCTTTCGTATTTACATAATGACAGAAAAGGCCTTAGAAAGATTTTCAGATGCTAAATATGATTAAATAATCATAGTAATAATGGAATGAAAGGCACTTTGACCTTAAAATGATTTCCCAAGATGTAAATTAAAAGTGCAATGTGTGAATATAAATTTAAAATTTTTCTATATTACATAAATTTATGATGAGTGACAGTTGACTACACAAGCATTTCTACCATGAAGTGTAAACTGCATGAGCACAGATTTCACCCGTCATGGATCATTCTTGCAGCAACTTGAACTTAATTTCAAGGTAAAGAAGACAGCGTTCGAGAGTTATTCTATTTTATTCAAATGCTCGTCATGTTCCAGGTTTCGAATTGCCGAAGAAAGTGTTCTGCGGTTTGTAATTAGGGCTGTTACGGGTGCCACCTTTCCTCTCATAGGATGTAACGACATCACGCTTACGGTCATAAATCAACTATTGCCCATTACGCATGCGCCGTGCGTCGGATCGCCTACTTGGGGGAACGTATATGAATCTATTTCGGTAGAAAAATGCAGTAAAACTGCCAATTCTCGAACATGGCAGTGGCAAATTAAGCCTAGATTTTCTCTGCTAATCCATATAAATTGCAGTTACGTGAAACATGTGTGACTTTCATTTAAGATTTCGTGTAAAGTTTTGCTTTTCGAGGATGTCATTTTAGAACTTATTTTAAAATATTTGTATTTACAATTTGAACCATAATTTGACTTTTTAATCCTATGATATTATAAAATCACTTTTTTTTAAAAAAAAAATTGTTACAATAATTTCAGCAAATTGTAAATATTAGAGTTATAAAGCTTACTAACATTGTTGCATTACCAATTGTTTTGTTACTTAAATTATTTACATACATTATAAAATAATTTATTAGAAAAAATATCTAGGATTTTTTTAGAAAATAAATTTAGGATGCCTGTGTGTTGATGTAAATAAATGAAAACATCTTGTTCTATAATTTATTTAATCACCTAAGAATAAGTGATATGGTTTTTTTCATAAAAGTCAAAATTCACAAACAGAAAAATATAAACTCAAAATTTGAATTTAAATAAAAATACATTGTTCACGATAATTAAGGGTCTAAATTTTGCAAAAAAAAGTACTTTAATATTTCATTAAATGTATTTTGCATTATATTTTAATTAGATATGTATAAATAAAAAATTTTACTTTTCCTTAAAATTATTATTTTAAATTAAGGATCTTATATAAAATAATTTTCTTCATTTGTTCTAAACTGAGTCACTAATCTTTTTAATGATACTTTCTACGTGATAATATGAAAGCAGAATTTAATTTGAGAAAAATGCATGTAAGGACAACGTATTCAAATAAGAAAATGAACATATCACATACGAAATTCTTAAACGAAATACAAAACCATAATAAAACGTCATCCTTTGGATATAATCTTTCCTGTACGCTGTTTTGATTTCATCATAATGTATTTGAAATCGAAAACAAGCCTTCTTAATGGAATGAAACAGAAATTTGAGCTTACAGTAAAATAGGTAACGTAATTCATGTAAAATTACTTTGCTAGGACGAAGCATATCGATTTATTTTATAATGAATTATATTTGATGAGTCATTTGGCCTGTTATAGATATTATTTTAGGATAGTTTGCTGCCGTTTTTAATTCAAATAATTGTAATGAAGACCCGTATATTTTCCAAAATTAATTCGACTTTAAATTGGCTTTAAATAAGACTTCAAATACAACTATTTGTTAATTTCATTTCTATAATTTTCAATTCATGAGAATAAAAAGCTTATATGTTTAATTAAAAAAATCTTATCAAATTTTAATTTTAAAAGTGAACCAAATGCTGTTTACAAATTTTAACAATAGATATGAACTGAACTTAAAGTAAAAGAATCAGTCTTATACAATATTTTAATTAAAGTATGCTTTCGTCAATTTATATGTAAATTAAAAAAAATTGACTTCTTATATGAATGTAAATAAACGCAGATATTTAACGAACGCTTTATTTCTAATGATTCTCATCATTTGAATATTTTCTTTTTGATTATCATAATTCTTAATAATTTCTCATTAGATATAAAAAGTTCACTAGTATTTTGAAACATCATTTGAACTTATTTTACTTGGAAAATATGGTGACAAAATAATATAAAAATAGGATATATACAAATATTTATTTAAGATTCAATACAAAACAATAGAAATATTGTGAAAAGAAAACATTCTATAAAGTACAACTTTCTACATGTTTAATAACATGATTTTGATTAGATTAAGTCATTTTCATACCATTCGGAAACCACATATATTAAAGAATTGGAAATCTGTGCTATAAAGAAATGAGCAAAACAATTTCTTAAGCATTTATTCATTAAAAAACAATAAGGTATAGAGATATGATACCCTTAAAATTCATATCTAACTATCAAATGGGAATATTCGACTTATAGAAATTTTTAATGAATTTATTCTATGAAAAGTGAATTTAGTTACACAAAATGCGATACTGTGAGAAAATATACTATATATATCAAATTACTTATAAACTTGTGTACAGTAGTGCGTAAAATGCTGCACTAGCAAAAGATATATTGTCCTTTTATTTTAAGTTGCTGTTAAAAGATGTAAAGTTGAGAATTGGAGATAGTATTTGTAAGTTCTTATGGCTTATTTTAGTTTTATGAATATTAATTTTATTTCATTTTTAAATATTAATTGCAATGATAAACGAAAAAGTTTTCTCAATAATTAATAAAGTTTTAAATAATTTATAAAAATAATGGTAAATTCTAAAGTAATTTTCAATTTTGAGAGGAAACTTCAAGATCATTTAAAAGTATTCTTCTAGCAAAAAATTCATAAATGTATTTATTTTATATCTTTGAAATCATATTATATCTAGTCTACACAAAAATTTATAAAATATGGCCTAAAATAGTTTTACGCCTATATAACCTTAAAATCTTATTTGTAATTTACAGAAGCTTTATCATTTTCATTCGCATCAAAAACCTAACTGAAATATATGACTATTGAAAAAGAATTTTGTTCATTTTTAATGTTGATAAATAATGATTTCTGATATTTCTCAGAACGTTAAAAAATACATTAATATTTGCAGGCACGTTTCAGCTACTCAGTGATGCTTTTTATTATTCTTAGAAGGCTTAAAATATAAAGTTAAACTAAATGAGACAAATTAATATACCTTCCCTGTCTTTCAAAACATTCATTAACCTCCTGAGCTACAACTTGTTTCATTACTTTTTACAATATTCTGAAAAATAAGTATCAAATTTTTGATTTTTAGTACAATAATTTTTTTGCAGTTAATGTTATTTATAATTATGATTGATTGAGAAAATACTGAACACACTTATTAGATGTGTGTATTTAATAAAATATATTAAGTATTGTAATCCGTGTAATGGAAATAAGAAATTAGATGCTTTAGAAACAAAAAGATCTATTTATCTCCTTATACCAATTTTTCTTAAAAATAATTTATTAAACTGTTGCTTTCCCAGTTTTGTAAAATTAGGAAAGATTCATAATTGCCTATGGATATTTTGAACTTAACAGTTGCAACTCTTTTAGAATATACATTTTAAAACCAATCTAATCCTAAATGTTAATCAGAAAATTAAGATTTGAATTCAGATAGTCTAGGCTGGAATATATTTCATTACATTTGAACTGAATGTGAATGTTAACAAGAATTTAGTTTGACAATCATATATTTTTGAAAAGTCACGTTACATCAAATTTTAACTTTAATGCTAATCAAAAATTTACATTTTTAATTTGGTCATCTCGAGTAGTTTACTGATTACCTTGATTGTGTGAAAACATGCTATCTATTTCAAAGTAAATATAAGTGCTCCATCTATCTTATTTTTTCAAATTTTAGTATTTTTTTCAACGCGTTGAAGATTAGTTGTTTTTTGACAAAAAGGAATGATGAGGTGGTTAACATCAGAATTTGAAGACGAAATGTAGAGTTGATAATTCATTTGTAATTTTTTTAAGACATATTTTTATGATGTTTACTTTGTTTTGAATGTGTTGACATTAAATGTAAATATGTTTCAAAAGTCTGTAGTTACTCTATAATAGTCGCATAAATTCAAATTTGAATCTGAAAGTTAACCCAGGTTCAAATTTCCAATCAGATATGCAAGAATTATCATCTTAAGGCAAATTCATGCTTGGATATTAATCAAACAATCAGATTTGTGAATCAGATATTCAAGAGATCAGGTTTATGGAGGGTATTTTCTTGCTTCACACGCTGTGTGTTTTATTCAGTGAACTGCGATTATCCATGCGTCAAAAAATACATAAAACTCGTCTTTCTGAAGAATAGCTTCAATTTTCTAAAAATATATCAACATTGATCTCAAATAAATGCCCATAAAAGACATTTTTTCTGAAGCGAAATTGATATTTGAAATGAAATATAAACGTTCATTTTTATTTTGCCTGTGTTTTCTGCTTCTCATGTGAAATCGTGTATTAAGTCAGAAATTTAGTACTTAGTATTTGAATTGGGAAATATATTTGTAGAACTTTTAGGTAATCCGCAATTTTTTGCATTTTTATATCGAATTAATGAAGCAGAACATTTCAGAAGTCCTTAGAATTTCTTTTTTTACAAAAGAAAATTTACATTAAAATTACAAGAAAATTAAGTTCTATTATTGAGTTGAAAGTATTGAATTTTCAGAAAAAATGGACATTGAAAAAAACTAATTATACATTTATACTTCAATTTTCCAAACAATTAACTGCAATGAATTTAAAAAAAAATATGTGCATTTTATAGTGTGAGAAAATACCAGCATGTATTTAATTTAGAAAAGAAGTTTAAGTAAATGTAGAAAAAGCATTCATCACGTGAATTTAAATTTGATATTAAATGTATATTTTATAAGATTTAAAAAAATTTATATTGTGGAAGCTGTTAGTTATGAGGAAGAGTGTCTTAAGCTTTAGGTAAGCAAACATTTGGCGAAATTTGTTTGACGACATAATAATTTGTTGCTATTTCTTAATCCAATCTGTTTAAACCGGAAAATCTCGTTCTGTCTTTTGTCGAAGTTGCATCGAAACATATGCTTAACTATCCTGACAAATAATTCCTAGTATCTGACTTGAAAAAAGACAACAAAAAGAACACGAGCATCAAAGCTGCATTTACACGCAGCTTATCAATTGAAAAAAAGAAACATCTTTTGTGTCCTCATGTCATATTCAATAAGAACAGTTGCCGCAATTATCTTCCGATTGACGTGTTAATTGGGAAAGCATGACTCTCGGACAATTTGATTTTTTGTCTGTTTCTTTTTTAATTATGAGACTCTATTATCTTTCCATGATGATATATTGTGTTTCATTGTCGCTAATATTTGCTATATTTTTGTTACTTTCATGGCTGAAACAGTATACATTGTTTGTTGTCTATTACGAACCGTTGACTAAGCATACTGCTAGCTTTGCGAAGATGAAAACGTCCTAGGCTTGTAACTTAATTACAAGCTCTGCATCTTTTTCTTTTCTTTTTTTATATTGACATCACTATTTACTTCTTCTATTGAAGCGAAACAAATTTCTATGAAAATAATAATAATGTAGTCTAGTTTTCTATCCCTATCTTACTTATTTCTAATTTTTCATGCTTCATTGTAGTGTATTTTTTTATCTTTTACGTTTTTTGTGATAAAAATTCTATAAAATAGGAAACATTTTACTCTGTTATTAAATACGAAATGCCGCAATTTCCTTTAATTATTTTTTTTTTCGCAGAAAAATTCTTTCGAATTCTTTTTTTTTTCTACCCAAAAAAAACTTGAAAATAATAGAGTGTACTAAATTATTACAAAGGTCATGAGAGAATTTCAGTTTTCCATTTATGACTTAGGATGTTATTTCCTAAACTACTGCACAAATAATTTTGTTACATATTATTCTTTCTTAAAATTAAAAAGTGAAAAAAAAATTTTTTTTTTTTTTTTGACGCTATGAAAGAAAATTCGCCTCATTTAGTCAATCTATCTTCAAATAAAAACTTTTAAAAATATGATTGATTTTTCACACACATTTGAAGAAATCTGAAAAAAAGACACACACACATCTACTTATTTTTGAGGTATCTCATTAAAATGACAAAGTATTTATTAGCTTGAAATTTTTCAATTTATCGATAATCTGATTTACAGGCTCATTAATTAAAGGATTAAAAATTGTAGAAAAAACATGTAGTACTAATTTGAAAGCTTTTCTTATAATAACCAGAAAAAGCTGTTCTGAATTGAAAATTTTTTAAAAATAATTTGAACTTCAAAGTGTGGATTGCTTTGAATAACTATCTAAATCCACTCAAACAGTCACGTCTTTCTTATGATGTTTTGGTTATCTATTACATATGGAAAAGGACTTTTATCTCTTATATTTAATTGCTTATTTAAATTAGTATTTTTCATTCAAATAGAATCATTCATAAGTAATTGCACGCAAGGTTGTTTTATTTATTTTATGAATTACTGTCAATTATCAATATAGAGTTTAATTCACTGTCGTTGCAATCACCTTTTACATATATGAGAGCTAATTAGACCGGCGCTTATTGCTTAAAGTGGATCCTGTTTAGTTTGCTTGTCGCTCAACGGTCATTTATTGCACACAAGGGCTAATTAGACCGGAATCTAGGGTTTAAAGGGGATTCCAAACCACTACAAACAACCATGTCCAAGGTGGGATTCGAACCCACGAACTGTTGAACCGAAGGCAAAAGCGCTAACCATTTGGCTGCCAGCTCGGCGGATCCTGAAGTACTAAGAGTAAGACCAAGATTTGAAGTTGAAATCTCCGAACTGTTAAACCTAAGACCAGGATATTAATCCTTTAGCTATCAATTGGATCAAATCAATAGGATAATTGATTTTGGCATACTATTCTAAAAGTAATCTAAATTTAAAAAAAAAAAAAATTCATGCAATGAGCATATTGGAAATTTGTTGATATTAGCTGTTATAATGTTTGCTCAGTTCTTATTAATACTTCCATTCATAAAATAACGGAGTATCAGTTGTACAAACAAAGAGATGATACACTTACTGTCTTTAATACAGATTTCTCAATGTTTAATGGAATTTTAGGAGTCAAATAAAATTCTTCAACAAGTGATAAGTTCATTAATTTTTGAATTTAAAATTTTTCAATAAATGCAATTGAAAATGAATAGTTAGCAAATATAGCAACTATAAAAATAAACTTTTTAACTATAAAAAGTTCATTTTTATAGTTGCTACATTTGCTAACTATTCATTGAAAATGAATTTTCTTGTAAGAATTGATTTGTTAAGTTGATTAATTTAATACTAAGCCCTTTTAATTGTCTACTTTCAAGTTCTTGGGAAAAATCTTTTGAAAACAACCGAAAACATTATTACGACATGATAGTTATAAATGCAGTTTAATTCAACATCAATATTTTTTGAATAGAATAAAACTTTAATCAAAAAAGTATAGATTAAATTGTTCAATATTGATTCATTATATATTCTTAAAAAAGGGAAAACAGTAAAAAAAATTAAAAAAAAAAAAAAAAGCTCCTATAATTTAATCCTTCCCCAAATTTCAAAACATTACTAACGAATTGACAGCTGAAAGATTAGCCACTCTTTTTTTCAGCTCATCAATTCATAGGATGGATCATTAATTAAAGTGTGAAATTTGTAATAATTCAAATAGATTGTCGATTCTAGTCCAATCAAGCCTCATGTGTATAGAAAAATGAATGCTGATGGTATGACATTCAACAAGTATCTAACAGAAAAGTTGCTTGCACATTTCGATTATAATAAAAATTCAAAATGCATTCTTATTTATAATTTCATTTTATTATTATTTTTTTTTTATAAAAAGTAGCATCATATTCAAAAAATAATAAAAATTTCAAAAAATTAGATTTATCAGTTTCTATATTTATTTATTGATTTTTATATAAGGTGCTATGTTTTCAAGCTTTTTTTAAATACATTGAAGTACAATTTGAAAGATTTCATAACAAAAAAAAAACCCACTGAAAATTTTATTTTTGCTCAATTAAGATTAAGAACTGAAATTAAGTTTTCTCTTCAATTTTCTGTGCTTTATAAGAATTGGAAAGATTAAAAAAAATAGTTTTTATAAATTCCAAATTGTAAAGCTAAGCCTTTAAAAAATTAGTGTGCAAAATTGCAATTTCGGCACATATATGGCATTAACATTATACCACCTAAATAAATTCCATACAAATTAAATATTTTTCTTCAAAAAACGTTTTACATAAATAAAATTCTAATATAAAATGTATAAATTTACATTTTACATGAATAAAATTCATTTAAAGAGGAAAGATAAGAAGATGATTTATTGACAAGACGGAGAAAAAGTATTTGCTTCCCTTATCACAAAACTCAGTACAACTGTTCAAAAGGGCAGATCATAACGTTAAATTAAACTAAAATTACAATATTACCACACACGCGCACTCATCTGAGATTATCATCTTCTATTTACCGAGATCTTTAAGCAACCGTACCAGATCCGACGTACATAATAGAAAAAAAAAATAGTCATAGGAACTGAATGACATTTACGACTTCTTCAAGGGTACACTTTCTCAGGGAGTTTCAGAAAAGCGGAGGGACACAGGGGTGCCTGACATTCTGGAGGAAATATTTATGATGGGATGTTCCGAGGTGACGTTGATTCCTATATCGCCCTGTTAATCTGTTGAGCTTCCGCCAAGTAGAAGACGTCATAAATTTTGGCGAGTTATAACTTGCTTTCTAAAACGCGGTTAAGCAGGGAAGCCTCTAAAACACGTGTTTCTCGTGTCGTAAGGGAAATTTTATGGCTTAATGAAGCTTGGACTGTTAGACGCTGAAGTTCTTTTAAGCAAAACCATCTCTATAAGAACTTATAGAGAGACAAATTTGAAACTGACTCTAACTTAACTACCTTTCATTATTCGTTAAGGGTAAACGGCATAAAATTTGCCAAACCAAAAATTTTAAAATACATTAAAATACAATTGAAATTTGTTTTTTATTATTAATTATCACTAGTGCTAAAAAAGACAAGAACTCCAAGTGAGATCTTGTCTTTTTTGATATACTGTAAGGCATGTGTCTTACAGTATATCAAAAAGATTTTTTAGTTTCTTTGAGAGAAGGATTTTACAAGGATTTTTTTAGATACAAGGAGATTTTTTAGTTTCTTTGATAGAAATATTTTAACAAATTGGAGTTAATTATGATTTTGCTTAAAATTAAATATTAAGATTAACGTTTTAACATTAGTTAATGTCAAAATTTTTCCAAAATTAAATAGTAAATTTTGTTAGAGAAATTCAGGTCATTTTATGGATGGAAAATTATCTTTTGTCTGTCTTAAGAGATAAAATAAGTGACATGATAAATTTATCATTCGCTTCAAATCAATTGATCCTGCGTTCGTTATTAGCCACTGTTCTGCAATGGAGCATGGTGTTGAGCTTTTATTTTCTATGTACTTCTGTCGAAGTAAATGCTTGAAAGTATTTCTGATTTAGTCTCTATCAACGCATGGAATACAGTCTATAATAAAAGATCCAAGAAATGCTCCTGTATGTTTACAATATATAAATGAATTACAACAATCTTTGAATTTTTAGTTTGATCTCTATGTGTTTCAAAGTGTCTGTATAGTATATTTATACCATAGTTAAATTCACGTTGCACATTATGAAAGGTCATTGTTGAATTACAAAAAAGTATTTATATCTATTTCTTCCCTGCACTTTTTTATGTGAATTATTAAGAATCTTTTAAGTTTCCCTCTTTGATATATGAATATATGATCCTCTGCTCATGAGAAATCCTTTCTCAAGACAATATCTAATAGATAATACAAAAATTTTGAAACAGCTTTCAGTTATTTAGCTATCTATAACATAAAATTAAGATTAATAAAAAAATCATTTCGATCTTATCTTTTGAACTTATTTACTTTAAATCATAATCAAGATATGATTGTTGATGAAAATGAGTGCACATCGCCCTGCGAAATCAATTTTTTTTGAGAAAGACTTTGAATAATTTACAGTTCTTTACTTCTTGTTAAAGACAGAATTGTATTTTGAAGTGGGAAATCTCCAAAAAAGATCATGGTGATGACCACTGTGGCCTATTGGTAGGATTTCCTCTTTGGAGCGAGAGTTCTTACTTAGTGATAAACATTAAGAAATGAATGTTGCCCTTCTGCTTCACCTTTGTCATGATGAATGCATTGAATTTCGTGAATTTCCTCTCTGGAGACACGTGAATATGACTCACTAACTATGAATGGTCCTCTTGGAAAGTAGCGGATAGTTAAGGAAATCTTACGTCTTCAAGCTGTCCTCTAGGTGACTTCATACCAAAATCACGTAAATGCAAAATGACAGTTTGGCGTAAATGCAAAATGTGTTTGGCAGTTTTGCAAGTTTTTCTGTTGTACTGCATGAAAACGGCATCTAAGAAATGTCATTCCAAAAAACAGTATACAGTGTGCATACATCAATATGCATAATTTATGTACATCGTATATAAATGATATGCGCATCAATTTGCCTACATCATATTGAGTTAATTTACATTGAATTGTTACCAAGATATAATTGTTAAAGAACTAAATAAGGTACCTTCCAAGTCGATTTTTTCAGAGTGAGCTCAAAGATCCAGTTATGTTTTTCACTGTATTTAAAAGACAAAATTGAATTTTCGAGTGGAAGATCTTTCATACTTACCTACATACCGTGAAACTTCTATTTGTATGGATTATTCACGATATTGTGTTAAATACATGGAGTGTGCAAGTTCTCATAATCACTTAATGGTAAAAATTTCGGTTTTTATTGTGGCTACACCAGCAAACTTTTCTGTACCTAGCACAGGTTTGGGCTCTACCAGTTAGATGGAAGCAAATGGGTTTGATTCTTCTTTATTCAGGGGCAGAAAATGTGGAGAACACCCTCCCTAATAATTTACCTGCCACTCAAAATGCAATTATTTCATTTGGTGGACAGTGCGACCACGACCTATTATTTAACGTTCTCCTGTGAACACAATATTACTTTAGTGAACACAATGGATTTTAAGTTAAGTTGGGATTCAAACTCACATACTTCTGATAATGAGAACGACACTCCAATAAACCAGATCAAAATAACCTCTATAAATTCCGGAAATTTTTTTTTTTTTTTTTTTTTTGGAATGGAAGAGACTATAGCTAATCTTATTTTCTGTTTCATAATACATAATAATTCATGGATATTGTGTTTCTAGTTTCAGCATTCATATCATTTGATATAAGTGCTTTGAATTTTTTTAACACAAGAATGTGATTATCTAGGAAAAGTCATGTTGAAAAATAAAACATTATGTAAAAAAAAAAAAAAAAAAAAAAGCTTTTAGCGATTTGAATATATTTCATTGGATAGGAAAATTATTCTTGTCAATCATATATTAAATTTTAATTTATCTGAATTTCTAAATAGTTGTATTCTGCTGAACTTCTGTATGAATACTTGTGATAATAGCGTTCTTATTTGGTAGGCTTTATATTTAATTTTCAGAGAATTTTCATTTAATTTCGATAGTTTTGTTTCTTGTTAAGTTTTTAGTATCAAATACTCATTTTATTTCTTAATTTTTTTTCCTATAAAAATGATAAACTTCTTTTACTAATTTATCTTTTGTATTAAAGGTATTATTTCATATATTTTATTTTAATTTACTAACAATATCTTATAAAATCACTAGCTTTATAATGAAAATATTTTATTAAAATTTAAAAAGTGTCATTTACATTGTTTAGAAAGGCTTGATTTATATTGCTACATAATCTTGAATAAAAAAATTAATGAGAAGTATGAATATTGTAAACATGCTTTTTATGAAGTAAAAAAGGGTATATGCATCATTATCAATTTACTTCACCATAAAAAAAACTAGATATCAAAACAACGTGGAAATTTTTTTTCTAGATAAGAAAGCATGCCGCATTAGATTTTGTTAACGAGCTAAAGAATTTTGTAAAGAAATGTTCAATGAAATCATTTTATGTTTTTTGCTTTTATGTTCAAGAAAATGAAAAAAAAGGTTTTATAATTAACCTTAAATAATGAAAACTCTGTTATCAACTAGTTTCAATAACAAGTCATGATCGATATTGATCGATTACTAATCAACTCAATCATGTCAGTTCTTAAAATCAGTTATTGATGCATTGATCAAAGAGCTGTTGGTATTACTTGTTTATGTTAATTTTTTTGGAGCTCGCTAGTGCGGATTAAGTTAATGAAAAAAATCTTATTCATAAAACTTCTATACAAGACAATTTTTCCACTTAGATGTGAAGAATGTCTCGATATACATTTAAATTTCTTTTTTTTTTTTTAAATTTTATTTCCAGAACCAAAATATTAAATGACTGATTAAAATTAGGCTGATGTAAAATATTGTACATAATGATCATGAATTAATAGTAGGTGTTTAAATTAAATTTAAAACACCTTACATTAATTTTATTATGTTATTCACGCATAGATTTAGATATAAGAACCTTTTAAGGCGTACAAAATGTTAAATACGATTTAGATCTCTAACCGATAAAAAAAAAAAAAGTTCTAAATCCCTCTTCTTTGAACGGCTCTGCGGAATTTAGTGTTTTTCAGATTCAAAGTTCGCTGGTTTGATACCAGCTAATGTTAAATAAGGAATGTTGCGCTTCTGTATGCCCTTTTGCCGCAAGAGTACGTGAGACTTTTCCAGGTTTTTACCCTTGAGAATAATGAATGTTGGTTCCCTGGAAGCAAGAAAGTAACTGATTTAAATGACTAACAACAGGTTTCACTTGAAAAGTTGTCCACTACTGGGCATCAAATGTTATAACCAAGGGATATTTTTAATATAATTAAAAATAAACATGTAACGTGCTTGATTAGTAAAATTAATGCATATTGTCTCATTTGATATTTACTCATTCATTATTCATTCAAAAAATATCTGCATTTCTTAATTCTAGAATATTCACTGCAAGTATAATATTTAGAGTTATTCTTTTCTTAAAAATCAGAATTGCTTTTCTTGCTGATCATGTTCACCAAATTTTATTATGTTTCTTCAAATATATTACACAAAACATGACCTTGAGCACCTCAATTTGATTTAGAATCAGCCTAAGTATGAATTACATATGGATTCGAGATTTTATACTTGTATCAGCAATTCTTAAGACCAGCATATCTTTAAAATATTCAGAATTCAAGAACTTGAATCACTGTAACTTTTTACTTGGTTCAAAATACAATATTTTTTTGAAGTCAAATACAGAATCACAGTCATACAACCCCATTTTTCATGTTCATTATAAATAAATGATTATTATCTGTTTTAATTATTGTTTTGAAATATCTTCATTAATAAACTAATTTTGCTTGAAGCTAATCTACATATTAGATAAGAAGGATAAATGTGTTTCCTGAAAATATATTGTAGCAAAAATTTTGCCTTTAGGATATATTGTTAATTAAATAATATATATTTCAATGATACACATCTAGAGAGATGGGAGTTTTTTTTTCCCAACAAGTAATAACAATTTTAATATATCTAAGTAAAATCCGTATTCTATTAATTCGATTAATTTTATCATAAGTTAAATTCAGAATTTTATCTCGGAAGGAGACTTATATCAGGGTGTTTTTCTCTGGTCAACTTAAGACAGATTATGTTTCGTTTCGAAATCTTGGTCATGGTGTTTGTAATGATTTTAAACCGTAATGAACACTGATATGAACTCACTGTAAAGTTGCTTATGCCGTGATACACCCAGCTCGAAAATGAATTCAAGAACAGAGCCATTGGGTTTTTCCCCTTTTAAAAATGTAATTGATTCATTGCTGCTGAAGCTTAAAGAGAAGTATGTTTGGCATCGGATTCTTCTTTCTTTTACATTCCCATATAATTAAGAATAATAATTACGATATCTATTATTTTCTTATTTTTAAATTTTTTTTCTTTTACTGCAGCGAAAGGGTTTTATAATTCCAGACACTATTCTGTCTATCAGCAATACATTAGAATGCGGATGAAAGGTGTCTCAATTTCATAATTTAATATACTGATGAAAAGAATTCACATCTCTTTACATTCCACGTTTCTTTACACATTCCCCATCCTTTTACATATCATATTCTACATTTTTTTGCATTCCACATCTCTTTCGATTTGTTTCGATTGCAATACTAAGAAGCGTTTTGAATGAAGTAAATTAGTAACTTAACTTGGTCAGAAGGTTTACATCTCTTGAAAAAAAAACTTTAAAATTTGTTGAATTGGTTTGCAAATCTTACTCAAATATTCAAAAGATTCGACAGTTAAACCCTATTAAACTATATACAGCTTTTCTGAGGTTTTCTCTGTATATTTTCTAATTATTTTATAGTACTTACCGAAATGCTTCTCATAAAATGCATATATGCTATTTTTTTTATTTTCATTCAGATATCTTATAAATTATATTAAAACTAAGCAAAGAGTTTTTAAAACATATTACCTTGGTTTGGCACCATTGTATCTTGCTATAGCAATTCATTACTAAGCTAAATTTATGATTCATGATTTTAAAATCTGAATGATGTATAGAATATTATTGCAGTGCTGGAGAAAAACGTTATTATATATATATATATATATATATATATATATATATATATATATATATATATATATATATATATATATATATATATATATATATATATATAAACCTGTAGCATGGCAGCCCATATGTGGGTCAAGACCTACAGTACTTAGGTCCTGCCTATATCAGTTTTCCTGGCCAAAAGACCGTGGAGTACGAAGCATATGTTCCCGTTAGGTGGTTAGCCTAACTCAAAACCTTCTGTTCTTAGTTCCCAAGCACAGTTGGTACTCAGTTTGTTGACCCGCTGAAGGGATAAAAGACCTGACTGCCTTTGAATATCAACATAATTATTAAAATAATCAATCGAAAACATGATTTTTATTTTGTATATCTCATTTTTTAAATTAGACTTATCTCTTCAAGTATTATATTTATGAATACAATCATTAGAAAAGTATAGCAGCAATATATTAAGTTTACAAAACAAGTGAGGTTTTTTAAGCAAAAATTTAATAATTGCTTAGTCGCTTTTATAAAGATAAAAAGAATGTTCTATGAAAATGAACTGGTATTCTCTCAATTTCAAGCGATTAGTATGAAAGCTGTGTTCTAAATATTTGTTGGGAACTATCGACGGTAATAAAATACTATGAAATGACTGTATCAGAGACAGAATTTTTTCATTTTAAAAATATATATAATTAAAAATAATTTGAGCATTTATAAGAAAAGGGCCATTCAATTTAAAGCTTATCTAAAAGAAGTTGGAATTTATCTTTCTTTTAAAACTTAAAAAGCACTAAACATTCAATGAATGATTTCGTTTCAGTTTTAAACAAACCACAGGAAAATAAATACTTCAATTCAAGTCATTCTTAAACTCAACTAAAAAAACAACAAAATTAAACCATTTTTTAAGTCTTTAATACTTACTTTTCTGATTTAATGGAAGGGAGAGAGAGTTTCGGCCATTTAAAAGACTTATCCATTCCCATTTCGCTTTCATAAAAATATTTAATGGAAAACCACTTACAAGTAAACATCACTTAACTTAAGATTTAAAATAATAAGAAATGAAAGCAGAACACATGACGTAATATTTCTGGTTAATTTAGTCACTGCAGCAGGATAATAATGCCTTGGATGTCTCTTCTTATCTTTTTTGTAAACAAAAATAACTTTTCTTTAAAAAAGTTTTAAATACCTTTTATCTATATATACCAATTATTTTAATGGATATAACATTACTGGAAACGAACTCCTTAGTGCTTTTGAAATCTATGTTTCCGACTACTAATTTAATATTTTGAGTTCATAAGTAGATATTATTATATCCAGTTTAAATTCTATTTTATTAGAAAAATAACTCAAATACAACATAATACAAAATAATACGTTCAGAATAAAGCATTTTTTTTTCTTTTGTTAACTTTCATCATTATAGTTTCATTATCATAATAAAAATGCAAGTTTGAATTTAAAAGTTCGGAAAAGGAATTTTTTTTTCCAAACTCGGTGTTTGTTTCGATATTCGGAATCTTCACATAAAAAATTATCGTTATTATAGCCACTATTAAAAACTTTGAATTTGGTCTAAGGAAAATACTGAGATTTACTATATTCCAGTAATTCTAAAATTTCAAGAAATATAAAAAAAAATTTTTAAAGTATTTTGGGCAAAAATAATTCTTATACTCTAGTTTGTTTCTTCCTTGCTTTATATTAATAAAAAGGAAATTTATATTAAACTCGAAACCAGTTAATTCCAACATATTTTTGCTAGTATTCAATCAAATATTCCAAATTCCAAAAAAATTAATGCAACCTTATCTATTTTTAGTGAGCTATTTATTACCTATATATAAAAATATAATGATGCATAAACAGTAAAATAAAAAAACAATTGTCTATTGTCTCATATTTCCAATAAATAAAAAAATTTTACTTAAATTTAACTAAATGCTTTGCTTTATTTTATACTTTCCTTGTGTTATTAACTGTAGTTTGGAAGGAAACAAATTTTCTTTTTTTCATTCATCATTAAATCTGCCAAAGATGTAAAGTAATTAGTGTTAAACTAGTATTTCTGTAATCGGATTTTAAAAATAACAAAATTAAATATAAATTAAAATTATTGTATTTGGATATGATTTTTTCTGAAAATCTTTTTAAAATTCATTCTTAAAGGAAAATATACATTCTTTAGGAATACTAATTGCTTTTTAATATTTCTTAAATAAGTCATATTTATGCCTGGATTTATACCAATTGAAATCTTTCTAAACCTATGTTTTAAGGACATTTAAACTGAAAGGAAATCTATAAAGATGGCTAAGATTTATAATTATCACAAAATAAATTTCAATTCGATTAGAAATAACCAAATAAAAATAAGTTAGAAAATAAAAACAAATAAATCGTTAAACTTAATTTCTTCAGGAAATTTCTATTTTCTCTTCCTCTTTCTTTTAATAAAGGGCATCCAAACACGTAATAATTTTTAATATTTGTCTCTATGATAAGGATGATTCCTTATCATTTAATATATAGTATAAGAATGAAATCAAAGGATATTTTTAAACTGGAAATTTTGGACCCTTTATTAATTTACGAACAATTTTGCATGAAAAATTTCCATTACCCACATAAATTATTATTTTTTTTTAAAAAAAGTGCTTTCGCGTTTCATATTATAATATTAAAATAAATAAAGGGTGTTTAAAAATTAAAAATGTCCACCTGTTAATCCTCAATCTCTCATATTTCCAAGAGAACTTGAGAAATTTGACAAATAACAAGTTATATAATTATTACTTTAGGTTATGTAATTGTAATCTGAAATAATATTTAAAAATTTTGAAAAAAAATTAATGGAAATAAGTATACAACATTGCAATGAATAAGAAGTAAAGCTTTTAAAATGCAACCACAAGAATGTATTTTTGCTTGTGCATTTCAGTTTTTTGAATAAAATATATTCATTTAAATCTAATATTATCCGAAACACATCATTTTATTATTTTAAAATATTATAACATTTTTGAATATTATTTTTTATCCTTTTCATGGTGGTCACAATTTGATAACATTTTATGGAGAGAAAAAAAAAGAAACGAAGACATTTTAAGTATTTGTCTTTATTTTACTCAGAATATTTAAATAAATTCATCATTTAGTTTTAAATTTATTTAAATTTTATATTTATTGGGTTGTTCGGAAAGTAATTTCGTTTTTCATGAAAATGAAAAACGTATAACGAACAAATATTGCATTGCATATTGTCCATTCTAGTCCAATAGCTTTTACCATCTTTCTGGTAGTAGCACGATTTCACACTCATAAAGTGGTTGGTTTTTACTAGCCAAAAGCTGATCCATGTAGGAAAAACGAAATGATTTTCCGAACAACCCAATATAATAAAAAAAAATAACTTTCCTTTAATTTATTTCAAGTTTAAATTTTAAATTTAAAACAGAAAACTTACGATTTGTTCAAAGTTTTAAAATATTACTATGAAATATTTAATTAATGAAGACTTCTTTATCAAATTCGTAAATCATTACAGTAAATGTTTATTTTATCAAAGAGGGTTTATTCAGTAGAAAAATCTTCTATTATACAATATAATCCAGCTTTCTATTGACGAAGCTTCTCCTTAAAAGAAAATCATAATGTTTAGTAAGATTTACATCCAAAATCTTTAAATATTTTTTAATGATATTCAGTAGAACTTAGTTGAAATATTACAACATTTTATTATTTTTTTAACCTGTAGTAATATTCAAAGTACTCATAACATGGTATACTGTAATTTTTATTTGCTAAGTTTACATCTGGTAAAAATTGATTTAAAATACTTGTCAATGCAAGGTCGTCCTGTGAATGAATAACTGTTTTGCAAGTAATGTGGGTTATGAAAATTTTGAAATATAATTATGAAAAAAGGGGAACACACACAATCCTCTATTATTTTAATAATAGTTAATAAATAATCGCATCATACTTCTCACACGAGTTCTCAAATCAACCCACGATGTCAAGGTTTTTTCAAAATATTTAAAAAAAAAAAAAAAAAAAAGATGAGAAAATTTAATCGAAGAATAAATATCATGCAGTAAAACATCCTTAATAATGAGAAATAATCATAAAAACAGGATTCTTGCGTTTAAAAAACTCACAGAAATATCTTATAAATCTGATGAGTCATCTATTTTCCATTTTTTTTTCTTTTAAATTTTTATTTTTCCGGCCAAAAATTTATCATTTAAAGCAAAATATTATAAACTAGGGGTGTGGTTCTTATTTTTCAGGAAAGGCCATATAAATGAAATCATAGAACGATTTGCTAAAAAAAAAAATTTAAGAATATGACGTTATTCTGCAAAAATTATAATATATAATTACTGTGTTTAGAAAAGAATGTTCTTTTTCTAAATTTAAACGTTAATTTACAGCTAATGGCATTGAGGAAAATTGTTTGAAATTTAGATAAAATGCAAATAAAATTAATCTCTTTTTTGTAAAATGTGAGATCCGTCATGACAGTGCTTATAACTAATTATAACCTAGAAGGAGATATAATTAGCCTTGAAAATGCAGGTTTCACATAGCATTTATACACTACAATGCACTATTTGTTCCAAAATTGAATGACACATTAGAAAAACAAAATTCAATAATTTAAATAATCGAAGTTTAAAATTCGTTGCATTTTATTCGGAAAATTGAAGATTTTTATCCCATCAAACTTCCAAATTTTTTATTTATTACCAATAGATAATGCTTTTGTATAAATACTTTGATGCAAATTACATTGATTTTGAGAATAATCATTTTAATTAAAAACTAATTTCTAAAATCAGCACTATTTTGTATTATTATTATTGCATTATTAATACTTTTAAAAAATGGTGCCATAAAATTGTCTCATTCTCCTAATAGAATGAACAAAAAAATATTTTCAGGACTATTTATGATTTTTTAAATTTTTTTCAAATGTGATGAACGTTCTAAAATTGCTTAGTTCGAAATATGACATTCGATTATTTTCATAATGATTCTTGCGTTTTCTATTAGAGAAATGATATTTTCGTTATTTAATGGAAGAGTTAAAATGATAAGCAAAATTATTAATTTTAAAACATTTTAAAAGTATTTTTAGAATTTTTTAAGCGTTTTCAATGAAGCATTTTAACTAAATCTTTTAAATGCATCAAAGAAGTATAATTATCACCATTTCTCATCAAATCGGTCTTATACTCTTAAATACTCTTTTAATGAAAAGGCATTGCAATGGCTTAGTCTATCTTTTATGAAAAAACTGTTTTTGGTATTTTCTGTAACCTTAATTCGGTAAAATATTAGAATCATGTTATCATTTTGAATAATATAACTATGCATAGTAAAAATTATCTTATTATTGTTATAAATAAAAATTGGTATTCTTACTTTAAAATAAAGATAAGAAATATAATTTGATAATTTAAAAAAATAAATGTTATATTCGATCACAAAAAATGTCTCATATTTTTCACAAGTAAAAAAATATTAGCAGAGGACTGTTAAAAAAAATTATAGCATTCATGTTTCTAAGAAGATTACAATATTAATTTTATTATTTTTTTCAATTAATAAAAATTAATTAAATTTGTTTAATTTTTTTTGGAGAAACATATTTTATTTTAAATTAATTTTAATTCATTTTCCACGAGAAAAAATTTTAATTTTATTAAGTAACAAAAAACTGTCAATTTGCAAAATATATAATTTTAATCTTAATTTTTAAAATTAAAGTAAATGCATAAATATAATCCTACATTTTCTTATGTTTTCAGATAAAAACAAAAGTAATATTTATATTATATAAAAAATATTGTTTTGACATATTTCATTAATAGTAAAATTAAATTAAATTCAAAATAACTTTCTTATAAAGTAAATTGTCTTATAAACATACTTTTATATTATATGATTAGGCTAACATTCTAATTGATGGAGTGAAATAAGTACTACTTATTTTCCTTTTTTTCTCAAGAAAATAATATGAATATAGAAAATGGCTCACTTTTCCTAAATAATTAGCCATCATTCAAGCATGCTGGGGCAATGATAAAATAAATAAAACTCTATTGTGTGAATCTCAACATGCGGTAAGCAAGCTGACTGGTAAGAAGCCTTATTATCTTAAGTGCCTAGAAGCTGTGTACTTAGATTCAATCGTATTATTATTTTATTATTATTTTTTTTATTATTTCATATTTTCAAGGTGCGAATCATGTTTATAAATTTGAGTAAGTGAGTAATGGCATTTCAAATAAGGTTTGTCACGTTACTAAAACCTGCTGGGGTTGTCATAAAAAAAGCTTTCCTCTGTGGGTGGTGATGGCGTTCTAAATTTGGCTATTTATCAGTCGAAGATTGGCATGAAAGAATTTTTTATTTGTTATATTTATTACAATTTCTTATAACCTTAATGCTTTACGTATGTTGATTTATTTTTTACCATTTAATGCGCAATGTAATGGGAAGAATGAAAAAAAGATTTAGGCAGAAATGTTTTATTTGATTGAAACAATTTCCTAGTCCATTCAGAGATTAATTTTTCTTTACATTTCGTCTTTTATTTATTTATTTACTTACTTTCGCACTTTTGTGACTTCAAATTTATATGTTATATTAATATTTTTTTTCTAAGGTAGTTTAAGTAAACTATTTTTCTAATAAAATTAAATGAAAATTGAACATCAAACCCATTAAAATTTTACTTTAAAATTAAAATATTATAGCAATTAAAGAAAATAAACTAACTCCATTTGAAAGTACCGAATTGATTAATTATTGTTTTGAAATAAAAAACATGTGAGAGAATCCAGATTTTTTTTCAATTTCATGTAATTTGATTTCTAATTATATAATTTGATGTCAAGATTTTTAAACCAATCTAATATTTAGTCTTAGTTCACTTTCATTAGAATAAATATAAAAGAAGAAAAACCAAGGGAGAATTTTTTATTTTAACGGATATTTTTTTACTTTAAAACTGTATATTTATAAATGAAATTTACAAGTTGGAAATTATGTTGGTTTGCAAATCTTTAACGTATATTCATAAAAAATGTAGAAAATCTCATATTAGATTTCTGACTTATTTTTTTATTTATCGACAAAAAGGAAAAAAAAATTATTGTTTTTTGTAAAACAATTTTAATTTTTTGTTACACATGTAGTTACAAGAATGTTCCTCAAAATTCAAAATATTTTATATTTAATAATGAGATATTCGATAAGGATAAGAAGTAAAATAGTAAGATAGTTTATCCAAAAATTAATCCTAAATATTTCATAATGCATCAAGTTGAAAAATTATATTGAAATGTAAATTTTTTTTAAGACAGTATAAATGTTTTTACATTTATGTTTTTATAGTTCAAAACCTATAAAAATCAGCGCACTTTTAAGATTAAAAAGACTATTAAATTTATTTTTTGTTTTTAAATTTTGATTTTTTGAATACATTTTTGTTTTTTGTCAATTAATAACAATGAGAAAATACATTAATAAAGTTAATATAATTTGTATTAAAATTTCCAATAATTTTTTTCAGGAAAAATAATGAAATATATTATTGGAAATCTTATGAAATGTGAACATTAACTTATTTTAATATTATTCAACCTAATGTCATTTATTTATAGAAAACGAAGTAATTTTTAATTAAGATCGTATGTTAATTTCCTTTATACTTTGATTAGATTTATAAGCTTAAATTTATGAAGTAAATATTTAGTTTCTATTAATCTTCTTGAAACAGCCATATATTTTTTCCGTATTGATCTTAAAATATACCATTTCAAAATGAAAAGTAATGAATAATTGCTTTATGATTTTAAGACTTCAAATGTTTCGAAAATAAATAATAAATTTAAAAATGAATAAATCTCTCCAAACAATGAGCTCATTGAGGTACCAAATAAAAATTATTGGCGCTTTTTTATATTTTTAATAGAATTTTTCTCACCAAACTATAATAATTTTAATTAATAGCAAAAAATTAACGATAATTCTTACTAACAAAAAATAGCTGATGTTTTCTGATGAACTTCTTGTAATTTCATTGCTCAAAAATGTACAAGTATTTAGAAGACGTAAAAACGTATGGCATAGTTTATTTTCTGGACTGAACACATTTTTCTTGAATTTAATGAGATTCCTTTTCTATTGTCATCAAGACGTATATTCTGTAGTCATTTGTACCATTCTCCTAGCAAAGACAGTTTTATGGATTTACTTTCTCATTATTGGGCATGAAATGTCACATTTCCTTAACAAGATGGCAAACGTGTTATTCATAAGCGTTTTTTCCCGGACGAATCGTTAAAAACCAAAGAATTCTGAGACAATAGCAGTTTTTTTTTTTTACTTCTCATCGTAATTACTTACTGTAATTATGACAAACCACCAACTACAATAAGTGTCTGGAAGAATAAAAGCGACAGACTGCTTAAGAATTAATCATTTGAAAAGAAATAGAGGGAAGGGGGAGAAGTTAATGTTTTTTTTCGCTAAAAAACGAGGGGGAAAAACCTAAACTAATAATCCAATTAACGCCTTTTTCGTCAGTGAGTGAGTATTTCATTTATGAGACAGGAATTTAATTTAACTTTCAGCGTCCCCTGTTTCTATTTTATTTTTTCTTGATGAACTTCTTCCAAGTTAGGCGTCAAAAAGACTTCCGAATTATGCTTGTTTTCCAGATTATTATGTAATCAGACTAACAATGGGCCTTTAGTTTTCCTTCCAATCTCTCTTTACCATTTTGACTCCCCGTTTTTCCTACTAGTCTGAAAGAAATACTGAGTTTTTACTATCGTAATATAAAAAACAAAGACAAGAAAAAAAATCAGAAAGTTCAAATATAGCATGCTTAGGGAGCAACGCGAATCAATATAACATATTTCTATAAAATAGTTTACCGAAAACATAAATATTAAGCACAGATTGCAGATTAAATATTCCAAATTATAAGTTGAAGATTAATATAGTTTAACTATATTTCTTCCTCTCAACAAAAACATAATTTAATAACTTCTATTATTTGTTTTCATTTTAAATAATAAAATTTCCAAATTTTTTTGATGTAACGAAAATTTGGTAACATTTATGAATACTTATATTCTTGAGTATATTAATAAAGTAATAACTTTTTTATATGTTTTTCAAAAATATTTCTTAAACAAATAAATTTAATAATTCCAATGAAAATAATTTTTATAGAGAAAGAATATCTGTAATAAGATCTACTAAAATTCATGATCTTTTTCGTTGTAAAGTATTTATTTTGTATTTTTAAAGAAAGTATGTGATAAATTGTCTCAATATCATTTTATATATTTGTTTTTAATTCGACTGAAACTTAATAATCATTCAGTGAATATATATATATAACTCACAAGTCATCATTTCAATCAATTACATTAATAAATTTTATCCCATAAATAAACATTCGAAAAAATGTATGTAATTAATGATATGGAACCTATAAAGTTAATTAAAAATGTATGATCTTTTAAAAATAAATTATACAGTGGGAAAATTTTGATCATTCATCCTTAATAGCTTAACTAATAATTTCTTTTGTAAATAACAATTCATACCACAATAAGGCTGCTTTAATTGAGTACAAATAAAAGCTCTTACAATTGAATAATTTCAATTTAAAATAAATTACTGTTGACAGGTAATTTAACACTGTTCAGTCTGTAAATTTAAATGTGAAAAATAACCAACGATATCATGACCGAAAAGGAAATGATCAATCAATGTTAAAAGTTAGTTAATCATACATTAGGTAATAAATCATTTATTATAAATAGTTTGATTATCTTTTCAGTTGAGACATTTTTGTAAGTTTCAAGCAATAATAAATGAACTTGAAGCTGAAAAAAACGAGGAAAGCTAATAAACTCATTTCTTAAGATAAATAATATGCAAAGAGAAACGCATCATGTAGTTATTAATTGAATTATAAAATATTCGCATATCTCGCAAATCTGTAATCTTCAATAACTTTTAAGCAGAATTAAAAAGGGTAAAGGCGAATCCAATATTTGTAATAATAGAAATGTTCGTTATTTATATAATAATAAAGAATAATTCAAGTATCGTAGGATTTAAATATCTTATAAATATTTATTAAAAATATCGCATACACTTACAATTATCGAATTTTTCAAAATAAAATTCTATAAGAATAAAATAAAATAGGAAAGAGCAATTCTTTTAATTTTAAATGTTTTTGCACAGATAATTAAAAACAAAGTCCCTATTTCAAAAAAACTAGAATTTTTTTCAATTTGCTTAGGGTAAAACAAATGTGAAAATAAAGCAATATTTAACTATTAAAAATTCTATTTGTTAGATAATATTTAAAAAGTATACGTTAATATACACTTCTGGAATATCTCGTCATTTTTAATAGTAGAAAAGAAAAATTGAAATCATAAATCAAGAAATTTTTTATGGGTTAAGCTACGGATTTTAATAGCTAACCGATTTTATAAAAATAAAGTTGTTTTGTTATTTTTTTAAAAAATTATTTTAAATTATTAACGTTCAATCACAATGAGACTCAAAATTAAATATATTAGTATATATATCTCTCCTTATAATAGAGACATTTTTTTATAATTTTTTTTTCAGAATTCAAAAAAACATTGAATGAAAATTACTTAATTATTATATTTTAAATCTTATTTCGTTTTCAAGGCTTAAAATTACCTGAACTTGAATGCATTACCTTCATTCTTTCAATTTTGTTCTTATTGAAGTGTTTTCAATTTTATTCACAGAAATTCATAGTTACACATAACGAATGAATACAATAAGCAATTCATCAGCTTATTTATATTTCCAGAAACACAAAATAATTTAAACAAAGACTTTGATTTCTTTAGAAACGTACAAGGAAGTCACTGTTACATCTGTCTTTAAAATGGGGCAACATCTATAATTTTCAAAATTCAATGGCCAATAACAAAACATTTTTGTCATTCTTTGGCACAAACCTTGAATATTTTTTTTTTCTACTAAACGTTAGTTTCTTAAACAGTGAAATCTTTCAACAACACATTTTCTGTTTCATGAATTATGACGTCATTGCTACCTGGTTTGCCGTTTTAGTGTTATCGAAAGAATAACCAAGCCTGCTTTTATTTGAAAGAAAATTAATTACAAAATGAATAAATTTTGTAATTAATTTTCTTTCAAAACATAGTGCTATAAATTTGAATTCAGATTGTGCGTGATCATTTTGTAAGGTATGTTATCTTTTTGTCTGCCTAAATGATTATATTATCTATAAAATGATGTGCAATGCATCGGGAAGAATAACCTATATTAACAATGCCTGTGTAATACATGATAAAAAAAATTTAATGGAATATAACTTGCTAAGTTTTAAAATCTAATTTAATTTTTCGATTAGATCAACTATAACAAAAAGTGCTTTTATTTTTAGAAGTGGTTTTTATTAGAATTGTATAACTCATAAAAAGCTACGATAAGAAATGTATATAGTTTTATTTATCTAATAAAATGCACACACACACAATTAAAATTATTTCTCAATTTCAAAATGAGTTTTATAAAATATGCAAGCCGTATTTTATCATTTTGATAATTATCCAATTAAAAATATTTAAGATTTATCCTCTATCATAAATGTATTTTTTGATGCATTTAAAAAATCTTTATTAGATATGGTAATTAACCATACGAAAAAAATCTTTCAAATATTTTCACTAATATGAAGCATAAATATACAATGAAATTTTTAAATAATAATTTAAAATTTTCAAAAAATATGGGTCAGAAGTCTTTAATTTTTCTTGTTTATTTTAGTTACCACTAAATGAGATTTTTTTTATTTGATAGAATAATAAAAAGAATTCTAACTGTGGTAATACTTTTAGATGCAAAATGAATTTTTAAAACTAAAGAGATAACATAACATTTTAAATTTTTCATAAAAACTAAAGTATCAATTATCTGAATCGCCAATTATCTAAATTTTAACTATGAAAAAAATTACTTAAAATTTTATTTTACTTACTTTTTATTTATTTAAGCGATTAAGATATCGATCAATGTAAGGGAAAATGTAAAATATTATACTAGTGCATAACATAAATTCAAATTATTTTAACTGACTATTCCTCTTTAAAAAATTTATTTCGAAAAATCAACCGAAAATTATGATTTCTAAATTATTTGCTTTCGTCATTTGTCATAAGTTCGGAAACCAATGGAAAATTATCACAAAATAAAATTGTTGTATCGTATTACATTTATTTGTTTCAAAATTCGATGCAAACTATTTATTTTGAGAAATATTGGTCTACTTTCTAACACACACACAGTTCATCTTTTAAAATATTTGAATTTCTTGCACTTTGTTGATTTTTAATTTTGAAATTTTCTTAATGACATAGTCAAACAAAAGAAAAATTATTCAATTTTCTTATGAATTGTGATTTAAATATTATTAGTAACATTTCTTAGATTATATTTCCTTATTTAATAATCTGCAGTTTTATATAATAAGCTACTATATAAAATATTGATATAAAGTAGAATATTTACAATGTGGAATGCTAATTTGAACTATGTCACCATTTTAATAAAATGAATTTCATTTTTTTTCCATGACCCAATAAAGTTTATTTTATACCACTGCCTGAGACGTTAATAATATGAAATTGATACTAATATTGATTCCATTCCCTTTATAAACATTTTTTCCGCTTCAATGACGCTTTGAAATAAAACCTTGAGGAAAAATGAAATTAATTTTAGCTATAATTTCTGTAAATTAAAAATAACTTAAAAAAAATTATTGCCATTTCATGACAAATTTATACAATAAGCTATTAACAATTTTATTTACTTATAATTTATTAGCAATTTTTGCAGTAGTTTTTAAAGATTCTGTTAATTTTGTTAGTTTGTATTAATTTTAATGTATTGTAATGAATGTAATAAAATAATTGTTCTGGGTTTCATTTCATTGATAAAATTAGTATTAGCAAAAATTTGATAGCTAAAGAGTTAGGATTCGTCTAAGATAAGCCAAAATTGTTTAGTTAAAAGAGCAATATAAGTGCATTTACCATTCAAACCAGAATGTAAGAACCATCTTTTTACAATAAAACCATTTTTTTAATGTTTTTATTTTATTGGTAATCCTTCATACGAGTATAATATTTTTCTCAGATTTTTTGTGGCAGTTGTTTTTCTGAATATCACCAATATTCATTATCAAATACACCGTTATATCCATTCAAAATCGAGCATTATTCGGAAAACATTAGTTCCAGAAATAGAGAAGATAATATAATTTCATTTTATTCTAAAGAGCGAAATATTTTCTTTTGCTGGATCCTTCCCGTCACCCTCCTCGTTGGCAAAAGATGGGATTCCTCAACTTTGTTATCCAGACACCATCAGCAGCGTGGATTTGTAAGGCGGTCATTCAATGCCATCGAATGACCTTGAAACTCTCGATCGCTTGCCATCGCCAACAGAAGACATATAAAGTACGTTGGCTGGCAATTACGTTATAATGACGTTACTTTTCACGCTTTTTCATCAGATAAGCAAAACGGAGCCTCCCCTCCTCTACGCAGATAGATTATTATTTATTTTTTTATTTTATTTTCGAGTTCTTACTTTTCGCAGAGAGCTTCTTTCATCTCTCTGAATTAAGTTAGTCTTCTTTATTATTCGAATGGAAATTATCTCGCACGTGCTTGTTTTCGAGTAAAGTATTTGATGTCCTCAATAATGTTGTGTACAAATTTGCTCTTAAATTAGATATTAAAATCAAATCAGAGCAATGCTGTTTACCACTTTATTAATAAGTAGCATTTAAAAATATAAAAAAACTGTTGGTGACAAGAAACTAGTTAAAAAAAATGGCTGGCAGTCATTTTAGTTGACTTCAAATTAAAATTTTGTTGAATTGTTTTTTCATATTATATGTTATCTGTGTTTTAAGAAGTTTCTGTTTAAAATAAACAGATGTGTGATTTAACGCTCTATTTAAAGTGTAAATAATGATTTTTACCTTTTATATAAAAAGATTTATATATGACGAAAAAAAGGATAAATTTGTTCAAAAACATAAATCTATCTGAAAAGTTTTGTAATTTTACTGTACCATCAATTTTACAAGAAAAAATTTTTCACAATATCAAAAATTAATTTTTATCTTTATGAATGAAATACATAAGTGAATAAAGTTGCCCACTATGTCTCAAAAAATTGTACTGGTTTATGAAGCTGAATTCCATAGCATAATTCTACTTTAATCATTGTTGCCTGAGTAACAAAAAGATTATGATGCACACTTTTGTACAAGACAACCATTTAAAACAATATTGAAAATTGAAAATTCTTCATGAAATCGTATTCTTTATTATAGATGTATTATATATATATATATATATATATATATATATATATATATATATATATATATATATATATATATATATATATATATATATATATATATATATATATATATATATATATATATATATATATATATATAACACACATTCTTCTTTTCTTCTTTACAAAATTATCACTATGTGTTCCATTTAGAAATTTCATTTTAATTCATTTTTCAATTAAATTTATTTACTTCTAACATATTTAATTTATAGAGATTATGACCATGAAAGCTATTCATAAAATAATTAGAACATTAAAATGTGTATTAAGAATAGTTAGTAAACAATATTCAATTAAAACTTTATTTATGATTATGAGTCATTTAAGAAAGTATATAATTTAGTTGAATTATTTTATATGGAAATAAAGTATTCGTTTAAAAACCAATTTATTTAATTTCCAATGTCTTGGTAATTTAAATTTCATCAGTATTCATAACGTCTAATTATTATTAATAATCTGTTCACAAAAGAATATTGTCATTGCCAAAGTTAACCATAAATAATGGTGGATATTAAAGTCAGTTTTTGAAATTTTTAAAATAAATTTAGAAATATTTATTTTTAATTTTTATAGTGATTGAGTAAAAACTGTAATTCCCATAGATTATGCGTTCTTACTGATACGAAATTATTTATATATCAGAATTTAATTTTCGATTAATTTCATCAACCTATTTATAAACATTAACTACACTGGCTGAAATTACTTAATATATTTTTCCTTTTTGTTCAAATATTCTCGAAACTGCATATTTGTTTTGAAAATTTCATAATTTGAAACTTTCAACTGCAGAAAAATATCTAATCAAATTTTATTTGAATAATTAATATTTACCCTCAGAAATGGGTATACAAGCATTTCTCTCAATAAATGCGCGTTACTAAATTTTTGTTAAATCTTAGTTATGATAATGTGAATGGATTCATATTATTCCAATTATAATTAATAAGTAATTACATTAATAATATATACGCGTTTTATGTTTTCTGATAACTTTTAAGTGAGTGAACCATATCAATTTAATAAGAATCATAAGTTTAAATAAAAGTTAATCCCTTATTTTCAATAAGACAAATGTCAAGACAGTCCCTAAAATGAATATATAAAACTTTAAAGAAGTGTTATTAGATGAATGACTGAAAATAATATTCATTTATCCTCATTTATTAAAATTACAATTAAAGTAACATTTTGAAAGTCATTACAACTGTGGAAGATTTATATTTTAATAGCTCAATCATTGAGCTTTAAATGTTCAAACTATGTAACTGTCTTCTTTTACGCTTATTTTCGTTCGCTAGCGTTTCGTATGTAGTTAACTCAATTTCAATGATAGTAATATAACAGTATAAAAATTGAACTATTTATTTGATATATAAGGTTTACTTACAAGAAGAAATTCTCTTTCGCTTGTAAAAAAAAAAAAGAAAAAGCTTTTTAAAGAGTGGTGAAAGTTTCTAGTTTGATTTTTACAAAAGAACTTTATATAATAAGATACGTATGTGAGCTTCAATAACTAAAATTCAACTCATGCATGTCATACCAAACCATATATATATATAACAGAGGAAATGATTAAAAGCTATGTTCATACTAATTACTATATATATTTTTTATAAGTTTAGATTATCAAAAATAATATTGTCGTCACTTCCGAATACCTTCGAGAAAATATAATATGTTTAATAAATAAATCTGCAAGGTAGAGAATTTTAGGAATAGGAAACACACATATATATGTATATATATATATATATATATATATATATATATATATATATACATATATATATATATATATATATATATATATATATATATATATATATATACATATATATATATATATATATATATATATATATATATAATGATTCTAATAAAAAATCAACTCAGTTTTTGTTGAAGATGTCAATGATAAAGCAAATGATTTCAAATTGTTCATCTAAAAAAATTTCCAAATTAATGCTTAGAAAAAGTTTTCTTTATTAAGTACTAAAAAAAAAAAAAAAAAAAAAAAAAAAAAAATTAACGAATAAGAATTTTTAATTTAATAATATAATATAATTAATTTAATAATATAATTGATTTTAAATCTGTTTAGAATGAAATGAAATGTTCGATATCAAAAAATAACTTGATAATGATCTGTTGCCATACACATTTCGGTAAATATTGCCATACGAATACTTGAAAAATAATTTCAATTTAAAAAAAAATTATTATAAAGAAAGAGAAAATAGATTTTATATATTATTGAGATAAAAAAAATAAAAAAAAAGAAATTTACACTTGAAAAAAAGCTCAATTCTCAGTCTTATCTTCTAGAAACTAGAATACATTTTTAACATTTTAAGGCATGTTATTCAAAATTGTTCATTACAAAATATGAATCGGGGCTTAACTAAAACTGAACTCTTAATTTCACAAAATCTACAAAATTATAAATGAGATCATTATTTTTAACTACCTTGTTTGTGAAAATACATGTAAAATAAAATACAAAATTGATGAGTAAGCCGATAACTAATTATAATCGTCATATATAATAATAAAAAATAATTCACGAAAGTGCGATATACTTTCCGTGGATATTAGTAACCACTGCGCTATTTTATGACTCACTTCATACCATTTGACTGAGTAATTAAAAAAGGATAGTGAGTACAGCCAAATGCATCCTTTTTTTACACATTTTGTTTCAAATACAAATAACTTCAAAAGCAAGAGTGGGAAAAAAACAACCGCAAGTAATGATTGGGACTCGGTAAGAAGCGCCACCTCTTTTCTGCTGCTGGAGACGACGACCCAAGGCCAGTGTGAAAAAGAGGTTGGACCCGACCAGGTAACCTTGGCCTTTCAGACACCTCTACCTTCTCTTGCCTCCTGTTAAAAGTTATTAGCAACAACTCGCGGTGCGGCACATAGAAGGAATGAGAATTAACATTTCTACATCTGCTGGTATCATTTGGACCCCTGCGCCTGTCAGATTTGCTGTTTGCACAGACAGCCGATGAACAAAATACAATGTGTTACAGATGACAGAAGATCAAAATTAATTTTTAATTTAGATAAGAATAGATCACATCTGCATTAATATTTGATTGATTTTTTTAATAATGGATGTTTTCTGTGAAATCTGGTTTTATTTCACGCTTGGTTGAGAAATAAAGATAAATATATGTGATAGTTATCAATGGAAATTTTCGTAAAGACTAAATTTTAAAAGTAAAACTGATAGTATGTTAAAAGATGCCACAACACGCTTCAGAAAAAGAGCCCAATTATTTTATTTAAAGCATGAAATGTGTTGACATACTGAGAAAGTTGAAAAAATAATTGATTCCAAACGATTATTTGGCATATCAGTCAATCCTTTTTTTAAATTCTGATTGTCATGATTGGTCCATTTTGAAAAAGAATGCATTAAACCTTGCACAAAATATTTCTGGTTATCTTAAATTTTCTTACTTGCATCGTTCCGATCTCATCTAGAAATTTGAAGTAGATTCTGCCAAATTCTGACACCAAATCGTTCTATATTGTGCACATATAAAATATGTTGGTGTCAACTTGGTCGTCACGAAATCATTTTTAATGAGTATATTTGACAAGAATTAAGACAAAAAGTATTCTTTTCATTAAAAAAAAGTTTTGAAATTAATTTTTTAGAGCATACGATTTAAAAAAAAATTCATTATACAGTTTATTTCAGAAAATAACTAGCAATAAAAAGTTACTTTAAGCTTATTATTATAACAAGAAACAAAAATGATTTTGTCAAAGTAACAACAACCATGTACTTGGAATACAACTTAACAAAAAGGTATTTTAAGTTTATTATTTTAACAATGATGCAAAAAGTGGAAGGAAAAAAACTATTAAAACTGAAATCTTGTTTACATAATTCGATGTTTTAGAACATACGATTAAAAAACACTGTGACACAACTTATTTGCAAAAATGTTTAAACATAAAAGATACTTTAAAGTTTACTATTTCAAACATAACAACATACAAAAAAGGTAGGAAGAAAAAACTAGAAATTTTTATCATTTATGTGAAATATAGCAGAAACGTAACTATTAAAATTAAACTTTTGTGTTTACAGAAACATAAATGGTTTATTGAAACAACACCCATGTGTTTCATTTGTAAATTTCTATTTTTGGAGGAAATATTATTGTTTGCTCCAGTTTTTTCGGTCGACTGGATTTTATACATATGCATTTTTCTATATCTCACATCTATTTTTCACACTTCTTCCAAATTAAAAATTTTTTCCAGGTGTTTCCCCCCCCCTCCTTAATTTCTATCGCAAATACTTGACAAAACTTTTATACACCTAAAATGTTACTATGAATTTAAAAGATTATTTTAATTTCTTTTACAGAAATTTATATGTCACTAAATACTTCTTGGTATTTCATCTAATGGTATTGCTTTGAATAAAGATGTTAGATATGGTTGTCGATAAGTATCATATTGTTTTAAATCCTACCAAAAAATTTCAATCGGGTGAATATAACTGAAAGTGATCAATTAACCATTATAATTATACATGTATATATTAATTTATAATTCAAATGAAAACATTTTAGATTGCCATTAGCAAATCATTATAATGCTGTACATATGCAGTTAATTTATAATATGAATTAGGACAGTTTTTCAAAACCGAACTAAACTTTTAAATTTCTAAATTGTTGTTAATCTAAATATGCGTGTATACGATTTTACTTCCTTTTACTTGAGCAGAACAAATTAGAATTCGAGGTTTCAGAACCAATATTGACTTTTAAGCGATTACGTCTACTTGGATGTGTATAAATAAAGTGTCCGTAAGTTTTTACAAGATATACTAATTCACGGGCTCATAGAGGAAATAATCTCTATTGTACAGATTATTTCTTCAATGTGCGACAGATTAGTTTCAGATCATTGCATGCGACAAATTAGTACTGCATCATTCTATCACACTCGCAAAGATAAAAATAGAAAAATTTGAAATTAGTTTTGACATTAAGCATCATTTTTCACCCTTAATTCTTCGATCAAAAATTCACCTTGTTCGAGCAACCTTTTAACTGAGAAACGTATAATCTGCAGGAAGAAGATCAAAGCTTTCTAGAAATTGAAATTCTGATATTTTCTTCGGGTCTTTTCGATTTCGTGATAGAGCACTTATATTTCAGCATCTTTAACCACCGGGAAAGGGAAAGCCTAATAAACAGAAGCACGTGCTTTATCACTAAATCGCATGATCAAAGTCACGAATAAAACCCGCTTTGGAGAGAGCTTGAAGTGTTCGATTCTGTTGAAAGGATTTTTCGCTCGGAAATGCAAAGGAAAGTGAATTCGGTTGACGTGTTCCAAAAGCTAAAAATTTTCAGTAAGCCTAAAGTGTTTCTTCAATTCATAAAAATAATGTATTATTTAAATATGAAGTTTTACTTTCTCTTTTTTTTTACTATAATAAAACTTATCTAAGATTTGAATTGTCTTTTAACATAGCTTTTATCTTTTTCATAGCAATTTTCAGTAATTTAGAACAAAAATAGATAAGTTTTTGGGTGATCTTGACTTTCTTTTTTATTTATGGCAACAATAATCGGATTTGTTGCTACTTTATAAATCGATCTGATAAATTCTTGGGAATTTGGAAATTATTTATGTCAATGTTTAGTGAATGATTGTAAAGATTCCAAATGTAAAGATACCATTTTGATGTGAATAAATAATAATGATAAAAATGTATACACAAATATTATATTTGAATATCTAAGGCTAAGAAATATAATAGTAAAAAATTGCTATTTATGTTTATTTATTTTACATTAACAAGTTAAAAATCGAAATCTAAACAAGATTGCCGTAATTCTCCTATATTTAAAAAAAAAGTATGTTATTATATGAATTGAAATAGAAGATATGGGGATTTTATTATATAAATTAAATATTATATGAGTTGGAATAGGAGATGTGTGCATGAACTTTATATAAATTGTATAAACTCATTATTTTATCATATAAATTATATAAATTCATTGAGATTTTATTACGAATTCAAAATTTTTTGTTTGTGGATATTTTTTTCAATGATCTTTGAAACAATCATCGTAAATCCTGTTTTCTTCTTAATTATTTAAAAACTGAAAAATCTCCAAATATAAATCTCATAACTTCTTTTCCTTTGTAAACATAGTGAATTAATTAAAATATAGATGAATAAAATAATATCGAGGAAATTTTAGGACGTAATATAGAGAGAGTTAGTTGAATATTCGTTGGGAGATTAAATTAATTTAGTAAGTTTAAATAACTTATTTAGAAATTCAAAAAATGTTATTTTGAATATTTTATATTATTATTATAGATAAATTTGATTAAGAGCATTTAACAATAATTTCCGTGACTGAAGCATTAACTTGGGAGGAAATAAAAAAAACATATTATAATATACAGTAAAACAATAAAATATTAATAAGTTTTCATTCTTTGAATAAATATGAGTTTTCATAAATCTATGAAAAAATATTTTTTATAAGCACAATGAGGAATTAAATGGTAAATTATGCCTTAAATTAAATTCATGTAGAAAAAGTAATTTAATTGGAAATGTATTTATTTTGATTACAAAGACTTAAAAATATGAAAAATAATTTGCTATTTAGTACTTCATATGAAGAAAAAATTTTCATTAAATTAAAATAATATTGTCTTATATTTAATATAATATTGACAAAATTAAAATAAAATTTAAATTAATTAACAATAAATTAACAAAATTAAATTAAAATAATATTGACAAAATATTTAAATTATAAGCATTTAATAACTAAATAAAAACTGAACTCAAGGGAGTTTGTCCGACAGGGATGAAAACGTCTAGCATAGCGTTAAAATTTGCTAATATTTCCGTGAAATTCAACTATATAGACAAGGTATTGTATCTATTCAGACATTATAAAAAAAAAGAAATTTCCGAAAAGATAAAGAAAGAAAGAAATAATAAAAGGTACTGTCTTTGAGGATAACAGCCACTTGCACTTTGCTATGGCAGAATTAATGATCATTACTGATTTTTTATAAACTGTTTTCCAATACGAAAAAAGCATTTCATTAACCCCTAAGTCACGCAAAATTTTATAAAAAAAATTTTTTTTTATCTTGATGTGTTGCATGTATGGATAGAAAAAATCCTGTTCCATCCAGCCAAAAAAATAAAAATACAAATAAAAGGATTAGAAGAGGTTTCTTTCTCCTTTTGTCGCTAAGGTTTTCTCCCTTTGTGAAAGAGTTGTCGTGTATCACTTTGTCCCAATTCTGTCATAACCAAGCGTCGAAACATCTCTTCCGATTCCGAAAGAGGATGACAAAAAAGAAGTTGTGGAGGGAAAAAAAAATTTTCTTTCGTCCTATTACCGTAATGTACCGATAAACCATTGGCTAGTTTTCCTTCTTCTTAACTTCGACTTCTCCTTTATTCCAGTTTTCCCGTTTTTTCCCCCCTCTTTTCTTTTTTCTTTTTCTCTCGTTTTTTGTATGTTCGGGCAATCTGAACATTGATTCTAAGAAGATCTGATTGTTTCGAAGAAAAGCGATATTCTGAGTCATTTCGGAGAATATAACTAATAGGATAATTTTTTTTAATCCTGAAATGTGAAAAGCTTAGAAGTATTTTACATAGTACAACATTCCGCTTGCTTATGTAAATATACATGAATTTAGCTCATATTTAACATTGCGCTTGGATAAAAAATGAAAAAATTAAAAACACTTTTTTATTACTTAAGCCTTATTTTTTTTTCGCCATTTCCTAAAAGAGTTGAATATGATAGCAGATAAGAAATAATAATATTTTCATTTCAAAAAAAAATTTGAAAAACTATGATTGCTATCATCCTAATTAGAATTTTCCTCATTACAAATGATTCATCATGAGTGAAAAGAATTATATATATTAGACTATAAGATCATGCATTATAAATTAGTTTAAAATCTATTATTATTTTTTAAATCATTTATTGAAAAATTTAAATTTCTTTTAACTAAACGGAAATTTGTAAAAAAAGTTGTAATATAAAAATTATAATTAAATTTTATATTTAAACTAAAAATCCTAACTTATAAAAATAAAACATCAAATAATGAAATGTGATTTTTATTTTATTCATATTTATAAACGCACACACATACTAAATTTCATTATTTTTTGATTATGAATGTTCCAATAACGAAAGCGCTCCTAAAAAACAATACAATTGTAATATAGTAGTTTTAGTTTTATACTACACTTAAAATTTTTAATTTTTTTTTATTAATTTAAATGGTATGTTTTTATTTAATATGTAACTTCAAATAAAATAAAAGCTAAATTTACGAATGAAAAAAAATTTTTTATTTTAAGATTATTTAATCTGTTAACGAGAAGTAGAAGGCAATGCATATTCAGAAATTGATAGAAGAGCCTTTAAATTATGCTGAATTTCTTATAAGAATTTGATTAGCATTTTCATTAAATTAAATTTCTAAGCATTTAATTTAGGAACACAGAACAAATATTTTGAGCATATACCGTAATAAAAGAAACTTCATTTCAATTTTTAAACTATCAGATGTTATTTAATATAATATATTAAGTTATTTTATCAACTATTAAGGAACTTTAACAAATTTAACAAAAATACAAAAGGAGTATAAATTATTTGTTTCTAGAAGTAATGTGAATAAAAAGATATATATTTAAATTAAAAACACGCTCTGAAACGATGGTAAATTATTACAACTTAAACTAATATGATAATTTGTTATTATCATCAAAAAATCATATAATATAAGGGTCACTCTGAAATTTTTGAGATACAAATAGGTTTTTAAAGTTATACTTAACAAAATTTTAGGTGTGTTCAAAGTAGTCTCTTCTCCAGCATCAATGCACTTTTGTAGACGAATTTTCCACAGATTAAATGCTTCAAACCATTCATTTCTTGGAATAGATGAAAAAAATGCATTCATAGACACATCAATCTCTTCTTCTGAATGAAAACGGCGTCCACGTAAGTTCTTTTTTAGATTAAAGAATAACCAGAAGTCGCACATAGCTAGATCAGGTGAATACGGCGGATGTTCTGTCACTTTGATTTGTTTTTGTTTAAGAAACTCAACTGTTAAACCGGCTGTATGTGAAGATGCATTGTCATTGTGAAGCATTAGTCCCCTAACATTCAGTTCTTGTAGAATTTCTTGAAGACATTTAGTGATATACCAGTTTGCTGTTACTGTCTTCTGCCCTTCCAATTTGATGGCTTTGACCAATCCCGTACTTCTGAAGAAACCGGCATACATCACTTTTTTCAGTGCGCGTTGTTTTCTCACCATTGTCGGCGTAGGATCATCTTCAAAGACCCATACTTTGCTTTCTTAACGTGTTGGAATGTCCAAAAATGGTATGTACGTTTCATCACCTGTTACAATTTTAGAAATGTTGCGGTGGCCACCATTATTTAGCAATTTAAGATTTTCTTTACTGATTCTGACACGCTCCTCTTTTGGGAGCTCAGTTAGATTATGGGGAACCCAACGGCAAACTACTTTTTTCATATGCAATTCTTCATGAATGATTTTGTGTATGGCTGTGGATCCAATGTTAAGTTCCTTCTGTATCATTTGAAAAGTACAGCGATTATCATCCATTAACATTTTTCGTATGGCAGACACATTATCCGGGATGACTGCCGACGGCGACCTTCCTGTGTGTTCTTCATCCTGAAGAAAATTGCCACCTCTTCTAAATTCTTTAAACCATCTGAATACAGTAGCACGAGCTGGAGAATCATCACCACATGCTAATTGCAACCGTTGAACGCGTTATTCTTGATTGAATCCTGTTTTAAAATCGTAGAAAATCCTAGTGCGAAAATGTTCTCGCGTCAACTCCATTTTCTCGTCTGTTTAAAATGCATTCTATGCTAAACAAGTTGAAGTAAGTCAGTAAAAAATCGTCTTCTGTGTTAAAATACTTTGTATTTTAAAATTAAACCGTTATTTAATTTTGTAAATTCTCGTCTGCGCGTATTACAAAAATTTCAGAGTAACTCTCGTATTAGATGTATTTTATTATTCATAAATGAGTAAATCTTATACTCAAAGTCTTTTACTAAAAATAAATATTATACTATTTGTCCAGTTTACAAAAACTTGCTTGCAAACAATTAGTTAATGTTCCTTAGTTAACTTTTATAAATATATAAATTATATTTCTTTTAGAAAAAACAATATTTGCTTTATTTGCCTTTCGAAAAGTTTGAAGAATTTCTGTTCACATTAAAATCATTAAATTTTAAATCACACTCATTTGGCTGGTATTACACGATATAAGTTTTTGTTGTAATATTTTAGGAATACTCAGTTTGGTTAGATTACAGAGAAAGATATTGAAACCTTAAAACATGTAAAACAGTACAATTTTCTGTTATTTTTATGGTAGAATAAATACAAGCTTAAAGCTACAACGTAAGTTATTCGTATATAATTCTCAGACATCTGTTTTAGGATTTTTCATCTTTAAGCGATTTAAAAAAAATTCAGTGAAACAATTTAACCGATTTTGATACTTGACTTATAAATAAGTTTAAATTTCTCTTAGATGTTAAAAATCATCTGTGTATTACATTCAAAATTTATAAATGAAATGTGTTAATCTAAAATAATGTCACATTTTATCAACATTTTCCTGATTCAAACTCTCTTCATATAAATTTTTTATATGAGATTAAATTTATATTTAATGAAACAATTTCTGGCAATAAGCATTTTTTGAAAATAATATTAAATAATATTTATCCAAATAATGCATTGAAGTAATAACATTACTTGTAAGAATTGAAGTAAAATGCTAAACGTTTAAAAGTAATTTCAGAATGAAAACAAATTTAAAGTTATTGACGAATGTTTAATTTTTATAGTTTTCATATCCATAAATAAAAATATTAAATTATAATTGCAATATAACGAAGAAATCAATAAAATGTCTCAATGCATTCCAATAAATTTTCTAAAGTCAATGGAAATGAAAATAAAGTCTTTTGCCAATTTATGTATAAAAGCATATTCATATAAAATCGTCTTCTTTGTTTATTTGTTCATGCAATTAAATTTTTATGTATTTTTTTGTCTGGCATGTTATGGCTTTTTTATTTTCAAGACAAATCTGAAATTTTTTTTACAGCCAGTTAATATTTTATAAAAGTTTAATATCAATATTTTTTGTTGTAAGTTCGTATCTTTTTTATCATCTGAACACACCTAAATACTTTGGCATTTATTCAAATATATTTAGTTAGTTGTTTCTCAAATTCTAAGAACATTACCTTGTCTCATAATATTTATTTCATAATACACTATAAGTGAATCAATATAAAGCGTTTTGGGGAAGTATAAACCACAGAAGTATAACAACATGTTATGTAAATTAAAAACACAGATAGATGTAATTTATAATGCACTGGGGGTGAAAGAATCTTCAATAATTGTATTCTGATAAAATCTACATAAACTCAAAAATAATCTTTTTTTTTTTTGTACTTATATGTATACATATATTATTACTTAAAATGACTTTTTAAAATTAAAAAAATTGGAGAAATTGCATAGAATTATTCCTCATTTTTTCCTAAAAGACTCTTCAACCACAACAAATCATTAATTTTCATCATTAAAATCAACAAAAAACTTCAATTTTTAGAATTTTTTTCTATTGCGATTAATTAATTGCTTCTGAGAGTAGTCTGGTTCTTTCTTTAAATTTCATATTATATGCTAGTCTCGCAGTTGTAGTAAAAGTATAAATAATGGCATCCTAATTATGTTCTCCGACCTTTCGAATGTTAATATCATATCCGATATTATTTGCATTTCCATTTAAGCCCTTTTCTGGAACATTGCAATTGTTGTCAAAGAAAAACGTCCATACTACTCCCTTTAATTATCTGTCTCTGCCACATTCAGGAGAGAACTTCGGAAAACCGGAAAAACATTGTCGCTCCCATTATTTCTTATTGTTAATGATTTTGGCAATTTGCAACTGAATGTAAATACATCGAAATGAGACGGGACAAAGACTAGAAAAAGGGGAAACAAAAAAAAATTAACAAAATTTTCTATTATCGCTTTTGTTATGCATGTTCCTTTTATACTCGATGCATATAATGAAATGAGTAAGGATAGAAAGATAATTGATTGCAAAATTCGTTTTCTAACTTTTTGTTTCCATATCTTGGATGTTTCCAAAAGGATGTTCAATGAGTTGTTGGTTTTGTAACAGAAAAATATATAAGTAAAAGAAGAAATTCAAATTTGTGTGATTAAGACTGACAAGATTAAGATTAAAAATGAGGCAAACCACAGAAGAAAAGTAAATAATAATGTCGTTATTCATAAATTCAATGCATAATTTTTAAAGGACGTTATGAATACATAAATGTATTAAAATAGGTAATTGAAATGAATGCAAAATAACTATTTGATTCAATTGGTTGATTACAATACGCAAGGGAAAATGCTTTTTATTTGATATTAAATTTGATTTTCAGTTTGTTTCTGTCAGAGTGTACTTTTCCATAAAAAGAGTCATCAGACTACACTAATTTTAAATTAAGCAAGATATGATATAAACTTAACTTACGCTCATTATTTTTAAGTAAATATATATTTAGAATATGGAAAATAATCAGATACATTCAGAAAAACATTTAAATGCGAAATAAGCCAAACAAGTTATATCGTAAATATTATTAAGTCTCTTATCTCAATTAGTTCAAATTTAAATTATAAAAACAAAATTTGTCATGTTTTTAAAATTTCAAAAAACTCATTTCCTTAATAATAAAGTTCAGTCTTTTTTCCAAAAATTATTTGTAAAGCTTACTTTTTTCGGTGCCAGATGATTTATTGATTTATGTATATTTGTTTTATAAAAAGGAAACTTTTTTATTCGGAGGAACACTTGCTTTTCTTAATCAATTTAAAAAAAAATTATTTTGAAAACAGTAGACAATTTGTTTTGTATTTTTATAATTCATATAAAAAGCATTTTTTTTTTTTTTTAAGTAGTACATGTTTGGTAAATTCTTCTTTTAACCATAAAGATTTGATATACTAGTTATTTCTCTCATAATAAAGCATTTTTAAATTACATCAAAATATTGATTACCTAATAAGGTATTTTATTCATATTTACAATTACATTTTAGCATAAGGGCCACGGTGGTCTTGTTAGTTAATGGTATCGTTCTCGCTTCGTAAGGTAATGAGTTCGATCTCCAACCCCACTGGAGATCATCGTGTTATAATTCGTGACAGATGCACATACAATACGTCATGGTCTCAATGTCTTCCATGTGAAATGATACCTTCGGAAGTTGCAGCCTAAGTTTGGAAGTCTTCTTCTGCTTGGTCCTTGCTTTTAAATTCGTATTTACAGGCAAACTTTCAGGACCTATATGGTACGCCCACTAGATGCCTCATTATCATTTCCGCCCCTTGTAGAGCTGAAATGAGGAGATCTTAGAAACTGGATACTGGATATATATATATATATAATAGTATAGTTTATAAAATTAATAATCAAGTATTAGATGGAGAATAATACATTTAAAATGCCATTAAAATACCAAATGGAGAATACTACTCTTTAAGACTATGTCTTGGGCCAGTGCAGAAAAGCCATACTTTGTGCCAATGTGATCAACACCCCCTGAGAAAGCTGATCGGTCATGTTGGTACTTCGTTCCATTTTATATATTTCTTTGAAATTTTAAACATTTTTCCTACTGTATTTCGTATTTTTCAATGTATTGTTTTCGATTTGGTATTTTCAATGTATTATTCTCCATCTAATATTTAATTTTATGAATACATTATTATTCTCCATTTGGTATATTCATTGCATTTTAAATGTATTATTCTCCACGCATCTAATATTTGATTATTAATTTTATAAAAGATATTATTAATTATATTTTAGTGATTCTATTTTAGCTGCATTTGCGCTGAATGTATTGCTAAGCATAAATGTTTATATCTGTTCTTGTACGTTACAGTTCTATATCTCACATTTTGATACACCACGAAAATGTATGACTATCTTTTTCGATATAAAAAATTCAAGTTACATTTGAAAAATATTTTATTGCAGTCATTAAACTTAGATATATTTTTGTTTGATTCTAAAAATACTGAATCCATAGTGTCAAGAAAATTAAGCGCTTGAATACAGTTCAAGTGACAATAATCTTATGGATTCCTAGAAATAATTTGGTGTCAGTGACTTGCTAATAATTTCAGAGCAGCGAACATTACATCCGGTATTTTGATCTAAGTTTGCTGAGAAACCGCAATTAACTGCAAGTTACGACTTTGAGACAAGATTCCGCGATTTCCGAATGATTGGATTTCCGGTTGTTCCTGAGGTGTCACATGACTCATTTCAATTCACCTCCGTGTTTACGCAAAATGGAAGGATTTTTACCAAAATTATCTTGTATCCTGAGAAAGATCTTCCCAGAATACGTTGCTACAAATGTTAAGGCAATATTATTTCTAATCTATTTATATATATAATATTTTATCTCTTACTTGAGATTCATTAAAATATGTACTTAAGAATGAATATTTATTCAATTTTCATTTATATGTATTGGGATGTTAAAGATCATATTATCCTCCTCTTTAAAAATTTAAATTTATAAATAAAATTATAAACGATTTCATTTATTTATTTATTTAGATATATATAATATTAGTTTATTTTTATACATTTTGAAGATAAATGTTATTGAAACTTCCAAAACTTTATTAAAATAATTGACGTAATATAAAATTACTGTTTAATAAATTCTCAGGTGAGAAATGTGAATTTGCCATATGAAAGTTTAATTATTATTTATTATGAATGCTAATAAAAATAAATCTTAATTTAAATGTAAATTTTGCAAGTGTATAAAACTATTTAGTATTTTGATTCTACTAAATACTTTTTGTATCAGTTTGCTCAACTCCCTCTGAATAGGGCAGGCAAACTACTCATAAAAACTTCTAAAGAATTAATGAAATATATATATATATATATATATATATATATATATATATATATATATATATATATATATGAATTTACAATAATTTTTTTTATAAATAATATGTTTTATTATCAATTAGGAGCTTTGTTTTACCACAAGAATAGTCGAAATGCATTCAAAATGTAAATAGTGGAATTAGTTCTTGTATACAAAAAATTCATAATAAGGCAATAAACAAACTCCAAGCTTTGACTTGTGAAAGATTTGTCACAATGATAACGATCTTACAAATTTTAAGCAAAATTCTTCCAACACTATTCAAACAACACCTTAAAACATTATTTATATACTAAATGCATGCTTATGGGAAGGGGAAAATAAATGGTTCTTCAATACATGTATCAGAAAATCTTTCATCACCAGTTCTACAAATGACCACAGATAACCTCCTTTATCATTTCCTGACTTAAAACAAAGTATACAAAACTTTGACAGGCGTGTCACCTACGGTCAACCATGCTTACATGTTAGTCAAGAGCATGAACAAGCGACCCGGACCAATGATGCAACGCTTTGCCTGCTGCGATTCAATTATATCCATCCAAGGATATTACCATGCTCAGCGCAGTGGGCGCCTTGTTTGGTCTGTCTCGAAGTGACAGCAGCACGAAGGGAAGATCTGTCCTGGCGATAGCTTCTGGGAGGACACGCCACCTACCCTCAGGAATCATTGTGTGTACATCGAATTAAGTCATGCATCCAAAATACTTGAGGAAAATTCGGTGACACTTGTCGCTCATGTCATTCTCAATGGCCTTGCTTGACTTCAAAGCAAGCGATAGGTTAATGAACAGATTATTTGGAATGTCCATGAACAATTCGGTAGAGTCCATGCATGGATTTTGTACATTTAAAAAATTCAATTATCCATTTCAAGTAATAAATATTTTCCATGATATTGCTTGCCATGTTTTTAAAATATTTTCTTCAACCGAATGGAAAAGACGGATTTTACCACATTTAAATTTTATCTTTATCTAAGTAAGCATTACACAAAAAGTCAGAAAGTTCTTTTAAAAAAATGATTAATTATCATTTAAAGAACTGATAATGTATCAAATATATATAAAATAACTTTGGAGTCAAGTAAGTTTAAACATATGAAGTTATAATTAGTTATGCATAGTTGAGCTAATTTTATGTAAACTTAATTCAAGTGTGAATAATCTTATGTCATTATTTAAAAGGGAATAAATTTGACCGATAACATTAGTACGGATGAGTGATTCACAAATGACAATCAGCAAAGTTTTAAAAATTACTTATGAAAAATCGATATTCCCTATACTTAAATGATTGAGTTTTGCCTGCTTAAGTTATTTTATTGTCTAAATATATCCTTTTATAATTTGATGCGAGTTGAACAAGAAAAATATATACATATACTTTAGGGAAAAATACCTTCCAAGTTCGTTTTACGATTATAATGATAAATATGATATTTGATAATGTGAAGATTATTTATTTATAGTAAAAAATATATTCAAAAGAGAAAAATATTTTTATTTGTTTACTTTTTTATTCTCTGTGATAATTGCGTTATTAAGAATTTAATCTGCAGAAGCAATTGTCAATCAAAGAAAATTATTACTAAAATTATGAAAGAAAATTTAATTATAACTATCGAAATTATCCTTTATAATTTTCTTTGGTCTTATATATCCCTGTGTTACACTATCAATTCTCTGGTAAGAGAAGATAGCAATTTTTTGCTTCTAAATTTGCTTAATTAATATCACAGTTTGCATCTAAAAAAACTCAATACAGCAATCAAAATTACAATAATAATACAGTATAGAATCTACTGAAATAAAATTTGATGCATTTTCTGCATGCAAAAAATAAAATTATTCAATATATATATATATAATAGTATATTGCATAACTATGCGTGTGTGCCCAAAATAAAATAAAATTCATTTCTATAAAATGATTAATTTTATAAGACCGAATCAACTGCTGTGCATTATATTTTTTTTAAATATAAATCATTAGATATAAAATAATATTCAGTTGTTTTCATATATTTCTTAAATTCTGGTGTTTCATAAATTTGATATCATTTTAATTTTTTATTGTAAATTTTTTGAAAATTCAAAATCATTTAATTTTTTTCTCAAAATCGTTTGTAAATTGCAGTTTTAATTCGTTGAAAGTGCTCATGGTAGTGTTATGAAGAAAATTAGAATTTAATTTCTTTGTTTTTATGGACAAATTTACAATGCCAAATGGAAAATCTGGATGAGAAACACAAAAAAAATTGGTTTTTGGAAAATTTTGAAGTGAAAAAAGTAAGATTCTTGTAAATTCTAAAACTGCAATTCATAATATTTTAAATAAATACATTTTCAAGGAAAGTGTCTCTTTTAAAATTTTTAAGGAAAAGATCTTGCAGATGGAATAATTTATCTGCCTGTGATGATAGACCAATTTTCAAACTTGCACCAAAAAAGAGCTTGTTTACTCGTAAAATGACGCAGCTAACTAGTAAAATCCTCTCATGTTCAACAGTCTGGTGCACCTTTTGATTAATTTAGAATAACTCTTTTTAGAAATTAAAAAGAAAACAAAGACTGACAAAACATCATAAAGAAGAGAAGTTGAAGTAGTTCTAAAGAAGTTCATGACCTGGGATAGTACTCGGAAAAATATAATTTACAGTAGGAAAAAAACTCAATTTGCATGGTCTGAGCAGTAATATTTACCACTAATGTCATTTATGAACGTATTATGGAGATTTCTTCTGTTGGAGCAGCGTGTTGATATTCTGCTGGTGCAGAGAGCTTCTTCATATGATAAGAAGAATGATCTGCAAAGAATTCTGGAAAATTTTACCTCAGTTGCTATCAAAAAATACTTTTATTTTTTATACCTTTTGTTCTATTTTAAAGAGAGTCAATCAAGAAAATTCAGTAAAATAATAATCTTTGCTGAGTTTAAAATAACTTAAAATTAATTTAAAAAAGATCAAAATTTTATGTTTGCGCCGATGTTGGTCCAAATCAGATTTCAATAGAAAATTTGTATGATCATTTGGCAAGTCAATCGTACAGAAATAATGTCTAATTTGAGACTTTATAGATTCCAATACAAGACGAATCGGAAGAAGCTATTATGAATGAATAAAACAAAATTCTCAAATTTTTTGGAGAAAATTCTAAATAATTCAAGGAAAAAATAGGGTATTTAAGATTCCAGGATGAAGCAGTGAATCGCAATCTTTTTAGAGTTTTGTAAAAAGAAAATAATTTCAACTAGTGGTCTTACGATATTGATGTAAAGGGAATTTTAACGGAAATTAAAACAAATCACCATAATTTGTAATATTTAAGAAATTTCTCAAACATCTCAGAAAATAAGGAAAAGCATCACTTTTAATGTTATAATTTATGTAATGGATGCAGATGAAAGACGTATCTTAATGGTAGTATTATAGAAATATGTGATTCTTTTTAGTATATATAACGCATTAATAAGACAAACTTTTCTTTATAAACATCCACAGTTGTTTCAATTACATAATATTATCACATAGTTTTAAACTAAATTACATTTTTTAATTCGTGTAATACTTTTAAATTTTCAATATCATACAAAAAATGAAATTTTTCATATAATCTCATTTTGCTTCAAATGGTAAAATACAAATTCTTTACATAAAATAATTGTTTGTTATACTTTTTCAAAATAATTAAGTGAAAAAAATTCACAATATTTGTTTTTCAGATGAAAAATATCATTTCTCCCTTTATAACAAACCTACAAAAAAAGGAATGGAAACATTTTATTTTTACTCCTACAAATGAATCAATTAGTAGTAGATATACTCTTTCAAGAACAATGTATCAGAGAAACAATTAAAGAATATTTTCCGGCAGAAATGTTTCATGCTTAATTATTTTTAGCAAAGAATTCCTTTGGATAAGAAACCATAAACTATACAAAATAAATCACAAAACAAAAAAGAATTTGTATGAGTTCGTGAGACGAATTTTAAATATCCACTAATTAGGCCGACAAACAAAATTTCTTTTGATATTAACCGTCGTTCAATTCAAAATGGCGTTCTAGTGACCCATAAGCGCTATTAAAGCTAAAGGAATTTCTCGTTTAGAATCCTCCATTATAGATATTCCTTAGAACTCCATTCTTTAAATATGCTGCTTAAATTGGTGCTATTCCTTTAAAAGACAATAGTAATCATTAAAAAATCCATTTCTTTATTTTGAATATTGTCTCGTAGGTAATTTTGAATACCTTTAATTTTCTTAATATATTATCCCTATAAAAAACGCTAAGTGCTTTTTTTATTTTATTTTCAGGATACATATACACTTGCATAAATAATATTTTAAAAAACGGCATGAAAGAATTAAAAAATATATTGCTTTGTATTTAAAGATTAAATTGAGATCTTTACGTAAATCTTTTATTTTGAATGAAATGTCGTTATATAAAGATTCCAAAGCTTCCTTGCATAATTTAATCAATGCGAACTAATATTATTTTTACCTTCATGTAAAGGGTTGTTCTATGATTAAGATTTCAATTTAAACACGCAGAGATTAATAACATTATAAATGAATGTTGTGATTGCCATTGGGAAATCAAACTAGCAGTTCTATCTTTCTCAAACACATTTCGGAGTCCCATGACGTTTATTTTCAATAGATTCCTTCTCATGCAGACACATTTGTTATATTTAATTGAGGGACAAAATTGTAATTCTAAAAATGTTAAAGTCATGGGTTTAAAATAACTAGCTTTTACTGAGATAAGCCAACTGTTGAAATTAATAAATAAGAGAATGTGTCTTATTGCTACTCAACGTTTTTTAATCTATTAAATGCTCAATCATACACTGAACATAGATTTCGTAATATTGTATAATGAAAACAATCGTATTTTGAAAATGAAATTCGTGATATGTTTCTGAAGATAACAATTCTCGATATATCTTATACAAATGCAGATATATTGCATTTATTGAAGTAAATATTTTTCCTTAAGTCCATGGATGAAATCATCCATAGTCTCTTATACGACGTTTCTTCTCTTTAAAGAAAGAATTTTATTTATTTTTAACTTAATATTAGATTTTGATAACAATCCAGTTATAAATATATTTATAGATATTATAAGGACAAAATCATTAATTATAAAATCAGTTTTTAATCATAAATTATAAATCGAGTAAAAAAATTCCAATAGTTAATAGCGTTACATGAAAGTAAAAGACAAAAGTTTTTGGTGATTTTCCCTTCCCTTTCCCTTTGGTAAAATTATAAGAGATTTGAGTATACCCATGCATCACAAAAAAATTTTAAAACTAGTAAACTATGAAAATTAATCTAGTACTGGACTACATTTAGAAGCTCTGCTAAAATATGCCATAAATTTGACAAAATAATTAATATTCCCCCCTAATAAAATAAGATATTTTTTAATTCAATGCTAATATCATAGCGTAAATCATAACTAATGCATTAATTGATTCTACCCTAATATTTCTTATACGAATATTGTTAAATATTCATGAAATATTTCTGTTGACATCATCTCTCAGATTTACAATGTGTTGCTACAATGGATTATATTTATCTATTTAAACGTAATGTTATAACATTAACATTACCTATCTTTTATCCCGCTTAAATTTTAAATGATAAAATGTGAAACAAAGCACTAAGCAAGCACTTGTCTTCTTTTTTTTTTCTTTTTTTTTAAAAAAAAAAAATTCAGACAGGAACATTTTATTTAATTTCATAAAAACTGTTACTGAAAATGGTATTTCTAGATTATGTGCACAATATTTCCAAATTATTTAGTGAAAAAGAATGTTATTATTAAATATAAAACTTCTTATAGAAATGTGTTTATCCAGCTTCACAGAAGTTTTTATAATGGCATTTTTTTTTTATTTAAGATGCATATTCTTTTCTGTTGATAAAATTCCATGAATTTCATCGTTTGATAATTAAAATATAATTAAAACTAAAATAATTTACGTTTACCAAAATGAATATATCATATTTTAATTTATACTTTTTGGAAGATTACTCCTATCGCAAAAAGAAACCATTTCGAAGAATAATTAAATTTCAAATTAATTAATTTTTTATTGCGAGAAAAAATTAATGTTTTCGAAATATTTTGAAAATAATGGGGTTCTAAGAAAGGGGAATCTGATTCCTCATTCTTCAGATATATTTTTCTAAGTATTTACTATTCTAACAATAACATACTTTCCAGCTTTCCTTTTAAGCGCCAAGAGGGAAAATTTAGAAATAAAATCCCTTTTACAGATAAATGTGTTATCCTAAGAAAGGTTAAAATATAAGATTTCTTCACCTGACTCTTGTTTTCATAAACTTTAATAAAAAAAATTCTTTTCCCAGAAATCTTATCGCTGAAGGGATTGAGTTTATAAATACCAAGCCAACTGGGATTGGGATAGGTGAATTTGGACATTTTTTTTCCCTTTTTCCACAGCCAAGTCAGCAAGTTTAAAGAGAGGGTGACAAGTAGTCGAGAGGCTCGGTCCATAGAACTGTTTTTGAGTGGTTATTCTTTTATTTACATTGCGTACGTGTGTGAAGTGGCTAGGGAGACAAAGAAAAGAAATCTCACTACTCTTATTCTCTGGCGGTTTTCAACTGAAGTGAAGTGAAATATCACATTCCCCACTGTAGCCCCTCCCTTTTGCGATGTCTATTCACCTTTGAAGCGGGAAACGTTAATTTTACAATAGAACCAATTTTATCAACCGAATCCGCTTTAAAAAATATAAATTAATTAACGAAGTTCGCTATTAACGAAAATTTTAAAGTTTTTTTTTTTTTTTTTTCCGAGACGATAATATATTGAATATTTTTTTTTATCGTTAAAATACTCTAAAAAGAATTGTTATAAAACATCAAACTTTAAAAACGAAGAATTAGGTATAATTATGTATTTAATCTGAGAATGTTTATAAAAAATAATGGATATTAAATGATCGATAAGCATTTAAAATTTAAAAAACAGAATATTGATTTTACTTAAGCACAGAAATTTTGAGTTTTAGAGTAATATATAATTTTCATTTAAGAAGTATTTTTAAAATAAAATTGAAAATGGTAACTTTATCAAATAATTCATGTCAAAGTATTAACACAACAAAATTCTCTTACAGTATCATTATTTTCTCAATATATATAACAAATTTCAGATTATGAAGGTAATTTTGGTTGAAAAGAATCAATTTTTAATTCCATTGTATTTAAAAATATCTTTAATAAGTAAATATCTTCTGAATGAACTGAACAAGTAAGAAAAGAAAGTCAATTTTAAATAAGGTTATTCTTAGCTCTAAAACTGCAATGAAGTAATCCAATTAGTAATTTTACTAATTGGATTGCTTGAATATACAAATCTTGGAAATTTATAATTATAAAGATTAGAAAAAAAAAGAGAATCATTCGGAAAGAAAAAAATGGAATCTCTCTCTCCAATGAAATCTTTTTGGATTTATTTTGAATTTCCATCTTGAAAATAATAAATGCTTCTTATTTTTTTCCAAAATTTTGTCAGTGATAACCCAATATCATGATTAAAGAACTTCATTTATAATTTAAGAATTCGATTTTAATTCAATTATTGAAATTAAATTAATCACTTGATCCAAATTAGTAAAACTCTTCATTAAAAATAAAACTGTAATTTTTAACATTTTAAAAAACTTAATATTTTAAGAATATATCTAAATTAATTTTTAATTTGGTTTTAAATAATCAATTTTATAAAATGTTTCATATTAATTCAACCTCATATTATTTCACTGAATCTTATCTTATTGTATGTTTTTTAATATAATGAATTTGCAAATATTTATCAGAAATTGAAGATAAAGGATTTCTTAAAATTCTTAAAAGTTAAAAGTTAAATTATTAGTAGAACTTATTGTTTAATTATTCATAAATATAAGTAACTAGAGCCATGAGACAGGGAAATAGCAGTATTTAATAATATTTTACTTTTTAAATCTGGGAAGCATATTCTATAAAATAGCTTGAAATGTTTCTAAATTTTGCTCCTATTTGGTAATTGTTTCCTATAAGTTATATCGGAAACATTATTATCTGGATAAAGAGAATCTTTAAAAACTATTAATTATTTTAGGAAAAAAATGATCTAAAAATTGTTTTGATAATTATCGCAGTTTTTAAATTCTACTCCGAAAATGAACTTTTTATAATTGTTATGCATCAATTTCCATTTTCATTAGTAATAAATAAATTATTCAAATTAATCGAGGTATTATCTGATTTGTATTTTGAACTAGAATAAATTTAATATAACTTCTTTTCCTAATTAAAATAAACAATCATTCTCAGGCGAAGAAGATTAATCATTTTCCAAACCAAATATATATATGATGTAGTTTCGAATTCAGTTTAGATAAAAATGCAAGCAAAAAAACAATAAAGGAAATATTCTTCGAGCTTCTATTTTGGCTCTTACACAAAAAAATGACAACAAAATATACAAATGAAATTTTTTATTGCAATGCCAAAATGTATTTTTACTTCCTACTCCCTACAAATATCTGTGAATTAGCTTTGAACATTTTTAACTAATTATTTTATTCATCATTTTTTACTATCTTCGATGTCTTATAAAAATTCAGTTCCACAACACATTAGCATATAAATTTGAGCATTTGTTCAAATACAGGCGTTTATGCTCTAAAAAAAAAAGATGAACATTTGAATCAATGAATTAATTAATTTTTTAAGAAATAATTCCAAATGTATTAATAGAACTTGCTTACAGTTATTACAATTGAATCATTTACAATATTTAAATAAAATTATTTTTAGCATCAGCTTATTGTAAAGTTCACAATAAATAATTAAGACCTTCAAATATTGTGATAGCATAAATATTTCGATATTATGAATTACACTGAATAATCTTAATGAAACATATTCCACTAAAGTCTAATTTATTAAACTGTCTTCTCAACCGATTCATCGTATTTTCTTATCTTCAATATTCCAATATTTATGAATCGAGACCTACCAGATTGTCTCCTCTAATCGAATTACCGACAAACGACCACTCGTTGAGGATCAATTACCATAATCGACGCTGTAGACATTTGGCGTCTGCTCTCCGTGCCTATGGGGAGGTAAGCAACCCCGGGCCATTAGAAGTAGGCCCCGTGCACTTCAAACTCGACAAGGAAATCAAATATTTGGTTAGTTCTCCAGATTTAATTCCAACTGCAGTGCTATGCAGTTTGGAGAGTGGCGAGGGCTTTCTGACGTCTAAAGTGCCATATACCACAAACAGCATTTTCAAGGACTTCTCTTTCTTTTTCAAAACTTTTTTTTCCCCCTTTCCACTTCTAAAATGGAGATGAGTCATTGCTGCTTCTGGGAGGTGATTTCTTTTAGCCAGTAAAAATTAATGCATTTCTTAAACTTTCATTGAAGGATTAAGTCTTTTAAAAACGAAAATGAGAAATTTTAGTGCCACTTTACCATTCGAAACGATTTCGAATCTGTATTTTTTATACGAGAATTTATTTTAATGACTTTTGGAAATAATGTTTTAGGGTCTTTGCAGATATCAATTAAGTTCAGTTTATTATATATATATATATATATATATATATATATATATATACATACATACATATATATATATATATATATATATATATATATATATATATATATATATATATATATATATATATATATATATAATAGTAAATTTCATAAAATTAATCAAATACGAAATAGGAATAATACATTGAAAATACATTCTCTATTTAGTATTTGATTATTATTCTCCATTTAGTATTTCACTAATTTTATAAATTTATTATTATTCTCTATTTGGTTTTTGACTAATTTTATAAAATTTACTATTAATTATATCTTAGTAATTTTATTTAAGCTGCTTTTGCCCTGAATGTATTGCTAAGCATAACCAATTTTATATATATTCTTGTATCTTTCAATTATTACCTATATATATATATATATATATATATATATATATATATATATATATATATATATATATATATATATATATATATATATACATGCGTCCCTCAAACTACTAAAATTAGAGTTATATGATATTTTCACTGATGCTTTTTGAAAAATTTTTGTACTTTTAAATTATAAAGTTACAAGCGAGGATATGATGTAATAAAATGTAACACTAATACGTGAAAGTTGTAGTAAAATAAATGCATTAATTCTCACTTAAAATTTAATAATTTTAGTAGTGTGTATAAAAGGTAATTATACTTGCTTCACTGTACTATTTACACAAGAGCAGTATTCAGTAACGGAAATTATAAATTGTATTGCATAAAAAGTAACTGAATAAAATGCCCGATTCATTTACATAATGTGTCATTCGACTACTTGCTGAATGATATTTAGAATATGAATGGTATTTAAAAATATAATATATAATTGATTTTTTATAGTACAATAATGGATAAAATTTTCAATTTTGGAATCAGGAGTAATTTTATTAATCATCAACCATATTATTTGTTAAAAGCTTTTATAATTTATTAATGAGAACTTTCAAGCAAATTAAAACGTTTTGATTTTAACGAACTAATCTTCTAATGAAAAATCTGTATTTTTAAATTATCAGAGTAAATTAAATTTAATTCTTCGTTTTATTAGAAGTTTTTCAAGAAATAATCCTAGGAGGTTTTTAGTAGCCATTAATGAGATGTAATAAGCTTTACTCACACACTTTCTTAGTATTTCTAAATAAACATTGTTATTATTTTATTGGGGGGAAATAGAGCCATAGGTAGTCTGGCGTAAAAGTCAAAAAGAAATAATCCTAAATTCATTGTTGTGGTTTGGAAATGATTATGAACTCCTTCGTTTGCTTATCACTGAAAGGTCACCTGTTTTTGCAAAAGTTTGTAGGATCGAGACCTACAGTTTCAAGTGAATTCGTACCATTGCAAGCATTCAAGCCCAATGCGGAATTTCGAAGTTGTGAATAGTTAAACTGAGCGCGAAAGAAAATCGACGTGTTAACCATTCCAACTACCAACTAGGTATCAAACATTATTGCGGAAACTCAAAATACATTAACTACTTCTATATCAAAGGGAAAACAAAAGAGCACTTTTAACGAAACTAAATTTATTTCCAAACTTTTTAAAATTTTTCACTCTGTAAATCAAAACAAAATTAATGAGTTGAAAAAATATAAAAATAATAACCAAAAAATATTTATTTATTATGGGTTATATTTTATAGAAATTGCTTTTCGAATGAAAACTAGGATAATATAAATGCAAATTTTGTGTAAGGAAAACTATAGAGGATTTAAATATATTACAAATTTTATTAATCAACCAAAGAAACTCATATTTAACTTTTAATTAAGATATTAATGTTAGTTTAAAATTATTTAGTGAAGGTTAGTACTTACTTCTAAGGGGTTAGTACTTACTCTACATTTTAATATTTAATTTCTAAATAAATCATTTAAATTTTATTTAGAAAGTTAGATAAGTATAAATTAATATTTATTGATATGCTTATTCTGTGATACAACTATAACTTAAATTCTGAAATAGCATGCGGCAAGAATTCTTTAAATTTTCAGTTTTTCAATAAATCTAGTCCTTGTAGGGAATCAATCCATTGTTATCCCCAAAAACTACAATTTTTGAAAGAGGAATTTTGCTGCGAGATATAATTGTATTATTTGTGTAAAAAATACCTGCCTTACCAACCGTTAAGTATTTTATAGTTGTATACTTAATAAGTGACTTTTATTTTTAACTCATTTAATATGTATAATTTGTAAGCGATAAATTCTAAAAGAACTTTGTGTTCATTACTCCTCATTCATTACGTGTTAAATATAAGGCGATTCATATCTGTTCTTAAAACGTAAATAATTTTGAAATTGCAAAGATTAATCATATATTTTTACTGGTCGTACATATTTTTAAAATCCGTTTGGATTAAAAATGAAAAATGTTTTCATTTCTTTGAGTGATTCTTAAGTTTTGTATTTTTTATCCTTTTTCATTTCCGATTTTTCTTTGGTGTTGAAGAAACGAAGCATGGGCATATCTCTTTTGTACGGTCAGTCGACGATGCTTCTGCATCGTCTGCATTTATTCCATTGTCCAAACTCCTCAGCTCAACTCCTCCAATACTGAGAGCAAACGGCGTAAAGAAAAGGATCGACATTTTCTTCTTCTATTTTTATATGAGAGTTTTTCCGCTCTTCTTATTCTCTGGACATACTTTTGTGGCGCCTTCGTGCAAGACAGATAACTATCTGTATACTGATTGAATAGAAAAATATCGTTTGCTAATTCAAATATGAAATATTTGTTTTAGTGCAGTTTTTAGTGTGTAGATGGCGCTGTTAATGTAAAAGTAAAAAATACTCAACAGGCAAATTTTTTTTTTTCGTTTTTAATCTTTTAATAACCCGAGAAAATCAGATATTCCTTTCATTTGATCTTGTTAATTACACTTATTAAATATTATTTAATGTTGTGACTGAATACTTTCATTAATTTACTGAAATCTTCTTTCATTTTTTAAATAAATAGCTTCTTAACATCACAACAGAAACTAATTATCAACTATTATCTTTATAGTTTACATTCGGTAATCACTTAAAATTTATTCCCTAAAAGTCAATTAATTTTTTTAATTACATATACCAGGAATTTAAATTAATAATTGAAATTCTTATGACTGAATTTTTTTTTTTAAACTATTTTTCCGAAGACAAATTTAATTTTACTTTTTGAATTCGGCTAGATTTTGAAATTAACTGTAGTTGTCACAGTTTTTTTATTGTAATTCAAACTATATTTTTGCCCTTATTAAACTCTGAATTTTCATAAATAGACACAAGACTATATATTCTTAAGGATTTATTTCGTTTTGTCCATTTCAAAATTTCTACCTTAAAGTTGGCTCGAAAGAAATTGTCATCAAAAAATTATTAGATTATATGATGCCTGAAAAATAAGTACTCTTTGTAGAAAAAATCACAATAAAATTGATTTTTTTTTTTTTTTTTTTTTTTTTGGAAATACTCAATACAAGTACAAACGAGAAAATCTATGAACCATGCAAATTCCTATTTAGCGTAAATATAAATGCCGTAAAGATTTCTAAAATTTGCTAATACCAAATTTATTTTCCTATCCTTCAACACAAAAGATCTTAAGAATTTTCAAATAAAAGTATTCATCAGTTTTCAAATCTGATTTTTTAATTTATAAAACTTATTTTTCTATTTTCACATTTTTCTTCTGTTCTTTCGTTAAATTTATTTGTCACCTGTTTTTGAATGATAGCGCAAATCTCACGAATAATGAAGTTTAAAAATTTAAAATTCTTCGAAGATAAATTTTCATTAAAAAATATTTAATTATATTTTGAAATATATCCATTCCAACAATTTTTGGAATGCTAAATAAGAAAAAATAATTTTTTTTTCGTCTCCCTAACTGAACTTTTTGAGCGAAGTAAAATACTAATAAATAGAAAGGGAGCCCATAGAATTATCACAAAAGAAACCTACCAGCCCGAATCCTTAAGTGGTCGTATTCTTGAAAAAATCTTCTTCTACATATCGAACTCGTCTGAAAAATATTCACAGGTCTCATTTCACTTCATTTTTTTTCTCTTGGGTCTTTTGAATAGACTGAATTGAGAGCATCATTTTGTCATGCCCCAGTAGGTGACTTGTAAAGAGTCTTCGCCAACATCTGGTGGACTACGGAACCTGCTTTTATTTGGTGGATCATTTTATGAAGAACCTCTCTTTCACTTGATGTTACGCTCCAGAAACAACCACCCTTGAAAAGTATTTTTTTTTCCTCCTCCAACTTCTAAACAAGCTCAACTCTTTGAATTTGTGACTGTAATTGAGAAATCTTTTGGTGCAATAAGAGTATCCATTAATCGTTACCTACAATTTCAGTATTTTTGCCTCACAGATAAAATCTTGATGCTTATAAAGATTTCTAAGAAGAATTTTCTTTGTTTTGGTTCAACCAAATATAAGTAATGAATTAGTATATCATGTATATGATTAAAAAAATCATTCATAACTTAAATTAGTAAGGAGCTTCTGAAAACTAACCAATTAACAATTTAAGAATTGAACAGATATCAACAACGTTTTGTTTTTAACATTCTTCATAAAGATAATTTTCATCCATTTTATAATCCAGAAAGCCACTCTTATGCTTGAAAATTATGATATGGATTCTAAGACTGGATGCACACAAAGTCAATAATTCCAAAAATTGCCCTGTCTTTTGTAACTATCAGCAACAAAGAACTATTTCTAAAATCTATATTATTCAAAAATAATACTAATACCTTCCCATCGAGAAAGGAATTCTAGAATTAGCAATTAAAATGGGAGATATACAATGACAAAGTATTGATAAACATAACTAATAGCATAAACTAATAATGACATATAAGTAAATAACTAGTGATGAATTATTATTCTCGCAAGCATAATCTTTGATAATTGAAATGATTTTCTTATCTTCGAACAACTTTTGTAACCAACAGTAATGAAGAAAACCATTAAGAAAATCTAGAGTTTTAGTGTCTTAACATTGATAAGTATCTTAACATTGATAAGTATCTTAACATTGATAAGTCCTAAATTCTAAAACTTGCGATTAAAATATGTGGTGGATAGTAACGAACCAGCTCTGAACCTAAAAAATGATGTAAGATAACATAGAATAGACGGTAAATAGAGATATTTATAATTATTATTAATAGATGGTAAATAATGATATTTCATAAAAACAAAAATTAATATTTTAGCCACATTAGATGATTATTTCATAATTGTGACAACTAGATTGAGTTCGTTGAAAAATATTTTTACATAACTACTTTTGCTATTAAAATACACTTTTCACTACTCTTGTAATAACATATTTTAATAATTTGGATAAAAACGTGCCATAATAATCAATTTGTTATCATTCACAGTAACTAACAAATGCTTATAAAAGCGCTTTCTTTTCTGTAACATTTAAAACTTTTCGTATTAAACTATTTTTTGTTTTATTCCGACTAAGCAAACATAATAGCAATTAAGGAAATTCTACCTTTCCTGCCATTTTGAAGCTCCGAACAACAAACTGTCGCCATTTTCTAGTTCGCAGACGATTTTTTCCCCTTATACTATTCCATTTGGAACTTTTTTGAAGGCGCAAACTAAAGTTGCGTAGAAAATGGGGAATGGGACACGTGACAGATGCGGTGAAAATGATGGAATGCCAGGGATTCGTTTTACACAGAATGTCTGAGGAGAAAAATCCTGCTTAAACATACATTTCCTAAAGACCAAAAGTTTCAGGGAACTGAAGATTGTTTGGAAGACAGCTGTTCTATTTGTACATCTATCATTGTTGCAGATACTTTGACGTCTTTTTTCGTCTTCTTCCCCACTCTTGCATTCACTTTCACCTCAACACCAAGACATCTATAGACAAATCCATAAAAATTGCATTTTATTGCTACTTCGCTTTAGTTTGAAGGACGTATACTGCTTAAAGTATTTTAAATCAATAGTTTCATCTCTATGACATTCATGTTTTGAATACTAAAATTCGATATATCCCCAGTGCACAAAACAATGCTCTAGGGCGGAAAAATGTAACACGTATCAATATATATATATATATATATATATATATATAATATAAGTACAATGGAATTTATTTGAGGCTTCATCGTCTATTTTATTTTATTTTTAATGGTATGTCATTCCTTAATTCTTTAAAATCAGTGTTTGTATGTTACTTCAAATATGTTTTAAGCATGAAAGCCTCACAAGCATTTTCAAATATATTTTGTTCTTAAAACAATAAACAAGTTAATGAAGACAGTTCCAGGATTTAGTTTCCTTTCTTAATCTTGTAGATACTAATAATTCCTGGTGTATGATTGAATTCCTAATTATTTATAATTAAATTAAATTCTCGAATTTGGTTTGGCACAAATTGAACAATTAACTCTATTTGACAAGAGTTATGGAGATAGAAACCGTAGAATTCAAAAGTATTGGAAGGCTAGAAAAATAATGAGGTCATAGCCAAATTTCTGGGCTGTTGTTGTAGCAAATAAATAAATGGTAATAAAAATAAATTATTTATGGGATGATATATACATACAAACATAAGCTAGAAGATCAAAAAACTTTTGCCAATTTTAATATCAATTAAGTAAATGCTTATGTTTAAATTAGAAATAAATCTTACTCAAATAAAAGTAATAATTTCTTGCAAAACACAGTTTTCTATGGAAAGAAACTGCCAAAAAAAGTTTCACCAGATATCAATGACAACGGACAAAAGTCAAATCGAAAACTTTTGTCTGTTGGTCACCTGGTGAAATTGCCGAGATAAGACATTATACAGCTGTTATTGTTAATCTTCAAGGATCTTTCCTTTAAATAGTCTTTCTGAATCGTACTGTACGTATTCAACACCTGCGCATGTACAGTCGCAGTGAGTTTCACTGTAAAGCATACATTAAACATATGCTCACAATTCAATAAAAACAGTCGATTTATATACCGTTTTGAACTCATTAATATGCAATATTACAAAAAATATTTAATATATCTCCCCTTTCATATCATGTATCTTCCATCTTTTAATATATTTGAAATTTGAATGACATTTCTATTTCTTGTAAATAGTTTTAATGCATTCTATTCTTGTTCCTATTTCTTGTAAATAGTTGAATAACGAGGAGTTATATTTTCTATGATCAGATTTAGTCAGAAAGAGAGAGATTTTGCTTGAGTATCACAATTTAGTAAAAATAGATTTTTAATAAATATTTTTACATAAGTATTTGAAAGTAGAAATGACAGTCACATTTTACAGTAACTAAAATAAATGTTTTAAGTTGACTAAAGTTTGTAAAAATTGAAAAGAAAAAAAAAGGGATTAGAATATTATCAATTCTATAAATATATGTCTAAATGGCGTCGTTTATAAACTTTGTTGACAAATCACTATAATTTTAAGATAAGAAAATATATTTCTTTATATAAAACATTTTTGACTGTTCATTAATTACGTCAAGTTTTATCCCATTTTTTCGATACAGGCGATATATTAATCCAAGTAAAATATTATATTGTTTCCGATAAAACCCTTATATTAGAAAGATATATTTCTATTTTTGAAAATAAAACACTTATATTTTACAACCACCATTGTAAATTTTCCTCAAAAAAATTCTTATTTTAATGCTTCATTTACTATTTACTCGAGGCAACAAAGGAAGTGAATTGCTTTTCTTTCCATTTGTTATCGCATTTGATTGATATATTAACGAGATGGATATGAAACATTTTCCTACTTAAGTGTGTAATAGAAAGAGAAAAGTTGTGATACCAATTTAAAAAATAAGAAAAAATAATAAGCAGTTAATCATTAGCCAACTTCTTAAACAAAGGAAGTAGTAATCAATTTAATAATCGAAACAGTTTAAAATAACAGAAATGAAATATCAAAACAATACCAATTTAACGACTTATTGTGAAAAGTTTAAGAATTTTAACATAATGAACTATTATCTAAAAAATAAATAAATAAAAATAAGATACATTTTGTTGTGTCACTATTGGATAAGATTTCGCAATGCTATTTTCATAGTTCAAATCAGCAAACTTGAAATTGACCTCGATAGTTAAAAAAGCTAATTTAGAATGAATAAAATATGAAATAAATTGTAAATATATATATATATATATATATATATATATATATATATATATATATATATATATATATATATATATATATATATATATATATATATATATATAAATAACACTACTAATCTAATAAAATATGATCATATGCGTATATTAAGATGAATTTTCATTCCTGTATTAATAAGGCATTTGTTGTATTTAATGTGATGTAACGTTTACTTGTGAAATGAAATCAAAACATTTTGTGTCTACAATTTTCAATGATGATAAGTAGTTAAATTTATGAAACACTTATATTTTATGAATTTGAATTTCATGACTTTAAATTTAACAAAAGACATTTATTATAATTTAAATCGCTTTCCTTGAATTATTTGCTTATCATCAATAAATGCGTGTGTTTTTCTTCATACTTTGATCTAACATTTTATGTACACTAAGTTTGATTATTTTTATACTTAAAAAATGCATAACTTTCATTATATAATGCATTTAAATCAAGATATTGTACGTTTCAATAAAAAATCCAGTATATGCTACACATCCATAATATTGAAAAAAAAAATATACTTTATGCTTTATACAAGACTTGTGGCGACCCATTGTATTATATATTTTATTTGACCATTTTTATTTGATTCCGAAACTTAATTGTGTAAGAAATAAATGGCAACAACTCGAAAAACGAAATGGAAAATTTAAAAACAGCAGCAAACTCACTTCCGATATGACATCCCCTCTATGTTTTCAGTAAATATGTTTGTATTGAAATGCGTAATTGATAACTACAGAACTACAACAGACTAATATACTATGTGGTACAGGTTTACTTGTACTGGACTAGCCAGTTGATATAAGATCACAAATTATTATTAAAACAAGTTATAATTAATTAGTTGTTTGCGTATGAATAAGTCAAATATATACTATTATACTATTAACGGTCTGATGTTCTTATTTTCAGTTATTAGATTTAAACTTTCAGAAAGATAACGCTAACTCAGGTTTTGATACCTTTACTTCAATGTGACCTAAAATTAAGATACTCTCTTTCCAAATACATTGTAAGATATCTTTTAAATCACTTATATAGAGCAGGCCTTTATATACTTTCAAACAAGCTATATAAACACAAAGGTAAATAAAAATTATGCAGAATTCCTTAATAAATCCTACTTTTTCGCCAGAACTGGTACTACAAATACCTATATTGATTATGTTATTTCATGTAAACCTAACTTACTTATCAGGAAATCAATTTTAAAATTTATTTTTGATTTGTTCATTGATTATTTTGTAAAGTAATTCTAAGTTTACGATATTCACTCGCATTTTTAGTCTTGATATTTGAGAAGAGCTAAAATTTGTGGTTGTCATGAATGAAAAGCGTCTCGTTTTTGGGTTGATGACCCTCAAGGCTCACTTCCAGTACCAAACTATTCGAACCCCGACCCAGACTGTCAAGGGATCTTCCTCCTGATCAAGGGACTCTTTTTATTATTCGTAGAGCCTCTATTTTAAGGGTATACCCCCTCGGAAAGTGATCCCCATTCGTAGAACATGGAATGTTTTCTTGGGTATCTGCTCAGCTCTCGGCTGGGAATGTTCATCATCAAATGATTTTACATGACAATTTTTTATGTGAGGTTGCAAGTTGCTTTTACTGAATAAAACATCTGCAGGAAAGAAGATGCTCAATAAATATTTAGTGATAAGTTCTTAAATGGATGATGATGAATTTATAGAAAAATGATTAAAAAAATTATATTATATGGAAACGTAGGGTTCACCTCTTACTTATTGCTGAGGAATTTTCTGTAACGGTAGTTAAATAATCGATATAATTATTGTCATATTTTTATTGTGCATAATGTGAATATTTATGATTGTAAAATTACTGTGTGAAATTAATATCAGATTCCAGTTAATGGCACGCAATTCAAAGCCTAAATATTTACTAGTTTAATTTACTTTAAAATTATGGCAACCTAAAGTTGATTTTTTGGTTTAAATGTTAAAATAATCTGAAATAGAGTTAAAGTTAAAATATAGGATTTATAAACTTTTATTTCTCAATTTTATAAATTTATTAGTTTATTTTACTTGCACCAAGGAAAAAGTTGATTCTTAAGTAAAAAGCAGGTATTATAATGAAATAAGTCAAATAATAATAATAATCTATATAATGAACCAAAAATATCTAAATAATTGCTCTGACCATCCAATTGGAAAATAAATTTTCCTTTACTTTTTTTTTTATTTTTTTTTATAAAACTATTTTGCAAGAAATAGAGCATTCTTAATTATTTTAGACATTTAAAAAAATGCAAACATGTCATATGAAAATAAAAATATTTTAAAGAAATATTGAGGTACATTGATTTTTAATCACTTATTAAGTTTGTGCAAAATTAAAAGATGCAGATATCTTTATAATATGCTGCATTTGTAAAACCTCAATCAAAATTATGAGAAAGTGCTTTATTACAGCTATTATTTACGTAAATGTGGTACAAAAAATGTAACTTATAGTGCCTGTAAAAGAAAAGGAAGAGAGTTTGAAAAAAAAAAATAGGAAGAAAATCTCAGCAAATATGATGGTTGACATTGGTAAAATAAAAAAAGTAGTTCTTACTTTCCTTTCTACTATGAAAAAGTGCTATTAAAGTGTCAAATTTTATACCCATCGCTGGGTAATTTGGCTCACAAATGTCTCTTCAAGCAGATATATAAACTCGATACATGTCATTTTAAATATCCTATATTGTATAAAGTCATCACTCTTGTGGAACTTCAACAATTATTCCCGTGTCAAAAGTTTTCAGCGACTGCGTTATCATAGAACAACAGCGTCCCTTGTGTAAGGGACCCGCAAGTGTCAGAAGAAGATGTGATCAAAAGAGCTGGAGCGAGCTGCGGAAAAAAAAAAAATATCAAATGCCGAGATCTGATTTTACACTACTTAAGCACGAGCTACCGACTTCTCATGATCTAAAGCAGCAGCTGCAAGTCTTTTAAATCCACCATAATGATGTTTGCTTGTGGGCGACCACATTTTTCCGTATTAGCGCATCTTCCGACGCCAGACAACGCAAACCTTACTTGAAGGCGGTTACAGACAGTAACAGGGACATCCCTTGAAATTCGAAACTTCCGAAAAACTTAGAAAAATGAGGATAAAAAGCTAGAGAGGGAAAGAAGGTTGAAAATGGTAAAATAAATAACGGCACGCTGCGTCTTTATTCAAATGGTAACGAGAACAAAAATAGCGACACACTGCCAGAAAGATGGATATATTTCTGAAGTTAGAATGACGCGACAATTTGTTCGTTTTTCAAAGCACGTTCTAAACTGATTGCATGGCGTTTAATATTAGCTTAGTGCTTATATATTTTATTGATTATTTAAGATATATACTTTAAAATTGCACCTAATATATTATTATCTTCATTAAAATTGAACCAATATAATCAATATTAGGAAGGCAATTTAATAATTCAGAGAACTTACTGCTACCATAAAGTATTTCATATACAAAATACGATATGAGCACTTGTTCATCTATTTCTCAACAATTATTTTCTATATTATTCTTGAAGTAATAATTGGTAACCTATAAATTAAAGGAAATAATTAGCTTTATCTTGTATTGACATTTCAATATTGAAAAATACTTAAATGAAGAATTATTTATAAGATTCCTGATTGGCATTTGTTTAATTTAGAGACTACCTTTTTTTTTGTTACTGAACATTAATTTTATTTCCTCGTTTTATTGTTTAATTTTTACTCCATTTATTTTATATTAGTTCCCTTAGAATTGCTAATGAAAATTAGTGAGAAAATAAGAGCCAAATCACAGTTTCATAGGATACATTACATAATAGCAAGAAAAATGTTGAAAATTCTTAATATTAAATAAAAAAAAGTTTCACTTTATAAAACAATAACTAATAATTGACAAGTATTGTGATCTTTATTTTTAATATAACAAATATTACCTATAAATATATATAATTTCATACGTTTACTATATTTTTGTTATAACGATTAATTAGTGAACCATATATGTAATTTTTAGAAAATTTCTTATTTTATAATGGTCTATATTGAAAATCGAAAAAAATTGTTTTTTTTTTTTTAACTAATCTATGACATTTTATATAAAATTTTATTTTTGCTTTTAGATTTTTAAGAAAATTAAATTTTGAATTAAGGATTCTTTATTTAGAAGAAAATCTAAATTATTATGAATATTAAATCATTGAAATATTTTAATTAGTGAAAAATTAGCATTCAAAAATTTTGTTTCCTTAAATCTTTCTAATTTGAACTCAAAAATTAGTATTATAATGAAAAAGCAGATATATTGCTATGTTTTTATCGAACACTATCAATAACTATGTATCAATTGTTAGCTAACAGTCTGTAAGACTTCTTAAAACTATCTTAAGTTAATTAAAAATATTAAAATATGTTAATTTCAAAATAGAAACTATTGACTTTATTTCTTTTATTCTTAGATTAGTAATTTTTAATCAAATAGTTAGCAAAGTAATTGTGACAAATTTTTAGTTAATCCTTTCTGAGAAACGATTGAACAAAAAAGAATAGTCGTGAATAATCTTGACAATATTTAAAATAATTAGCACGTTAAAATATATTTAAAAAATAGCAATATCTTTGGCGGTTTCAAAAACTTTTCTTAAAATAAATATTACTTTTTCAAAATTTATAGCTTACAGATTTTAAGAAATTAATCTTACAATTTCCTTTTTCAAAAAAAAAAATATTTTATGAAATATTTTTAACTGTTATTCTTTGATTAATATATTCCAAACATATTTCTTATAGCATAAACATAGTCCTTTTTTTATATTTTCCTAGGATTTGAGTAATTTATTATTCATGAAATTTTGATTATTCGAAAATCTTTCTCGAACTCAGTTGACACTTACATTGGAAAGTATTTAAAATTTAAACACCAATTATTTTAGATAAATTAAAATCATCCTTTAATTGAAGAAATTATTGATAAAAAAATTAATTCTTAACTTTATTCATTAGTATAAATGAAATAAACTATTAGTTCAGATTCAACATGCATCAGTTTTCTTAACTCATCATAAGAGAACCATAACTGCAAAATTATTCTGTTTTATAACTATCTCATGCCTACATATCGGGAAAATATAAATTATTTTTTACCACAAATCATTGTGTAGGTATTTTCTTTTCTTACGCAACCAAATGCACTCAGATCAACGTTAAAATAAATAACGCCCACTCTATCTAAATTGGAATTCCTCTTATTTTTCCACACCTTGTGTATTTAAATTGTGAAACAGCTCATAAACTGCACGCACTTTCATTGGTTGTCAAGAGAAGGAAGCCTTAGGAATGAATGAAAAGTCTTCCCCAACAAATATATCGCCAAGAGGCAGCTAAATAGAATGAGAAAGAGAGAAATGGATTAATCCTATACAGCCAGCCGGTAGAAAGACTCAATTTTCGAGCTGTTGTCCACTGAAATTCTCCCCCGATTGCAGGGGCATCACCTTTCTCGGTAACATGCAAGTGTTAAGCCCTTGGCTGGCTTCAGCACGTCTTTCTTTACATTTTATCACACGCCTTATCTTTATTGGAAGACTTCAAAGTCTGTCGCGAAAGGTTGGACCTGCACTGGCGAACAACAAATTAGCAAGTCTAAATGAAATTACACGAGCGGATATATTGTGCAATAACTTCTAGAGCTTCGCATTAAATTTAACACATTGACCATACACTATTGAATTTTATATGCTGTAAAGTTGAATTAACCCAGAAAGGGTGAGGTCAGGTTGTTTGATAAGAATAAAATTACAAGGTTTTTGACAGACATATGAATATCTCTTGCAAATTTTAGATACAAAATCTTTAATTAATATTCCAAGTTAAATATGCTATTTATGAAAGACAGGATATATGAAATTCAAGTATATGGATTTTAACAGGGTTGTCTTCAATATAAATTTTTTGCGTCTCTGATTAAAAAAACGTGGCTCATTTTAACTCAATGAGAATAATTTAATTTACATAAAATAAATTTGTTTAGCAATTTTATTCTATTAAAAAATTATTTGTTTAGAAAATATTTAAAAAGTATATTTCTTATTTATTAAATTAAATTATACTTATTGATTGTAATTTGTATTCAATGTTATAATTTAAAGCAATCCGTGTAAGAATATGAATAACACTATAGTAATTTATATTAACGCATGTGATATTAAAAACGAAATTAGACAACATTCACATAAAAACTTATTTAGAAAATATAAATGAGACTTTGTTAAAAATATGTTTATAAAACTCGTTCAAATTTTATGGAAAGATACATGAAGCAATTTTTTGAGCTAAAATCATTGATTTATAATAACAAATGAAAAAAAGTTAAAACTTTTTAACTGTTTTAATCGTGATAAAAAATTTCCTTGATGAGCGTATTCCATGAAAATTATCATTATAAATAAAAAAAATTTCAAATTTTATTTATGTATTTAAAATTTAAAAAAAGAAAACTCTCAAAATCTGCATATTTATATTTTCAATAGTAAGTTATTTATGCTTATAGATACATTTTTCTACGGTATACAAAGAATAAGGAAGCAGAAGCAACTATCGAAAAACTCATATCTTGGCAAAAAATGGTCTGATATTTTCGATAGATTAAAAAGATAAAGAATGGGATTAAGTAATTAACAGTTACATATACATATTTGACTTTGAAAACATTCTTATCTTTTTTTTTTTAAACTCATATCTGATACATGAACTTATAATTGCTATCAAAGTTAAAATCCTTTAACGACCTCGTAGTTTTTGCAACTTTAAGCTTGCTTATTTGCAAAGATATCTATCTTTAAGAAATTACCGGTCAGATTCGACTGACAAGAAAAAAAGAAATCTCATACTTAATCCCCTTCCTTACAAGACTTTAACTGTTGTATGACATTTCCGCCTCTTTTTCTTCCATTTTATAGAATAAGCTCTCTTCGCTTTCGAAGGCGAGGATTATTTTTCCTATTTTGACTTAAATTAGTTCTTGTATGACAATACATTCTTGTATGCAATTCGTATAAATAAAGCTTCCGCCGTTATAAAACACCGTTATAGGATCTATTGAATTCAGCGCTCTCTAAAAAGAATTAGGAGGTACATCAAGCAAAAAAAAAAAAGAAAAAAAAAAAAAAAAAAAAAAGATAATCCGTTCATTTTTGCGCATTTACACATTTGAATATATTTTTTCTTCATCTTACAGGTTAATGCCTTCTCTAAATCTGTTTCCTTATTTCTTTCAATAAGCTTTGTTTTTTTTCTGTAAATATTACTCAGATATCGTTACTAAATAAAATGCTTAATGTTTTATTATAGAAATATGTTTAATGCCTTCCGTATTATTGTATGTAAATGAATATTCATGTGAAAATATTCTTTAACTCTTCAACATTGCATTGAATTGAATGTAAAATAAATTTCGAAATGGAAATGAATTTTACATTTGTAAGCAAATGTAATATTTTTCACACACACACACACAAATGCAGATATTTGAATTTAGAAAAATAATTCCGATAATAGAACAGTTTTTTCTTTTTTTTTTCCTTTGAAAAATGTTCGCAATAATAACGGTATTATTTCAAACATTTTTTTTAAGGATTAATTACTTTTTTAAGGAAAATTGTAATTTAGTCAATATTAACGAAATTACGACACTTAGCAAAAGAAAAAAATTAGTTTAAATGATTTAAATTATTCTATTCTTTTAAAAAGTTTATAAACTAAAAAAAATTTATAAAAGAAGGTTTTTTTTAAAAAACATGTAGAAAAATTCAAGAAAATATGAAAGTTTGTAAAACATTTTATTTTAGTGATTCGATTAATAGTTTTCGATAAACTATTTTGAAAAAGACCATCGCAATAATTTATATTTGTGAATTTATAACTGAAACGGAGATAAAATATTATGTATTTTCTTAAGCAGATAATGTTAACAATGTTCCTGAATATTTCTTAAATTGTTTATCGGATGGCAACTGAAGCATTAGTTTCTGTCCTTTAATTCAACTGTTCGAAGGTGATATTATCTCTATTGTAGTAGTTAGGCGATAACTTTAAATTAAAAGTTACACTAGCGTTAAATTTTCGTGTAAAAATGACGATTTAAAACGCCAAAAACCCATACTCTCAAACTTTGAATAAAATATGGTAAACATATTTCTTTTTTCAGTGAATAAAATATTATAATATTTATATTCATTATTTTGTTAGTAATAATACACTTTATTATATCATAAAATTGTTATTATTTTCTTGCTATTATTGTTATTAAAATGAAGTGATTTCAGAGATTGAAAATGTATAAGAGAGAGAGTTTGAAAATGTGTCTAACTAATTTGAGTTAATTATAAAATAATAGTTGTATTACAACTACTGACAACCAATGCATTTAATTACACGTAATAATGAATTCATAATGTTTTAATTTATGAAGATTCATTATAATATATTTTTTCTTTTTTAGGTAAGTACATACATAGTTTTGTCATTCTTTGAAGAAGGTAAAGTAAGTTTCATATATGAATATATATAAATATTCGATTTTACAAGCTATTCAATTAATGCATATATACTAAATACAATTCCCATTTAAATTTTTATAGTATGACTAAAATAAAAGTTTAAATGCAGGCAAAAAAAAATACAAAATTATTTTTAACCGTTATGTATAAATTTAAGATTTTTCATTTATAAAAATAAATTTTTATTAATATATGAAATTGAAATTAAAAGTTATAAAAAATATAATAAATTTAAAAATTATTATTTAAATATAAATGTAGGAAATAAAAAAACATTTATCTAGCCATTATAAATATTTTTAAATAAAATGCTTTTAAATAGAATCAAAATATTTTTCAAGCTAGTCTATTAAATAGTTAAAATTATAACTTTCATATGTAATAAATTTATCAAATGTCTGCTTCCTTAATTTTGTTTTGGATACTTTTTCAAAATTACTCACTGAATAAAAGTTATTAAAAACAGAAGCATGATTTTTATATGAAAATTAATAAATTTATGTAATCTGTCTACGATAAAAATATTTATTGCAATATTAATTCGTTATTTTTTAATGTTATTTAGTTTTTCTTAAATCCGCCGATCCATATTTTACACAAATATGGATAATTTAATGGAGTTATAATAAATAATTTTAATTTAATTTTTTATAATTTCATATTATAAATCTAGTGTTCTGAATTAGTTGCCAAACAGTATAGGCAATATGAAATTACACATTTCATATCTAGTGATTTCATACGCAGTTAAATTTTCGCATAAAAACCAATAAGAATTTCTTCCCGTTTTTGTGTTTGCACGTGTTGAAAATAGTTAAAAAAAAAAAATCTAATAATCTGTTTTCCCAGTAAAAGTATATAAAAAATTTTAAGAGCTCTAATAATTTTCAAGATACTATTTACCTTTTAAAAGTGTAGGAAAATATCAGCTTATTTTAGTCAGGAATAATTAATAAAATATTCATGAATGTTCATTAAAATATCAATACTAAATTCCGTGAGATTTGAGCTGATACACAAATTTGAATTAAATTTATGATACAGTCAGCTCATTAGCTTTTGATAATTATACTTATGTAATTATTAAATTTATATTGAAACAATTTTCAAAATGTGTGAATTACTTATGAATGTAAAAATTAATTCTAAATTTATTTTCCTTTACACAAAGCTTGAAAATTTCCCATTTCATGATGTGATTGTTAATATTATTCATTCAAAAGAAAAAACTATATGAAAATATTCACTAGTATTTAAGCAAATCATGCTTAATATATGATGAAAGAATTTATATCTTAAATAATATTATATTTTTTTATAATTCTTGGATTCTTTTCGGCTCTGGTCTCAAAAAAAATCCATGCTAACAAAATTATATATATATGTATATTGTTGAGTTATATTATACCCATATGTTAGTCCTTCAATTTCATATTTCTCTGCCATCATTAGTTTTTCAATTAAAAAATTGACGAACTTGGAGTATCAGGTTAAAATATGCTTAAAAATATTCGACATATACTTTGTTTAAAGCAATTAAAAAAATTTGTATAATATCTATTAAATATTTACTTCAATTTTTTTTATTTTATTAAGTTAGCTTAAAATTGGGAAGAATAAAAATGAATGGTAATCATGTAATATGAATGGTAAGAAAATAATTTACAAACAATTCATATTTTTTTTAATTTATATTTTCCTGTAAACACAATTTTAAATATAAATATATTAATTGAAAAATAATTTTAAAAAATTTTAGTTTACATATTGCTTATATTGTATTTTTTTATGCAAGTATAAAAAATTTTGTTAAATAATTGTGAAGGTGCTGTGGGCAATATATATATTTTTAATGGCACTCCATTTTTGAGTAAATATAATTCAGTATTAATGCATTATCGCGATTAAATTTATCATTCAATCTAAACTCTTTTAAGTAAAATAAATCAGATTTCCTTTTATTTGAAAACTTTTGAGCATTCTTCTAATAAGTTCATTCCTTAAAAGCAAACAACAAAATCTTTATTTTTTTTTTTCTTTTTCAATTTCTACCTTTCTTTCAAAAAAAAAAAAAAAAAATCTACAATAACAAATGCATCCAAAGAGAAATTATATAATTACGGAATACAAAAATTCAATCGAAATTTCTATCTTTATAAAAATTACCAGCTCCAAAAACGATTCAAACTAGTCTCTATCGAAAAAAAAAATTCTTCTTCACTCATTTCTTTCTGCTAGAAAATAATGACGCCACAAACATACCAAACAGAAAGGACAAAAATAGACTTGATAACACCCCATATAGCGAGTAGCATGCAAAATGCTTGGCAGCATTGCGGTGCTTATTTTGAAAGCATAACCAACAATTATATTTCAAAAATGTCTTTTTATTTTCCATCTGCTTGTAAACTCCTAAAAGCTTCTCACAACACGAACCAGAATGTTTGTGACTATCATTTTATTCTTTCCTCTGTGTCCGAAGAACCATCTACTTTACTTCCAAAACTGCAGCCGCACAAAAGGAACAAATAAGCTTTCGACATAACTTGAAATAGAATTTTTATGTGCTTTCTACCTTGCCTTACCATCATTTCATTGTTACATGAAAGCGAATTTTTTTTCTTGCTTTCATATTTACTTTAAAAAAAATAAGAATGAAAATTTCATTTGTTTCTGAGAGCTGTTTTATTTGCATGCAAAATTCTAGAAAAACAAGCTTCTTTGCATGGGCAACAAGCATGAAAGAATGTATAATAAAAATTATGTGGACTGTGTATCTGCCTGTTATGAAACACACGAGAAAACATTTGAAATATATCAACATTTATATGAATAATACATGAAGAAATTCCTGATATTGTTTAATTCTTATTAACAATTGGCCGCAATAAATTTTATAGGCTGATAAGATTCTGTATGTTGAAATTTGTCTTTCGAAGTTAATTTATGAACAGTTTTGATTATTATAAGCATATATATATATATATATATAGATATATATGCTTATAAAAATCAAAACTGTTCATAAATATAATATATATATATATATATATATATATATATATATATATATATATATATATATATATATATATATATATATATATATATATATATATATATATATAAATATAATATATATATATATATATATATATACATTATGGCTTAATCACCTGCCTCTGTTGAATAACAAATAAATTTTTATTTCTGCATGCAAATGTATAAAGATTTTTTCACTTATACGAAAATTCCAGGTTTAATTCAGTGTGACATATGAAGATGAATGTCTGTAAAAAATAGAAAAATTACTCGTTAAAAGAAAAGTAAAATAACATATTAAAAAAAATCAGGAAATAAAATTAACTTTATGGGTGTTCATAAACTTTCAGTTATAAAATATGTTTTCCAAATGAGGTCAGTGTAAATGTAAATAATAATAAATGATATAAATAAATAATGTATTGTTAAAAAAAATTCAAAACAATGAAATAATTTGATCAGGGTTATGTTTCATTATTTTATTAGTTGATCTGTTTCAAATTAGTATTTATTTTGCTAATTTTAAAAAGTAGATGGTTAAAAAATGAGTGTAAAAGTGTTTATCATTATTTACCTATGTTTTATTAAACAAAAAGAAATGAAAAATTGTTTTATTTAGAGATTAGTGCTTATCATGATAAAAATTCAAGAAAAAAATAGATATAACAAAATATAAAAAATCTTGTTCTATTTTATTAAAATATTATAATTATATAGGTATTTTTAAATTATATACAACACTGAGAACGACAATAACTAACAATATTTAATGCTAGATTTAAATATTCTAATTAAATACCTTACTATTACACAATTTTCAATCACAGATTTTTTTCTTTTTTTAATTCTTATTCTAAAAATAAAACTAGTTCTGAAATTCTAAATCATGAACACATTTTATAATAGGATTATTTACCTGAAATTCAATTTAACATAATACAAAACTGTATGTTAATTAATGATTAAAGAATAACTCTAACTTTTGATCAGTTATAATTTCCTCGATTATTATGGGAAAGCAAATAACATAATATTATTTATAGCAATAAGAATGTATTCCGTAAAAGTTTCAATTTTCCAAGTTGCTCAGTAACATTAAACTACATTAAAAAATTAATATGTTTAAACAACTATTAAATTCTTTAATTTATTTCCTTTTGATGTTTTATGATGAGCTAAAACAATGGTTTTGTTCATTAAATTTATATTGAATGCGATATCAAATATGAAATTCTAAATATTTATATTTAAAAGATGAAAAATTTAACTTCTATGAAAATTTGAGTTTCGTTCTATTAACAAAATGTAATCTGTCACCATAATGTCTTAAAATGAAATAAATCTAATATCATAAAATGTCTGATTATCGATACTTTAATATTATAAACAAGATACAAGTTATGATTCTATGAAATTTTATTAAAGTAAATTTTAAAATGTTTAGATTTTTAATGATTTAATGGTATATTTGAACTTTTTCCTTAAATAATAGCATTCAATTATATTTTAATCTGTGCAGGCAAAGTTACTAAAAATTCAAATCAGGTAGATTCTATTCAATGGAATAAATATAGTGATTATAGATGTGCGTATCGAGCATTTTTACAATTTTTTTTATTTTTTTCTTCTTCGAAAAGCAGTGCTATAATCGATTTGTTTCACTTAACAAAATTACATATTGGCGACAAAACTGCTCTGACGGCGCGAATCAATTTATTGCTGAGTCAAGAAAGATTGAAAGGGAAAAATATTTCCCACGTTATTTTTTCTTTTGTTATTTCAAAAGAAATTAAATCTATTAAATGTGAAGAAGCTGTACATTTCAAATTATGATGTCGTTTTATAACGGCATTTAATTAATAATAGATATTTTATTATTATTATTATTATTATTATTGAATACTAAATGTTTTTATTATAATGCTTGTAGAGTTTTCTGCGTTTTCACAGATTAAAAATTTGCTTTTATAAATTTTTCGAAGAGCTTAAATTTAAATATTAAAAAAATAGAATAAACTTTTCCTATTTTACAATTAACAAAAAGCTTTAAATCTTGAAATTAGTTAATTTTTGTTAGTGTAATATTTTAAATTTGCGTTTTATTTATTCAAAATTCTATCGAAGAAGAAGAAGAAGAAGAAAAAAGAAAAAAAAAAAAAAAAAAAAAAAAAGAATACAGTTTTTTTTTTATTTTTAACGAAACGTTTTTAAGTCTCAAAATGAAGATGAATTATTTTCCAATTGCTCTTACCACATTTGACATTATTGACAGATGACACTATCAATCGTAATGGAGACACTAAATTATATATTAGCAATGTTCCATATCGCGATCTTATAATTTCTGTGTTTTGAAAACATAAAATATTTTTTATATCAATTGCTCTTTCAACTACTTTCATTCTTTTCCTTGGCATTTTTCTTCAGTATCGTATTATTTAAAAAAATTCTAAAAACATGTGTATTACAAAAAGAATTTTTATAATACGCATTCTCTAAAGTTGTATATCCTCCATCTATTGCACGAAATTCAGTAAGACAAACATTTTTCATCTATTTAATTATTATAAGTTTGAAATCTGAATAAAAAATTTATACATGAAGTTGAATTCTTATAAAGCATCATTTATCATTTCCTAATATCAGAGCACAAAGCATATTTAACATCAAAAATTCAGCTAAGCATAAAAATATTTTGTAGGATGTCCCAAATTCTAGAAATATTCTTTTAGCATATACTTTGCACTCTACGGCTTCAGCATATGAAATCACGTTTAAAGAAATTCCTGAGCAAAAATACAATATTCATTTTTTATGATAAAAGATAAGAAAGTACAATAATTATGAGTATTTTCCAATCTGCGTGACCTGTTCAGTTGCCCTATTACTTTTCCAATCCTTAGACGAAAAAGAAAATTCCAATTATTATAAACTTGCCCGAGGTTGCCGGGTCAAAATTCGCTCGGTGGGGTCTCAGTAATGAAGTGCATTTTGTCATATTTTTTCCGACAGATATTGGCGATATTTTGGCCCACACCTTTATAGCCAACTTTTATTGCCAATATGGTTAAAACCGATAGTAGCTTCGTGCTAAAAGTAAGTTAGTTATAAAAATTTATACATATGTGTGAGACAAAGAGCGAAAATTTCTGTAAGTTTAGCAGCTTATCATAATTGTACCAAAGACATGTCAATAAACTCATAAATGTATTTATTATACCGAATTATTTTTATTTATTTAAAATATAATTAATGTTAAGTTTATTAATTGGTAAAAAGTTTTAAATATAAAATATACTTACAAATGAATTTGTAGTTGGATTTTATTAATTGACTTCTAATTCATTAAAATTGTGAAAGCATTTATAGCAATAATATTGTGCGTTTACATCTATGCTATGACAGAATCAAATAATGATTTGAAAAATAGATAATAAAAAGGACTTTTTTTATTTTGAAACATCTAAAATTTGCACTTTAAAAATTGATTTTTTTTCAATTTTCATGCATAATGAACATTTTAATGTTAATACTCGCTAATTATTAATCTATTCCAGCTTTTTGATAAATTATTTAATAGATATATTCTTAAGTTTATTTATTTATCTAATAAATTACTATTTATTAGATAAATGAAGGAACTTGCGAATATTAAATGTTTTCTAATGATGAACATATTTTGAAAATTCCCAATTATTAAGTTAAGTGTTTTGCTAAATCAGCAACATTTTTTAAATTTTATTTTAACATATTAATTATTTATTATAATGGAAAAAGATAAAAGTTTTAAATACCTATAGAGTTACTCATTAATTACTTGAATGATGGTTTGATAAACTTGGAAAATGTAAAAGAAATTTTTTCAACAAGAAATTATATTTTGTGAAAATATTTGTCGAATGAATAATGAGTTCATAGAAAGAAATTTTCATATGCAATTCTTTTTTTTTTTTTTAAATAAAAGTAAATGAAGTAAATATTGAAAGCTTTTTGTTTTTATCAAAGTACAAAAAAACAATCTTTAAATAAAAAATGTTTCAAGATCCGTGATTTAGGAATATAAATTTCGAAAACATTCTAAAATTTCTGAGAAATTAAACGGAAAAAAATTTAAAATTTTCATTTTTTTTTCTTCTTAAATATTTGATGCTCTTATATACTTACTAAAATAAAAAAAAATATATGTCGAAAAGGGACTTTGAAACATACTGATTAATTTTTCTTTCATTAAAACAGTTTTTGTTGGCGCATTAAAAAATAGTTTATTTCCGTTTTTATCTAAATGAGTTTCAAGCGATAAAATATTTTTCAATTATGTGTAAAATTTTATAGTAAACTTATAAATGCATTAAAATCCAGGAATACAAATAAATTCTATTTAAAATTGAAATATTTTATTTCATAATTCTTAGACATTTAGATTAGATTTACAATTAGGAATGTGTAAAAACCTTTTAATCTATTTCTCTTACAACTATTTAAAATACTCATTATCATATTATTTTCTGTAAAATTAATAGAAACAAAATGTTTATTAATCACAATTAATAATAATTTTATCAAAGGTATAGGAATTTCTTTGATTCAAATTTACCAAATGAATTAAAAATATTAAATTTAATAATTAGCATACTAATAACGAATTGATAATTTGAGAAAAGAATTTCCGCTTTAAAAATACAACATAAAACATAAAAATGTTTTTTTTTTTTTTTTTTTTAAAGTTTTAATTTTGCATTAATTTATTTTTGAATTGAAAGAAAAATATAATTTAATAATTATATCATTAAATATTATTCAATAATTTATCATTACTCGATTAATTCGAAGTTTATATCTTAATACGAAGTTGTTATTACATTAAAAATAATTAGGTAATTACAGTAAATTACATTGTAAAAATTAGATATTATTATTGTGAATTTTAAATACCAAATATTAGAAACAAATTTTTTTTTGTTTGGTTTAACTTTCTATAAATCTTTTTTTTTTTTTTTTTTTTTTTTTTTTTTTTTTACTTTCTTTTAACTTTCAAATATTTTTTTTTTAAACTTCCAGAATGTATTATCTGTTGAGCAGTTATTATTGTATTACTATATGCTTAAATAAATTAAAGAATAAATAAACCCAATGTTCTAAATCAAAAACATTTATATTCGTTTTGTGTTTCAAAACTCGTATCGCTTACTAATAAAAAAATTTCAATTAAAATGTTTATATTATATAAAAAGTACTTGAATTTATTTATACTTCAAAGGACAGCGAAAATATTATAAGTATATGTGCTAAGCAAATTGAAGTCTATATTTTTCTTCTTACGACCATATCTCATTAATGAAACTATTAAACAAGTACGATTAAAACAATACTTTCTCAGGTTTTTTCAAACGGCAAGATCCACTTTTATCCCCATTAAATTTCTTATCATAAAATTATTTAATGAAATAAATGACTCAGCTGGTCGTGTATATTTTTATGCCATTTTAATAGCTTCAATCAAAGGATAAAGATTCAAAAATATTAAGAAATTTTTTTTTCTTAGAATTACTAATGAAGAGCTCCATTACCGAAATTTATCCTTAACATCCAATCACATAAAAACATGAATTAAAAACAATTGATTTTATATAAGTAAAGCGAATTGACTTTACATTATGTTGAACAAAATGTTAGGAATACATTGAAACCTGTATTCTACCCATAAAATATGGTAATACATTTTTTCACCAAATGATTATTCAATATCTTTTCGATGCTTGACAATCTACTTTTATACACAGCGATTTAAGGAAAAGAAAAAAAAACTCTTTATTTTTTCTTAAGTAATTCTGAGTATGGAGGCCGCCAAATATTGGCCATAAAAAACATTACAGCAGCCATTGATTGACAAGAGCATCCCTATAATCATGTCACCTGGAGATGTGTTCCGGCCCCCTTCCCATAATTCCTCACCAGCCTCCACCCCCCCCCTGCTTCTATGATTATTTTTCTATATAGCCTTAATCCCCCTGACTCTTCCCCCCTTTATTGGGCGATAGGATGCATGCCAATAAGGACTTTCTATTTCCTATGCTCGGTAATTACTAGCTAAATCGAAGTATTTACATCGTTTCCTTTTTTTATTTTTTCATCTTTTATTTTCTCCTTTCCCCTTGTCCCTTGCTCCCCTCTTCCTTTCTGTGAAGGGGTCTTACAAAAAATGCTGAGCTTTCTTCATTTTGACTCTTAGCCGAGTTTCATCGAGTGGTTTTTTAAATTTAAATCCATTTTTGAAAGAAAAGGGATTTTGAGAATTTTATAGGTATAAAAAGTGCCTCAAAGTTAATCATTTTTATGCAATTTTTGAACTTGGAAGTCACCAATAAGTAAATTCCTTCTTATATCTCCAATATGTCAAAAATATTTTCATTATGATCAATACATAATTTGACATTTAATTCCTTTTCTTGTTTATATTTATTTATAAAATGATCTGTGAATGACTGTATCAATTTTAAGTTCATCTCTATAAATAAGCAATGTTTGAATTATATCCATTTTATTTTATTAAATAAGACTTACGCATTATTCACATGATTTTAGTGAATTTTCTTTTGATTTAGCAAGTTATGTCTAACTCTTGGTAATATTTAACAAAAAATACACGCATTTTGTTTGAGAAAAAATATTAACAACAACAAAAAACCATAGCTTGCACCTCTGTTTATTTTTTCGACGTGATTCTGATATGGCTTATCTAAATTAAATTCGATTTGTGTAAGATAACAAATATATACATTAATAATTTAGCATGCATGTATATTTAACAAAATTCATTGTTTTAAAATTTATAATTATAGATTATTTTAAGTTCAATGAGAAAAATCAAGAAGATCTTTCAAATAATTACTGGGATTTCTATAATTAAATACATTGTGCTTTATTTTTAAAATTCCAAAAGCACACCATGGCTTATATTTTTATAATTTGATTTAATAATTTGATTTGAATTATGACACATTTAAACTGCTTTACAATAAATACTGAGCATGAAACATCATCCAGAAACATTAGAAACAATTGACATCGAACAAACAGATAAATTCAGGGCTGAAAATATCTTAATAATGTATCTCATTGCTCATGTAAAAGAATATTTTATTAAACAAATAATTTTGTAAAATATAAAAATGCTTCAAATTATGAATTAAAAATAATTTACTTAATCATTTTTAAAAAAACGCAAGTGTTCATTGAATTTGAGCAGATTTTTTTTTAATTAAGAGGAAAGGAACTATTCTTCTTTATCTGTAAAATTAAAGATTCCAAAATAGTTTTCATAAAATGATAAAAAAATAAAAGAAGGCCCAAATTTTAATACGTTGCAAGATAACTAATTGTTAGTAATTATTCAATTTCACTAAATTCAGGGGTAAATTTTAAATTATAAAGATTAAGTTAGTTAATTTTTATAGATTGTCAATATTAATTTTGAACTCTTAATATAGCTTTTAATAAAAGTAAAGCCTTAACTAACGAAATTTGAAATTACTGTATATTTATTTTCTTATTTATTATTAAAGCAAAGATTTTAGTCGAAGCCTTCTTATTATTATGACCATTCCCAAAAAGTATAAAACAAATAATCAAAAATATTTATATTATATCTTGAACATAAAAACAGCGACCACCCTTTCTTTGTATTAAAAAATGATATAAAAAGTGATGAATCGTTTCAAATTTAAGGCTTTCTTTCCAGATTGCAGTTTATAAAAAAGCTTAACGGCCAAAGGGGGCAGAAACGTATCAAGGAAGATAAAAGGCAACGCTGTCTTCGCTCCTTTTTTTTCGATTTCTAATACAAATAAAACGGAACGGACACATTTATCCCACCAAACTCCTACACCCCCTAATTCATAACTGTATGGTAACATAGATGAAGGGGGGAGGGGAATATCTCAGAATCCCGAAATTGGCTGATCCATCAAAGTCACTCTCAGCCCTGCAAACACTGTTAGAACAAAAAAAAATCATCAGGAAAAAAAGAACCACCACCAACCCCTGTCTACGGTTTATACCTACTTTTTTGGACTTTCAGTGTCCTTCTCTTTTATCTAATTCTCCGGTTGGAGAGAACTGCTGGCCATTATACTCAGCATCATCCGATACCAGGGAGGAAGTTGGGCATTGTGGTACGGCCCATACCTAATCAGTACGTGAGGTATGGATGGTTTCACAATGTTGTGCAACATATATCATCGGCAACGTCTCCTGCGAATGTCATTGCATTTATGAGAAACAGAATGGTTGAATTCAAAGAAGAATGCTCACCCGGACTTGAAGGTGGATATTGGAACAGTGTGGCATAAAGATTGGAGGCAAGATAGTGTAAAGGAAAAAAAAGGAACTCAAATGTGAAAACTCAGACTGTCATTTACAGACTCTTATGTTATGGAAGTATTTTATTTACTTTTTGTATCTTTTCTAGTGTAAGAAGGGCGTATATAATGCGCTTTCAAGAACTTTTTATCGTATTTATTTTTCAAATCGATACATAAAGATCAAAAGGTGAATAAGCATTGTGACCCTTTGAAAAACTTCCAAAAAAGTGAAAAGGAATGAACAATGCGCATCACAAAACCAATAGTTTATATACTGATAAATAAAGCTTTGTACTATTTTATCGATAAAATCATTTAATATCGTATAAATCTAAATTTAGATAAATATAGCTGACATGATGTCATAGTTCTTGCTTTCTTTTTTTCACTTTCTTTTCAAGTGATCACATATTTCAAAACACATATTTACTGTCGGATCATTCATTATCCAGTCTGTCGGTTAAGTTACCAATATGTCAAGTATGAAAAATTAATATAAAACCGTAAAGACACCTAAAATCTTAAAATAGAATTTTTTTAAACAATATTTTATAAAAGTCGAAACATTGTTATTAAAAATCTTTATAAAATAGTTTTCCAACAACAAGGCATTTTACAAGCATATCTGGAATCCTCACGTGCATAATTTTCGGGATTTTAATGTATTCGATAAATGTAAATCTTTGTAAAAGAAAATCATTAAAAAAATTCTTGATTTAAATTTAACTATATTATATAGAGATTTCCCGTTCACAAAAAAGCAAAAAGTTTTATTATTTAAAATTATGTATGTAACAGTTGTTTCATATATATTTTTTAAGTAAATAAATTTTTGTAAGCATTTTTTGTATTTAACTTCTATCAACTTCGATGTAAACAGGTAAAAGTTCCTTACTTTAATTTTTCAAACAATATTTCTGTTAAGTTATTGCCTCTTAGTATTAATATCGGAGTTTCATAAAGGAAAAAAAACATTTAATTTGTCAATTTTTGAAAAAAAAAAAACTTTAATTATCTGCATATAGTGGACCACTATAGTAAATTTCTTTATTTTACGATTTACTCCAGAATTAATTTTTCCAATACTCTTTTCCAAATTACAATTTCATAATACAAAATCCTCATTTCAATTGAATATGCAATATTTTCAATTCCAGAAATCGCTCTGTATTTATGCTATATTTGCAATAAAAAACTTCTGGTTATGGAAGAGAAAACAACACTGATCATTGAAATTTTTTCTTCGACATGCTCCCATATGTATTATGGCGTTATTCCAAATCTGCGTTCAAGATTGAATCAAGCATTAATTTTCTATATATTTACTCCAAATAATAGTTAGTAATTTTAATCGCTTATTGACCATTTGATTAAATGATCAAAATTCAATGCCAAAATGATTGAACTGAAATTATTTATACCAATTTTTAAAAAATGATTCTCTCTTTCGCCACAATTTCAACCACATATATATATTTCAATTCAAATTTTGCTGAAAGTCATTCTCATTCATCACCTAAATCAGATATTCATTCATTGAAAATGTTTTTCTTTTCTCTAGAAAATGCGATCGGCGTTGTTATGTTAGATTTCCAATATTTTTATTTCATACTTCATAAATGATCAAGGAATAGCGAAAGAAAATTATCTCTGATTTTCCCTTAAACAAAATATTCCATTAAATTATCAAACTTATGTGGACATATACAACTTTTATGATTATGTTTTTGATAAAAATGATATATACATATATATATATATATATATATAATATATATATATATATATATATATATATATATATATATACATATATATATATATATATATATATATATATATATATATATATATATATATATATATATATATATTAATTATATATATATAATTTTAATTTCTAATAAAAGTATTAAATGTACATAAAATTAAATTTATATGAGAATAATAATTCTTCATTAAATGCAAAAACCTAGCTATTTTAAATCATAAGAACTTCCTGCATAAAAATGTAGCATAAGTTCAAAAATTTCCAAAGTCTTTAAAGTGTTGAATAAAACTAGTTTGTATTTAAAATGAAATCAATTTAATCTCACTCACCCAATCAAAGTTATTACAAGTCTGATCAAAAATACATTTTTTAAGGATTTTCAATTTTCTTTACAATTTTAACTACAAGTATTTAATTTTTGTTGTAAACTGCTTAAATTGAATCAAATCTGGCCGCTGAGATAATGCTGGAGCACCAGCTCAAATGCCAAATATGTATATATTTTGGTATTGCATTGCTACGTAACCAAAATAGATGTAACAATGCAAAAGAAAAATTTAAAGTGTTAGAGTCATCTTATTAGAGCACAGATAAGTAATTTAATAGTAATGTATCAAACTGCTGATAAATTAAAATATAACGACATCAGCTGCAGATATACATTCTCACATCATATTTCAGAATACTCAAAGATGATATTAATTTGGTCTTTTTATTTATTTTTTTTATTCACAAAAAACTTCCTTTTATACTCAGTAAATTGTTTCAAGATTTAATTTATCAGAAAATTATTAATTCCCAGAAAGTCTGATTTTTTTTTTTTTTTATATAAAGCTCTTTTTTTTTTTACGATCAATTCCTTCTTATTTCTTATCAGTCGCATTAATTTACGGTTTCTTTCTCGTAAATTGTTCATAATATCTTGTTTCTTAGTGTTTGACGAATTGTTACACTATTGATTTATTGCCCAGTTTTTTCCTGACCTCTTCAGAAAGATTTATTTTGATACATGAAACAAATAGCTTTCTTTTCTCTTATGATGCAGAATCTTTAATCTTACAATTCTGAATTATTCATCAAGTTATCTTGCTAATATTTTTCATTATATTTTGCATTGTTGAGTGGGAATTTATAATCAAACAATTTATTCTTGTAGAAAATTTTTAATTTCTTATTTAATAATTAGTTTTTTTAAATCTAATCTAATCTCTCATTTTTAATCGTACGCAAATTGAAGTAAGAAATTTAAAATATTATAATATTTTAAACTAATATCATATAAAAAAAATTTGCGATATTCAAAATTCATACAAAACTCAATACATTATTATTAAACTCATAAATTATAGTACTATAAAATGTAAGAATAATTTTATATGTTTTATATTTTATAATTCTTTAGTTTTTTTGATTTTCTATCTTAAATTCTTTATAAAATATAAATATTTGAGTAAAATATTTATAAAATATCATGCATATTTTATAAATAGTTTACTTTTCATCGAACTGTGCTATTAGTATCCTAAATATATTTACAATTCCTAAATCAATAAATTGGATGGTAATTTTTATGACTTGTAGCATATGTGTTTGTATATAGCAAAGCTTTTCTTTCTAGAAAAGCTTTCTTTATTTATATATTTAATGACATGTAACATTTTTATATGCAAAGAAAACGTTTCTAAGATTTTATAAAATATATTCATTTATTAAATCTTCGTTTGATATACAAAGGAGTTTTTATTCATGTAGAATTTTGTTATCGTAATTTGTTTTCTTGAAGGGCCAACTTTTCCAAATTTAAATTTTTCCAATAAGCATTATATTATAAATTCAAATGCATTCATGCATATTTCTTTAAGGATCGGTAACTTTAAGAAATATGCGGTGCTTAGGGAGTTCTAAGTATAATGATACTTATAAAAATGTTTCCTTATGTAAATAATTTTCAATGAGCCATGAATAAGACGACATTCACAAATCGACTACATCAAAATATTTTTTTTTCCATTGAAATCCATTTAAATTATGTAGCTTGTTTAAAATGATTTTTAAAAAGAAATTTTCTTTGTTCATTATTATTAATATTTTGCTATAAGTATTTATATTTTTTTCCTATAGTGAATTGTCGAGCAAATCTGCAACGTTATTCTATTATAGAAGTATAAAACAATTTTTTTTAGCTCTTAATGGCATAAGGCAGGATTGTCATATATCAATTATCCTCTTAAAAATAATTGAATCAATTTGTAGGGTTTTTTTTTTTTCAAATTAATTTGTTTAAGTTTATTTGGGCTTAACAGTAAGACCAAGTTCTTTAAAATAAAAGGTCCAGATTCGATTCTAACCATTGCTGAATTAATGATTAACTTCTTTACGTTTAGTAATGTGTGCTTGAAGGTGCGATTATTTATAAGGGTATACCTGGTTATTGTCTTGAGACAGAGTGAAGTCAGTCTACTGTACGAAAATTCCTCCGTGAAGATCAAATGCAACGTATGTTCAAATATCCTATAATAGCTTCCGGTCGTTGTAAGATATTTGTCCAATCACCCATTAAATTACCAAATAAATTATTACTTCTTGTTACGCTTTTCAATTTTATTTTTAAATATTACACTAAACTATAACTACATAATAGAAATGCATGTCAAAATTTCTTTTTGAGCATGAAGGGGTCATATTTTCGTGTGCTAAAAATTATTTTATATGAAATTGGATACAAAAATTTGGAGCACTCATCGACAATGTCAGTAGCTCCAAATATTTTTTATTACAAACTATATTTTTCAAACTTCGATATCTTAAAAGCATGAATGAATTTTCAAAATTAAAACTATTTTTACATTAATTAATTTTTGAAAAATTTTGTATATCTCTTCTCATATTAGATTAAGAAATGTATGAATTTCTCTATAAATCAATGCATTTTAGCAGATATATTGACTTCTTTTCCTTCAAAAAACCAATTGCGAATTAATGTCTTATATTTTATGCATTTAACTGTTTTTTCCCTTAAAATAAATTAATCAATTTCCTACAAACAGGATTTTCTTATTCATATATAGATAAAATTAACATATTTTGGAAATAATGTAATTCAATTTTTTTATTTATTATTATTATTATTATTAAAAATATTTTTTGAAAAGTTTCCATTAGAATGAAGAGTTACAACCATATAAATAATATAGAAATTCACAATTATTAGTTTTCTTGTAACTTTGGCGATTGTAAATATTATAATTTCTGAGACACTTTTAATTTTAAATTTTTTTGCTATTTATAATTTTAATTAGTTTCCATGCTATTTTTAATTTTTCTAGTTCTTTATTTCTAATTAAATCTACATTCATTTTAAAAATATATCTGAAAATAAATTTTAGAAAACATATATTTAAATTTTCTTACTAAGCTTTCATTTAAACCAGAATTATTTTTAAAAAAATTGTCCTAAGTTTAAAACTAACTTTTCGAAAGCGCCGTATTATAATCGTAATTTATAAATGATAAATATTCCAGTAAATTATGAAGTTATAAATTTCCATGCTGATTTATTATTTCATTTACATAAAATATTACACTTTGATGATAATCCCTACCAATAACCACACACACAATGCCTTTTATAAAGTAAAATATCTTATATAAGTTAATAACTTATGTGAAGTAAAAATTCATTTGATTTTGAAGAACAGGATAGATCGTCATTAATACAATTATGCATGAAACACATCGAGAAATAAATATGTCAATATCAAACCGATTAAATGCTGCTGTTGTTGGTGTCGTATGCCTCCTAGGCTGGCATTATGGAGTACGCTGCTCGTGTTTTTCAACTGAGCCATATTTCGGTGTGGAGTCCGACTTCCTCAGTACATACATGAATGGGTTGTGTGATTGGTTTCCTACCCTACCATTTTTTGGGTTGTAACCAAATCACACAACCCATTCATACAAGGAAAGGATAAATTCAGGATAGATAGAGAGAGAAAGTACATACATGCCCGTACCGGGATTCAAACCCAGGATCTTTTTATCCACAGTCAGGTAGGCTGACCACTAGACACGATGGGTAGCAACCGATTGAATTATTTGTGGATTACGTAGGTTGATTTTACAGCCACATTAAGGTGACATTAATAGACCAAAATCTTGCTCTAAACTGCCGTAACTACACCAAAGTAAAATAAACAATTATTTCAAACCATAAAATTATATTATTTTAACATCCTTAACATCAGTCACACTACATAGAATAGTAAATTTAAAGAATGCTATTACTTTAAAAACTTGAATTGAAATGCTGATTACTGACAGCTAATAACAAAATATAAAATCAATTCGAAAGAATGTGAAGCGAAAGTGAAACTTAAAACAATCCTAGTGTTCATTTGTAAACTAATCCTGAAATTTGTAAACAATTTCAGGATTAGTTTACAAATGAACATGATTTAACGGTTTCATATTTAATTTGCAAAGCTACTTCAGAAGAAATCATCGTAATTTGCAATACATACCTATCTATAATTGCGTTTCATTCATACACAATATACTGCAATGTATTAAATATAGTCATTTATAATAAATTTGATTGTACTGAATGGGTTATTATCTAATTTGATATGTTAAATGAAAAGTGTTCATTTAAAAAATAGCTACTACTGAACAAAAATGTTTATGCATTTATCAGTTTGAATATCTGGAACAATTTTTCCTACTCAAATTTCTATCTTACATGACATTAATCAATATAATTGAAAGATAATATTATACATATTCACAATTTCTTGTCAATTATAAATTTAAAAATTATTTTACCAATTACCCATATATACCTATTACATTAGATATTATTGTATATGTACATCAGAAACAACTGACTGGAGAGGAAATAGTTGCTCGCCCTTCCTCTTGGATCAAACTATTTTCACTCTACTAAATAAGTCGATAATATTTCATTAGTGTGCGGTTTGACATGGACAGTTGTCAAGTTCTGTTTCACAACAGGACAACTGTGTGCTGACATAACTTTGACATTACAGTATCTTTGGAATGTTAAACGGACTGCAATGTCCTGCTAGATTTCTAGACATTTGTCTCATTGCATATTAATAATATGCTTCTATAAAATGTATAGATTAAAAATAATTTTACTTCATCTTTTCCAGCAAAATAGTGACAAGATAAATGTTTATGGCATTATAACTGAGATTTTAAAATTCATTTTTATAGTTGGTTATCTGTTGAAGTTAATTTTTCCCCATCAAAAATCCGCGCAATATTTAAGTACAAATGCTTAAATTGATAAATTGCTTATATGGCATTTAAACATACGATTTGAAAGTTTAAATATATTTGTGTAATTGAAAAAGCTACAAATATGATATTATTTCTTATGGTATTTAAAGTAAGTATAAGGATATATATTATGCTTCTACGCGAGGAAAAATAAGCGAAGTATGCTTGTTCAATATATATATAATATGTGTATCACATTGATTTTTCTATCAAGAACAGGAAAAGTTTATGGCCTATATTCAAAGACACATCAATAGTCTTTTGTCCACCAATTTTCCTTATTCTATATAATAAAAGACAGATGATGAATAGGATAGAGAAACTTACTCTCCGACTAGTACATAAATATATTGAAATAAACAATGGCTTAAACTTGTAAGAAAATGGTCAAAGAAAGTGAAGTACTAAAAGATAAAGGGCACAAAGAAGTCAAAGTTTGGTCTTAAATCAAAAATTGAAAGAGAAAGCTTTTCTTTTCTGAAATTGAATTAAAAGAAATAAAGAAATTATTCTCTAGAAACTGTTGTTTGTGTCCAGTTTTTCTCTTTATGTGTACTTCTAAAACATGGAAACTAATTGTTTGGTCGGTAGCATTAAAAGTCGCTTGTGAAATATATATATATATATATTGTGATTGAAAATTATGTTTTAACATTTTGAAGAAAAAATAAGACTAATCTATTATTTATTAAATTTAATTACTCAAACCAATTCAGAAAATCATTGAAAAGTTAAAATTTTAATGTTGGAAATTCACTACTTTCTCTTACATTTTGAGACATAAAAAAATTATAATTTTTTTTATGATATGATAAAATAATTGGTTTGATAATTTGGGATACTAAATACTATTTAAACATTTCCAGAACAAAATGCTCTTCCTAACGCTATTTTATAAATTTTCTTTTTTGTTATACAATGTTTCTTAAAAAAAAAAAAAAAAAAGTTAAAAATATTCAATCATAACACAAAATAATCAAATTCATAGTACAAAACGCTTAATGTAAAGACAAAATTTCAAGTTATACATTATTGAAAAATATTTCAGGGTCATAGAAAATAAGAGCATAAAAAACGAAATTGAGTTTAATCAATATAAATATTACAATAGATTAAATATAAATCTAAACAATATTTATCTGTTGAAAAAAACTTTTCGAAAGGTATTTTTACATCAGCTGGAATGTTCTGGAAAACAATTACTAAATAATAAAGAAGAAATGGGAAAACGATCTACATCAGCAATATTATGATTATGATTCGACTAAAACATGGCAGATTATATTTAAAACATTTTCATTTTATTTTACTGATTGTAAAGGAATATATTAAATATGCATGATGATTTTAATCTTAAAAACAGCAATGATTCTATAGAAATCGATATAATATTCAGATTCTTTTAATTAAAAGCGAAATAGAACTCATCATAATTAAAAATATATATATATATATATTAATCGGAGAAAAAAAATAAATACCAAGCCAAATAAAAATTGAATTTCTTTATATTAACTATTCAAGATTTTGCATTTAAATGGAAATGCATTTCAGTTATTTAAATGGACAGAAATTCTTTTGCGATTTTTTTTTTTTTAAAAAACTGCATTTTATTAAAACAGACTTGAATACAGTGATTCATCAATTTTTGAATGAAAACATAAGCGTTTATCTGAGTGGAATTTTCTCCAGGACATATTTATAACAATACAAATAAAAACTTAAAATTTTGAAGTAAAAATCATTTCATATTATATTATCAAAGATTCATTTCATTCAAATTTTTGCTTATGAGTATATTTGGATATATATAATCCATTTTGAAAAATTCTATATCGCTTAAATTTCGACCTTTTACAAGGGTGAGGGTAACTAGAAATTGAAAAATGCTTTCGTATAGAAAACATTTCCCGAAATCGAGGTATTTGACCTTTCCATGTTTTGTTGTTTCTTTAAATCCAATTCGTTTTCACCGCAGGGGGTTATATATTCTTTATAATCTTCGAAAGTATTTTCTATGAATCATAAATGTTTCGTGTCCCTCCAAATTTAGAATAAAAGATGTAATAGTTTATGCATATAAATTTCTTTTAATGGAGAAAATATTTGTTTGACTTTCTCTCGTTGAAAAATATGATTGTTTTGTCATAAACAAAGGATAATTTCTTCAAACTTTGAAACATGTTTTATCATATGAAAGAAAATTGTAAGTTTAAAAAACTATTATGGAAAAGAAATACTGTACATATAGAGAGGTATAAAAATAGTTTTTAAAATAAGTAATCCTTTTCACATAAATAAATATAATTAAATTAATAGAAACCATTTAATTTTATTTTAACATATCACAATGAAAAATAATTAGACCATTTAATCAATAAAAATGATATTCCTAATTCCATTTCTTAGCCAAATGATTAAGACTGATGAAGAATAAGTCATTAAACTATAATAGTTTTTAATCCAACGTGACGACATTTTTTTAATTTTAAGCGAATGTAAATGTGTTTATATAATAGATTTAAGTGGTAAACAATTATTTTTTTATAAAATTTTCATTTAGTTTGAATATTTGAAAATTGTTTGAATACAATAAAAATAATTTTATGAAGAAAATGTCATCCAAATTTTTCTTTAAGAATGAATAAATGTATAATCATAATCAAAGACATAAGTTTTTAAATTTTGAAATTCTCATATATAATACATAGATATAATTATTATATCAATACAATTTGAATTGAATTTTCAATAAACAAAGAAAACAATAATGAACTCTATTATCGTATAATAACTTTGGAGTATAATAAAATTTTTTAGCTAATTTATTTTTACATCTGATAATTTTATACAAATTTGCTGAGATTTTATTAGTATATATTCATAAACCCAAATCATACTGCAAAAGTTTATGATTTTTAACAGTAGTGATATTTTTTTTTATAATTATCTGGAAATTATTGATATCACTTTTATCACAAATACAAAATTTGAGCTTTATGTCCAAAATTCGTCTATCCATAATCGCAAAATTTGCAATATTATATTTCACCGAAGAAGGGATAATATTCCACTCAGAAGAAAATTCAGGGGGAAATTCTAACGCAGAATTCAAAACGCATGACGCAAACAAAAATAAAGATAAAAATACATCCCATCGTGAAAGAAAGAAGGGATGTAAAGCTATAAAACGGGATAATTCCATTGCCATGGCAACACTGTTTATCCTCTTCAGTTCTCATCACTAGGCAACGTTTCCTATTTTATTCTCCAAAAAATATTTCATTTATCTTCTCTATAGAAAATTATTATTTTTTATTAAAAGAAAAAAAATGCGTACATTTGAAAGATTTTGTTTTCATGTTAAAAATAAAAAAAAATAATAAAAAACTGAAAATGGAATGTCATTGAATGTTGTACCAGCGATAACGGAATTGGAATTGCTGTCTCGGGAATATAAGATTAGTAGGGATGTTTTGTCTGAATAAAATTCAGTAGGGATAAAAAAAAGGGGGGAAAGAAGGGGAAATAAATGTCTTAATATACGTAATTGAGAAATTGTGAATGTTTGATCGTTGTAAAACACAGTTTATATTAAATTATTTTCAAATTCTTTGGTTTTTCTTTGCAAAATCCAGGGGAAAATATAACAATGAAAGAGAAATGCTTTTATCATACTGCAAAAAATATATTCGTTTTTACTATTTTTTAAAAGCTGATATAATGCATTATTTTGATTTACTTATTCTTCGTGACAGAAAAATTTGTTACAAAATTTACAACTCTAAAGTTGGAAACAGCTTATGTTAAATTTTCAGTATAGATAAAAATTTAAAAATAATAGTGATAAAATTATTGTTAGAGGCAAAGAAACATTATAGGTAATAAGAAACAATTTTAAAGGTATAAGTATATTATTAATTGTTATTATTAATAAGAGCTATATGAACACCCTTCCCAAGAGATTTCTCACGAAATATAGTGTCCTTTGTTTTCCTTATAGTGTTGCCAATTTAAATTTTTTTTTTTTTTTGCTTTCTTGATTCTTTTCCCTAGGTTTGCTTTATTTTTGTGCTTTGCGTTAGTTTTGCATTATATATAATAATTTTTTTAAGTGGCAAAAAGATTTGAATTTTTTATTCTCCGTTTCAATTGGGTAGACTTTGAGAAATATCCCTTTCCAAAAACATGCCATCAGCTTATCGATGAAAAAAATCGCCAGGTCGCCAGTTGGGGGAGGGGGGTACATCTTACTATTTCCTAATGAAATTCTGTATATCATGTATAAAGTATATCGCATAAATATATGTTTATAAAAAAATAAACCACTTATGGATTCATTATAAAATATTAAATTTTTTATTCGCAAGTCGAATGTCATTTTTTTAACAAATGGATAACTTTATAAATGCCCATAATTTTCCTCATCAGCATTGGCATGATACTGTTTGTGAGCCTTGGCCTTCTTCAGAAGTCTGCTATTCTGCCCTCTCTATTTCCAGAAATCGACTTCCAGTTTTTGACTTTAAGTGTGGAAAAGTCTTCCTCCAGGCAGTGCTTTTATCTCTTTTTCGGTCTTCCCTTTGATCTTTTACAGAAAGGGGTGGGTGGCATTGAAGACCTTAAGAGGAATTCTCTCTGCTCTCATTCTCAGAAGGTGTCTTTCCCAATCTTATTCTAGACAGTTTTACTGATTTGATAATGTCCGACCCTCTATAGATTTCTATAGCTCAAAGTTATACCTTTTTTACCAGGTGTTATTTTCCAGAACAGTACCAAAAATTGCTCTCAGGACATTTCTCTCAAAAATTGTCAACGCTCTTTCTTTCTACATCGCCAAGGTCCATGTCTCTGAGGCATATAAAACTGGTTTAATCAACGTCTTGTATAACATTAGTTTTATTCTTCTTTTGATTAGATAAGATTTTAGGATAGGTTCTTAGACCAAAGAAACAACGATTTTCAGCAACGATCTTCTTTCTGGTTTTGGGATTGATGTCATTTTGGTAGTCAATCTCAGAATCCAAATAGCTGAAGTTTCTCACAGATGGCCATAATTTTATTTGTAATCATTAACAATATCTCAAAAGAAAGCATGATGAAAACCGAGAAATATAATGAACTGTATAAACCAATAATTTAAATCATGATTTTAATTTAAAATTTGGAATAAAATTAAGTCTTTAAACAAATTTCTAAAAAATTGATTGATACTTATTTTAAAGATGTATTTCTTATTTTTAAATTAGCAAATAATTTTTAAAAATCATAATATTAAATGGATTGTGATGATTACATTAAATATCATGAAATAATAGTTATTTATCATTAAAATAAATCTTTTATCTAAATTTTTTTCCCTATTTTCATACTATTTCTAAAATATTTTTTACGATTGGTTTATTTTGAAAAAAATAATTGAAAACATTTGTAAATTATTTCTAATTTCTTTTTTTTCAAATACGTTAGTTGTTTTATAAATTTGACAGTTTTATTTACACATCAATATTTCTGTTTTCAATAAATTACGTGTGAAAAAATTATTATGTTTTAAATAGAATTCAATTATTTATTAAAAAAATGTATGTATTAATTATCTCAAATGGTGATATTTGTCAATAAGTTTTAAAACTAAATACCGATTTGTAGATATATTTAATCAAGTCTGAGTCAAGTTAATTTTAAATATTTAACTGAGCTATCGTTATGGATATTTTTGTTAAAACAATGCTTTATCATTTAAAATCTTTCTTTAAATAGCTGGAATGAAGTAAATATAATGCTGCATATTTCAATTCTGGTTGTGATTTGGGCAAGCCAAAAAGTATGTTTAGATATCTATTACCGACGTACCTTAATATTGTATGATATTCTAAGTAATTTGAAGAACATTTTTATAACTTTATTTATTTTCTTGAGAACAATGATGAGTAAATTTCAGTCTTGAAGTAAACAATTCTTCATTTTAGAAAGTCCCATTTCAAAAATACTTTCATAATCCAAATAAATAACAGTTAACTGGTTTCAAAGAGAATTTCATAAAACACTCTGAGCTATAAATTACTTAAAGTATGTTTATGGAAACAGAAATAAGGTTTTATAAAGATGAACGAAAATGTTTTTTGAATGATTAACAATTCAAGATGATGGGTTGGTTATATATATTTCAAAAAAATTTCCTTGAACTATATATGAATCATTGCTTTTTTTTTTTTTATTCGAATCATAGTAAATTTGTGTATTTGTTTCGTATATTAAGTTTAACAAATCCAGTCAATACTCTCTACTCATAAGAAAGTAAAATTTAACAAAGAAATAGTTTATATACCATTTTGCAGTGGAAAATTCTAATATCAATTGATTTTATTGAAGCAATTTCTATGTATTCTTGATCTTTCCCCTCTACACAAAAAAGACTTTAATTTATTTATTGTTCCAAGATTCAGGAGGTTGGCAACTGTGAATTGAATTTTAACTAAAATATTGTTTTGATTTATAAAATATTTTCAACAAAGTTAAATTTTTTAAGAAAATGAAAAAATATAAAAATATAAACAAATCCACAACTATAAATAAAGTCTATATGAGCAGAGGATAAAATCAGAATTTTCAGTATCGATTACATTTTTTTTAATGAAATAATATTTTTTGTTATTTTTATAATAGAAAATAATTGGTGTTAATTGTTTGTACATATTAATCACATTAAAATAGTATAATACTAGTTCTAAGATTATTTATTATAACATACATATTTTAAATAAAAATGTAATATATGTCTGTGTGTATATTGTTGCATAGATATAATTAAAAAAAATAACAATTTTTTACATGAAAATTCGGATAATTTTCATTTTATATCATTTAATAATATTTTATCTTTATATCATTTAATAATATTTGAAATCAATATATAATATAATCAACGTCTATCAATCGAGTTACAATCTTCAATGAATTAAACACAAATAAAAAAATTAGCTAACTTACAACTTACAAATATTAGTCAAAATTGCTACTATTGCTTAATGTCAGATTTATTTATCAATCCAATGATAAAATAAATGATCAGATTTAATGATCAAAAAGTATTGTGCTTCAATTTTCAGAGATTTAAATTTAAATAGTATGGCTTCAATTTGTCAGTTTGGAAGAATTTGAACATTTTCACTCTTTTTGTGATATCATTTTATTTCATTTGCTTAAGCACAGTTAAAAGAATTCTCAATATCACTCTTAAAGATAATAGCACAAATATAAAATTCAGACGACTTGCAAAATTGGCGGAAATTCCATCAAATTGACACCAAATCCTTTCCTCTTTTTCCTTCAATAAATTCATAGTAGTAGCATAAATGCAATTTAAATTCATTACTTTAATAAGATTACTATTTAAATAAAATTTAAAAAAAACTTAAAGGAACATCATTATGTTTGTGACTAAAACAATCTTATTCTATTTGTGTTCTTATTAAAACAATCTTATTCTACAATCTTTCCCTTTTGTGTTGTAAAAACAGAAAAATCTTTATTATAACTGAACTTTTATTAAAAAAAAAAAAAAAAAAAAAAAAAAAAAAACACACACACACACACACACACACACATACACACACACAAATGGATTATCAAAGTGACGACCATGTTTTTGTTATTCTTGGCGGAAAATCATGTCCCATTTTTAATATTGGTTGATGAGATATTGAGCACCATTTTTTTTACCTTGGTTGACATGATATTACATGTGTTCTAAGATAATTGTTTGGTACATTTTAAACTAAGTATTTGGGACATGTATAAATAATGTTCATGGATTTATTGATGAAACTTTTTACACTTTTAAAATTAGAACTATTTGTCTTTAATTCTTTCTTGCTTCGAATTTTAGTTCTATTTTCACTTGTGGCTCAGTTAAAATAAGTTATCAAATTTTCAGTTGACATTTGTGAAATATCAAACTCAATACTGAAATACATTTTTCTTAGTTAATATTGCATTATTTCACTAATTCCACAAGACACTAGGCTTTTATGGTACGACTAATATATATAATATCGTAATACTAGAAATTAAGAATAAATTACAGCCAACAATAAGTTACTTTCCTAATAAAAATTTTATTCGTCTACATTCATTAATTTTGTATTATTTTACTTTTAACAATGTCATTGATCATCGTCAGGAATTTGATTCCCCGATTCATCAATTATGAAAAGATAGTGATAAGCCACATTTACGGTTGTCGTTATCAGTTATTGTTGTTAGTTTAGCACTAGGAAAATGATTACAATTTCCCACGATATTCGGATTCATACCTCGTAAATATGCGTAACAAGATTTAATATATTTCAATGCAAATAGGATAATATGGAAGAGGTTAGAACACAATCTTATCATTTGAATTTGTTTTAAATCATGGAATGCAGATTTTAATTACATCTCACTAAGAATTGCGTGAAATGGAAACATTATTGTCTTCATTTCATATCTAGAAACGATAAATTCAAAGCTCTCTCAATGAAATTATATTAATTGGTAATGTATCGTCTTTTATTACTTAAAATCCTCACCATATGTGATCTGAGAATGCTATTCCTGATTGTCAGAAATTAAAAATGATATATAATATAGTAGGACATAAAGTAACTGACTGTGTTGTTCTTGTAATGAGATCAGTACATGTATTAATAAATACAAAATTCCATCTTAAATCGAATTGAAATCTTGTTCTCTTAAAAACGTACATTCTTTGGGTGCAAAATAACTTTACAAGTTCTTAGCATTATTTTTATAAAGTATGTAAAAAAATAACTTTGTTTATAAGTTTTATCAGTTTACTTAAATTTAAATCGATTTTTCATGGTTTGATAGTTGCTTAATGTAAGTCTGTATAACCAACTTCAAAGTTGAAAAATGTCCAGCTTCCGGGAGAGCGGATCTCCTATCATTTCGCTCAGTCACTGAACCTAATAAACAAAAATTTATTTATTTACTTTTCTTCCTCTATTGCCCAAAAAGTGTTTAAACATGTTTAAAGGGAATTAACCGAAACGGTTACGCCATTGTGTTTGCGCTTTCGTGCGGAGCACTATTTTAAGGTATTCTGTAGAGGCGTAGGCGTATCTCAAATTTAATAGTGTTTTTCTTTCAAAGAATAATTTGTAAAGTATCAGACGTGTTACATTGATCTTTTGGAACACCGTGTTTTATGATCACTTCTGGAGAATATTTTTGGCACTTTTTTTTTTTTTTTTTTTTTTTTTTAATATGGCATCGCAACCACCCTTCCCGATTGTTTGTGTCTGGAGCGATTTATTTATAGTTTTTAAGTGTAAAAAAAATGTTGAAATAGAAGGATGCTTATCGTATTTCTCCTTTTAGAATAATCCAAGAATTTGTGAATAATTTTTTTCTTTCTTGCTGACAATTTTCTTTTTCCAAGGAACTGAGAAAACTAACCGTGAGATTCGTTGGAAGTTTAATGCACCACCTTAGATAGTCAGGATAAAAACATTGTTATTTACCGTGTAGCAAACTAAAGAATAGGGAAACTTATAATGTTTCTATACTACGATTAACTTTTTCCTGCTGAATGCTTATCTAATAGCCTAATTCAACCTTTTTATGACAATGTTAGATAGCTAGTTAGAGCTATTATTTTAGATTTAATTAGGACATTGATTTATATCATTATTCGAATCTAAAAAGTTTTGCTTGGTAACTTTCTATAAGAGACCAAATGCAAATTTTATGAGTAGCAAGGGATACTTAAATTCAAAAATTAATGAATTTTATACATCTGTTTAAAAAAAAAATTTAGAAGAGATGTGTAGATTCGCATATTTGAACAGAGAAAATTCATTGCGAACATAAAGTCAGTCTACAACTTTCTCTGTTATCCTTTGCTCATGGCTTAAAATTATGAGGAGCTTGTGAGGAAATGATATAATTAATCAAACAATTGTTATAATCCATGATACATTCAATCATTATGCATGTAATGTAAAACGGAAAAAGATTTGTGACTTCTTTGATTTATGTATAACAACTTATTTTTTGAAAATACATTCCTGCGGTTTTAATAAACAATGATTTTTATGTTGGATTATAGTTTCTTGCTAAATGAAATTTCCATCATAATATTTATTTTAAAAATAGGCAATGAAGTTTGATGTAAAATTTCTCAACCAACATTGTATTTAAAATCTTAGGACTAATTGCTCAAGAACTTCAAAATGTTTTATATGCCAGTTTCATAATTCATCTAAATTAATTCATGAAAAATACACTGACTCTAAATCAATACATTTTCTCGTAAATACATCTGAAACACGTTTGCTTCCAGATTTTTATGCTAAGTTACAAATTATTCACCAAAAATAAGTTTTAATTCCTATTATTCAAACAAATTACTTTCCATATCATTCTGATAGAGAGTAGATAGATAAAGAATATGCTTCATGCGAACTCTTTGTAAACAAAAAACTTTCCCTTTAAAGTATAAAGTAAATAAAACTGTATTCAATCATTAAGATTCATTACTAACTGTTGAAAATAAAAAGAAGCATTTATTAAAGTAAAGAATATAAAATATCTTTGTCAAAAGTATATGTTAATATTTCAAGAAATTCAAAAAAAAAAAAAAAAAAAGAAAGAAAGAAAATATGGCTTGTATTAAAGAAAACGTGTTTATATTATGGAGTACCTTCTTAAAGACTACGAAAAAAAAGAGACTTATTTTATTCGTATATCCGATCTTAACGATGTCTGGACAATCTTCTTATACTTTATGAAAGATTATATCTTTAAGAACAAAATCATATTTTCATTATCATTATTTTCCTCTATGAATGGAAATTAATACATATTTTAGAAAAAAAAATAAACATTCTTACAAAGTAATTTAACGATCTTTTATCTGTCTCTGTATAAAAATCAGAAAAAGAGTGGCATCATACTTCCTTATGACAATATTCGCTAATTACCCTTATCCGAAAGTAATCTCTGGGCTCGAGAGTACTTAAATATTAATTAATAAGAAGCTTCATATTCCATACGCCCCTCACTTATCTCCAAACGTTGCAGCCTCTGTGACATAAATGACGTCATTCCACTTACTTTCCTTGCTAATATTCCACGACCCCCATTTTGCTCCTTCTTTGAGATTGCATCGAAACTACAAATCGTGACATGTTCAACCTACATTGAGGAGATAAAAATACTAATAACTTGTTGATTTCTACACCTCCGCCACAAAAGAAACTTCTTGAAGGAGATTTTTAGTGCACCATCGTGTTGTTAAATAAAAAGCTTTTGTTGTTTTCTTTTTACCTTGGATTTTTTATTTTAATTTCATAGTTTTGTCATTCGTCACGAAGATTTCGAATGACTTTTACTTTTTTAAAAGATTACATTGTTAAGTAAAACTAGAGATATATCTTTTTAGACTATCATGAATCCTGAAAAAGATTCTAAATTCGGAAACTCGAATCTTATCATGTCAGTTAAAAATACGCATTCGAAATCTTTACAAGAAAGACTTTTTTGGCATTTAAAAATTTTTCTGAGGTTGTTCATTACAGTCACGATCATTAAGAGCAACTCGGTAACTTAATTATGTAAGCGATCAATTAGACACCATGAAATTTACGTCTGCGATAAGTAATTAAATTTTATTACATTTGGATGCTTAATATTAATTTATTATATTCCCATAAAACACATTCAGACCTTGAGTTGCACACTATTAAGTTTAAATCTACTAAAACTAGCTAGAAAAAAATCATCTGTTACAGATATAATCCTCAATCAATCAACTATCTAATTTTATTCCTTGGACAAAAATTTCCAAATAATTGAAATAATTTTAAGGTAACACACCTTACAATTGGGCCACATGTGCTGTGTGTAGATACATCCTATCTACTATATATTTTATGTCTAGAAATACTAGATATATATGTGTAGACATCACCTATATATAATTTTCGAAAATTGTAGATTATTCAGCAGTATCCAGTTATGGAAAATATATTTTGCAACAAAAGTTTCATTACATTCTATTACCATGTAATGTCATCTGTCAGTAGAAAACAATTGTAAAACTTTTCTATTGAGTCATAGCGTATTTCTCTTCGCAAGAATTTTTCTCTGAAATGTGTGCTACACTCGCGTGATACAGATTAAAAATCCAAAAGACAAAACAAGCATAAAGATGGATTGAGGATATTTCAAGTATGTATTATATCACAAGCATAAAAAAGTATGCGAAAAATAAAAACGTATTTTATTTAAATATTATGGAGCAGTGTTAGGATCTTTCTCTTTAATGTGGGGAATTACAGGTTCGACTTTTAAGGTACTGTTGGACAGTGTAAAAGTGTAGTCTTTGTTTGTTGCATACTCACCTACCAAAGATATGTTTGCGAATTTCCACCTTGAAAATTATAAATACTACTCGCGACCATACTCTTATATGTTTGTAAGCATACTGAGGATATGTTTTCCCAGTAAGTAATGAAAATCTCAGTAAATAAAAAGTAAACTAGTAATGAAAATTCACGTGCTTACAATGTATTTCAACTTATAAGCAATTAACTACTAAATTCAATTCTCTTCCTATTGCACTTGACTGAGATCAAATTGCTCAAAATATTTAATGTTTTAAATACCAAGTTATATAAATACAGTCATCAGAAATATTCTTATTAATGCAAATCTTTCAAACAAAAAAAAATATCTTTCTTTTTATTATAGTTATATTAAGAAACAAACCTTAATTCTTTAAAAACCTCTCTTGATAGTTTGTCTTTTTAAACTGTTAAGTTAAGTTGTTACTTGCTTGTCTGAAGCACGTGTAAATCAGTACATATAACATATTATGTGGGCTATTATGAACTATAGCGAACAGAAATAAGTAAACAGCATGTAATGAAACCGTCAGAATACCTTTATCTTTAATGTTGTTATTTGTTGACAAAAATAATGAGGGAACGAGAAAACTTGTAGTAAACTAACTTAAAATAAAAATTTTTACTAAGTCCACAGTTAAAGTACACTACTGGCCATTAAAATTGCTACACCAAGAACATGCTACAGACGTGAAATTTATACGAAAGAAAGAAGGTGCTGTGATATGCAAATGATTATCTTTTCAGCGCATTCAGACAAAGCAGGCGCCAGTAGCGACATCTACATTGTGTTTAAATGACGAAATTGTTCAGCTGGTTCCTCATACACAAATTGCGTTTGAACGTTTTGCATGGTGAAAAACTGTTGAGATGCCTCGTGTAAGAAGGAGAAATGCGTACCAGCACGTTTCTGACTTGATAAAGGTCGAATTGTAGCGTACCTAGATTGCGGTTTACCTTATCGCAGTATTGCTGCTCGCGTCGGTCGAGATCCAATGACTGTGAGCAGAATATGGAATCGATGGGTTCAGGACGGTAATACGGAACATCATGCGGTCTCAACGGCCACCTATCACTAGCAGCCGAGAAGACAGGCATATTATCCGCATGGCCATAATGGATCGTGCAACCACGTCACGAGCCGTGAGTCAAGAAACGGGGTCGTTTGGAAGACAACAAGTGTCTGCACAAACAGTTCGACGACGTTTGCAGCAGCATGGACTCTCAGCTCGGAGACCATGTCTGCGGCTTCCCTTGACGCTGCGTCATAGACAAGTGCGCCTTCAATGGTGTGATCAACGACGAACCTGGGCGCACGAATGGCGAGACGTCATCTTTTCAGATGAATCCAGGTTCTGTGTACAGCATCATGATGGTCGCATCCGTGTTTGGCGGCATCGTGGTGAACGCACATTGGCAGCATGCATTCGTCATCGTCATACTGGCCCATCACCTGGCGTGATGGTATGGGGTGCCATTGGATACACGTCTCGGTCACCTCTTGTTCGCATTGACGGTGCTTTAAACAGTACACGTTATATTTCTGGTGTGTTACGACCCGTGGCTCTACCCTTTATTCGAGCCCTGCGAAACCCTACGTTTCAGCAGGATAATGCCCGACCGCATGTTGCCGGTATTGTCGGACTTTCCTTGATACGGAACATGTTCGGCTGTTGCCCTGGACAGCACGTTCTCCAGATCTTTCACCAATAGAAAACGTCTGGTCAATGATTGCCGAGCGACTGGCTCGTCACCAAACGCCAGTCACTACGGTTGATGAACTGAGCCATCGTGTTGAAGCTGCATGGGCATCTGTACCTGTACATGCAATCCAATCTCTGTTTGACTCAATGCCCAGGCGTATAACTGCTGTTATTACTGCCAGAGTAGGTTGTTTTGGGTATTGATTTCTCAGCATCTATATATCCAGCCAAATTTTTTGAAAATTTAATCACTTGTTATTTCTAGTATAATATATTTGTCCAATAAATATCATTTTGTTATCTGAATTTCTTCCTGGTATAGCAATTTTAATGGCCAGTAGTGTATATTGAAATACGTAAATATTTTATAAAATTTCAATATTATGAAGTTTGAGAATAACAAATAAAGATAAAAAGAAGGCGCGTAAGATATTTTTGCAGTAATCTGTGTTTAATTCTGTTGTAGTAATTAAGGTCTCTTTTTTTCTGGTAATTTGTAGTGTTTAAGGTCTTTCTATACCAGATAGGCTCTTTGTTTCTGGATAAGTAATCAAAAAATTCTAAAGAAGACTGTGATTTATGTTTATAATATATAGATTATATTTTCCATTTCTTTTTTGTTGCTTATAAAAAGATATTTAAAACTACGAAAATAGCAACGCATTCACTCATAAAACTTTCTTAATTTGTGATTTAATATAAATTTGGTTTTCAATTTAAAACTAAACTGATAAACAGCTTAAGATATTTGACATGATGACGTTAAAATCCAAGAGTGGTGAAATTTTAAATATTCAATTAAGCTAATCAACAAAAAAAATATAAACTACTTTTATAATTATTTGCGTTTATTTGGGGTTTTTTGGCCACATGCTGAAGAAAGACCCCCTAGAAATGACCGTAGGTATCTGGATTTGGAACATCAAAACTTAATATAAAATACAGAATAAGTACATTTGTAAATAAAAAATTATATTTCAACAAGTAGTCTGAAATTTACCCTAAAGCTAACTCATTGAAGAATGTTGTCGCAGCTTTGATAAAAGGAGAGAGGCTTAAAATAATAAATTCTTTATTAATTAGACATTAGGATTATCCGCAATTAAGGGCTGTTAAGCAAACATTGTTACAAATGTAATAGTTTGGATAGTTGCGAACTTCAGCTAGTTATGTATATTTACACTTACCTCCCCCCCCCCCGATACAGTTAATGTATCTTGCAAATTGCCGATTAGGCTCGCATCGCAAGTCTAACTAGAAATATACTCAAAATCATAGCATAAAAAACATATTAATAATGTAATGAAACGCAAAAATCGTTTTCAAAAGAATAAAAGTTTAAATATTTATATTGTTAAGAATGGAATTATATTCTGGAGTACATAGGTACAAGACGATATACAATGAATCCTTTTTCCCACAAGTTTTTCCCGTGTACCTCAGGTGTTACTTTAACTTTACTTAACATAATCCTCCTGAAAAATACCTTTAAAAAAGCTGACGTGCAATAACAGAAGCCAAACCCTCTCTTGACCTTTTTAATCTCCATAGCCAGGCATGTCAGGTATTCTGATTGAAAAGTGGTTCGGGATCTTTAAGAGGTCGGAGGCGTCATGTGGTGCCACGGATCAGTCATGACTTTTGTGAAGCTCACCTGCGTACAAAGAAACTCTGTGACCAGTGGTCATCAACACAATCAGAGTCTCTCAAGAGGCGAGAAGATCTTACAAGTGTTTGTTTGACCACCAGATAAAATCTCTTTAACATAGCTTTCAAATAGAGCCTTGCAGACAAATATTTTAACTTATTATCAAGTCAGGCAAATTTTTTTTATTCATATTAATTCAACCAATTATTTTAATTTAGAATGCATTAAATGTATCTTATTTGATTTATTACATTATAATATTTCTATATATATACTTTTGATATTCCATTTAATCATTCATTTTCATACTCTGTCCGTATAAAATAATTGCATTCATTAGTAAATATTAACAATCGAATGGCTGTAAATGTTTTTAAAAAATGCGTTTATTTTTTTATATATAACCATATATTAAAATAAGTGGATTTATGATTTAACAGTTATGATGATGCATATGGGAAAAGTATGTAAATTAGTATTAAAGTAAAACAAAACTCCTCCTATTAAAATTTTAGAAATCACATGTATATATTTCATTTAATATAAATAATTTGAAATAATAAATGTATAAATTTTGATTTCAATGTCTCCCAATGTCAGTGCGAATTTTAAACTGTTTTGAATAAAAACAATCAAACATATAAGCATCGATTTCGTTTATGCGAACAAAAGAAAATTAATAGGATGGTGTGTGAATGTACGAGGAAATTGTACTTTCGATCAGTTTCTCATCACGATTTAAATAAAAAAAAAGAAGAAGAAAATTAGGCTAAACGCTGTGAATTTAAGAGCCAATTATATAAAATATTAAAAGTTAATCTTTTACAAATCATCAAGAAAAAATAAAATTAAGAAATCAAAAATTAAAAATCAACTTCTAATTGATAATTATAGTGCTTGAATGATTTAGTAAATTGTTTAAACGATGAACTATTCCTCACGATTTATAATTATTTATGTATAAAAAAAAATATCTCGCGAAGCATGCTGAATTTAAAAATCAATTATAATTTCAAATAACTAAAATCAATCACTTTTAACAATAATCAAGAAATCAAAATTTTAAAAATCAATTTCAATTATGTGTGTAAAAGGAAATCAGTCCGATGGCATGTGTGTGGTCTAAAATTTCGTTTTCTCGGTAGGAATTTTTTTTTTTTTTTTTTTTTTTTTTTAAGCATTTACAGTTAAAAGTGTAAAAGAAGATTATGCTAAGCACACCTAAGTACTAACAGTGTGTGGTCCAGACATTTTTTCTTCCTGCTGACTGATAAATGGGGAGAAAATTAAGTACTTTGTCAGCAAGATTTTCGAATATTTTTAAATGGCTAGAAGATATTGTGTCAACACTATGAATTTTGTATCATATTTTCGATAAAATAATAATTTGTAATTATTCATTTTAGACTTCAAATTGTAGAAAGATTTTATTTACAGGGTGATTCACAAAACATAATAGAAAGTATTTTAAATTCCTGATTTCAAATGTATGTAATTGTAATTTTCCATATTGTAATAGCACTGATACTGAAATTTCGGTTGAATATATGATTGCTGGAAACAAATAATAAGTAATATCGAATTATTGACTTTAAATGTGAATGGTTATTTATCGTGAGAATATTCTATGATAATAACCGAAATAATGTCACCTAATGACTTTCATGTTCTTCAAAATTTGGAAAAGAAAAGAATACCAAATAAAGTGGCTATCGTGTAATAATTGGTCCGATATTAGTTGACGGTATGTTGATATGCGTAAAACACCGATAGTTGTCTTTAGCTCTGAAGTATCAACAGAAGTCAATATTAACATGACACACTGATACTAGTTCATGCATAATGGGTTCTCAAGAATTATTTACATCTTCATGGCGTTTGGAATGACATTTGCTAAGCGTTTGATTGCATTGCACTCAAAGAAATTCACGGGATAAAGTGGCTGTCATACAGGCCAGACTTAAATCTGAACGACTTGTTATGGGGTTACATCAAGGACAGAAATAATAAGATATCCTCTATTCACTGCGGTACCTGAAATGGTAATCAGAAGTGAGGTGGATACATTTGATTTCAACAACACTCCAGAGCGTTATGGCATAGATTCAAAACCTTCACTACAGCCGGGAACGGTAGATATCTCGACCCTTTTGTTTTTATTATCATTCATATTTGTCTTCGAAAAATTAGGTTTTATATTCTAACATGTGCTGTCTTTTTCCACGATGATCTCTTACTTTCTATCATGCTTTTTGGACCACTCGATATATAAACTTAACATTTACAATAAATATCATTCTTTTCTTTCTATTAACGATGCATGCACTGTTTAACATTAAAATTACTGCAACATTGACAATAAAAAAATTTCCAAACAGTTATATTCATGCAAACAATTAGCAATAAAATTCACAGGCATTGCGAAATTTCAACATACCACATATCAATGTGGTTCAGAAAAGTTCTCTAGGGAAGATCGTTCATCATCTTTCAAAAAGACATGTATGTTTTCTGAATTAGCAAAGTAAAAATATTTACGTTTATACTGACATTTTTATATTATTAACTTCATTTTAAACGTGCAACATATCGATGCATAAATCATTGCTTAAAACCAGAAAAACACATTTTTTAAACAAAATATTGATTAAGGTTATCTTGTTTGATAATCTGTGAAAGCAGCAGTTAAAACTCAACCTGAACCCCCACGAATGTATTTTACTACAATATTATTGATGCAGACAGACTGACAATTGTGTCGATAAGCGATTTAAGCTTTATGAAGTGTCGGGTTTCCAATATCTGGATCACCGTTCTGGAGCGACACCCTAAAGTCCCATTCGGAGCTTAGAACAGGTGGTGGAGGACCCGGCAGCTCCCCCCACTCAAAGGTCTCTATTTACAAAAGCACATGCTCAGGCACAGACATTGTCGCGTGCTCACCATCTGCTCCTGATGGATATGTCTCCTCCAAGAACAGGCATCTTCAGAACACATCGGTTCAATATAAATCTGCTGCTTCATTTGATACAACACAGTGAATTGTTCATAGTAATTTTGATTGTGTCCAATAAAATACGTTTTCAACATAAGTAAAAAAAAAAAAAAAAAAAACCATCTTGCTACTGCGAACAATTAAAAGAACTATACATACAGAGAAAGTTTAGTTTCAGTGATTAATCATAAAACATCAAAGTGATGTCTCAAAACAACAGCAAAATAAGAATTTAGAAATGATGATTATTATTATTATCAACGTAGAAATGTTTTTTTTTTTACGTTAGGTCAAAAAGAATTGCTGTAATATTTAGTCAAAGAATTTTTTTAATGAGGTTGTTAGAAAAAAATTTATATATATATATATGTTAGAATATATATATATATATATATTTGAAATTACTTTTGAAATTTAATGCATTACAAAAGTGTATAACTGAAATGAAATATATAATGACAAAATATATTATATATAAATCATTAAAATATATATATATATAAAAAAACGGCAGAATATTTTATTGCAATGGAATTTTAAGGAAAATATCATCAATTTTGGGTATGATTACTTTAATTAATATTTTAAGCCATTTTTTAAGTAATGCTTTAATATGACTAATTATTTTTTTTATTTAATTTACATGCTCTGTTTGATTTTGTAAATCAAACTTATTAAAACACAAATTTACTACCTCAAAGATTATTCAAATTTTTGCGTTTAGTCATGAAGAATTTTCTTTCAAAATTAAGCTGATTAAGTGTAAAAGCTGATTTTAGATCCAAATGTAGATAAAAAGTTGCAAACATTTAACTCTTTTTATACAAAAAATTCACAATCAGAATTTTTCACTTTTATGAATTTTCAAGGTTTTCAAACTACAGTTAGTATCAATATTCTATGGTGATAATTACAAAGGAATTTTTACGAAACAATCTGCCTCACACAGTTGTTTTACAAATACATTTCCCTGTTTTAAATTAAGAATGCGTTTTATTCTGAACGTTTAAAATGCCTGAAACAGCAATTTCCTTTAGATTAATTTAATTTTCCCTTCGTTATAAACAAACTTAACTTTTCAAGTAAATAAAATCCCAAATAATACAAAATGGACAGTCTGTCATTATATACTGAATTCCAAAGCAACCTGATTTTTTAAGAAATTGGAGTATTTGGTGTTGATGATACATATGAAATTATTTTTAATTCATTAACAAAATAATTTAAATAATAATTTTAAGATTTATAAAGGATGAAACGGATGTGGAAATTTTTATTCTTAGAGTTTTTAACATTTTTTACACGTTAGAAGGCTTTATTCTTAAAATTACAGAAATCCAACTAGGAAAGCAGAAGCAAACATGATTTGAATGATGTCAGATTCTATAAAATACAAAAATATGCACTTTACAATATCTTTCCTAAGCCGTCATTAGTATTCATTGTCACACACTTGTAAATATTTTCCCATTCAGCTCAAAATCTTCAATATGCATGTTAAAGTAATATTTAATACGTAAAGAAAAGGGCGAATGCGTTAGTTGTCTCGTTGAGGTAATCCCACATTCCCTTGACTTTTCTTTTTCAGACTTTTATCTGAAAAAGCAGAGTTGAAGCCTGGTTGGACACAATGAAACTTCCCTCTCTCTTTCTCCAAGAAACCGCAGATTAGTGACGGCCTATTGTCCCCCCTAAAGAGATCCCATTTCTTTTCCGACCCTCTTCAAGTTCCCTTTTGTAAGTCTTCTATTTTCTCCCTGGAACTGGTGATGGACGAGTTGCCATCGTTCTCCGCTCTCACTACTGTGGGACAACATGTCAGCAGACCAGGAAGAGGGAGGAAAAAAAAAAGGAATCGAATCTTTCAGAAACGTCTGTTTCTATGCCCTAAATGTTATAGAATTCAGTCTGTAACCAAAACTTCATATGGTATAGTTTGTCCCGCCTGTAAAAGACGTAAAGTGAAAGTGATAATTCTATTTTTTCTTGTGATTTTGAAAAACTTTTGAATTGAATAATTTGTAAGTTGATCAACAGTATCTACTAAATAACAGGATACGACAAATTTGTAATTTAAAATTTTATGATTTTCTTAATTGAAAAAAAAAATATTCTTATTTATTATTCTGGATTTGAAGAATAGATATTTCATCAACTCCATTCAATTTCACTATATAATCAATAAGACGCTTTTTATTGTTTACTTTTATGACAGAATAATTATTTAATCCTTTTATACATTGCACTATAAAATACTGTGACGCTTCTTGAAAATTGATAATGTATTATAATGTTAATTATATATAGAAATCATGTAATTTAGCATGAACAGTTACTAATATACCATCGATCTCTAACTACTTTTTATTATCTCGAGAGAACATTTTTGGTATAGATGCGTTATGTTCCAGTAAGTTCATTTTTATACCTCCACTGAGGTATTGATGATAAAAATTACTTCTGTGATGGAATATTTTAAGTTTAAAGAAGACAATGCTTCAATGCAGTTTTAACTAATTAATTTTCTAGATGATTTATCTATTAAATTGCTTCTGAAAATATTTTGACTTTTGATACAAAAGAAAATAGCTAAATTTTTGGTCCAAGTTCGTCATAAAGAAAAGTAATGCATAGCTATTTTTGAGATTTTTTTTTCCTCTAAAATTCTTAAAAAATAAACACAGAAACAGACTCATTGAACGACATATATATATTTGAATGGCAACAACTACATATTTTTCCCACATTAAAAAACTTGATGACAAAATAAATTCCGTTCTTTTCCTAAAAGTTAATAAACCTGATAAAAAAAAAATCTGTTATTACATCCCTTATTCATTACTGATAAAACTTCAATTTCTTATAAATAATTTAATCTCAATTTCTTTTCGGTATATACAGTTTAATTTAATTTCAAATTGATTAGAAATGCAAGCCTTATAAAGTTGGATTCCTAATAAATTTCATATTTTTGTAAAACAAAAATTGTTAATTATTTTGGTTGGTTATATTAGGATATAAAAACAATATGATAAAGCAGTCTTCATGAAATTGATGACTGTTGAATACACTGATTTAGAGGCACATTGCTCTTGTAAGATAAAACTGTGGTAATTAGTAAATCTATATATTTTTTCAAAACATATTTTGTAAAAAAAATTCAATTTTTTTTCGTTAAGATGAATTTATAAATTTTAAAGTCATCATTTTATGATGAACAAACTCATTTATTTGATTGACACGCTTAGTTTTGTAATTGGGGTATCATTCATTGTTATAATGGAGACTAATTATCATTGTTAATTATAATTTTCCCATATTCCCAAAATAATAAAAACTATATTAATTTTATAATAGAACTGGACCAAATCATCTTTTAATCTGAATTCTTACATGACTAATTAGCTTCTTACTTGCTAAATAAAAATTATTTATAAGATTTGACATTTTGCTAATATGGCAAACGTCATTACTTACAATAAATTTTTCTTGGTTATTTTTGGGTGTTGCATTTACATGAAACGTCATCAAATATTTACTTTGATGTCATTACGTAAACTAATCATGAAAACCAAAACCTTTTGAAAAACTATGTATAATTAGAAACAACGCTTTTACTATTTAGTTAAAAGTATGCTTCATCTACTCCAAAATATTTGCTCCTGTGACTGTACTTATCAATATTCGATCGTTTCATTCTTCTATGAATTATTTTAAGAACAAGCATGTTTTAGCATCTGAAAGATACGTCATCTTCTTATAGTCAACACTGTGCTCAATAACTTGTGTAGAAAATGGATTGGGTGAAGAGGCTGAGTTGAAAAGCTTTTACCGTCCCTTAAATTCGGTGTCAAAGAACATTTATTTATGAGAATATGTGTGAAAGTGATTTCGTTGGAGTAGGCTAAGATCTCTGAATCACAGGGGTAAGTATGAAAAAAAATATCGATCAATATTTGTTGAAAATATGTATTTCACTTCCTCTATGACGTCATTAAAAATGAAGGAAAATAATAAATAATAATACTGAAAACGTATAACATTTTTAAAATTACTCTCTTTTTTCTAGTTACTAACATATAAGATCAGATAAAAATGACATTAAAATTTTGCATGGGTTAATCTGACAAACTTGAATGCAGATTTAGTGGATGAATTAAATTAACTATGTAACCACAAATTGATTAATAAAAATATATAAAATTAAAATGCTCATTGTTAAAACAAATAACGCAAAATATCTCAAAATTTGAAAGATAACTGTTAAACTGGGAATGTAAGGTTTCTCTTATTTCATTTTCATACAGATAGATGAGCCCAGCTCTTCTATGGAATGACTATAAATACAGACGGCACCAGATCTTACAATACATGTAGGAGCTGCCCTGAAGAGGAGCTCATCCCGGAACATATTTTTAACTGTCCAGCCATCATAAGAAGTTTGCAGGTTATTGACGAATTTCCATTTCAGGGGGAAATCTCTTTAATTATAAAACTGTATACATAGCCAAGGCCGTGATTTTGGCACTTAAGAGTGATTTGACTTGACATCAATTGGACACGATACCTGCCAGCCATACATATAGGTGATAGTAAAGTGAAGAAGTAACTTATGGAAAAAATTCTGAACTAATTACTTTATTCCTTAGTAACTGTCCCTTGCAAATGTAATATATCTACAAATATTTTCAAAATAAAAAGAACTATATAAAATAAAGCACATGAAATGTTTTCTTAAAATATGGTTATTTCCTCACTAAAAGCACATTTTCATTACAAAAATTCAGTTTTCTTTTATTTAGAACGTACTGAGGATAAGTAATAAGGTATAAAGTTTATAATGTTCAGTTTTGTAAATCTTAGAATATACATCGTGCAAGAGAGAGGTTGGTTTGTTTGTCACTCAGGGTTCATTTTTTGCACACAAGGACTATTTAGAACAGGACCTGTCGTTTAAAATAAAGTCTAAACTATAATTAACATCCAAATCCCTGTTGGAATTCAAACCCAAGAACAGTAGAACCGAAAACAGACACTAACCATAAGACTACCAGTTCGAGATGCGAGAGCGAAATTGTGGCGCCATTTGTTATAGCCCACTACATCATCAGAATCAAAAAATTGGAATTCAGTAACTCACTTTGACTGTTTGTTTTACCTGTGATATTTAAGGAAATATTTAAATAAATGTGGTCAATAGAAACATAATTTTGAAAAGAGAAGTGAAGAATTAATAATATTTTAAATTAAATTCGTTATTGCGTATTCGAATGTGCATAAGCAAATAATTTCGCTGAGTTTCAGAATCCAAGTTAAGAATTATCTTTGTGAAAAAACGTAGTTTCATAAGAAAAACCCTCTATGAAGATCAAAAAGAAAATTAGGCTAAAAAAATTCGCAACTGTATTTAATTAATCTAAAATAGAAAACTAATAATCATAATAATTTGTCTCATTTCCCATTGAATATATTAATAAACACACAAGCTTGAATTTAATTAAAGTTGAAAAACATAATAATTCCACATAATTTTTTTATTAAATAATCACCTATCAAGTTCTAATATTAGAACATTTTTCTAATATTTGCTTGGAATGTGTTCTTCTAAAACATCAAACAATAAGCAGAAAATAATACGCATCTTTTTCGTTCATTTCCATTCGTATCTATGTTTAATCATCAGAAATATCTGATTATTTTCTTTTATTCCCCATTCATTAAGAACACTTACATTCTTTTCATGAAATTCCTATTTCTTAAAATAATCAATAAATAACCGTTTAAAAAAACAGCAGTAATTTTCAATGCTATTTTTACCAATCTCAGTGCATAATTTTTTTTTTTTTTTTTTTTTTTTTTTTTTACACAAAGCGCTTGATATTAATAAAAATTCTTTATTTATTGATTAATTAAATTTATATGTAATTAACATTTTCTCATGTATTTCAAGGAAAACTGTAATGAACAAACACTTATTCTCAATAAAAATAAAGGATTAAAAAATGTGAAATCCAAATTAAAATAATATTCTATAATAAAATATATATTCTATATTAAAATAATTTTTATTACTTTATGAATATATATAGATAATATATTTATAGTAATGATTTTTACGTAGAAAATTCGAATTCAGTCAACAGATAACAGATATGTATTAATTTAGCGCTTTAATAGAATAAGTTATTTTTGTTTTAATATAAATTTAAATAAAATGTATAACTATTTTTTATTTAAATACATGCTAATACAATAATATTTAAAATACTGAATGGAGAATAATCTTTTCATTCACACCAGTTTATTCAAATGTTATTTCTAACAATTTCTCATGAAATTCATTATTGGAAAACTAGCCAAAGATGGCGAACTTATTTCCTGCCTATCATTTAATAGGAAATAGGGAAAATTCTTAAACAATTACCCTGACAAATGCATCTATAAAAAATAAAAACAGACATATCATATCTTTTCTTATTTTATTTATTTATTCTAAGAACATACTTGAAATTTTTTTAACTGTTTAACTGTATAACTAATGGATAAGATACAGAAAAGATAGAAAAAAATGTGAATGTGATATTGACTAAACCATTACTTGATTTGTTAAGAATTAATGTGATGATATTTTACCACAATCTTTCAAATTTAAATATATTTTTTTCTCGTCCGTTTCTGAGCTGTTTTCAGAATATTCATTGATGGGTCCTTGATCAAAATGAAGAACACCACGTTTTCAATAATTAACTTCATTTGTAAATCAATCAATACAAAATTTTAAAAACTCTTCTTAGAATTACATTGCAAAATTTTGAAAAATGTCCAGCAACAATACAAAATTAAAAAAAATTTAAAAGGTTAAAATTATTTTATTAGACATTAATAAATTATTTTATTAGACATTAATATGTTTTTGTATCAAATTGTTCGTGAGAAGGAATTATAACAAATAATTTAAGATTATGGATGTTGATTAGCTTTAAAGTAATTTAAACTGCAATTTCCTGGATTTCACAACCAACTTTTTATCACCCACTGAAGTGAAATACATGCAATCAAAATAAAAAATTTGATCATTTTTGTATCGACTTATTATAGAAGTTAATGTCAAAATAAAATTGTTATACAAGTTTACAAAATTTTCTTTGATAATGATAAAAAAAAAATATTGGTGAAAAAAATGATGATAAATTTGATTTTACTGATTTCAAATATGATAAGTATTTAAATAAGTTTATAAAAATTAAAAAATAGAACACAAATAAAGGGATTGAATTATTATTTTAAATGAATTATTAAATTATAGAGAAAAAAACAAAGCAAATAAATAACCAACACTTTTTGTAACAATTCATGTGGCTGGGATAAAGCTTCTACTATATTAATTTTAATAGCTGTAATTATTTTTATAGCAAAATTGTAGCACCAAAAATAATCATTGAACCAATTGATAAAATGAAAAAATATCACTAAATAGTTCAATATATATGTATTCAAAAAACAAGGAAATTAAAACAATAAATAGGTCGGTATTTATAAGTAAACATGAATTCAAGATCATAAAAGCTTATTTTTTAATTTTTTCTGTGTGTTTATTTTCCTCATTAACATTATCTCATGTTTTTGTGAATTATTGTTTTAAAACTTAATTTATGATCTATATATTTGCTATTATTCGAAGTTTGTCTGTCTTATTTGTAAGAACTAACTTCATATAAATGCTTAACGTTTCATTCTATAATTACAAGAATCTTATTAATTTGACACTGATTCTCTTAAATAAAAATATTAATTTTTTATTTATTTTTTACAAAAATTAATAATTTATTGCATGAAATGCATGAATACTTTTTTGTTTCATAATAGTTTGTCGCATTGTTGATCGTCTTGTATAAGCATATAACGTCAACAATTTTTGTATGCATGTAAAATATTTGATTTGTATAAGCATTTTATTAGCAAAAAATCTTAAGCAAACCATTTCCAGCTGATCGCTCCATTGAATTGCTTATTTAGTTGCTCAAAATTATTATCCTTCTACACTTACTTAAAATAAACAAAGGCTGTTGAAGGCAAACAAAGAAGCTATGATTTATAGTAGAAGCTATGATTTTTTTAAATCTAGCAAATTTAGGATTTTAACTTTTCCTACATGCAAGGATATTTTAAGAATGTGATTTTAACCATGGCTTATGTATGGAATAGAGACATGCATTTAAATGTAAAGACTTTAAATAAGAAAAATTAAAATTAAAGTTTAATTAGTATACATAGAATAGTTTTTATAAATAACAACAGATTGCAAATACTACTCTTTAAATCCGTAATAAAAATTATTATATTAGAATTTAACAGATTAAAAAGTGACTCTTAATAAAAATTATTTTATTAAAACGTAATTGAAATACGAAGCTTATTATGAATTAATGTTATATAATTAGAAGCATTTTATACTTAGAAAATTAATTAATTAAAGTAACGACTGAATTATTATTTATTAATATATCTCAAAAGCAAAATTATTCCTTCTTATTCTAAATTTTCAACTTATTCAGTTTTTAAGATTTCATTTAATTGTGAATGCAATTAAATATTTTCATTAATAGAATTTTTATGAGCTGAAATAGTTTTAGCACAACCATATTAGAATGAATAATTTATTTTTATAAATAGTATGAGAGAAATGTAATTTGTGACCCTCAATCATGTTAATATTATAACCGGGTACACAAATATGATAAGAAAATTCTATTAGCACTCTTTTATGATTTGACATTTTTAATATAAAAATAAAAACAATTTGCTTGCAATGCACGAAAACTAAAAAAAGTAATTTAATTTGCCTTGTTAATTTTGGTTAAAGTATTTTTAACTTAAATGTGTAAGTCATATATTGAAATAATTAATTGAAAATCATAGCACTTTTTTATTTTTAATAAAAGATTTTTTACAAATTTTATTAAAATGATTATTTATTAAAACATGAAGATTTTTTTAAGGAATATAAAAGCTCTGATTAATTTATAATAAACTTTTTTGTGTGCAATTTGAATGCAGCTTGCATGTTTTATACAATTAAAAATTTGATTAAAAACATTACAATTAATAACTCGACTAATACATCAATATTTTACTTTATGATCTAAGGAATTAGCAGATTTTATTGTATGCATATTTTTAGAAACTAAAACATTAATATTTTACTCGATCACAGATTTGTAAAAAATTGATGACTTGAGAATCTATTCCTTCAGAAAAGATGTATCAGAAGTATCAAATTCAGTGGAAAATAAAATATAAGAAACACACATTTTGCAATTTATTATTTTTTGAAGATGAAGTTTTTATTTTCATCAATCAATAAGGAGGGAATCCCAAAATTTAAGACAAATTCTAAGTGTTCCGTATATGAATTATTTACCATTTTACTGATTTCCTCTGTCGTTTTTTTTTTTTTTTTTTTTTTTTTTTTTTTTTTTTTGTTTTTACTATATTAACAATATGAAAAAGTAAACACAGCCTTATTCCTTAACTCATTGCAATTTTGTAGGAAATGTAATTTACTATTTTATATACAAGTATATCAATTTTCTTTAGTTAAAATACAGTCCTTCAATTTTTCCTTGTGTATCATCATTCCTCACCAAATAGATTATAAATGTTTAATTAATTGGAGTTCTATTAATATGATAGATTTATAATTGAGGCGCTTGTAGCGTTTCTGATAAATTAAATTCTTTCATCCAATAGATCTTGTATGAAAGACCTTGGCAATTAGAAGAAAGCTAGATCTTTCAAAATACGTGATTATCTTGAGGATAATTTTTCAATAAAAGATAACAATTTTTTTTTTTTTTTTTTGATAATTTCTTTTAAAAAATCAATCTTTTTTAATTCCCATCTTTAATGAATGAAATAATTGCTTAGAAACACTAAAGAGTGACATAATTTTCTATTATCATTAATTTCTTTTAGAAATTTATTTTTAAAGGAATTAAAATTTTAAAATATTTGTATCCAGATATACTGTTTCAGTGAAAGATTTTTAGCATTTTTGTCTTTATTTTCAAAAATGAAGTAACTTTTACCATCAATAAAGAAATCTTCCCCGGTGGAAATTCTTCAATATACGTCTACATCATACCCTGCTTTCCGGTTCTTGCAATTAAGAATTTTATTTTTATCTCTGCTTCCGTTTAAATGTTTTCATAATGTATGATTAAATGAATAGTATTTAAATGGAAGTTCGTGGTTTGTTTTCCACTTGCTACAGGTCTTAGCTGCCTCTATAGCACCTTTTTTCCAGCTCAATCTGTCCAGAGCGACACTTTGCCAGTACCTAACTTCATAGTAGTAGGTCATTTTCAGTGTCAAAACGAGCCATCTTGTTGGTGATCTTCCTCTGGCACGGGATCCTTTGAGATTCTTAAACGTTGAAATTCTAGTGGGGTTGTTTTCTTGGCTCCTGAAGACATGGTCGAGCCATCTTAGCCTCTTGCTTTTGATAACCTGGGTAATCTGGAGCTGTTTATACAGCCTACACAATTCCAAATTATGTCTGGTTCGCTAGCAACCCTGTTCCTGTACAGGCCCATAAATAGTTCTTAACATCTTCATTATTATGACCAATAGATATCAATAATAAAATTTACTAAATTATGATCCTGAATTGTTTGGGATTTGCTCTGGCGGATGTTTGTGCAAGTCCAGTTCTGGTGCTTGACTTCGCTAGGGTTCACGGTGTCATGGATCTGATGTATTGTCAGCTAGATCTCGAAAGAATTGTCGGCAACAACTAAATTATGGCATCCTTTGTTGTTTTTGAGAAATTATTATAATTATTTTCAAGATTGAATCCCATTTACTGTTGATTAGTAGTAATATTTTTTCCTGTCAATATTACTTTTCTGAGGCACAATATTGTAAATTTATGAGTTAATTCATATTTTAAAGAAATAAACTTTATTCTTAAAATTTATATAAAACTTTAATAAATAGTGTTCTTGTGTTGCTCATGTTTTCAAGTTAGGCAATCACTTACACCATGTATTTTACTCATGTTTACATTAATAAAAAGAAATTTTATTTGTATTTATATGGTATTATGTATGAACTGTACATTATATAAGTCTGTGTGTCATTGAAATTTTTCAGTAATGATCATAACTGAAAGAATTTTTCCATCTTACACCTATCAGTTTCATTTATTCATGTTTTGGAAAAATGATGATTTCCATATGCCATAAATAGAAAGAGCGAAGAGTTTGATAAAAAAAAAAAAAAATTTATTTTCATGTTTCTTAAAATTATACCCATCGATCTTCTTTTATGTATTTCAATCACAGTTGAAAAATGAGAAGAAAAAAAATGAACTCCACCCGACTCAGTGATACCCGGGGACAATTTTTCTATAGAACTATCTCTGCGTGATACAACACGTTAGACTCTCAGCACCCCACCCTTTTTGTCCTTTTTTCAAAAAAAAAAAAAATTTATTTAAAAAAAAAATTCAGTTTTCGCTTCCCCTTCAAACATATAAAAGCTTTCAATGTGGTGAAAAATATTTTTTATGAAATAAAAGGAGAAATCTCTTTTTTTTTTTTTTTTTTTTTCTTTTTTTTTTTTTTTTTTCTCTCTCTCCTTTAAAAAACTTCATCCTCTGGTGAGAAGAAGGGACAAAAGATCTTTAGAAATATGAAAAACTCCTCAAAAAACAAATGAATCGGAAGAATAGGTATAAAAAGAGAAGGAATTTAATGCCATAAAAAGTTAGGAATCGAGTGTAATTGAATCAAGTCACCAACAGACAACATGTTGTGTGGTTTTTTGACATTCGGGATATCACTTACAGGCATGTATTCAATAATAATACCGATCATTCTGATCATCACCTGGATGAAGTTTTTAAGTTAACCCCGTTCGCATATTCTTTATGCAATGAACTCATTTTTTTCTCTTTTAATAAATTTATAAAGTTGAGTAATTTTTACGAAATCAAATTTAGCCTGTATTTTTTTTGCAGCCATAACTTTTAAAACAGTCATATTCATTAATCATGATAAATAGTCATTAATCATGATACTAGCAAAATTCACTGCCCTCCACTCTGTCTAGTGGTCAGCGTGCCTGACTGCGAATAGGGAGGTCCTGGATTCGAAACCCAGTTTGGGCATGGAAGTACTTTCTCTCTCTGTCTATCCTATCTTTGTCTTTTCTTTGTATGAATGGTTGCCTATCATATAAAGGGTCCCTATGGCATAAGTGTGCTGAGGAAGTCGGACTCCACACCAAAATAGGGTTCAGTCGGAAAAGTGGAGCAGCTCACCCCATAATGACAGCCTAGCTGGCACTTGGCATCAATAACAAAATTCACTATCAACCGTTTCACTAGTGGGTCGTAATAAGGTTTTTTGACTCACTCTTCAATAATTATTAATATTTTGCTTCGCAATTAACATATTTTGATTGATAATCTTTTCTATTTAACATCAGATTCATGTTTTTGTTATAAATTTTAAGCAATTTTATATTATTCTAAATATTTGAGATTTCAGTACTAAACTTCTTAGAAAAAAAGTTTTTTTTAAAAATTCATGCTCAAAAGTAATTATTTTACAAAACCGAATGTGGCAAAAAATCTTTCTCACAATTGTAAAAATTAAAAATTTGAATTGTATAGATTTTTTTCATCTGATAATTCTTTCAAATACAATTTTGTGATGTTAATTTAGTTTAAAATTTGAGTTCAGTTTTAAAAATTTGTAAACAAAAATCCATAATTTTTTTTTTTTTTTTTTTTTTTTTTTTTTTTTTTTTTTTGACAAATTACATAGAACTCTGTTTTTCATAATAATTTTAATAATGTTTTTCTTTTAATCAATAAATTTTTTTATCTTAATATTTTAAATGTTAAGTAAGGTAAATAAATTATATTTTTTACATAGAGATTCGCTAATTTGAATCTTAAAATCTTTTCCCGAATTCTATATTTCAAATCCTTACATAAAAACGTTTCAATAAAATAATTTCATTGATATTTAAGAAAAGTATATTCAAATGTGGTATCATGTATTTAGACTACTTTTTGATGACGATGAAATATAATATTGAGTAAATACTATTTTTATTTTACTATTAATGACAATTATGACGTTTCTACACTAATCAATAAAAGTTGTCACCAATTGAGAAGTCTGTATTTTCTTGTAATTTATTTAAGGTTAAAGTACACAGTAAAAATAAGGACTGAATTAAAAGATAAAACTAAAGATTCTCAAAATTAACTGAACTAATGCATGAATAAATTAAAAATGTTTCTTAAAATAAAACTTTTGCTCTTTAAATTTTTTTTCTTTAAAGAAAAGCAACTAAGAATAATCGAAGAACCTTATGAAAGTGTACCAGGACTTCCTTTAATAATAAAAATTGGTGAATCTCATTTAAAAATCTTTCCTAATCAAAGAATTTGGTTTAAATTTTTAAAATTTGCTTTTGAATATATACTAGTAAAAATGATTTCACAGCTCAATCTTTTTAGTACATTAATATACTGTAATTTTAAAAATATATTACTTTTAAAATTCCCTTTTCCTTCGTTAAGTAATTTATATCTCTGAACTATAAATCTCTGATATTAAATAAATGTTATTTCACATTTTATTTTTGCATTTAGAAATATTAAAGTATGAAAGATTCAAAAAAATTTTTTTGCGAACAAAGTTTTGGAAAACCTTTTTAATTTGCCTTGCATCTAATTACAAATTTTTCGTTTTAAATTATTTCAAATCAATATTAAGCTTGAATATTTTCAAAAACCTATCACATTAATTTATCTCATAAAAAGAATTCATTGCTCACAATAAACATTGCTATATTTCGGATATGCTAATTCTTAAAAATCAACTGTCAACAGATGTTTCTGAAACCAAATTACAAGAAATCCTAAATGTTGAAATAAACCCAAATGTTTTGATAATCTCTTTCAACCTACCACTGCTGCTTAAGAGGTTTCAGATTTTCTTTACCCATTGAGTCAAAGTGCATTGAGCCATCATATTTCTCTGGGAAGTTCAAATTGAAAAAGTCATTTTCAAGTTGGAGAACTACCCTTTGCAGACATTCAATCTACTCTGGGATTCCATTCAGTGAATTTCTAGAGTTTCCGCACTCTTGTTACTAATTTTACTTCCAATTTTTTTGCCAACATTCATTGGAAGTTGGGAATAAAGAACCAAGAGAGAAATCGAACCGTTTCTCGCTCTAATTGTTCTCCTATTTTAACTTTGAAAGTAATTAAGATGCTCGTTTTCTGAAAAAAATAATTTATTTTAACGGACGAATAATTTGAAAATGTCTCTTAGCAAATATTTTCCCTATATCTGGAGCATTAAATGTGAAAATTCCATTTCATATGGAAATTTTTCAATGAAAATGCCATTTGTACGAATCAAATCATATTCTTTTATGACAGATTCTGATGATTAAATTTAAATTTTTATAGGTTAACTTAAAAGACTCATGTAACAGTAAATATATAAAGAGAAAATTGGCTTAGGATTCTGTAGTTTGAAATTATTTTAAACTTGTTTAAAAATGTACCAATAGTTAGATAAATTTATAAAACACATTATGACTTCGTTAAAAAATGAAGCTTTTCAGTAAAAATCATATTTTACAAAACTACTTTTTAAAATAGATTACTATCAGTTATCTAATAGATTTTTACCTGCTATCAAATATGAAAAAAATTAATAATTGATAATATATTGTTACAATGGCTTATTGATGCCTTTCATAAAATGTATATAGAATTAGTGAAGAAAATACAATTAAATTAAGAAATTATTAGAAATAATTATAACATAAATTGCCTTCATGTTTTTAATAGCACTTCATTTTATTTACATTTTTTTTCAATTCTTTACATTATTTTAATATATATATATATATATATATATATATATATATATATATATATATATATATATATATATATATATATATATATATATATATATATATATATGATTACTAATTGTTTTAAACAATTTATATTTCATGCAAAACATTTTCATAACATTACCATATAAGACGTATTATCTCAGCCATATCTAACTTCTAAAATTTTAGATTTTTTTTATTTCACATGATGATATTTTCTAATATTTTTAATTTAACATTCATTATTTACTTTAAATTTCTGCGTTTTCCTTACATTATTGTATTTATGATTCTTTTCTTTTTTTATTTTGCTTTTGTATTCGATTATATTGGATTTATTGAATTGGTGTATTAGATTAGTTGATATTCCATCCTCATCTGTAAAGTTTTTAAAATATTTTCTAAAATTCATCTATCAAATTTTATCTCTCAAACTTTGAAAAAAAATTTAGGGGAAGGAATCAGCTATAATTTTACTTACTACTTATTTTCCTTTCATAAATAATAGTAAAAAATCATACTTGAAATTCGTAATTTTGAAAATTTTAAATAAAACATTACACTTATTCTTGTTATTTAATTTCTTTTCCAAATTATTCTATTCATATTCTTTATTACACTTGTAATCCTAATTTGAAACCGTTAAAAAAATTACCTACTGCAATATATTTTTCGCAAAAAATGTAATAGTAAATAGAAACGATGATTTATTGGACTGTATCATTTCTCTAATGTAAGAATGCTTTTCTTACTGAGTAATCTCTGGCAATTGCCCTTTTATTTGCAGAACTTCACTACGAGTCCATAAACCTTACTGCAAACATTGAACTTCAAAGCGAATATAAACAAACCAAATCGTCAATCGCCAACAGTTGGCTGTTTCTCACATAAATGGTTACTTATTAAGCCACGCTGGCGTTGAATTGAGAATGGAAATATGTGAAGTCAGTGAATCGAAAACACAAACAAACTCGAAAGAAGAATCATACAAAGGGACAGGTTGAGTGGCATTATCGTTTTTAGTGATCACAATGCGGGGAACTACAAAAATGAAGACGTTAAATGGCGTCTAAAGACAGTGTTTCTGTCGCGTTCGATGGAATGCAATGATAACATTCGAATTTGAAAGAAGGAACTGTCCAGGAGTTGTTATTTTGACGAAATGTTATTCCATGACACAAAATTAAAACTGATCTGTTATTAACTTTACCAGTTGATGTGTACCAGCTGTCGCTAGATGCTTATGCAACTGGTATCGTTAGTCATCATAACTTTTTTTGCTATTATCAAATTTATTCCGAATCTTTCATTTTTATGGATAGTTTATTTGTTGCAGAATGTTTTATATAGTTGTTCTAATAAGTAAATAAGTTAATTAAATAACACACACAAAAGCTTACTGAAATAATACATCACATTAGAATACCAGAAAACCACGTAAATACATTAGCTACATATAAATGTACAATTAATATAATACAATATATTGGATTGTTATTGGATTAAATAATACAATATATTAGATACTTAGATTTCATTACAAAAATCAAAAATTAGTTGCATTAATAAAAAGTGTAATAATTGAAAATAAGTCAAAAGACTGATTTTGAATCACTAAAAACGGCGATAAATATATGTCGAAAAGATTACATTTTACTTAAATTATCAAGTTTTGGTAGCAATTTACTTGTATTTTCTGCAACGTTAATTATTTTAGAAGACTTATAAATTCATAATTTGAAAATTATTAATTTGTAAAACAATTACAATTTTAAAATTTATTTCTTTTAAATTAGAATACCGGTGCATGGGCTCAAAATAATTTGAAAGTAATATATTGACGATGCAAAGAATCAGTAGTTTGAAAACATTTGTGTACAAATTCATTGATTAAAAATATATTATTATTATATAAATAATTCTCAACACTTAAAGTTAACCCTTAAAGAAAAATCTTCACAGAGTTAGAACATGAAGTACAATAAACCAATAATTTCCATTTTGAATGAAAAATGGTAAACAGTACACAAATTTATGAAATGGGAGAATGTATAAAATTTAAATATATTCAATTAAAGAATGAATATATATAAAGAGTATACATTTATAAACATATTTTGAAGTGTGAATTGAAAAGATGATTGTTTGACTAACACATTTGATACCAAGATATAAAACCGACACTTTGTATAAGAGCACATTTATTCAGATTAATAGTTAGTAAATGTTACCTCTAAAGGTAAAAAATAGAGAATTAATGAGACCAATAAAATATAATTTCAAAAATAAAATGCTTTTAACGATTTAAATAGTTATAAAGCATGAAAAAAAATGTTTTAAGATAACATGTGTAAACTGTAACGATTAACTTAGGAATTAATCAGCAGAGAACAATCAAGTGTTTAAAAAGAAACTAAAAACAATTGGGCATTATCTTGACACCATTATCTAAAACTTTATCTTAATATCTGACATTATCTAAGACATTATCTTTGATAAAAGTTTCTAATTATAGCTATAAATATATAAAATATATAGAACAAATATTAAAGAAGACACACTGTCAAATTCTAAATTTCCCTTACTTTAAGATTCTCAATGAAAGAAAAAAGCAAATATACAAGAAATGAGCTTTGAATATGAACCTTAAAATTTACGAGTTTAAAGGAAAATGTTTATTGGGTATCTTAATCTAAAGTAACAGATTCTTATAGCAGAAAAATTAATTTGAAATTTCAGTACCATTAAGTTATCGTTAAAAATGATAATTATGTGCATTTTGTAAGCGATAGTATGAATGCTTCCGAAGCTCATAATTAAATGATATTTCTTTTTTCAGAAAATATATCTCAATTTTTAATTTTAGAAACTAATAAAAAGTGTTGTTTATTCAGAAAAAATTATAATACTGATCCCATGATTTCAAAATGAAGAAAATGTTTGCTATTTAACAATATATAATTCCATTCCGAATAAGTCAATAAAATAAATCAAAAAGTTCAGAATGAAGATATTTATTACATAACTGAGAGATACATCATAAATTTCAAAATCAGTCGAAAGGGGGAGGGAAGAGATACATAGTACATCCCTCCCCCAACGCAGAACAGACTTTTAACTGTCGGAGAAATATTCTAGGACATAACCCCTGTGGCGCTGTATAGTATCATTGATTGGAACTGACAACCCGGAAGGTGTGAAAATGATAGAAATAAATATGAGGAAAAAAATTGAGAGCATTTTTCGAATATCTATAGAACATCAAGATTGAAAAAAAAAAAAATCAATCTTGAAATGAAGTTATCTAAGATCATTGTAGCACAATTGTTAACTTGACGAGAATAGATTAAGAAAAATGTTGCCAAAATGTTGAAGTTAGATGACAAATAACAATTTTTTTCTGAAAACTGAAAAACATTAAATCAAAAGAACATTTGGGCTTAAAAGAAAAATTTGTACAAAAAAAAAAAAATCATTCTTGCACTCTGCACAAGTTTCTTTATTCATTTTTTCCTTCAAAATATATTATAAATTTACAATTATGTATTGAGAAAATAAATTAAAAATTACTTAAAGATTTACTTACGTAGTGTTTAAATTTTAGATTAAAACAAAATATTTGGCTCTATTTAGCACATTATTTTCTATGGCCAAAACAACACAACACACCCTTCACTCTAACACTGGATGATCTTTTTTAAAGTGACAATGTTTGGAGCGCCCTGTAGCGTTGTTATCAAAATTAGTTATAGAAACCTCAGCTTCTGGCACTAAACCTCACAAACTCGATCCCCTTCTGTAGCTTTGTAGCGTGATCTAATAGCCGAAATCGCGTGAAACTTGGTATTTAAACTAATCAAGGCACAAAAAAAAAAATTCCGTAAAAAAAATTTAGTTCCAAAAATCACCGCTAGGGCATATTATGGCGCTTTACAATACATAAAATGTGAGAAAAGAAAAATACTGACTCATACAATCGTACAGTTAAATTATTAATGTTTATTTACTACATTAATTTCCCCGATGAGGAATTAGACAACATTCAGTGTAAGCACCGTTCTCCGAAATAACACAGTACATTCTGTGCACAACGTTCTCCACAGTCGTACATTATATATCACGAGGAGTATTCCGCACTGTCTTTGTTATGCTGTCCTTTAGAATAGACAAATTTGATACACCACCAACTTAAACGCACGTTCCAATGACGTGAGAGGAATGATCACTGAAGCTCGTTTACTTCATCTGAGATTATTTGTCGAAGCTATCTACTACTTACTTTTATAGTCCCTATTACTGGCACTCTCATTGCACAACATTTGCATTTTTCTTTTCATTCCCGTGTTTTATGCTAATTCTCATTATTGTATACTACAGCTGCGCCACAAAATGCTCTAGCGGTGACTTTAGTAACTAAATTTTATTGGCAAGTTGAAACCTATAATACGAAATAAAGTACGTTTGCAGAATTAACAATACACTTCTGAAGAAATGAAGTATCATTTTTAAGATAAGGTAGTAATTTGCAATTTATGTTGTTTTTGTTTAATATCATTTAAAAAAAATAAACCTTTTAACTAAAATCAAGTTCACATTGTGAATATTGTTAGTGGTAAATTTTATGAGATATTAGACATTAGTCCTAATATATTAGACATTTAGAGCCTATGCAATAACCATCCCTAAAAGTTATCTTAGTTGCTTTTACATATTTGTAAACTTCACTGAAGAGTTTGATAGCTTGAAAAAAAAATTTGACATAATAATTGACAATTTTGCAACTGTTATATGTATTGTGATTAAAAGTGGTCCGGATCGATCTAATCGCAATACATAAATGTGTACCTATCGAAATTTATCGCTTACTCGTGAACTTTTTCTTTCATATGCAGTTATGCTCTTGAAAATAATGGAGGGTGCTTAGATGCAGCACCGTTGGGTAGCTTCCTCACTACAGGGAGCTTCACCAAGCATTTACAAAGTGTCAAATCTTAACGTATCATGACCCTAAGCATAAAGTAGTTTGATTGTCTGAGCAAATTTTTCCAGTCAGGTTGCATTGTATGAAAAGTGATTTGTAATCATTGTGTCCTAACGAAAAAATTTATATAAATGTACAATATTTCTTATGTAGTAGTTATCTGTCATGGCAACATTGAACAGATATATTTAATACTCAGTTCTTTATACGTTATGCTGCAGTTTTACTTCGATAATTTTATGCATGGTAATGCTAACCACGCACTTTAAATTATATGAAAACACATCCAAAAAAAAGCAAAACTCTAATGTTTTATGTGTTAAATTAGCATTTGTTTTCTATAACTTCGAAATGAAACATTCAACTTTCAATCATTCCAGTTCATTGATGTAAAATTTATGATCAATGAATATTTGAAGTGAAATGAAAAAAAGTTGTTTTTAAAATAAATTTGCTTCTAGTGACAAGTACGAATGGATATGCAAGTTACAAAAGTATATAAATTAGATTATAAACATAAGATACATTACCTTTTAGATTAAAAAATTAAATTTTAATTTCATCTTTAGTTAAACTCGAAACTATTGTAAGAAAGACTTAATAATTATATTAAATATTAAGTTAGGTGATAAAAAATGATAAAAAAATTAGGTGTATATAATCAAACATTCAATATATTATAAATGCTAACCATATAATTATTTGAAGTAGTGTCAAATGAGATTTTTTAATTAAAAGATTTTGAAATGGATTCAATTGAGACGAGTAAACAAATACAATATTTGCAAAACAGAGACCTATTATAGCCTCTATTTTACTATTTCTGTTTCACCTTCCACTTCTTTATATTGCAGTAATGCACAAAAAAAGGGATACAATATTTGTTCTTGTGTATATAGGCTTTTTAATCAATTCGGGGACATATACTGAAGCACATCAAATTGAGTAAAGAGGATCATTGTACGATTTCAAGAAAGAGATATATTACCATCATTTTTTGTTCATAAAAAGTGTTTTTTTAGATTCCTAGAAATTTATGCTGATATAGCCCAAGAAATTAATCAGTCAAAATATATAAAAATTTAGGTTCTATGTGACTTAACAATAAGATGCCACTTTTTGTTCATGAAGGCTCAATAATATCTTGTCGAGTCATATTTCAGCACATCAGGTGTCAGTTGTAGTGAGTGATCAGAAGTCACTATAGATGGAAAATTCTTTCATGGGGATTTATACGTGGTGGAAAGTCTCTTAAAGCTTTTCAACAACCTTCCGCTGTTTAACTATTCACTAAGAAGTGTCAAACATATGTGTGCTGCATGTAATATTTCCCTTTTCAACCAGATATCTATATAGGAACATTTTGAATATGTAGGTACTGTGTTATGCTCCTAAAAATGATACTTTATCTTTTCGGAAGTTATTAAATATGTGAAGAATTTATGCTATTTGTAATGGGCCTAAATACCAATGTCAATTTCAACAAGATACATTAGAAAATTTTTAATAAGCAAGCAAGAGAAAAATTTAGAAGTAGTGAAATGAAAACAGGTAGTCGTAACTGAGAATAATAATCCTTAATAATTATATATCGGATAGAATTTATATATATATATATATATATATATATATATATATATATATATATATATATATATATATATATATATATATATATATATAATTACTGTCTACAATTTTATTGTTTTTACTTATTTTTCCAACAATTTTTCACGGTCTTTCTTATTTTGTAAATTTAAACGCTTCCTAAAAAAAAAAATAAAAAACCTTCTTAATGTTGGCTAAGCAAAGAAATAGTCCTAAAATTCAAAAGAGATTGTGTACAAATACTGCAATTATTAATTTAGAATTCTATTAATTAATGAAGTTTTAAAAATTTATATCAAACTTGCCGATTTAAATTAACCATAAAGTAGATCTTCTGTTATGTTTTCTTCGGTTTATTTTTTCTGCTGACCATATATTAATGGCTTTGTCAGGATTAGAGAGAAAGCTTTTAATTAAAACTTTTAATTTTGGCCGCACGCCTCGCTGCGAGTTAGATACAAGCGAGAAAGGAGGAGAAAGAGGGGATAGTAAACAAACGTTTATGTCTATATGTTTGTTCGAACTTTGTGATTTATGTTTTATGTTAATAAATGTTTGTCCTGCGTAATCCATTGGTGATCTGTTTTTTATAAGTTTATACACACACATCACACTCAAAACGAATCTACGACAAGAATTATTACGAAGACAAATCTTACAGGCTTGAATCAATGGTATCTTCTCAAACCAATGCTTTGCTTCTTATATAAGAAATCGTTTTTATTAACAAAATGAGCTTCCACAATATTCTCAGACATTCAATGGTGAACTTCGCCTTTTTTGCTGCCGCTCGAAGAATGTGATTTGAAGTCTGATAGCAAACTTGTCGACAAGTCGGATTTACAACGCCATATCAATACGACGTGACGTGGATGAAACAATATATCACGTCATGGATATTTTAAACCATTGAGAATAGTAGTAAACTTGCGTAGGATCTCAGCAGTAACAAAAGTAACATTCACTTAAGAGTTAATAATATATATACTTTTATAAAATGGTGACAAATATATTATTGTTTTAAATGTGATTCTCAAAATTCATATGTTTCTATGGCTTTGCATCTCAACATTAATTTTAAATTTAAAAAGGTCTAATTTAAACATAATTTGTCAAGTATAAAACAATTAGCACATTTTTACAAAATTAAACCATATGATAATTTCAACAAGACTTAATCCTAAACCTAATGATTTCATCTATAATATAATTATACAAAGAAAAATTAAAAGTTCATACAATTAATCTTATAGGTCATGCATGACATTTTTCTTCAAAGACATAATTCATAAAAATTAAACTTTTTTTTTATTTTTTAGCTCATTTACTCTCAGTTGCTTAAATCACAGAAACAATAGACAGGATATAAATTTTGTCTGTTTGAAATCGATTTTCAGCTTGATTTCATTAAGCAAAATATGTTCACTTCTTTTATGTATATATATTTTTAAACATATTAATCATTTTTGTTATTAATGATTATTTATATTTCCCACAAATTTCAAATCAACCATGACGCTCTTAAATTCAACCTTCTCATTATAGTTGTACGTTTTGCAATTCATTTATGATCAAGAATTGCTCAAGTATTTTAAATTCTCTTTAACTTAAAAGTACCATAAATACAAAAGAGAAAAAAGTATGTTTATATAAAAGGCAATAACATCAAAAAGAAAACTAACCAGAAGTCAAGTTGTTTTTTGACAAGTGAAACAAGTGTTTTTTGACAAGCGTGACATTTTCCATAAGAATATTCCTTTATTTTTTTTTATCTAGCTTATTAATTAAAGTTAACAGAAAAATAAACTAAAAATAAATAAAAGTTTCCCCAATTAAATCTGATTTCAAAAAATAAAATAAATAGCTTTTAAAATTTACACTTCTTCCAAGAGAATCTGTCAGTGAAAATTTAACATGAAGTTAAAGAGTATACCAAAATCTAGAAATGTGAAATATCCTGTTATTTTAATATTTTAATGAAATTAATAAGTAAATGATTTGAAGAAAATAATATTATCTACTGAATTAATTCTTTTAACAGGAATTCTCATTTCTTTGATTTCCTTGAGTGAGGTAATATATTTTTTGTAAAAAACTTGTTTCGCAACATAGTCTACAGTTGCTCCGAAACATTTTCTTTCTCTAAAGTAATTATATTAAAATAAATAAAAAATTTTTCACTATAAAGTTTTTTCCAATAGTAAATTTACGTAAATGAAAATAATTATTTCTACTTTTTGATCCCTTACACTTCTTTACGTTTTAATGGAAAGCTGTAAAAAATAAAATATTGATAGAAAAATATTATTAAAAAATTACTAATCAGAATTTTATTACGTTAGGTAAATATTTTTTATAATTTCTCGCTCCTTCAGCTTTCTTAAAGTCGGAAAAAAAAAATCTTGATCTATATATCTTGAAATCTTCTAAGAAAAACCTTTGAAATTGAGACATATTCTTGTATAAGATATAAATTAATTTGAAAAATAGGAAGACCAGATATTTTTTCTCAAGCATGTTTGATATTTTGCAAACAGTATTTCTATTACTCTTAAAAATAAATCTCGTGGGGTTTATTTGAATGTGGAAATAAATAAATGAATAAAAACGAAGGATAACTTCGGCATCTGGGTGTTTTATTTAAATAGTTTTTCAATAAGATAAAGCAAACAATTAAATTGATGTGAGTTAAAATTTTCCCATTTAAATCCGTTTATCAACAAATTCCAACTAATACTAAAGACAACGGTACGATCAAAGGTTAGAATATACGTTGAAAAGAAATACAAATATTTGCATAAAAAAAATTTAATCTTGTTACCTTGATATCATCAAAATTTGATTCCTACTATTCCACAAAATGTTTTAGAAGGAAAAATTAAAAGCTCTGAAAGAAAAAGAGATATGCAAAAAATATAGAATAATTTTCCTTTCATTGCATATTTATTTTCGTGATAGAGTTTTTATAGCATATTTTTGAAGGGAAAAAAAATACCCTTACCCTGAAATAAACATTTTAGTTTTCTAGAATGATTTGTGTGAAAGACATAGGAAAAATATATTTAAAATTTGAAGAATTTATATAATATTAAAATTATTTTAATAAAAAAATTAATTTTTTTTTGCTATATACTATTTATATTTATATAAATTATGAACCGATGAATAATCACGTGGCCTGTAATGCCAACAACTGTATCACAACTTACCGCACAACTGATTTAGCATCTTGACTCTTTAGATTCAATGATTACAGTTAGAGTACACTTTCATAAATTGAACATTTATGCAAAGCAGCAATTCCCAAGTCACTTATCACGGTTTTTAATACTAAGCGTCATCTACTGGTATGGATAGTCTTAACGCTGGTATGGATAGTCTTAACCATTGGTCCAGCTTTCTGCTGGACCAATGGTAACTTTGAAAAGAGGAATCACAGGAGCTAAATGTAGAGAAATTTTAGTTGATCAGGTCCATCTCATGATGCAAACATTGTTTCCTGGAGGGAACTGAATCTTCTAGGATATTGATGCATCTATCCAAGTTCAAAGACTTGTCCAGTCATGATTTGATGAAAACGAGGATGAAATTATTAAACATCTATCTTAACATATATTTACCCAGTTTCAGTATAATTGAACATTTATGAACGATTTCATATCATTCAATATAGAATCAATATTCTCCACAGGCACGTCTCTCACAACTTTCATAATATCTCCATGAGTAACGGTACAACATATCTTAAAACACTATTTAGCATTGTAAGAATCGATACGTAGGCAAATCCAAGCGGTATCATATACCAAAAGTGGTTTTACATCATATTAATGAAGAATCAAAGATGTTTCCATTATTTTAATAACCACATGTATGTATATGTGTGTGTGTCTGTGCGTGAAATATTAAATTCAAACTAAAATTTCCAAACAAAGTTTTTAATTAAATGCACAATATACTTAATTTACATATATTATCTATTTTTATGCACACTTTGAGGTCAATTACCGACCTAAAAATTTCCAAATATATTAAGATTTCAAATAATCTTAGTCTAATTAGCAACTTAATTCCTGTTTATATATTACGTTACAGTATGCTACATGACTTAAGCTCTTTGCTCTTTAGCTATTCTTATGAAGCGGAGAGTTAAGCGATGACTTCATATAAGTATTAGTTTAGATAAGTAATAAACTAGCAAGTCAGACTAAAAATTATTGTCTTGAATTAAGCTCTTGGTTTAGAAATGTCCTTATTTGGGAGAATTTTGAAAATATCTTGAACATATATTTAGAGCTGAAGATATTTTTTATCAATAACAAATAATATCAGTTTTATAAGTAGATATAACAAAAGATACGTTAATTAAATTTCTTCAAGTTTTTACCAACTTCTTTCGGCTTTTAAAAAGGGAAAAAATTGAGTTTAAATTTATTAATTTTGTATACCATAAGATAATTCCTCACACGTATCAACTTTTTTTCGAATTATTTAGTATATTATTTTTAGAGTTTTTTTTTTAATATCGCTAAATGCTTAAAAAACATATTCTCAGTACTTGTTTACATTTCTTCTGAGACAGGAACTCAAAAGGACATAAGAACTGTCATGCTCATTAAAAGAATAGAAAGCGCTTTTAGCACGAGAGGGGATAAAAAAAAATAATATAAAAATGTTACAAATGGGACATAAAAAATATTCAGAATGGCTTCTCCACTCACTGCAAATTTCCATTCCTGCCACAAAAAGTCGGGGCACATCAAAGATTCCATTTCGAGACTAGGCTGGGGGAAAAAAAGATGGAAAAAGATTTTTTTTTTTTTTTTTACCACCGTCTACCATTCTCTGGATCTTTTCATCTTTATCCTGTACTCAACCACCCTGCGAGCTGTAAATCAAACAAACGATGGGCATGCGGAATCATAGTAAAATGTTTCCGTGAATATCAGAAGTGGAATCAGTAGTCGAAATCACTTTGTAATCAGAAACAGAGACTTTTCGGCGACAAATGGGCTGATTTCCAACTTGACGGGAAGCTATTAGTACTTCTAGAGAAGAAGATACATCGGACCTTACTTATTTCATCCCCCCCTCACCGAAGTAAATCACTTTTGTTTCGTTTTTAAACGCTTTTCATCTTTTGTGTTCGGAACATTTTAACCTTGTGTAGTTCAAGTTTAGAATTTTAAGAATAAAAAATAAATAAATCACGATGACATATTTCTGACGTCAAATGTTTATTTCAATATATGAATCTGTACAGTATGAGATCTGTACAGTAAAATAAAATAATCTAAAAATAAATGCAGACTTTTTTCTTTTCTTCATAATGACTGCTTTTATATATCATTTTTATAAGATATTTTAAATGTATTACTCATTTATTTTTATAGATTTGGTAATAAGTAGTCAGATTTCCTATTAAGTATGGGTTTTTTTCAGAAATGTCAGTGTTAATGAGGATATACTGGATAATTTAGCGATTCATGTTAATTGATGTCATATAATGTAAGCATAGACTTCTGGATAATTTAGATTTTGTTAACAATTTTAAACTTTTGTTAGAAATGGATTGTTATCTCTAATTTGATTCAACAGAGAAAAATAAGAATTATTTATATCAAACTTTTAACTATATTCTGTTAACAAGTATTAAAACAGAACTCGCGTAAAATCCCGTAGACCAGAAAAGTTGTCTCAAATTCTGTCAAATTGACCCAAATCGTTTTATATTGTTCTTATGTGCGTATATCAAAACAAGATTTTTAAAAGAAAATGTTTCAATAAATGTCTTAGAACTTACAACTAAAATCATTTTTGACATATTTTATCAGTTAAAATAATTAAGCGTAAACATTGATTATTTTAATAATAGCAAAAAACTATTTAAATGGGAAATTTAATCAGATTAGCATAATACTGGCAACCAAAACAAGCGTATATAGTTCTGTAGTAAATAGGTCACAAATGTTTACCATTTTGTGATGTAAAAACAGAAAAATAACTATTAGAACTGAACTTTTGTTTAAATAAACACACAAATGCTCCATTAAAGACATACCACGTAATTCATTTAGTTTTCTATTGTTGGTCCAAAATCATGTTGTTTGGCGCCACTTATTTTCCCTGTTAGACGAGATTTCACACATGTAGCCATAAAACTATTCCTCCTTATATCGTATATGTTACAATTTAATTTTCGTTTCCTTAATATCAATTATGAATCATCAAAGAAGTGGTCTTTGAGACCAACTAAAACCTTTGAAAAACTACCAAATTATGCTTATCTAAAATGGAAATAGTAAGAACTGATCCTCATTTTAACGACGTAATGTAATGCAAATAAGAGATATAAGGCATCAAAATTTTAGTTGAAAAATTGTGAAATGTTTGATTGAGATTGCATAAATTTGAATCTGTATTAAGGAAATTTAAAACAAAATAGGAAAGCAACATATGTTGAATATGAATCATAAAAAAATAAATAAATAAAATAAAATAAAAATATCTTACGTAAAAGAAAATTAAATAAGAATTCCTTGAAAATTTGAATGAGTTCTAATGAAATCTATAAGCATTCATGCCATCCAACCAAAGAAAAGTATTCTAAATATACATTAAATAACATTGCTTCTGCCCCAGTATATAACAAAAAATATAATCTTAAATTATTATTTAAGATTATATTTTGACCTTATTAGGTTCAATACTATTTATATGAAAATTTACAAATGACTCTTTAGTCATCAGTTAATAACTTAGAATGATAATTCCAATAAAAAAATATAATCTAACCGAAAATGAAAATATATATGGGAATCAATCATAATACTGTGAGGGCGTTTAAATATTTTATACACGTCTTCCTTATTTAGCGCTAATATTAATTATTTTTCTAATAAAATCATTTACATAAAAAGTTGGTTGAAACATATTCAATAATAGTGTAATAAATATAATATCAACATATTATTATATTTATTACACTCAGTTATTTGCTTTAAAGTAAAAATTATGTATTTGTATATATGAGTAAATATGTACATAATATGTCAATATATAAGTAAGCCAAACATATTAATAAGTATTTCTATAATCATAACACATGACATACATTCTTATTTTCAATATAAAATTGTGTCACACAAAAAGAATTAATAGTTAAACTAACCACGATGAACGGAATGGCGGATATTTTTTTTTCTCAATAAATATTCCTATAAATCTAGCCTTCCTCTTTGTGACCCCACTAGAAAAATGTCGCATTTTCTGTGCTGTCCCCGCATATTTCGAAGGAAGCTGGGATGTTGAAGGAGATTCTTAGACCCTCAGAGTCCACCTGTCAACGCCTCTCAGGCTTTTAGATTAGAAGAGACGACACGGGGAACACACCCGAGTCAGACGGTTTCCTATCAGTAAGCTTTTAAAAAACACGAGATTGTGAGTTCGAAACAATCAGAAAGGTATGGAACCTACATATCTGCTTTCTTAGAATTTTTTTTTTTTCACCCATCATTCCTTTTTCATGGCGACAATTTTAGTCACTTAACCTTTCTCGCCCGATTTTGACCCCTGTTCGCAAAAATGTTGTAGTTATAGGTGTTAGAAACGGCAGACGATTTTCCTTTATTGAATTTCTATTTTATTTAGAACGAATAAGTGATTTTTCTTTCTTTTTTAAAAGTTTTTTTTTTAGTCATTTATGAAACGTGCGTGGCGTTTAGAGATACTATTCTAGGAGAGATAAGAGAAAAAGTTGAACGACTTGGTAAAAAGAGGCGACAAAGAGAATATCTCTCATGTCTGTGTCCTCTTTTCTGCTTTGGAAATATTACTTTTCATTGATTTTCTTTTTTAATATGTCGCCAAATGTAATCACGGTTTCAGTTAGACAGTCTGACAATCGTAACTGGTTTTAAGTATTATTTAAAAAATTAATCTCGAGCTCCCATCAAATTTTATTCATCTATAAGCATATTTTTTAGTTAATTGATCCTTTGCAGAATAATGATAGCGAAATTTAATAGCTGAGTTTTTTATATCGGATGAAAATAATTCTCAAACAGAAAATTACATTTGTAAAATTCTATAATTTCTAATCAAGAAAATAGTATTATTTATGTAGAAAATTTAATATAATTCGTAAAATTTTATAGATTTATTAAATTTTTTATGGTATATTCTCAACTATTTTATCTTGTCTTCTTATTCTATCTGGATTCAAATATCGTGATTTTTCCGTTTTTCAATGTTTTTCGTTCGATGAAAATAATCCCTGTCTGATTTTATTTAAAAAAAGGGGGAAATGAGAGAAAAATCTAGATTTTTTTTCTATTAAATGGCGAAGAACCTTTTAGTAGCTTAGGCCATGATATTTTACAAGAAAATATAATTTTGATTTCATCACTGTTGACCAACGGGTAACAGAGTTTTTCTAATTTTGTTCAACATACTTAATAAAATGCATTTATAAAAATTTTTCTTACTTTTTCTTCCATGATATTTTACATTTTTCAAATATTTTCTTTTTTTTATTTACTAAAAAATAAAAATAAATCTTTGTAACGTGGGGTTTTCTTAGACATACAAATAAGTCAAAAATCCCATACAAAACAGGAATTTAACAAGATATTAGCTGAAACAATTTTGTGTGGCGAAAGAATATAAATTTCAATCTGGTATTCTTAAAATAATACAAAGTGGAGGAGTGGAGATCACATAAAAAGAATGATTAATCCAAATATTTTAATTAAATTAATATTTTAATCATGTAAGAAACTTAATGATTGTGAGAAAAATAAAAAAATCAAATATGAAGTTTAACTATCATTCTAAAATAACACAACTTAATTAAAAACACATGATTACCAAATAATTTATTATAGTAAAATAATTATAATTATTTTTAAAAATGTATATATCCTCAAATATGTATATTTTGACTTTATAGACAAAACAATAGTGAAAGTTTAATAATACTCTCCTTTATTTAGTTTGTCCAAAAAATAATTTAAATTTTCTAATCAAAATATGGAATTGATGACTGAAAACCTGCATTTACTGAACTAGTAAATATGAAAAAAAAATCTATTGAATAAAAACTCTTCGCATAGTTTAATGTTCATCATACCGGACATAAAGCGATAGAAAAGTGAACAAATTATACGTATTAAATTTACATTCCCTTTCCACAAATAAAAAGCTCAATACAATATAGCTCCAATCCAAAGTTATTGTTCTTTCGCTCCATATGGCATGCTATAGATTTGAATGGAAGATATACTTCACTTGTTTATCCAACAAAATCCCTTGTATGATATATAGGACCAAGACCACAATACGTAACACAAAAGAAATTTCGAAATTCAAAAGAGGAGCTTTTGGCAATTCAAATGGCACGGTTCTTCTTCAGACCGACCACCCTACTTTTTTTATGACTCTGGGCCCCCTTACATCTAAATGGGTCTTCCTTTTCGTTGCCTCCACACTCACTCAGAGGAGAGAGATAAAACATTTAAGAGGGGGGTGAAAAAAGTTAAAGAAAAGATATAGAACGGTCTTCTATATTGCAATTTCCCGTTGAAAGTGCGCGATGAGAATAATCCGTGGACCCGGTCATAAAATTATATGGGCCTAGGCCTTCCAGACTATACGATGCCTTCTGACCTTGACTTGTTTATCCTTGAGGTTAAATGGTTTTTCTCTCACTGAAACATCCGGGGAAAAGTTGCCTCTTTTTTATTATTATTTTTTCTTATCGGTTTTTTTTTTTTACTTGAGGGTGTACTGAACAATTTGTAGCAAAGATGTGAGTCATATGTGAGATCCATGGCTAAAAAGTTTATCCCTCGTGTTTTATGCAACACAGTCTGGGTATGCGTGATAAGTGACATCGTTATGCAACTTCTTATCGTACCGTCTACCCACTCTGAAGTGAAGATGCTACTGAACTAGGAAACCGAATCTGTTTACATATTCCAACAAAAGATCTTTACTTCTTCGCTGGAGCTTAAAGTGGATTAACTGCTAAGAATTTTGTGGGAATTTCGTTATAGAGATTTTTTATTTTGTTGGATTCTTTTAGGCAGAAAAAGATGTAAAATAAATGATGTCTCTATAAATTAAATGTGTTCTAAATTTATTTTTCCTTTCTTTTTCACATGCACACACGTACATATATATGTGTGTATGTGCAAGATCCATTTAGAACGCAACTATCTTGAATATTTACCATGGTATTTGCCGTTCTTTATATTCAGACTCAAAACAGACTTTAAATTAGGGATAATTGTATCTAAAAATACAAACCCATATATCCCAAATGTTTTCCAATCACAAGAAATAATAATAATTAAATAAATAAAGCAAAATTATTTCTTAATTATTAAAAAATATTCAGAGTTAAATATGAAATACATAAGGCAACGAATAATAATAAAAATTCAAGGTTAAGAAAAATATGTAGTTTACTTTCAATTGTTAGATTTCCAGACAAAACAAATACATATAATTTTTCAAATTGCTGTAAAAACGGGAAAAACCGAAAGATCCTTGTTAGTAAAAGTGTTGTGCACAGTTCCGTGAATATTTTTTTATTATTTATTTTTGATGTAAAGCAAAAATAAAAACAGTTTTCATGTAGAAGGTTTATTTATTATTTTTCGGCAAACCATCATCTCAAACATGAAATATAAGATTCATCTTAAAAATCCTCCTAACAACGCGTTTGCTGTTCTTTTGACTTAAATGGCCAGTCTTACAATTGAGTATCCCCCATTAAAAGCTTTTCCCTTTTTTTTATTTGGATATTTTTCAACGTTTCAGTTGGTCATTAAAATACACCCGCTCGGAAAGTAATGGGTACCTAAAACCCATCTCCATCAGTCAATCAATTAGCTTGCCCCTTCAAAATACACTAGAGATAACATTTCAGGAGGGCAGCATTTTTACACCCCCCATGAAGAAAAAAACACTTAGCAAGCGTTTCTACTTATTATTGAAAATCCATGCCAAAAGCATTTTTGAGAAAAACATTCCTTTCTCTCTCTCTGTTGCATTTTGCGTAGATCCAGAAGACGCGCCAGTAAAATTTTTACCTATAGTCGAAAGTCGCGGTTGCTGATTGAATTTACTTTGGCGTTGTAAATGCCCGAAGCGAAATGGACGAGTCTCGCCGCCATTGTAAATGCAATTTTAGCTGTTGGCATTCTCTAACTGTAAACACGGGGATTTTCATGCCTACTGATTTCTTTTGTAAGGCTTTCACTAGCTTAGGTGGCGCCAATTTGTTAGCCTGCTACCTAAACTTTCATTCTAAATAGACAAACGGCTTGTGAAACTAATTTTCAGTTTAGGAGTGAGCTTTCAGTTTCGATGTTATAATAAAATAACAATAAAAACTTAAAATATATCATTTTTATATACATTCCCCATATGTATTTGTTTTATTAAGATATTTATACCATTGCAGATTAATAAAAGGAATGCACATCGGGACTACAGAAGTAAAAACTGCTACATTTGTCACATCGGGACTACAGAAGTAAAAAATGCGACATTTGTTAACGTACAACTGTTTTAATATTCCCTCGATATGTATAAAATAAATCATATAATATTGGTAATTTTTATACAATACTAAATAAAAGGAATATTTCTCAATATATCATTCAAAAAAGAAAAATGTACATTCAACTTGAAGTAATCATATTTATGTAATTCCCGTTAATTTATAAAGATTTTAAAAATTCAAGGAAAATTTTTCAGAATTGAATAAAATGGAGGCTTTTGGTCAAAAATAAAATTTATCCTCCTCATGTTTCTTAAATATTCACTTCTAAAATTTCCCTATTAGATTTTTATTCGCTTAAAAATAAAATATTATTTTAAATGTTTAAAATTAGTATACTTTTTCTTTTATTTTACATTTATTTATATTTAAAAGGTAATTTTAAGACACGTTTAAAGAAATTAGTGAGATTGAAAGATTCAGACATATTAAATTTCTTAATCCGGGAAAAAATAGAAATGAATGTTTATATACTTATTTCATGTAATTATTTAAATGATTATTTTTTACTCACTACAATTTGCTCAAGTTATATAACATGTTATTTTTTACTTTTCTTTGTTTGCTGATCTAAAATTTCTAATTTAAATTTAAGATATTTCATTAAAAACGTACGTATTTTGTTCTTTTCATCTGTTAAAAGCAGACTCTTTAAAATTTCTTTTTATGTCAACAATTTTAAATTCAAGCTTCATATATAAATACACACACACACATATATGTATATATAAAATAGAATTATGTGTACATTTTCATAAATCTCTTTTATTAAACAATGATCAAAACTCCATTTAAAAAAAAATTTTTTTTATTTGCCAGTTGCTAATTGTTTTATATTTTTATTTATTGCTTTACTAAACTGACAAAATAATTTAGTATGTTAAATTGCATTGAGTATTTGAGTATTTTATATAATTTTTTACTTTACTAAAAATCAAAACTGTAATACGTATGTATATATATTTTCAAATGGACCCTTGAAAGTATCTAATAACATTCCACTTAAATGGTCTCAAATTACATGAATAAATTATATTATATATAAAAATTAATTTTCTAACTATAAAGATATTATCAATGCATAGATAAAAAATGTTTCGCTATCTATTTATCTATCTATTTTTAGATAGGTTGCGAACATATTTGCAGAAATAGGCAAATCGATAGATATATTCTTTATCTAAGTTAAACTCAGAGGCATGACGACCCCAATGGCGCAAAGACATACAGTGACCATATCTGTCTTCTTGACCGAAGGCCTTGATGGTTCTGCTAATGCGAGATCCCCACTGTTAAGTTCCCAAGCATGCTTGGTATCAGTTTCATCAACCTAATGAAAGTATGAAAGGCTGAATTGATAGTGCCCAAGCCTAGGCACTATCAATATCACTATCTAGATACTATCGATCTAGGTATCTATCTACGCACTATCGATATATATATATATATAATATATATATATATTACCTTTTTATAATTAGAAAATTTATAAGTAATATAATTTATTATACGTATGGTATGAGAGTGTTAGAGTAGTTTATGTTTGATATTTTATAAATATGATTGTATAACTTATAATTAACATATAAAATGATTCAGAATTTGAGAAGGAATCCTTTTATAAATAATTTCTTTCAGCCTAAAAAATGTTGTCTTATGACATTCTCAACTAACTGTAATTTTAACGGAAACAACTAACTTTTAGAACATCTCAACTGATTGTAAGTTTAGAACATTGAATTATTTATTCATAATCCATTATTATAGTACTAATCTCTTTTAAAAAATTATAAAGGAAGAGTAAAAAAAAATCCCGTTTATTAGCAAATAAAATTTTAGATTTTTTTACAAATAAAGCTGAGTATTTAAAAAAACAATAAAAAATTATATATTTATTCAATTTTTTTGTTATGAAAAGCTTAAACATAAGATGTAAATAATTATTTGTCATATTGGACAGTAATAAATATCTTTTATTTTATAACTTTCTCATAATGTAGGTCAGAAAGTAGTGTAAAGATTATTAATTTAGTCAAATTAATTTGAGTGATGCATATATAATGAGGGAATTTTATATATCTAAGTTATCTTTCTTGTAAAATGATTTTCCTGGATTATTATTTTCTCTTTATTACTGCAACTGTATATAAAGTGCAATGGATTATTTATTTTAATTCTTTTACTTTTGAAATTGTATGATTTACAGTAAATGTAAGTTTAAAAAATATGAGCTTTTGTGTTTTTACATGGTTGGATTCAACCACAGAAAATTTTCTAGCGATTTTAGTACTTAACAATAAACACCTAAGTAATAGCGCAGCAAATGCGATCTCAAAACAAAACTATTACTTATGACTCGATAAATTACAGAAACGATTTAGTTTAAACTGCCATGATCACAAACCTATCCATTTAAGACAAAAATTCCTTCATAAATTCATTTTATGATACATGAAATGTAGTCCATCAAAGGTTATGGTATGATGCCGGAGTAAAAAGAATGAGTCAAATAAATTTCATCTTTTTTTGGTGGGAAAAAAAATATTATTTATTTATTATTATTTTTATCTTCCTTGATAACAATGCAAAATAACGAAAGAAATTTTTTCTGGATATTTTGTCTACCTTTATTTTCATTGTCTTCAAAATTAGAATAAAAGAATCTTTAAAATTAATAACTATATTTTACTCCCTCATTTGCTTAAAAAAAGTAAGAATAAGAATGAAGGAACAATGCTGTTCTAGAATTCATGTGCGCTGACATTGATAAACACATCTGCCTCAACGAAAACAACGAATATAAATGAAGTTTTGTTTTCCTTTTTCTCACAAAAATATAAAGAAGACCATTGTTTTTTTTTTTTTTGAAATAAAAAAAATCAAAAAGCGAACATACACTTCTGTTCTTTCTATAAACGAAAGTGAGAGGATATCGGCACCGGATTGGTTAATAGTTGAAGTCCCAGGAGGGCGCTGTGAGTAAACCGACAAATTTTCTCACCTTTTCTAGAAGGATTGTTATAATTGGCGCACTATCGCTACATTTACTAGTGTACTTCTAAAATAAGAACAACTTGAACAGTAGCAACTAATTTTATGTTAAATTTTTCATAAAATTTTATTGTTTTCGATTATTTTTCTTTGTTTTTAAACATTTTTTTAAATATTAAATGATTTTAGTTTTAGTGAATACTTTTGGTAGTTTAATAATTACCAAAAGTAAAATGTGTTAAGAATAAAGGTACAATATTTTAGATAGCTAAAAACATTATCTTATAAATAAAAAAAATTTCAAAAATAAAAAAGTTACAACTTTATTCTTTGAATTATTGTTAACATTCAAAAAGAAGCAAAAGAGTCTTTATTATCTTCTCATAAAATTTTTTCCCATTTTTATCATTTTTTAAGAATATTATCCGTGACATTATGAATTTTAAAATTAATATATAAACCTGAAAAAGATCTTTTTTTAAAATTTTGCTATCTGATTATCGAATGTAGTTCTGTGTGATAATTATTATTGCTTTTTATTATTAACGCAATCATAAATACAAAAAAAGTATTGGTACTATATTAAAATAGAATTTATTAATTAAATAATTTGTATTATATTAAATATAATTGATATTATATGTACATTATTATATATGCATGTTAAAAAAATAGAACGTATTTGTTTTAAAATATAAGAATAAAAAGACTGATACAGCGATTCATAAATAATTTATGAAATATTCATAAAAAATAAAAGTGATTTTTTATAATAAACTACATTTCTCAGTAAGAATATTTTAAAGCAGGTGTTGTAGTTAATTGAACAATTGCTTATTTGATTTATTTGTCATTTTTATTAAGATTCAGATAAGCTAAAAAAGCAGGAATAAACTTAATAAACAAAATTTTATTTTTAATTTTCGCTTATCTACGGCATTTTTTAGATTTAACTTATTTGTATAAATCAATAGAATGTACCAAATAGTGAAAAGTTAATAAACAGTTAGTTCAATATGTAAAGTAAACGTGCAATATAAGGTAAAGTCTGCTAACACGAATTTATAAAACTCAACTTACTGTAATGATAGGATTCTTTTCACGAAGACTAAGGTTTCCGGTTCGATTCTGAATCCTTCTGAACCGTAGAAGATGGTTGCTTTGCTAATGTTTTCTGTGTGCGTACCTTCGGAATACGAACTTAGGAATTTTTTGCAAATTTTTTAGCATTTAATATTGAAAATGATACTGTAGTTATGAAAGGTTCTGTCAAAATCCAAAATAATGTGACAAGCTTTTAGCTGTTAAATATATTTTCTCTGTAACAGCCTTGTGGTTCTTGGGCAAAAGTGAGAATGGAAAAATAATATCTATATGCAGATGGAAATATTTAATGTAAACTGAGACAAGTTTTGAAATGAATAATTAAATATTTAATTAAAAAGTAAATGTAATTTTTGGAAATTTTGATAATTTAACTTTAATAATTGGTAAAATACCAGTAACCCAAAATGTAGTTTTTCTGAAATTTAGTTGATGTATTCAATATAATTTAGTTCTATGTAAAAGAAAGCAAATATTTTGGGTTTGCAGTTTAAATATTCTGAGGACCATTAATTTCAACTTTTTGGAACGATTATCTTTTATCACATCAACTATTTTCATTTTCATAAAAGTTTGCCATCAGCCGCGCGGGAATCGAATGGTAGTAGCTATCAGTTCGTACGTTCGATTTCTATCTTACGTTCGGATATGTGTAAGGGTTCGGAATCGATCTTAAAATAATTTATAATATTAGGCCTCATGAGAAAAAAAGATCGTTGAGCAATTAATTAAAACCAAACACAAAATTTGCATAACTCTTTATTTTTATTTTATTTTATTTTATTTTATTTATTATTTTTTTTTTGTAGTTTTTAAAGGTAAAACCTTCAGATAAATCTGAACTATGTATGCATTTGCACGTTTTTCAAGATTCGGAAGAAAAAAAAAAAGTGTGTACTCTAATTTTTAAAAAAGCAGACAAATTTTTTAATACAAATTTAAGTCAATAAATTGAAATTTATTTTTATATAATTAATTACAAACATCGACATAAATATTAAAGCAATGTTTAAATTTTAAATTGTTAATTGTTGCTAAAATTTTAAATTTAATAATATTAAAATTTTAAATTTACATATTCTTTAAATAATTTAATAGATAATGTTCTAAAAATAGTTTTTGTATTGTAGTTTTTTTAGTATTATGTGTTCTAACATTTAATATTTATGTCAACGTTTGTAAGAAAGTCTAACAAATTTTCTGTTATCAATAGCAAAAAGATATTTAACAAGATTATATTGTAATTAAAAGTCAATGTAAATGAAGAATTTTTAGAAATGTCATATTAATATTAAGGAACTGAAATGAAGAAATACTACACACGCGACATAGCGTGACATTGGAAAAACACATTGAAAGTTTTGCAAAACTTTCATTATTATTTCCAAAATTATAGTTTACTAGTTGTTACGTTTATTTAATAGCACGTGTCACATTCTTTAACCAAAATGCAAACATCTTTTCCCATGCGTAACAATTTAAAGAAATATCGAACACGCTTTCTTCCACTTGTTGCTATTCGTTCTGTAGGTTCCAGATTTGATGGCGACACCGACAGAAGATTTGGCGATAAAAATCAGTCTCGCTTTCATTCTAGCGCCGAGGATGACAATACAGTAACCTCTTTCAATCTCTTCCCCCAGTTCCGAAGAAACTCGTTTCGCGAGTGGAACCTGAAGAACTTTTCGGCTGTGCGAACTGTAAACTAGTGAATCGCGTCTTCAAAGTTTTTTGTCGCTTCACACACGCAAATTGGAAATTTTTTGCCGATCCTTTTATGTGCAACTTGTTTGCAGTGTAGTTTAGATTATGGTGACAATCCTACGGTAACCGTCCTACGTCCAGTTTCTGACAATTACGGTCGCTGGTTCGTACCGCCGGGAAAACATGCTATGGATTATAAGTGTGCTGCTAAGTGTGGCTGTCTTGGAATCATTGCCACTAGCAGTCTCAACTGCTAGACTTGCAGACATATACTGGAACGCTACAAATCCAATGTAAGTTTCTCTATATTAATAAAACACGTTTACTCTGCCGAATGAATAAAATTTGGTATAGAATGTTCAATACACCGACAATAGTTTTTTAATTTCTAAAAATGTTAGCTATTTTGTAAAATAATTTTTGAAGGTAAAATTATTTTGAAGTATCAATTTTTTTTTTCTAAAGCTTGAGTTTCTTTTTTAATAAAAATTATAAATTTTAGGTTTTCTCATTTGAACAAAAATAATGAATTTAATCAATTTTAGAAACTACTTTTCTTAATGATCGATATTAATTATACGAGTAAATTGTAATGTGTTAGCTTCAAAACCTAGTGACTATAAAACACTATTGAAGCTCTTGCCTGAAGGAAATATTAAATACCATTAATTTATTAAATAATTTAAAGCTGTTGTAATTTTATCCTTATGTAAATCTTTTTCCAAGTAATTAAATGTTAATGTTTTATTCAGTGAAATGAAACTTTAATCTCTATTAATTGTAACGTTAGATTGTATATAAAGTTATATTAAATATTTGAGCCTATCTATTTGTGTTGTTGTAAGTAGCTAAACTTTAACTTTTGAAGCCTGGCAAATTAAGTCAGATTAAAATTCATAATTTTTATAATACTTAAAACATTTTTTTCTAATTCATATATATCCATAGAAAAATTAGCCTTTTAAGTAATAATTTTGATAATTTTCAATTTAGATCTTTATAAATATTAATTAAGAATTATATTTTACTTATATTTTTAACATAACAATTTAAAAATCTGTATATTTTATATAATTACTTATACATATTGATAGAAATCTTCTAAAACACCATAATTTAAAGTGAATCAAATCACCTTTGAATTCCTGTTTTTAAAAATCTTTTTAATTGTAGTGAAAAGTTGTATTTTTTTATTTGTTAATTTCTAATTTTTTCATGAACTGCAAATCCTTCTATTTGTGTCTCACTTCAACACTATATATAATTTATCTAATGTTTTTGCACGTCAAATTTCTTTGTAAAAGCAAGATAAAGTTGAAATTAGGATGCTAAAAAGTTTTATAATCTGGAAATCTTTGCTATCATATGCATTAGTAATATTTCAATTACAAATATAAAGTGTAGAAACTTGCAAAAAAATTATTCAGTTATAAAAAAGGAAATTTTATCTTAAAATCAATTTGAATTATAAAAACTTAATCAAATGTAATTCCCTTATATCACAAACATTTCTCTCAATTTTAATAAACTTTTTAAATTCGCATTTTTATAAAACCAATTTTTTAAGCATATAAAGATATTATTCCTTACAAATAAATGTGATTATTTTTAATTTGTATTGTTTTTCATTTTATATAATATTTGATTCTTACAAAAATGAACCTTAAAAATATAAAATTTCTAGGATTTGTATACTTTTAAAAACATATGAAAATGAATATTTAAGATTTAATGTTTATACATAAACAAATTTTAAAAATGTTTCACAAATGAATATAATTTTCTCATCAATTCCTATGTAGAAAGCTGAATGATATTGAAATTAGAGTAAATGTAATTGAAATAAGATTTTTCTGTACAATTTTCATAGCATAGAGTAGAAACAATGCTAAAAATATTTATTAAAGTTATTTCATGTTTATCAACCATATAAAAGCTAAATTTTATTTAATTATTTAAAATTTGATTGAATTAAATGTACCAGCACATTTTATAAAGCTAGATATATATTGCTTGTTATTTTTTTATAATTAATGTACAAATTAATTAAAGCATTATCATTTTATGTAAACTATTTAAAATATTAAGTATGCCATCAATGTAATTAAAATATCTGTTAAATAAAATAAGTATAAATAATATTTGAAAGCTTGCGGACTTGAATTGTGAAAATGTCTTATCCTTAATTCAAGTCTTCCATTAAAAGTGATAAATTTTGTGTATCATTTTTTTTTAAGTATATATGTATAGAAAATTTTGTTTTTCTTTGGTGAGGAATTTAATGCTGCTTTATAAACACACTTTTATTGATCATCATCAGAGAATGCACCTCTTTACTTGCACAATTCTTTGTGATGCATAGTGTTTTTTGTCCTAACACAAACAAGAGATTGAAAGCTAAGCAAGTGTGTCAACTGCTCCATCTTTGCAAGCAATCAATTACAACACTATTTGGCAGGGTTGGGGGAAGTTTAGGGAAGTACAAACTTCGACTTCTATTTCCCATTTATTATTTCCTTGGAATTTTTTATTTTTATTTTTTTTAATGTGTTTTATTTTGTTATAAACCATTATAAACTAGTCATTTAATATTTTACCTACGAGTTTTTTCTTTATACTGATTAAGCTTTATAAGAAATAGATTTATATTTTTATTAAAATTTTATTATCAAATATAATATTTCACCAAGAATGAGATGTTATTAATTTTATTTTTATTAATTTTATGTAAGTTTAATTTCTCCAAAATTTTAGAGGTTGTTTTACCCTATTCTTTTTGTTTAATATTTATAAACGTAACTCTCATAAATGACTAACAAATTAAAGATAACTTCCTAAAATATTATAAAACTTTTGTTTTATAATTTTCTATGAATTTTTTTTATTTAATTTGTGAAATATTTTTGGTAAAACTTAATCTCAAAGATTGTGTGGAAATTTGATAATTTTAGAACTTAATAGTCTAAAGTGACTTACTTTTAGTATTAAAGGATTTTAATGTTACTTGTATATATAAAATGTTTAAAAATATTTTTATAGCTTTTTTTTCTATTTATCGAAATAAGTTTCAAATGTTTGTCAATTAATTTTTATCATAAGTATTTCAAATAACATTGTTTTATGTATTGATTACAGTATTTAAATTTTAAAAATCTGCTGTATAGATTTACTAATAAATAAACCAAGTAGTGCAAGAACTAATTTTAGTGTAATTTGCTAATATTTGACCCTCTGAGTTGACCACAATGGTGGTGGGTAGAAAGGATAGAAATCTATTCTGAAGGAGGCGTTTACCCCTTTCAGTCCTTTTGACAGACACAGGAATAGTTTTGATTTATGAACTAACTGGAGTGCAGAACTTGTGAACTTACAATGGGATAATGTCCTGCAGTTAGTGGGTTCCTCTTTTGTTGTGGATAGCAGAAGTTTTATTTTGGAAATTCCCCTCTATTTGATTTGGAAGCTGATACTCTTCCTTTATCTAGTCACCATAAATCCTTATATTCTCTCATGCATTTATTCTAATTCCTCACTATATCTGCTGTATTTCCTTTTGAACCAGAATATTGTTTATTTCGCTGGTGTAGGGAGAAGTTGTTTTGTTTGAGCTTTAGTCTATTAAACTTTCTGCATTTGAAAAGTGGATTTCATTTTCCTTGTGGATAGTATGTTTCAAGGATGTATTTGCTCTTTTCTGATTAAAAGGCTGCTTCTTTGTTTAGATCTGAACATGATTCCAGAGAGTCTGTGAATACTGTGCTGAGTTTTGGATTGTGGCCAAATTGAAATAGCAATGCAGACTGCCCTTTTCTCCCTTTGGAATTCCTATGCAAATAAAATATTTCATTTTATGTCATTTATTGTTTGCTGAATTCATTTTTTCCGTTTGAAAAAATAATTTATGCTCTTTTTTTTGTTAAAGAATTGAAGAGGGAGGAGGGTTAAAACATAAGTGTTAAGATAATTAAAAATTCTGTACAGTTTATAGTTGGATGTAAAATTTATAAGTATATTTCTTTATTTGACAACTTTTTATTGTAATTTTATGAAAGAATTTTATGATTTTTAAGTTTTTTAAACTATGATTTTTACCGTAAAAATAATAAAATACAAGTTTTTATTGATTTTAATTCTGATTTCGTTGCAATAAGAATTTAGAGTCTATTTTAAATGATTTGTTTTATTTTAAAATAATGGAATAAGTATTAATTGAATCGAATAAAAATAATTACACTTTTTAACTGCATGATTTTACTGCATAAAAATTCTGTTTCTTTCCGACACTAAAATTTACATTAACTATTTCACAATACACATTAACTTAAATTATAGTTTGTAATATACTACTGTGGTTATTTATCTTATTGTACTTTTTAATGTATTCAATTTTTAATGTGTGACTTACAATTGTTCCCAATGGCCATTAAATTAACTTGACTAATTTTTTGCCATTAAAAAGAGATCCAATATTCATTTATAAAGTGGTGTATTTATCAAGAGTTCTAGAGCTTTACATCACTTGCAGATTATTTCAACCTTATATCTTACAACAAGGGTGGTCTTGCCTACAAACCCTTTATCACTCAGAGTACTACAAATCGCTTTCTTTTTGTAAGTGCCATTTTTTAGAAGCCACTAATGGCTGGTGGCTTGTTGGGAACTAGATTGAAAAACACCTTCCATGTTTCTTCTTACCCTATATAATGGTCAAAGGTCATTTTTCTCTGTATCATCTGTGGTAGAGTAGATTTTTTATTGGGAGGGCAAGGATCTGTAATGTGTGTGGAAATTTTTCTTGTGGTACACAATAGTTTGCCATTTGAAGGGAACTTTTATCTAAGTTAAAGGCTTAATTTCACAAAGAAAATTATCTGTGTGAATTATAAATAAATGAACTAATGTTATTATTTCCCTTGAACAATAATTAATCATAAGCGCATCTTTTCATTTGGGTTGTAAATTTTTTGTTTCCGTTAGGAGAATCAGTTATTTTGATGGGAGGAACAGCTTTTAAGTTTCGCTTGCTTTGATTTAGACTTGTAAATTATTGGGTGATAACTTTACTTTTTTAATTTAATCCAATGTCACATAGCCAACAATGCAGCATTTATAGTATACTTTTACCACAACACTGCGATTATAATCCTCTCAACACAGAAATCTCTGTAAAAACAGTTAATGAGAAATAAGTGCGTCGTAAAAGTGATTTCCCTTTCACACTCATTTCGCATTCATGACAAAAACTATCCTCCACTATTTTCAGTTTCCTCCACTATTATTGTTACTATCCTCCACTGTTTTGAATATATATATTTTAAAATTTCAACTGCGTATTCACAATCGTATTTAATTACGTTTGTGTACAAATATTCATATATCTTTTCTACCCTTATATATGTGGATGTAATATTTGTTGAGTGTATGTTAATAACAAAAAATTGTCATTAATGCCAATTTTATTTTGCCATTTTTATCTTACACAAAATAAGTTAAACACCAAGCATAAAAAAAAATAAGCCGTATTTACTGTTGTTTTATTCGTGTTTAATTTCATTTATTCAGTTTTTATATTGATTTGTATTAATAGGAACCTGCTTGCGAAGTAATCAAGATCCCAAATCAAAACAAACAACCCTCCGGTAATTTTTGAGTCAGTACCAAAATTTTATTAAATAGTATTTGCTAGTAACTCTATTGCCAGATATGTTCATTCGGAACCACACTTTTCACACTAATTAACGTAGTTTGATTCAAAGGTGAAAATAGGTGACGCATAGAAATGTTTCCCTATTCTGAAGTTTACATTAGATTTGTTGTTCCGCCGGAAAATAAAAATAAGACATTACTAAATCTCTGATAATTTCATCGTTTACGATGCCATTTCATGCATAACATTCTCATCTTTCTTGGCTGGTATTGTTCTTTGCTACATCTGGAAAATGGCACGGCTCACTCAGCTAGAATAGTAAATCCGTTATTTACCGGTTTCCATCCATGTCGATAAACAATCCCCCTGATTATAAGGTAAGGATTGAAATGTTTTAGTTGAATTTCAAAAATGAAAGCCTTCTTTGTGTACGGTTGTGCTGAATCGTAGTTTTCTGTTTCTTTTTTCTTTTGCACTTTGCTTGTCGTTCTTTTATTAAATAATCGATAGTTATAAGATACGCTATTTCGATTCATCAGCTATCAACAATAGATTTATTTCCTTTGTCTTATATAGTATCAAGGTAGCATGAAAGGAAAGTTGTAACTATAGTATTAAATAGTATTTTATGAATGGATGATATCCTCTCTTTTAAAACTTGAAATTGGTTATTTATTTTCAGTTACTGTAGACTAGTTTTGAATTTTAAAATAAGAAATCTTTTATAAACATGTTTTTACATATTTTTAAAATGAAATTATTTTAAGTTCTCGAGTGTCTTTACAAAATAATATTAAAGGAAAATTAAATCACAAATTTTTTGGAAAATGTGACTGTATTATTCATTGAAAACTATTGGTTGGTGTTTTTTGTGTGAAATGCCTTATAAAAATATCATTCAGTAATAAACATCAAATATTTTTTCCAAAGTACAGCTGGAACGATCTCATAATTGCTTTTAAATGAGGGAAAAATAAAATCTTTTAATTTTTTTTATGAATTTTCAAATAATTTTATTGATTTTTTCCCAAACTGTTGGAAAATTTTGTTTTTTGAAACATTGTTTTTGTTAATTAGGAATTTTTTAGACATAAGCAAAAATGTATTTTCCATAATTTTTTATTAGAGCGTAAAGTAATTAATTGTTTATAAAAATATATAGAATTAAGTGTAAAATGAAGACTTCTGTATCAAAATGTGTTCTAACAAGTTTAAGTCAATTTTTACAATTCTACTGTAAAATGAAGTTAGGGTCAACATCTGATTACTATTAAAAAACAATTTAATACAACTCTTAAATATTTGTTTAAATATTGTTTTTAAGAGTATATATAGAACTGTTTTTAAAGTGTTTTGCGATTTTTAATATTTTAGATTACATTAAAAACTTATTCTATCAGAGCAAGTTTTTAATTGTGAAAAAAAAAATGCTTTATTTCTTTAAATTCTCTCACTGTATACATCAAGGATAAGCGCTCCTTTGTTAAGTGAAAGTTGATTCTCTTCCATTTCTATTTCAATTATTAAATAAAAACAAAATATTTGTGACGACACATGCGTGTTTGATGCAATAACGCGCAAAAAAGCTGGAAAACAATTTCTGTACTCTTGGTTAGATATTTATAGCTGTTGCCTTATTTTTCAGCAGTAGGATTAGTAGCTAAGTGCTTTAAAAGTAGCTGCTTGTATTGTAGGTCTTCACGAGATCCATCATATTTGAAAAGAGTCTTATCCTTAATCCCACAATTCATTTCGGTAAGAGAAGTACATTACGTCCCTTTTCGAGTGATACGGGGATATCGATAACTCTCTGTGGATGCACTTTATACATTTCCAACTAATCGCTTAATAATACTTATTGAATGAAATTCATTTTATTCTCAAATTTAGAAAATTGATAAGGACTTATTGGCCTTTTGAGCAATAAAGCTATTTGTTTACATTCTTATTTAAAAATAACGTATATTCAAGTATGATAATAGTAACTTTAAAATGAGCGTGAGAAAATTTTATTTCTTAGAACTTGGATGACTTATCTTTAAGCATGCTTATCTTTGTGCAGATATATCAGAAAATTTTAAAAATAAGTTTTTAATGTTAATCTATATTGCGTCTCTTTTCTTCAATCTCCTCAAGTTTAAGATAACTAAATTTTAAAATTACAATTTTTAAATTTAAATTGTAGAAAGGATTGTAGAGTAAAAATTAATGTATTGGAGAATATTTATATGTATATTTCGCTCTAGTCTGTCATGGTTTTTTTTAACATTATGAAATAAATTAAACATCAATCATTCAGCAAGCTTGTAAAAGTTTTTTTAAATACCTATAACTTTTTAAATGTTAATTTTTTCTTAACATTTTGTACATTGTTATTCGTTACCTTATATAATTTAAAATAAATCGTAATTCTAAAATGGTTTTCAAATATTAATACTTTAATAATTTATATTAATTAGTAATTAGAATTTTCAACAGTTTTTATAAATTAATTGCATTGAAAAGCTGAATTTTCATTAACTCTAAAAATTTCCTACGTCTAATGAGAAAAAAATATCTGTTAGATTTAAATGTAACTATGAATTAAAAGAAATTTTTAAAGCTCGTAAAATTATTGAGAAAAGAATCATAATATTCAGCTTTTCTCACTAAAGAATCAGTTAAATGTTCCTCAATTTATTATTTTAAAAAGGGGGAACACTCTTATCAATCAGAAGCCTTTACCTACTAAAAAATAATTCCATTAAGTTATTCACATTGTTAAAGTGACGTTTTTCTCCCTTTCGACGCATCGATTAACAATTTTTCCATTATGAGATATTTCCTAATCAAATTAGGATTTCAATTAAGTGGCGGGGTTATCTGGTTTTTATATTTCCTATTTAGTAGAATATTCTTTTGGCGCTATGTGGTAATCAAATTTGCGTCCTTTTAAAAGTTCGAGCCTTGCTCTAAAAAGCGTCTCTTTGGCGACAGTTTGCCTTTTAGAAGTATTCAATAAAAATCAGAAACTTTAAAATGAATAAGTAATTTATTCCGTTGGAAAAGTGATGGATCTGTTCGAAATTACTCCTCACCGAAATGGGGATAACTAAATGATGTATTGTTACCATGTCATCATAGCTTTAAAATTACTTAAGATTTATAATGGTTATTTATTCCCTTATTAATTTTTTTTTCCTTTGGTCTCTTAAGATATCGCTCCATTGCTCACATATTCTCTATTTTAGATTCCACTACAACATTTTTTAACTTTAAATCCTTAATGACATCCATAATTGCTTTATAATTTTCGCCTCTGGAGCTACTAGATTCTTCATAACTATCCGGCGAATTTTCGAAATTGGGGAGTAAATGGAGTCTGCAAGAAGGGGTGTAAATCATTTAATTTTCACACTTTAATGTTTTTAAAGGGAGCCAGTAATGTAAGCATAGAAAATGGAAGCGAAATTCGAATTCAATCGGCATCTTTCTGCCTTAAATGTGCTTCACTTAGCAGTATTGATATGTTCTTTATTTTTTGATAAAAATAACCGAATTGTGGAGTGTTTTCTTGTTGCCGGAAGGAGGAGATCTCTTTCGAGAAGGATAGGAGACTCTTGATTTTTCTGGAATCCGTACTTCTGAATTAGTCTTTACTCTGCACTTTGAGTAAGTAGATTATTCTTTGACACGTATTACCTACCTTATACCTTTCGATAAGAAAATATTCTTGCAACTTTAGCACAATTCAAGAGCTCTTTCGCTATTTCCCGATATCTTTCGCCTATAGAAATTGACAATTTCGACAGAACCTGCGGGCATTTCTCCGATTTATCCTGGCGTTGAATAGAAACATTTTCCTTATTTATGCTGCCTGGTTATTTTTATTTTAGAAGTCGAATATATTATGAATATTGTTGAGTATACACTTAGTTTTCAATCGGTATATATGTGCTAAAATAACTCAGTTTTAGTATTATTTGTAGAGATTGAATTCAAGATAATAGGTACTAATTTAAGTTGTGCAGTAAGCATCAAATTACTACTGATAATAATAGTGAAATACACAGAAATAAGCGGGAGTTTGATTTTATTACTTAGGTACTTTCCATTTATTGTGTTAATGCTTCGTTGAATTTAGGATATAAAGATTAAGGTATATTCTTTGATCCATTGAAAATATCCATTTTCAATTACTAATTGAAAATATTTTTTCACTCTAATTATTTAATGTAAAATAATAAAAGAATTAATATAGTAAAAGTAATAAAAGTATGGGTCTATAATTGTTTTATAATATTTTATGAAACGCGCTTCTTTTCAGTTTACCCAGTGAAAGATTTAAAGATAAGATTTTTTAGTATGTATTTAGTTAACAATTTTTTTTTCTTGATTTAAAATCTTAATAGTTAAAATAGTTATCCAGGGCGAGAATAATATGAATCGATAAAAAGATTTGTGAGATAGTATGGGAGATGATAAAAAGATTGTTATGATATTCATGGATTTAATTGAATTATAGTGGTTTTTATTCACATATAATATGTTTCAATGCTGTGCTTTTTGGCTTATAGGATACAATTTTTATGTCGGAACAATTTCTTTCCCCCAAAAGAAACGGCTATATTCTAACTTTATATTAAGTGCTTCAGATAATAAAATTTTCATATTTACTAAAAAGAGGGCAAACAAAATTCTTTAAGAATTTCTGTGTGATGATTAATAAAAATTTCTCTTATTCAATTTATGTACACAGTATTTGCATTTTTTTCCGAAAACTTGCTTATTTTCTAGTTTTAATTAAATGTAAACCAAGTTTTTATTGTTTTATAATTTTGAAAATAATTTTTAATGTAATATGTTAACTTTTAATTCCATTGTTAATCACATTATTAGAAAATTTTATACCCTACTGAAAATTCATGTATATGTTACAGGTATTTATGCATATGTTTGTAAATTCTCTAGACTGTTTGAAGATAAAAGAATCTACATGAAGAAACAAATAGTCTATACAAAATAACCTGTTTATCAATTACGATATTTCGAGTCATCAGAATCTTTGCAACAAATCGTGCTATAATTTTTTTTTTTTTTACATTTCTACTAGTTTTTCCTTAGTTTATGCCATGACTATTGCTTTTAAGTTTTATTATTTCTCTAAGAATTATGATTAAGTTTTTTTACAATATTTATTTTCATGAAACAGATCATTATTGATTCTGAGTTATTTTAATATTTTCCAAAATTTGGAAACAGGACCTTTTTAAATTGGAAAAATTGTACTTCAATTTATTTATAAATGGAAATGCATTGCCAGATTTCTATATCTATCTTTTATTATTACTAACTATTGTTAGGATACTTAAATTACTAATTCATAGTTTGCCGAATGGTCGAAAAAGATAAATAAAAAGTAATCATGGGCCATTGTCTACTTGGATACTCTTGACTTTGGTAAGAGCTACTGAACCTTTGATCTTGTCCCAATTTCTAATGCTCTCCAAATGCTCATTTCTCCAAGCTCGATTTTCAGCTAACGGTTGAGATTGGCATTAAAAACTCAATATCACTTTTCTTTGAAAGAAAGTGGAGGGAGGTCATCTTGTAGACGGATGTGTGTTGAACGGTATGGCCATTTTTTTTTATGGCATTTTCCACCCATTGTAGTTGTTTGATATACATGTTCTGCACAATGGATTCTTTGTAAGTAACCCAGTTCCAGTAGTTTCCCCAGGGGGACAGTTTTTTCCCTATTATTTCTTTGAATCTTTCGTGCTACTGGTCATTACGTGCCTATGTGCTTTGCGTGCTTAGCTTGGCACTCTTCTTCGTGTCTTTGCACGTTGAACACCCTGTACATGTTTTAATTAATTTTCTATTTTTAAATTTTTATCCAGATGTATAATATATGGTATCGGTAAAAGCCAAATAAATATTTTTGTTCTTTAAAATGCTTTGAAAATATACATTAAAATTTTTATTTTCAATTTAGAATTTTTTTGTACACGTAATGTATTTTTGTAAGCTCTATAATGGTTCATAAATGTTTTTTTATTGAGATACGTCGAAAATTATTGGAATTCGAAATCGTATGAATCGATACCAATGAATTGATTTTAAATTGCTGACTATAAAATTATTTTATTCGAATTGATCCGCGTATATAAAAATATAGTTTATATTGACGAACGAAATTAAAACTTATCCCTGCGCTCTTCATAGTGGAAAATTCCAGATTCGAATTTTGCCATTGTTGAACAATGAAAAATAGAGATTTCATGAACGTCTATTAGGATGGATTCATGTTTCTTCCCTTATGATTCATTGGTAGCTTTCTATTTATGATAAATTCTAATGAGATAATATGAAGAATTAAAAAAAAAATCCTTCCATTAATTTTTAATTGTTAAACTATCTTACTTTCGCGATTAAATATATCTATTTCATTACTGCGTAAACACAATGATTTATATAATCTTTTAATGTATGATAGTGGTTTTCTTATAATTAAGATTGTTATGAATTTAAAAAATATATTTAATATAAAAGAGTTTGACGAGAGATTAGAATATAATTTTTCGATACATATTTAACTTTTTCTTAAATTAAATTTCTGCTTAAAGTTTCCCCTTCAGAAAGTTGAATCCCTTTCCTTGTGAATAATATTACCAGATTTGTATGCCTATACTTTCCACGATGTTGTGCATCTTCTCATATCAATACCTGCAATCAATTTTATCTGCTGATTCGAAGTGTTCCTCCTGGGCTAGTCTTAAATCCGAAAATCGTGTGCGCAAATAACCCATGAATTGACACATTCTGACCTGTTTGTAGGGAATGACACGCACTGGCGGACCTCCCAAGTAATTTGAATGCCTCAATATTAATCTCTCCTCGACTTTAACGATTTTTGAGAGTTTAGGAACTGGGCCCAAACAATAATGCTTCTGAAACAGTCCATCATTTTCAGGTCGATTGAAATTCGGCCCATCTTCTTCGGTGGGAGAAAGAGGCTCCTGCCCGGGTATTAATATTCATAATTGAATCACTTTTCCATTATTCTCCTTCTTTTCTCTAATGACAGTAATTAGTACGGGGCATCCGTAACATTTTACTTAAGTGCCCTGGGCCAATTAGAAAGCTTGATAGTGGAAAGTGGGACTAGGGACCGCTTACAAATTGAGAGAATGTACTTTTTGCATCTAACAGAGAGGGTGTCTCCAATTTTGGTCCCGGTTGATGACTTTTTAAAAAATCATAACAAAGTTTTTTTTTTTTAATTATTAATGTTTTTTTATTATATATTATAAAGTGAGTCCCATGTTGATACCAATTTTCTAATGGATTTATATTGCTATCAGTAGTTAACAGCCTAAGGTCTTCTGGGCGTTAATATTGCTTGAATTAGATTTGACGCTATTTGTGAACTTCATGTTGATATGTTATGTATTCTAGTTGTATATACAGATCCTTTTTGATCTATGTTCTAGAAGGAAGTTAATTTTTATTTTTTATGTAAATTTTGTGATACACACCATTTGATTGATTTTCTCGGAATTTCGAAGTTTTTTTATAGTAAAGAAATTTCCGGTTATAAGTATTATTAATTAAACATTTTCTGATATTTTTTTAAAATTTTCCTAAATGTTCCCAAGGTTAGGTTTCATTTTTTGAAGTGAAAATTTTAAATTCCGAACTATTCAGTCTTTGAAAATGGAAAAACGAATATTTTATTTTGCTGTTCACTGTGTTTATTATCATAAATAGAATCCTCCATGATTTCTTTTTCACTTTGTCTGTATAAATTATAATCAACCTATGACTATAAGGGCCGAGCTTGGCCTGCAACAAGCTATAGTGCCTTGGAAGAACTTGAAATCAATAGTATTTTTAATATACGTTCTGCGAAATATTGGCGAATTTATTTTCTCCAAATTTAAATAAATCTAAATAAATTTTTTTATAGCATCTTATCAGGGAAACAGTCAATTGAACGTTATGTGTCGTTTAGTATCTGCTTCGGAAATTTGATCAATCGACAGTTATGAACATGATCCTTATCTAATAATACAATTATTTTCGCTTCACTTGTTACTTTGCCAATTAAAGCTCTAACCCTTTTGATGTGTTAAATGTTTAAAAGTTGTAAATTGTCTTATTATCGCTTATTTATACTTACAAAATGTAATAGTGTGATTGAATTAAGAATATTTATACTCTGCTACTGATTACTATGTTATAAAAACAATTTTATGCGCCATGCAAGGAAATAACCTTTTCATATTTAGATTTAGTTTTCTAGATTATTTAGAAGAAAAATTTCAAGTTTCTACTCCATAGCAAGGTTTAATAAGTATGTTGGTAGTTATATATTTATCGAGAAAACTATTCTTCTTTTATTTTCCTATCTATGTAGAATGAAACTGAAATCAACGAATTATCCCCTCTCGAGTAGCCTTAAGGCAAGTGCGATACCTATTCTGTAGTCTAAAGGCAGAGAGAGATAAGGCTCGAAAGTAAGATGCCAAGAAGATTGAAGATCCCTGCCACCACGCCTCTTTATAACTTTTTTTTTAAACTCCATATTTAATTTTTTACTTTTTATTCTTATTTCATTCGAAACTTGTGACGTGGATGAAATGATCTTTATTTCTCTTTCCCTTCTTGCTAATATTTAATTTAATCAAGCGCATAATTTTCTATCTTTTCTTTTGTCCCCTTCCCTCCTCCTCTGAAGAATCAGAATGGGTTTCTTGCAGCAAAAAGTGTCGCCATTTGAAGCGTTTTGCGACCAAAGTGGTGTATGTTTCTTGGTGATTGATTTGTTTTTAAGTAAAGTTGAGGATTCTCTCCCTGGAACACATTAATATTTTTTTTTCTGTTTCTTTTTTTATTGCAATTTTGTTTTGGACGCCGAGAAACAAATATTCATGAATTAAAGTACTTTTTTCACTTAAAAAGATAGTTTGAATAGAGAAATTCCAAATAAAAGAACACCCTTTGTTAAGCTATTATTTCGAAAAGTTAGGCCTTTGTAAGAATTATTTAAATAATGCGGGTTCTTCTATTTTATTTTTTTATGCTGTTTCTAAATAAAATTTCTGTTTTTATTAAAAAAAAAAAAAAAAAAAAAAAAAACACTAAATGTGAAATTTTGAAGTGTTTTAAAATAAAATTAATAACTTTTTATTCTATTACTATAACCCACAATGAACATTAAAATGTATTTATTTGCTATTTTGTGCTCAGATAACCGAACACAAAAAATAATTTAAATTTTGTATCGAATGAAGTTACTCAATAATCATGATTAAGATCGAAAATTTTTTTTAGTTTTAACGAGAAATTTATTGCAATACTTTAATAAAAATTTAGATTTTAGCTGTTAGATTTTGTTTTACTTAAAGTTTTTGTGAATCATATGAATCAAAAAAGTGTTAAAAATTTTTTTCTTTAATTATGAAGCGTTAATAGTGAAATGTTTTAAAACTAAATTACAAATTGTGCTAGTTAAAATTATATCAGCTTTTCTACATACTTATTAATTCATGACTTTTAAAAGATAGTAATGAAGTAGTCTATTGTAGAAGAGAGAAATATTAAATTTTTTAAAATAATATTTAATGAATAAGTTACATATTACTATGAGTTGTATTATAATTAAGTACAAAATTTTAAATTGATCATTTTATTAACAGCTACAACATATTTTTTTATAAAACAAGTTAGCTTTGCGTGTAAACAATCAGATATAAGAATACGTATATTATAATTTAGTTGATTTATTTCCAGTTTTTATCATATAGAATGTCAAGTGTTGCTGACATTTTTAAAAATAAATTTATTTCTTAAGTATTTTAACCACTTTTTTTTTTCCTATCCAGATATTTGCCTTACCATAAACGGGTGTTAAATTTTTATCATTCGCGGAAATTCAAAGCATAATCTTGTTCTTAAAGTGCAGTGGAATCAATTTATCGTAATTTTATTAGTAATGGGTAAAAATTAAAAAAAATACGACTGATGATATCCCAGTTTCCCTCTGAAAGAAGGCTCTTTTCGTCGCTTTTATCGCGACTCACAAAGTAAGTGTGCTTGACATTAAAACTTATGTTGTGACCCTTGGCTTGTTATCTCTCTGTAATTGATAATAATTATGAAAAAAATGAATTGTGGAGAGTGAAAAAAAGTATTTCTTCTCAGTCTTTTATTCGCCGACAGCTTCTTTATGCCACAATTTATCGTGAGAAAATGTTGAGTGAGTTTTTAAAAACATTGTCATATTTTTCCGCAGGGATTCTTTTAACTGATGCACCTTAATTGTTAGTTTTTTTACCAAATTTTTTAAAAACTTTTATTTATAAGAGAATAAATTACTTAAATATATAAAGTAGTTTTTATTTATTCTTTTGTAAATAAAAAAAGTTCTTGGATTATCCTAACCAGATTTTGTGTTGTTAGGAAATATTTTCTGAAAATTGATTAAAAAGTTAACGATTCTCTAATGTGTAATGTTTTAAGTCGCATTTTATTTTTAATAATGAACGTAATGTTTACTTTTATTTTTTTTAGGTAAGTACCATTCTTATTGATTCATAAAACTGCTTTGAAACACAGAAATGCAAGTAAGTTTAGTGCTATTTATTTTAAAGAAACCTATTTTGTTCAATGCAACTGTTATCACCGACCAATCTATTTCATTATAAATATAAAACAAATAATACATAAATACATAAAAAATTAAAGCGTGGCTTATTGAAACAAATCTCATGGAGCGTAACGGCATATTTTATGGATACTCGTTATTTTTAACGTTTTGATGTCGTTACATTATCATTTGAGTATAATATGCTAAATGTAGGCTGAAGCATTACATTTTTTTGAACAGGTGGCCCACGCAAAGGAACAGAAATAGACTTATCGATTTTTCACCGGTCCACACGCCAAGCATACCGAGTTTTCGCGTGTTTATATTAAATTCAAATAAACCATCTGTTTCTGAAAGTGTTGCTCATTGAGGTGGCCCTCTGATGAGTTGAGATTCTGGATGGGATAATGGTGGGGCACACTACTAATCCCTTACGTCCTCCGATTTCCACCCAGGGACTTCAGTGAGAGGTAGGTCCCTAAAATTGGAAGATCTAAGGCACTCCAAGCACGAGAGTTGGGAAAATGAATCGGATTTTACAATAATCCCAGTAACATAATCCGCTAAAATGGTAGAGACGGGGAAGAAAAAGCTTCCCTCAACAATACGCTTCTCCCTGGACAGTTTTGAAAAGCGATCAGCTTTTGTGGTTAAATATTGTGGATCTGCAAGACGTCTCTAGAGTGCTCTATTGGTTGGAAACTGAAAAAAAAAAGCATCTGGTAATAAATACTGCTTTTCATTTATGTTTGGGTTTTTTTTTTTTTTAAGTACTCCAAGTTCATAACCGGGGTTTGTGAATTTTGAGATTTATTGTTAAAAAATGATGTACCCCATCTCTCACTCGCTCCAGTCTGATCGGATTAGGTTTTTGAGATTGATTGTTAAATATGTAATGGGTATGAATTCTTAGTGAGAATGAAAAAAATTAAACTTATATTTCCTAGTTTCCTTCATTAGTTTTCTTGAATCAGTAGTGATTTTCGTGCTCAAGAAAAGGGTTGGTTTCGATTCTTATTGTTCTTATTATTAAGTTTTCTTTGTCTAAAATCATGAAGCAAGAATTTATTACCCTTTATTTTCAGTCTTTTATTGAAATGAAATTAATATCATTAATTTTAAACTTGTATATAATGTTACATGCTTTTATTTATTAAAATTTGATATCTCTCAATTTTCGGGCATTCTTTAAACAACTTTCAGTTCTGTTTTAAACCCTGGTGAACCTAACTAGCAGCTGAGTGATTTGCTATTTGACCCTCAATTTTAGTTTCTATGTTCAATTTTCAATTTGGGGGTAAATGTTTAATAGTTTGAACAAATGACCATGTGCAAAAAAATAATAATTATAAAATAAATAAACGCGCAATATGAATTATAATAGTAAAACAAATAGGGAAAATTATTTTGTGAAATATAACGGTAAAATATCTCTTATGAATTATTTTATTAATTTTATAGTTGTTGTACAAATTTTTATGAGAATAATTTTCCAAATTTTTTAATTTAATCTAGGACTTTTTTATTCATTATAATATAAATATTATGTACAAAATAAGTGTAGAAATAAAATCTTAACATTTAAATGCTAATTTAAAACTAAGAAACGTAATATTATGCCTTTATGAATTGCTTAGAATAAATTAAACATAAGAATCTCCCTCCCCCTAATTGAAGGAAATGTCCACTATTGGACCTTGCATCAGTAAACCTTACAAAATCAATCAATCAATCAATCCCCCTAATTGAAGATTTAAGCTCAGAATTTAAAATATAAATACAAAGTCATTTATAATTAGGCAAAAATTTACTTAGTCATAAGTCCATTAAGGCATGTATCAGAAAATAACATAAAATATATAAATATCAGATATATTAACGATAACTTTTATTGTGCAAAAAAAATTTTTTCCCTAAGCAATTTTAAAGAAAATTATGTTGATTACATAACTAAGAGCAAACTTTCAAATTTCATTTTTATTGTATATTTATACATTAAATCATTTCTTTTGCATTAAGTTAAAATGTTCCAAATTTCCATTTTTATGTGCTCGTATTAAGTAGCAGAAAAATAAACATCCATTCCTAGGAATTTTCTTATAATTTATTCATATGCATATCTATCCGCTTGAAATCATCACTTGTCCTTCCACATTTTAATTACAAATATTCTTGAAAAAACTGTGACCTGAACTCAAGTACAATAACCGCAAATCATTACTTTTGCGGAAGCTTTCTTGTAAATATTTCGGGTAATAATTCTCGAAACAATGGCAGCCATCCTAAATACAATCTAACGATTCGCCAAACCGTGCACATGGATTTAGTGCAGCATTTAGGTGCCGAAAAATCTACATAAATTCGCGGAAGACGCCCTGTTGGCCGAAACTTCCCGACTTGTTTACTGCGTAAGTCATTGTTTGATTCATATTTATGAATCGCCCTTCCGACTATATTTATGGATGTGGTGCAAAAACACCCTATAAATATTATATCTTTCCAGCAAAATGAGAATATGTCTGGGGGACCGTTCCTACTTGTACTCTTTTTTTTTTTTTTTTCCCTCCCTTTTCCACTATTCCTTTTCTTGTTCGAGAGTGCAGTGGTGGGGTTCTCCTTTTCCAAATTCGCAGTCTTTTCTAAAGAAAAGATAGTGCATTTTCTGAAGTGGGAGCCTTTTGTTCAGTGTTTTCGGTTGATGTGAGCTATAATGTGTTGCTTTCTTCCCACCTTTGGCATATTTTTTCTCTCCATGTTTTGGTCCTCGCCCCCAGGAAGCGCTTTGTCAAAGATTTGAATTCCGTCGTTTTTCTGACTGGTTGCCCCCTATATAACACGATGGTTAAAGACACGATGGTGCTTATATCACCATCGTGTCTTAAGAGGCATTCAGTGCTTTTATTTACTTTAAGTACATTTCTGGAATATGCAGCTTTTTTAAGCCACCTGTCACTTGTTAAAATGAAGCAAGAATCTTGGGCGCTTAATTTACTATTCGACGGTAATCTTAAACTAAAATTTTCGGGAGACTTAACTAAAAACATAAAAGGAATACTTTACTAATATTTAATACAAAAGAAAACTTTGTTAATAAAGTAAATGTCTTTCATTGGCGATGATTTAACGAAGTATTGGAGTGAGCAGACAAAAAATCAATTTTAACAATTTTCATCAATTATAAGTTTTATTGATATAATAAGTACCGGTTAAATAGGACTTAAAATAATTAAAGAATTCGAAAGTATTAAAATATAAATTTTTGTGTGTTTCAATTTACGGTCAATATAATTTTATGAGAATTTCCTATATTCGTCTGAAGTTCTATAAAACACGTAAGATTTGCGAAGGGTTAATCACCCAGTGCCGGCTATTAGGAAAGAGAGGTGGAAAAATTATATTTGTAAAAAAAATAATTGGTTATTTTTTAATATTTTTTTGATATTAGCCTTAAAAATGTTTTTCAGTTTTTATCTCTAACACAAAGCTAAGCAATTCACGAGTTTCACAGACGAAATGGTACTGAATCCTTATGATTCGGTGTACACTTGAAACCATAGGTACAAGATGAATGTAATGAACTTTATGAGGAAAAATAAAAACCAGGGCAGTCAGATGATTCCTTACAATACTATTCTCAAGTATTTTAAGAACTATCACGAATCATTGCAACGGAAATGGAAAAAAATGATAATAGGAAAATTAAAATTGATGTGATGTGCCTCATGTTTGCAGTTTTTGCATGATCGTATCTCATTGTTATCAAAAACAAATTTTTAAAATCAAAATGAAAAATTCGTTGTTAAATCGATAAATTGTCTTTGAATTACGGATTTAAATCATTACATTATTAAATCACCCAGTGCTGCATTAGATTTTGAAATGTGTAAGTTTATTAATCAAAATAAAATAACATGTAGAACATAGCAATTTACATTATAATGAAGTAACGTATAATAAAGAAATAATGACATTATCTGGGAAAAATTCGCAAAAAATTTTTGCTTTCGTGTAATTTATTCAAGCTGTCAAGCTTTTGTTATCTGATCAGATAGCTTACTCAGTGTGATTTTCGCAAGAGGCCAACGGAACAAGGAGCATTTCGTAAAAACCTTCATGGTACTCCACCCACGTGACCGATCTCAATTTGCACTTTACTCCAAGCGAAGACAACAAACGCGTAAGAAGAAAAATACTTGAGAAACTTACAACGTAATTAACATAATCTCTCCTTTTGTTTCCGAGATGGAAGCGCGAACTCCAATCTTGTTTAGGACTGTATTCACTTTGCTGTTCGACTATGGATGTCAGGGACGAAATGAAAAAGCCTCTCCTCTAAACTTTCCCCAATTTTTTCTTTCTTTCTGTATTAAAAATGCATATGGGTGAAAAAAAATACCCAAAAATCAAAGGTCGTTGTTGTTGTTTCGTGTAAATTGAGGTTGCAAAGTCGAATCTTAATGTATACCTTCCAGACCGTTTTTGTTTATTTGGGAAAAATCAAAATTTAACTTTTTAACTCGGAAATTGTGTATTTTTGTTTCGTTAGTAAATTAGGCTATGGATTTTTTTATTTTCAAACTGTAACCGCCACTATTGTTTCATCATATATTTAAAGGAAATTTATATTGAATTATTTAACCTTAATTAATTTTGTATTATTGTACCTTAATTAATTTTGTTAAGAATTAGCGAAACGAAAAGAGTAACTATATTTGAAAAAATTATTAATTTTTTTTTACGATTTATTTAATTTAAACCAGTTGTCAATGAATGCGTTTGAATTAAATTAATAATACAAGAAATGTTAAAAATTATGTTTAAATGCTTATAATTTCTGAATAACAAACAAAATATGCGTATTGATAAAACGGCAAATTTTTAATTTTTCATTATATTTTTTACTAAATTAATTTTAATTATAACTTTTTTATGAAAATTATGAAGTGTCTCATCTTAAAACTGATATATGCATGTCTATCATACATAATGTTCAAAAATTTTGTATGGTATATTCAGGAGGGAGAGAAATAGGTACTTAATTTGTGTGAATAATAGTTGACATGTATACTGTGAAAGAGATAGTTTCAGTTACAACTGATTCCGAGTCTTCATTTAAAATACAGTTTTGTTCCAGTATTAAAAAATTTTATAAGACGTTATATACACGCAACAATTCAATTCATAAAAATATAAATGTTTTTATTTTTTGCTATATGTGCAAAAGATAGTAAGCATTATTTATTTTCATAAAAAAAGGACATTCCAAGTACCCGTCTCTGCTAGAACATGCCTTTTCCCGTTTAGTGAATGCACCCAATATTGGTTCTGGAAACTTTCATTCAGGTCTCGTTCTTATTACTATTTTTTGGCTTGTTGGTTCATGTATACAATATTCATAAAAATTATACTACTATTACAATATGAACAAAAGTGCTATTATTAAAATTAAACAATTTTAAGCTGATAATTTTTAAGTAAACTCTGTTCCGTTCTAAATATCATGATAATTGTTTTCCGATGCAAATATAGCCAAAAGGGATTTTGTAATTATTCAAATCATGTATACAGTGATTATCTCGTATAATTATCAGTATAATGAGACAGTTCGTAATTGTTTAATTTATTTTGAAAAATATGAAGCAATTTCTTCATTGCGTATAATAATTCAAATTAAGCTTCCTAGTAATCAGTAAAATTGTTTTGGCCCTTGAAGAAATATATTCCATTTAAATTAGTTTTTCTAGTTTATTAATTTAATTTCTATTTAGAATTCATTTTACATTGAAATTATTAAATGGAAAAAAAAATAATTAGTTAATATTTAAGTTTCTTGGAATGCTTTAATTTTGATCCTCTGGTTTTACAATTTCCGCCCTGGTTTCTGGCAACTGCTCTTTTGTTTCTGAGAGTACAGTTGCTGCTGCTGGACCACCCACTCGCCCCGTGGATTCGAAATACTTCTTTGAGAGGGTGGAAGTGAGGCCTTGACACGAATCCTGTAGTTTAATCGCCGTGGGATTGTTCTCTGAGCGGCAGCAATTGCAGTCCAGTCTCTGTATAATATTTTTTTTTAATGGTGCGACGTGAAATTGAATCTAGGTGCTGTTTCGTTTTCCTATGGAATTTTGTAGTAAAATTTGAATAGTTTCTGGGTCATAAATCAGCTGTTCAACTGAAAGGCATTTCCAACGATGGCAGCCAGTTGGTAAGACAATTTTGTGATTAGAGTGTAAAAAATTTCTATTCCGACTCTAGCAAAATTCATCAATTAGCTCTTTTAACTAGTTTAATGCCCCATTAAGTATAATGTAGTTATTTAAAATTTAGAATATCCTATCTTATGCGGACTTCATCACGTGACTGATTCAGATCTACCAACACGTCACCTGTATTATCTTCGACTTATCAACTTTCTATCATAAAGAAAGTATAGAACTAAATAATTTCTTAACTTTTATAAAAACTCTTATCAACAAATTGCGCATTAGTAGTTGAGATAAATTCTTTTTATAATGATCAATCTTCTATCATTATAAAATTTTATGGTCTTTGTAACTAATCGAAGATAGATCGAACAATTTAGGTGATTGCAATTAAAATACAAACTATTTTATGAATACTGGAAAATAAAGTTCTTTTACATAGTCATTACAAATTTCCTGATTTTGCAACATTTAAATTAAATATCTGATTTAATTTTAATTTTTCAAATTTGATTATATTCTCAGAACAATAGAGATCTAATCATTCTAAATCAGTAAGAAATCCTTGATTAAACTTAAGTGCGATTGTAAGCAAGGTATTACAGCTTTATTTCTATGGCACGCAATTACAGAATCATCATATTCTTGTTACATCGCGGCGATTATGGGAGTTGAAATCACTAAATTGTTCGTGTTCAAATTTGGAAAATTACGTATATATAAGAGTAGTAGATAAATATGCTCTTGTTAAAATATGCACCATACCCTTTTCTGGGTGGAATTATTTCAACAAACGTTCTTTATTATTAATAGTAAACAAAGAACACTATAGACATTTTCCTCCTGAGGACAACATTAAAAAATTTTGCTCTAACGCGAAAACAACCAAATTCTCCAATTTAAAAAGAGGATATTTTAATTATAATTGGAAATTATGTGTACATTTCTTGCAAGTTGTTCGTACTTCAATTTTCCATTAAATTTGCTAATATTTCCGATCTAATTGACTTACATGCATGTGAATTATATTGTTTGGTTGTGATCTTTAACGCAATCCAAAATTTTTTTGCATGTTGGAAGTAATTCAGTTTTTACTAAGAAGTAATTTTTACTGTCTTCCTCAAAACGTATTTCGAAATTTATTTACTTGGGTGAATTAAAAAGGATATAAAATGAATCAAGAAAAAATATTAATCCTAACTGCTTCCGCGTTCTTCGAAAGCTGACCTCGTCAATAACAATGCATTTTGTAATTTAGTAATGGTTTCTGTCGAAATAATTTATTTACTGAAATGTAGGAACAATTTAAATACGTCCTTTTTAGATTCCATTTCCATATTAATTTATTTGGAAATTTTAATTCATTTTCTACGTGTTTATAAAATATCAACAAATACTATTCAGCTAAATTTAGATATAAAAAGGCGAGACCTAATCTTTGATAATTTCTTGAGTAACGAATTTCAGCCTTGAATTCTCTTAATTTAATAATGCAATAAATATAAGTATTGCAATATACATTATGTTAATTATCAAGATTTACTTCTTGAACAAATAAAGAAAAAACGAAAACATTAAAAGTGATACTTCTTTAAAATTCTATCTATTCAATTGAAAATTTATTGAATTGTATTATTGTGCCTATTAGATTTTATTAGATATTTGTTTTTCGTCTGTCCTGAGCCTTAAGATTCCTAGATACAAAATTTCATATCAGTTTCATTAGTTATTCTCATTTTTTTAAATCGTATGAATTACTATTATTTTGATACTTCGAGATTTGAAATATTTTTATAGGGAAAATGCCTTAATTTAGATAAAAACTAGAAATTAAAATTTGTTTTTATTATATACATTATATTATAAAATTTGGAAAGTTTATATATTAGGCAAAAAATGTTTCTGAGAATTTGTATTTAATGTTTATTATAAGAATTTCTTGCATTTATTATATATAGGTAATTATATTTTAATTATTTTCTAAAAGAAGAAAATTATGTAAATTCTTTGTATAGCTTAATTCTGCCACTTTGAGAATATGTCGTAAAGAATAGCAAATGTTATATCTGCAGCTTGTTAGACAAACGCATTAGACAGTATAAATAATCTTAATGCACTTGGGAATTCATTCACTATCATTTCTAGAGAACTAAGATTACAGTTTATTTCCATTTTGTAGATGGATTATATATTGTTAGATTGAGTTGTTTGGCGGGAAAATTGGGAGCCATATTTCAACTGAGCTTACGTTGAGTGTCAGTAATGGACTCTTTCAGGCTATATATCACAACATCTCCATGTATATAAATACCTCACCTTCGAATTTATGAATTTTTAATTGAGACGTCTAGCCATCAATAATCTGCAATCCTCATTGGGGACTTGTCTTTCCAAAAACCCATTTACAAGTTGGAAATATTAAGCAAGTGGTTATGCCCTGCATATAGAGTAGCTTGTAATAAATGACCATCGTTTTCCTGTGTGATGCTTAAACTTTTTTTTTTTCTCCTCTCTCTTAACCCCTAAAGCTTAGCCAACTTGGCCGTTTCTTATCCAGACTTCAATGACGTTCCCACCAAAAATTTGCCGTTTCTACTCAAGACGGATGATTTTGAAGACTTATGCGAGTCAGATGGGTTTCTAGTCATTCTGGACATTTTCTTTGATGGCTTCATTTTCGTGTGCTTTCTTCGAAGGAATCGTGACCGGCTTTTACAATGGAAACAATTTTTTTTTACCACTTTCTCCTAATTTGCATCCGAGTTTTGTGGACCGCGATAAAGGATAGTCAGTTTTTAAAGTATTGGGCTCTTAGAAAACCAGTGTTTTTTGCAAATCGCGTTTGAATTTAATACTCTTATCCTGTCTTGGCGAAAGATATATTACGGTAATTTTAAGGAATTTTATTATTATTTTTTCCCCTTAATTTGTGCTCAACTTTGAAGTTTTATTTTTTTCTTTTTATTAAGTTTTGCTATTTTTTATTCCCTTTTTTTATATGTATATATTATGTATTTTTCGTATTTCTGGCGAAGTAAGTCATTCACCTTTAAATTGTTAGTCACCAGTTGGTTAAACACTTAATAGGGAATATTGATGGTTTAATATAAAATGAATTGCATATAATCGATTGGCACGAACAAATTATTTCCAAACATACTTAGATGAATTCAAATAACTTTTTTTGCCAGACGTACAGAACCGAGCATATTAAATGCAACTTAGAATTGCTTAAGATTCCTTTATTTTTACTTAAATTTAGAATTGATGTGACTAACTGGAAAAAAAATTCCATATTTTAAAATATGAAAATGCAAGTGATATTTTTACTTGTCATTGATATCTTGTGAATTGTTCCAGATTTTGTTGAATTTTTTTTAAGCAATTGCCATCATTTGTGATAATGCGTATATAAAGGTGATCATAAGCATGTATCACTATAACAATATGCATTTATATTTTCTGTTTTGTGCAGATGGGATTTAAAATTTTCTTTGACATTTGATTTTATTGATTAGTTAGGAAAAGTTCTTCCTTATGAGATGCCATACTGGCAGCCTAATAATAGCGCTCTTGTCTTTGGTTCAATCGTTCGTGGGGTTCAAATCTTGCCTTGGTTGTTAGTAGTTGCTCGAAGTTTATAAGTCTCGATCTAATTAGCTCTGATGTGCTAAAAATGACCGTTGAGTTACAAACTAAATATTTTTGAAAACTTCTTAATTTTACCAAAAACTTACGAATTTTTTTTTATTGCTGACATTTCAGTTAGTATTGCATTAATTTTTAGTCTTTTTTTTTTTTTTTTTTAAATTTTAGTTTATCTTAAAACAAACATAAAACTAACGTATCTATGTTATAAAAAATTAAATATAATAATGCGGAAATTAACTAAAATATTAGAAATTTGTTCATAAACTTATAAAATGTTCCATTTGATGTTCTAAAAAGATTCAGCACGACAATTCATACCTGAAAGTCCAATTTTGATTGGCGTTAATAATCGAAAAGCTTATTTAATTATCAGAATTATAAATTTTCATATAATTTACACCTGATATATCGATCTTATCTGTAGTGGTTTTGTTTGAAATTAGTGATTGGGGAAAAATGTTGAAAATTGTAATCGCAGGTTTATTTTCAAAATCACCTAAACAAGTGAATTTATAATGACATTTTCTTACGTTTTCATGAAAGAAATATGCTGCACAATGCTTTTCTCTCATGTGAATCACGCGGCACCTTTAGCGCCTCGCATCGTCACTTTCCACGAAACTGTATTACCTGCCATTCAAAACAATAAACACAAAAAGAGAACTCGGACTAAATGCATATAACCACTATGTCCTACGGCATCATGAAGCAGACGGAAACAAAAACAAGAATTCTAGTATTGAAAGAGAGGGAGAAGGGGGGGGGCTGAAGTTCTGAGAGTCTGCAAAAGAGCAACGCATCTGCTCAATCCAGTCTTCTGAAAGTGGCCATCTTCTTCGATTCGGATTTTTCTTTCTTTTTTCTTTTTTATTAATGATTCTTTTTTGATAAGGAGACCGAAACGCCTTTTTCTATCACGATTTCCAAGTGGTGCGATTGGTAGTAACTTGCGGTAAGAAAAAGAAGAAAAAAAAGAAATTTGTGGAATTCTTATTGGCAATGGTTCGGCGCACGATCCGCTTCACTGGAGAAATATGTTACAGTTCCTGACGAAGAATTCCGACTCTTCAATTTAAATACTTACTTTCAAATGTCGTAAATCGTGAGATAGCGTGGGCTTTTAGTTTCTGGGCTTACAAGTGTGTCAAACTGTTATCCAGTAGCATTTGTTACAATGTTGCGTTACCACAAAGCTATGTAGTAACTTGATAGGAACGTGGAGATTACAAAATACCGGCTGTACTATTTTTGATTTGCCTAATAGAATTGGACTTTAGATTTTATCCAATGGTTGATAAAATGGACATCCATAATCAATGAATACATTCAGCTACTATACATACATTAAGTTTTTTAAAAAAAAAAATCTGCCGTGATAGTAGTAATACTGAAAGAATATATGAAACTTGTTATGTGGGAAACATTACCTTTATAATTATATTTATTTTTCTGATCAACATAATATTTTAGAATCGTAATATATTCTTTTCTTTAAAAAAAGAATTAATTCAATGATTTATTGTATTAAATTTTGTGTGTGTCATTTGTGCTTATTTTTGTTTTTAAAAAAATAATCCAATTTTTTATTATTTTAAAGATTTGAATGTTGCTACATTTTTACTATCGCGAGACTAGAACTTATGACATGGTTATAGACTATGAAATTAGCTGTATACGATTTTGTAAGAACTGTTTGTTGGAACCCAACAATATTTGCAAGTATAGTATTAGAAATTTAAAAGGAAAAAAGTGGAAATTTTTTCAGCAGAAATGGTGATTAAATAAATGTTATTGTAATTTTCAGTTAGTTTCTTTTCTGAAAACATTCGTTCATGAATTCGAATCCCACCTGAATGCTTAAAGTGGTTTGGAATCTAGCACATACACACACAGGTTTTGGTCAAACGAGTATTCTTAAGTAAAGTGTGACTTGTAAAAGATCTCTCAACCAAACTAAACAAAGTGTTATACCAGATCAGAAGAAATGGTCGATATGATCTAGTTTAAATCACATTATAGCTTAAAATAATCTTACCAGTTAGTAAATTGGTGGTATATGCCTTTTCTGTGTAGCAGTTTGTTAATTTGACTTTCAATATTTCACTTGTTATCTTTAAAGATATTTGTAATGTATTTAAAAAAATTTTTATTCATATTGTTTTTCTTTTTGTTTAAATAAATATTTACTGAAAATACAAAATTTTTAACTTTCTATTTTAAAATAAATGAATTAGTAGTTAATGTGTAGTTGATATTATATTTTATCGTAATTAAATTTTTCTCGTTAAAAATGCAAAAGCGTCTAAACTGTTATTTTATTTGTATAATATTCTTTCTCATTTAATACACTATTCATTTTGTGATTCAATACCCTAGAATTAAAAATGTTGATAAGGTAGAAATCGTATTAAAAAATAAAAGGAAGTGTGATTAAAATTTATCTTACTTAAAAATTTTTTAATTAAATTTATTTAATTTAAAATATTTAATTTGCATAATATGTTTACATATTATTGGAATTTATGATAGAATTAAGTTATAATTTTAGATTTGTCACACAAATTTTAGACACATGCACGCACGCACACACACACACACACATATATATATATATATATATATATATATATATATATATATATATATATATATATATATATATATATATTTTATTAGGAATTTAAAAATAAATTATTTCATTTTTTTTTTCAAAACAAGACATTGCAATTTTATTTTATTTCCATATCTCTGTGGGTAGTTGCAAGAAATATTTTTCTGGTGGTTAACGAATGAGAGGGTTAGGTCCATTTGTATTCTTATGGTACGAAATATCACCTTGTTTTGAATAAAATTGTAGTTAAAAATAAAATAATACCAATTCAAATTCAAGTTTCTATTTTGTAGCGTCGAAAAACAATAAAAGAACGCCAGCCATGTTCTAGTTTGGTCGCCTCCATGTTGATGGCAATCCGGTTTGTGGCTCTCTCACTCTCTTTCATATCATAATCCTACTTCCTTTTTTTTTTTTTTTCTTTCTTTCTTGTTTCCCTCTTCGCTCGTTCACCTTGCATTCTGCAGTTTATCATATTTAATTTTCGTCTCGTAATTTTGCATCTCTTCTGCAGATCGTGTAAACTGATATTAAAAAAGATCTCACTCTGACCGCGTCTGTTGTCTAATAATCACTCTCGGGAAGAGGTGAAACTGGCCAAACCAACTAGGAAACATTTTTTTTTTTTTAAGACCTTCTCATTCACACTTTAAGGCGTCGTCTGTATAGGAATTCATATAATTGTTATTAACTCGCGCGCCCGTGATGGATGATGTATAGTTTTATGACTGGAATTAACTCGCAACTGTAGTGGACATGGCAACAAAATTAAAATTGATCAAGGAACTAGTTTCTATTATTTGAGTGGCATCAGCTCGATCTTTGTTTTTTTTTTTTTTTTTTTTTCTTTCTTTCTATTATTGGCAAAGATATATGGCATATAATTGGATGAATATTATTTAAATTTGAGCAATTAAGAGCGATGGCTCATACATTCTGGCATTTTTGTCAACAACAGTGGCTTCAGGGTATTATAGCGGAAGATGTTTAATAGTTGAACATCTTTTCGAAACAATGTTACCTTAGGTACGTGATGTTAAGTATGTGGGACACTTTCCCACTATTATGCACCTTTTAAAAAATTACTTCACAGGCATAAGCTCTCATTGTGAGAAAATTTCATTGTTAACGAATTAAAATCTTATAATATTTGAATATAAAAATGGTTTACAGAAATATTTGCTTAGTATTTATATATATATTACTAAGCAAATATGTCTATATTAGTGATGCATTTGTGAAAAATAGAGAATCAAACACTAAAGAATGTGAGGAAAATAATAGGAATGTTTAACGCGGATGTTTAGTTCCATTCTTCCATCGACTATTTTATTATTTCATAATATATTGTGAATTAATAGAAAGCTGCTGAAATTGAATTGAATTCTGCAGTGGCGAGAATAAAACAATGAATTCTGCGGTGGCGAGAATAAAGACTTTGTTTAAGCAAATTAGGTTTAAAACAAAGACCGTGTTTACTGAGTTGTGTTATGGCTGAATTATAAGACATATAAAAGCATTTTAATTGTTAACTTGCTAAACTATTTTCCTGAAAATGCAGCCATAGTTTCGATAAGCAAAATTTTTTTGTTTTATTCATACAATTGAAATAGTATTTAAATAATTTAAGATTTCTAAGTATACTTATCTAATCCTAAAGCAGTCTTTCTTTTGTCTCAAAATATTTAAAAGTTACAGCACTTTTAAATGTCGTTTATTGTATCTAAAGCAGAATATTATAGTACGATAATCAGACTGGCGTCTAGCGTGGAAAAGAACATTTTATTATTCACATAAAACCCACATGTCTCTGATTTTCTTGCCTCTTCGCAATAAATTCTACAATTCTCGGGGAAGTTGGATAACAATTAGTGGAAGAGGTGCCAGTTCAATTAGGACTTGGGAGGCATACCGAAATTGCTACATTTTCCTTTGATGACACCGCAAAATTTTTTTTTAATTTTCTTTATTCATGTTCTCTTGTGTTTTTTAATTAACACAAGCACTCTTGTGCCTCATTTTCTCTTTTCGTTAACCTTTCAGTTTTTGAAGGTCAAAGAATTCCATTTGCCAAAACGACTTTTCTGCAGATGGACAAAGGAGACAAATAATTTCGCATGCGACTGCTTTTCCAAAGAGAAAAACCAGTCCCAAGTCATAAAACTGGAGTCGATTTTTCTTCATATTTAATTTAGTTGCGCTTTTTCTTTTGTGTTTTATTGTTTTATTATGTATTCTCTCATTAAAAAGAGGAAACTTTTCTTTTTCTTTCTACCCAATCAAATCCTACTGGTGTCGGCGATGGTTAGTAAACTGCGTTTCTTCCTTCCCTAGTTCCTGACAATTACGTTGTACAAGCTATTACCGAGCCTTCTATCGATATAAAAATGCATTTTAATGTCAGAAATGGTTGATTAGTTTCTTTTATTTTTCGATCCTTGAGAACAATCGAATACAAGCAATGCGGAAAAAGCAATGATTAGGGAATGTGCGGGAAATGACTTGTATTTATCGCTAAAGGATATATCGTGATTAGTAGCAACACGTATATATAAAACTATTACTGGAGTGCAGATTGTATTTTGCAAATGGCCTTTTCGAGTATAATATCAGCTGTGAAAAACGTCACGAAACTTTTCTTTCTTTACTTTTTTTCTTTAAACTTATTATCTCGATAACAAAGAATTGAGGCTGTGTTTCTTCCTTCAAGTCCTCCAACCATCTATCTTCAATTTTAACTACTTCTCCTTCCTTTGAAATGATGCTAATTGAAGTTAAAGATTTAGTGCGCACTTCAACACTAAAAGTTCGCATTTGTTTTCAGCCATTCCTTTTCTTTTTCTCTTTAAATTTAGTGGCAGCAGTCGTTTTGAATAAACCCCTCCTCCTTTCCTGTAGTGTGCTCGTGCGTAACTCACTCTATCCAATTAAAATCCTTTTTTTACTTTCCACATTTAACTTTCGGGTATTTCTACCCCCCCTTATCATTAATGATTGTGTTTGCCTTGCCCCCCTCTCTCATCTCTAACCGTGGCCGATTATTTACGGAAGGGTTTTTGTATTAGATTATTCTCGCATATATCTTCGGTGCTGATCGTTTGATCTTGCTTTTACTGTTAAAGTAACGACAAGATCGGAAGTTAAAATTATTCATTGTTTTGGGTTTAGAAGTGTTAATAGTTTCTACTATCTACTTGCCCGTCAAGCGTCGAGTAATGAATACAAAATTCAAGAATCGTGTCACAAAGAATACCGAAATTTCTGCAGTACCCCTATCTGATTTCAAAATAATGAGTACACATGTTCTTTTCCTACCGCATCGTTTAGACTAACACCACTTTTTTTTTGTGATCAATAATTAATGTTTCTTGAAACATAAATTATATTTATTTTATGGTACCCGTTGAAGAATTCCTGCAAATTGGCATAAAAATAATTCGCACAATCATACATTTGTAACCTCAAGTGATTTCAATTATTTCTCATGGATTACATTTTGCGTTATGTTTTGTGCTTATATTTGTAATGCTGGCAGTTTTATTTTCCTTAATTATCATGATTTTTTTAGTTTGAAAGTTTGTTTCATAAAGCGTATGGTTTTTCGTTATTTTTGCATTGTTGCTTTTAGATTTTCCAAAAGGAAAAATATAATCAATACCCGCCTTTTTTTTTTTATAATAATAATAAGTATTTTGCAACTAGCTAATGAAAAATAAAATTCTACTTTCAGTGGTTATAATTTTTTTTTCAAGCGTACTTTTGTACAGTAATACTTGATACTGTACAAAAATACACCTGAACTTGATACTCGAGAAATTCGTTGAATTTATTTTTTATTCCCATTTTACATTGATTTACTTAGTTTATTCTTTATTTAATCTTCAAATTATAATATTTGACAATCGCAAATACTGATTTTTTAAACAAAGTAAGAATATTTATTTTATGGTACCCGTTGAAGAAAACCTACAAATTGGCATAAAAATAATTCGCACAATCATGCGTTTGTAACCTCAAGTGATTTCATAATATTTTATTTTTTACTGAATTAAAAAAAAATTATTTTAATTAAAGAATACTGTTTATAGCATTATATTATATTCATGAATAAAAAGAACACTTCTTCTTTTTGAAAATATACTATCAAAAATGTTAAGTATTTGTAATTTGGCTAGTTTATTATAGCGTAAGTTCAAAACAAATACCGGGTTCCACCTCTCCTATTCTAAATTGGCTATGTGCTGTATTCTTGCCACTCTTTGTGTATTTCAATGTCTTTTTCTCACAGTTCATAGCTTTCATAATTTGACATTTCTGTTAATTTTGCATAATTCATGGCTTTTTATAAGTAAATTTGAAATGTTCAAAATTCGGATTCCTATATGTTTGTTTGAATTTAAAATGAAATTTATAACTTTTTATTTAAGAAAAACTATGCTAAATATTTATTACTTCTATGGTTTGATAAAATATCGTTATAAAATAAAAACATATGTATCGAAATTCTTCAATTTTTGAAAGTTTCTTACAATTGACAGTTTATTTATTCTTTCGGATATTTGACTAATAGTTTTCTTTTCATCTAAACAAAATTATGTTGAATATTGAATTTTCCTTTTTATTGCCTTCAAACATATTTCTAATTTTATCATTAAAATTTTATGATAACATATTTCCATTTTTATTTTGATTACTATAGTTAGGGCAAGCATGATTCGCGTAGAAAACTTTTTGAGCACACTCTCGATGTATTTAAATCAAAATGATAAAAAAGTGAAGCTTATTCCGAGAAATTTTTAGCTCTCTTTTCTGTAAGAGCACATGAAAACAAAGATTTTAACCTGAAAGTTATCTTTCATTTTCGTCAGTAAAGGAAGCAGTCTAAATTTAGGTACCTTCTTTCTAACATTAACCACTTTCTTTTCTGTCATTCCTCGAAATAGAATGTTGTATAGACCATTTAAAATGCCAAACTATATTGTAAGCTTTTATGCCATTTACATTTTGCTTGCTGTTTAAAAATATCGTTTTAAAAAAATAAAAAATATATATATTTGTGTGTGTGTGTGTGTATGTTGTTTTTGTCTATTAATACAAATACTGTAAAAACAGATGGAAAAAAGATTTTAAAAATATGTTAAGTATCTAAAAATAAAGTTTTTAATAATGATTTTTATTAAATGCTAACGAAATCGGTTTTGAATTAAAACAAATCATAATTTTTTGCTATTTGAGAAATTTTCACTCTTTTATTCACTTTTTGAAATGTAAAAAATTCATTTGTATTTCCCTAAACTTAACCTTTTGATTAGGTAGTTTGTCCAAGAAACATTTCGTTGTAGTTAAATAATGTTCATTTAAAATTCTTATACTTTTAAAATATGACACATGTTTTTCCATTATTGTCAAATTAATCTAAAATAAGGCCACAATTTTATTTCAGAATTTGAATATCGCTCTGTGGGATGATGAATTCGTTATATTTCCTTTAAGCTTTTCGGAGTTGAATATTATGAAACTCTAACGCCAAGCAATTATTAGTGGTGAGGTTGACGCCTCTGACACCTTGAGAAATCGAGAAGTGGCCATTTAACTTAATTGCCTTGCATGTTCTCTTGCGGGGTTGCCGGATTTCATCAAGCATCTGCTGTCTCATCCTCGCCACATTGGCGAAGTGGATCTCGACCGATGCTTTGTCCCGATCACTTAATTGCAACTATTGCGAGTTCAGTAGCACTGGATATAATCCGTTCGACTCGTTCTTGACAAAATTGAACAAATCAGATTTAATTATGGTTACATTTTTAAAAATAGATTTCTTTGTCTTTTAAAAATGATAGCAATGAATGCTTTACATAAAAAAATAATTAAATGTTTATTAAATGACATTTTATAAAAATAAATCGACGTAATTTTTTTTTTAACCTGCCTGTTCCTATAAATGATTTTATTTTTAAAATGTGAGTTTTTTTTTGTCTTTTTATCGGTTAAATTTCTGATAACTTTGCTTCATAGTTTTTGGAAAATATTGTTTAAAATGTAAACTCATATTTAAGTATTGTTTCCTAACAGGGTTTATTTACATTGAAAGTAAATAAGAAATTGTAAATGATAATTAAATGTAACAAGTAAATTTGACTTTTCTTATTACTCAAATGAACATTGTTATCAAGATTTTAAATAAAATTCTTTATATTCGTTCCTTGAGAAAATGTTTGGTACATGTTCTATATGTAATATCATTTAATTTTTATGTACGTGGGCCATTAAGTGCCACAAATGTGCATGGAATGTTTATTGTTTCTGTCCTGTTGCTTTTTGATGCTTTGTTGAAATTAGAGCTCCATATTCACATACGAGAAAGTCTTACCTATACACAGAGACTGTTGTGTTTTTATTTCATTCATTTAGAAGCAGTTAATCTCAAATTTAAGTGATTAACTCGGTGATTTATTTTTATTATTGATATTAACATTGATTACTGTTTTTTTTTTTTTTTTTTTTTTAACAGTTATTAAGGAATTGTTGAGGAAATGCTGAAATATAGTCTGTAATTCCTTCATGAAAAATGTTTCAAATTTCCCTGTGAATATTCCTAATCAAATTTAATTTTCCTTTCATCCATTAAATAAATGCAAAGAGTAATAAGATTTGCATACAAATAAGATTTGCATATATATATATAATACATTCTTAATGAAATAGTATAGAATATTTTGTATCGTTTGGTGCAAAAATTTTCCTCTTTCGTATATTCGTAAAGTTTGTATTTTTGCATAATGAATTTACTTATTAATTCTATTCATTATTTATAGAATATTGCTTTTATAGGTCGCAACCAAAAGTTCAATTTAAAGTATATGTTTTAATAATTATTCTAATTCTATAACTTTGAATTTCACTATGAATAAATGATACCTGAATTATTTATATTAATGAATTGTGTACTCTTACAATTATAAAAATTATTTCACTAAAATTAATGCTTAAAGATACATCGATTTCTTTATTTCTTTTAAAAGAAACATTTTCAAAATAATAATTTGAAAGTTATAAGACATATTCTTACTTTATGAGTCAAATGCAGAGCAAATGCATTCTTTTCAAAGTGTATACAGAATAATAATCGAATAATTCTCTCAGCTGATTCGTGCTGTTTGATTCTCCTCAATGGTTATCAGTTCCCATTTAAAAAATTTTAATATCTAATTGCATAATTTATCTATTATTTTTTCCAAAAATAAACTTTTAAGATGTTTTGTATCGGTAATGTATTCTTTTTATTCTAATTTTACCTAGCGTGCGTCCCTAAAAGAAGTTGTTATGGCACTAAGTAGCCAATTCTTGCAGTCCTGTCTCACTCCTGGATCGGGGAACTAGGTCGGTTAATATCACGATCTGACCCCTGAACGACCCCGTAATCGTCCGACCCCCACCACTTTCCTCCCCGCAGCTCGTTTTCTTTGAGGTGCTGGGGATACATTCTCTGTCTCACATCGAACTTCTTATTTATTAACGCAACGATATCTAGTAATGTTGCTTTTCACTCAACTTTTTAGATGGTAAAATGTTGCGTTGAAGACGATAGAAAAAAGAAAAAGAAGAGAGGAGGACAGGAATCTTATCTTTTCGCCTTTTTTTAAATGCCCTTTAATCGATATAGAAATGCGGGAATAATGTTTTGAGTTTAATTAAGAACCAAAATTATACAATACTAGTCTATGAAGTGTGAGGTACTGTCTGTGTTAATTTACTGTGGATTTTCATTCGCGCTATATTTTAAATTAAAATAATTCCCTAAAGTGGTCATATTTGTTGAATTTAGAACTGATAGAAAATTTAAATTTTTTTTTTTTTAAAAAAAAAACTTGATCCCGCAAATTAACAAGAAGTGTATGGATGATTGAAAAAAAGCTTTGATGTTAATTGTTTGTTTAAATAACTATTTAATCGTTAAAAAAATGTGAAAAAATTAGCCATGATATTAGTTCATTGGTCATCAATATTTCTGAAATATTGCACTTCAAATAATAGGATATTATTTTCTCTTTTTGGAGTATAATATTCTTTAAGTAGGTGTCACTCTCTTGCAAAAGCGTGAATTGCATATGACTGACTGGTTTGATTAACATTTGAAATATTTGTAAGTAGTTGTTTATTGGTGCATGCTTCCCCGTACCAGCCGTGGGTTGGGCTGTACCAGTTTGATAGAATCAGCCGGGTTGAGTCTTCGTGATTTTGAAGCAGTAACCAAGCAGAAGACTCCTAATACTTGGCCTGCCACCCCCAGAGATATCATTTCACTTGGAAGAAATTGCGACCACGCCCAAATTTGACGTCCCCCATCCGTCTTTAGTGAACACGGCGGATCTTCGGTTAAGCCGGGATTCGAATTCACTACTTTCCAATAATAAGAAAGACGCCCGAACCAATGAGGCCATGACGGTCCCATTTGTAAGAAATGGAGATAATGAAAAAGAATTAAAATGTTCACTATATTTATTATTATGGTATAGGCATTAATCCTTTGTTTTTTAAAAGCAATTTCATATGGAAAATGTACTGTAGAATTTTATTAATTTACTTATATAAAAGAAAAAAATATCTTCGAGTCTATCAAGTAAGTCAAATGAACATTTAAAGAAAAATAATGAAATGAGCAGATCCTTATTCCTTTCGGTTACTCTTGAGATAAAACTTTTTTTTCTTTATTTCTGCTTATCATATTAGATAATTTCAACTCAATTAAAAGTCCGATTGCTCATCTTTCTAAGCTATCGGGTGTCTGCTGATGCTGCTTCTATACCATATTCACGCCCCGAAATAGCAACTCAGTGTAATCCATGAGGAGATTTGCTTACTTTATCGAGCCCAGGGTGCTGAATTTCCAGTAGTCTTTCTTCGGATTTATCAGAAAGCGTAAACACTTTAGTTGTCCGATCGTGGCAAGCTTCTATCGTTTTACAACCCAAACAAAAACTCTCGTTCTCTTTGGGCTTTGAAGGCCCTTGCAGTCTTCACTTGTCAAGTCGAAGTGTTGTTGAGTCTGCGGGTTCCTTATTTTAACCTTGAAATTCCCGGTGGATATTTCGAGCACGGGGCCATGGCCCTTCTTTTTCACTGTCTGTATTTTTTTTTCTTTGATTACTTTTGATATTTTAGTGGAAATGTTTTTAGTAGCAAAATATTGGAAAGTAATTAGAAAACAAATTAAAATACATTAAAAACACTTTTGAGTTCTTAGATTAGATATAATAAATGTATATTTGCTTAAATGTATAAAATTAATGCAGCAGATTACTTTTTAAACTGATTTGGAAATCATAGAAAAAAAAAGGTATTCGAAAATCTTGTATACAAAGACTTTAAATATCTGTTTAATTCAAAGCTTTGCATAGAATTGGTAGATTGTTTGGTTTACTCGGTATTACATTAACTCAATCAATTTCTGTGTGCTTTTTAATTATTTATATTTTTAAACTGAATGTCACACTGGCTTTCAGTGCAATTGCTTGTGGATTCAATTTGCAATTCGTTGTGGGGGTTTGCTTGTAAGCTTAAAAATCCACTTTAAATTGTAGGTCCTGCTCAATGTAGCACTCGTGTCCAAAAAATGACTGTGGAAAGACAAACCAACCACTTTTAATCAGTATAAACGAGTGTCCTTATTAACTTTTATTATTCCTTTCACGTCTATTTGTATGTGCAATATATATAATATAATATATATATTAAATTTATAAGCTGAAAAAATATTTCGTTAAGTTTCGAGACTCGTATTCTTTTCTATGCTTTTCTAATTCACTGAATTGCAAATATTACTCCCATAGGGCTCATAATTTATGTCTAATATTTCTTTTTTGTTATATGAAATTTTCAAATTTTACCATACTTTCATTTCTTTTAAAAACGGAAATTTATTATTGCCTTTTTGTACCAGATTTAACTTCAACGTAAAGCTCTAGTAACCTGCGTTAAGTGAACTCACAAATGCCATACATACTGAAATGGGCAATCTTAATCATCATTTAAGTATGAATAATTGCTAATATTTATCTCAAGAACAAGTATGGTTTGATTTTGCTTAATGCTTTTATATTATTGTAATACTAAATAGTCCTTTATTTAATTGTAATCGTCGAGTTACGAAATATTATTTGTCATAAATTAATCATTCCAATGAATTCTAATATATTTTTGAGAAGGGAATTAGAAAGATGAGTCACAAAAAATATACAATGACTTTTTTTTCATATATATGCTTTCATTTTTTAATGTCGATATTTAAAAATCATTTTGTACATTTTTAGTCGTAAATAATTTTTGCATTCATGTATATATATAATATAAACATTTATAATGTAATGAAATTTTAAAAAGTAGATACATTCAAATTGAAACAATCACTTCATTGATTATCAAGTAAATGTGTGGACTGTATTCTTTACTTAATTAGAAAAACTGATAAACGTAATTTGAATATCAAGATTTGGTGAATCATAATATATTCTGATATATTGGAATTAATAATACATTTTATGGAGAGGTTAAAGTATGGAGCGAATAGAAATGTGCCTCATTTTTAATAAGTAATCAGTGTGTATTTAAATACACTTTGAGATAGCGACTTATTTGTCATTAAAATAGATTGAACGAGGTTCTATAACCTTTAATAAACTAATATCTAACTGAGGAATGCTGCAGGCTTTTTAATAAAAATCCATCACCGCTTGTGCTTAAAGCACGAGATGTTAAATTATTAAATAATAAGCTATATTTTTTTCCATCTTCCCATCCATCCTGAATTCTTTGAAAAAAAATAATTAACTCACAAAGCATATCCTTGCATAGTTAGTTCTCCAGACATTCGAATTTCATTTTGCATCCATGATTAATTTCACCTAGTTACGGTGACAGTCATAAGAGAATGTAGTGTTAATTATACGCGAGGTGGCAGGAGAGGTTATTTTTTCTTTTATCGTTTGCTTGAGCAGAAGATATGGCGTATAACATAGCATCCTCTGTTAATTAGTACAAATTCTTAACGGCTCTCGACAACCGTGAAATACGGTAAGTGTAGGAAATAAAAAAAAAAAGGGACTTTAAATAAAAATAGCAGATTTGTATCTACCAAAACGCTGGGATTCGCATCTCCCGTTCGCCGCTTAGGACTATCATTCTTCTTCTGATGTATTTTTAGTTTGCTTTTTTTTCGTCTTTCTTTTTCTTCTTTTCCCTTTCTTTTTCGGCTTATCCATGACACGAGTTGCCAGAATCCGTTTCCGAATTCGTTTCGTCATAGGCTGTCGTCGGATATGTGCGTCACTTTGATATGTGGGCTGAGAGGATTTTTTTTGCGTATTCCTTATGACAGACAAAAAGCCGAGATTTGCGTCTCTTGTAAAGGTGGAAGACAAGCAAAAAAAAAAAAAAATTATAATTAATTGCCTCATCAGTCTTGTAAATATCTTTTCATTCATAAATATTGATGTTGATTTATTCGAATACCATTCACAGTTTTAAGTCATGTTGTTTAACTATGATGATGCTTATCTTTTCTACTATCTCAATGGTCATCACTGTCTTCCATTTTTACAACACTGACTACAATTTTTACCGTCCATTGAAAGTCCTGATTTACAATATCCCTATTGTGCAAAATGTCTTTGTAAAAATATAAATCAAACTAAACTACTTGACAGTGAAATAGTTAGAGTTATTTTGTATAATATATTTTATGAAATTCTTTAGAAATCTCTCGAGTATTAAAGAGTGGCAAATGGATTTATTCTTGAGAAATTTTTCTTAACCTTCCTCTGTTCATAGTTTAATGTATTTTAATCAATTTTTGTTTGGTGAGTAATTCTTTGTTGCTCATTGATTTGAATGGTGAAAATTAATCACCAATTTCACGACTGAATTCATAGTGACTACAACCTTAACCTCTCAAAGAAATCTCCCAAGTCACAGCTGTCATTTCCAATGTTAGTGATTGTTAATTTAAAATACCTACACCTCAAAATTTGTTTTGTAACGTGAGTTGTGGCGTTGACATAACCTACTTATATTCATCTTAATTCTGGGGAAAATATCAAAGCATACTATTTTATTAGATTTAAATAATTTAAAAAAAAATCTCTTTAGCACAGCTGGAAGTCTTATTTCTTAAAATCCAGTAAAAAAATGGGTGAAATGGGTAAGTTTTCTTTCGTTTGCGCCCCGCTGTGTTTGAAGGTTTTATGAGTCATAAAAAATCTGGTTTGAGAATACTTAAGTATTCTATTTCATATTATTTAGAAAAGAATGTTTACTAGTTTCTGAAAGATTAATATGTTAATTTCTTCCTGCTTTCCTAGATTTTTAACAATGTTTAAAATTTTGTTGGAGAAATAGAAAACCACTCGAAAGCTTATAAGTAATCTTATATTGTAATGTTTAGCGTTATCGATAGTAAAATTTTCCCTTTTATATGCCGTTCTTTTTATCTTGTTTATATATATTATGCTAATAAGTGTATGGCCTCGTTTTCTAAAAATTAATATTAGAAGTATTTATATGCTGATGTCTTTGAAATAATGAATTATAAATTTCCTTTAAATACGAATGTTTTAGTTTTGTAATGTGAATATTGATCATATGAAATTAAAATGAAATGTGTGAAAATGCCTTTTGTTTAATAATTACCCCACTAATCCGTGTTTTTTATGTTCTGTATACTATAAGAGCAATATACTGAACTTGATCTTTCTACTTTGAAAAAATTTTTTGGGGAAAACATCCAATTTTTTAAATTTAGGATCATAAGATATGTTTTATTACACTATTATTTGATAAACAATTTTTTTATAACATTATTCTAGTATTTGTTGATATGGTAAACGATTTCAATTCTTGTAATCTCTCTATGAAATCAATTGTGAAGAAAAAAAGAACTGCTTTTTTTTTTTCTAACAAATATTTAGATTACATTCAAATGTGTACACAAGATTGAATTCACAGAGAATTATATCCCATTAATTGTGTGTTTTGTACGATGTATGATAAATTTCATGGGAATATTTTTAAATATTAAACTAGCTCATTTTTAGATTGTAATCTTTTAAGAAACTTGTAAACAAATTTCTTTTAGATTGAATTTTTTTATGTAATTTTATATCCTCCCGCTGATTTATTAACTGTAATATAAATCTTCTTCCATACTTTCGCTTGACTTGAAATCACGATGAACCCAGAATAAAATTTATCACCCTTTATCGATTTCATCCTCTTTATTTTTTCTTCGCTATCGCATCCGGAATAATTGAAACAGGGACAAGAAACAGCAGAAACGTGATGAGGAATTTTCTTCTAACCACTTACCACGTCACGAAGAACGACAAACGCAACACTCGTTTGCGAATGTGAACTCTTACTTTTTTTTTTCTTCCTTCTTATTCATCCATAAGAGGGTGTGATTGAAATTTAATTTCAGGTCGTGAGAGTGAATACGATGACGATTGCGAAGCTCTGATTTCTGTAGATATCATATCCCTTTCCATGCCTTCCCCTTTTATAGCGTGTTAAGAATTGGATGTATACTTAAAAAAAATATATATTCCAGCCCTCCTGGACTAGGGGGAGGAAGGGAAACTTAATTGAATGTCTCGGCGCGGAAAACAATGGATCGTGGCGTTTAATCGCACCACAGACAGCGTTTAAAACTGATTCTCTGGTTTTTGACGGAGCATCCTTCACTTTGCGGTTGACAAGATTTGCGAGGGGTTTCTCTCTCTCTCTCTCTCTCTTTTTTTTTTTTATCTTTTTGTTGCTGTCTCTGTGCACTCGTTACCGGCTTCTCAACTTGTGAAAGAATCAGCGGCGCGCTGCAGCCCCATGGAAAGATATCTTCATCTCCTTTCTGTGATGACACGCTATACCCTCGAGAATGTGTTTGGTCATTTGTACATACCTCATGCTGAGTCCAAGAGCTGATGCCGTTATTTTCAAGTTTCTGATATTCACCTATTCAGAATTGACTGCGTTCTTTTCATTCTTTTGTGCTCATACTCTTGATTCGACGATTTAAATGTTAAGACAGATTATCATTGGTATCTTTATCAAAAAGCTCTTTCTTTGTTACTGAATCTACAGTTGTTTAGTGTTAGATAAACTTGCTTACAAAATCTGATAGATCTGTTGATTTAATATAATGAACACAACTAATATAATGTTTGGTTGTTAATAATCGTCTTCATATGTTATAAACAGTATTTAACTGTCAAAAATTTCCATACTAGCTATTTGTATATTAATGATTTTAATAGTAAGAGTTAACTACTAATGTTTTTAATAATAAGAGTTAATCTTCAAGGAATTATTGAATTAGAATATATTTAAATTATAACAGAAATTAATTTATAATCCATTTTGTCAATACATCATTATTTCACGAAATCATGTCTTTGTGCGTGTTTAAATGTCAATATATGAAATGTTTTGCATGTTTTTAATTATTCAAATGAAATAGTCTGCAAGAAATGTTCTTTAAAATTATATCTTAATTCAAAGCGTCGTGAAACTACTCTTCTTGAAATATTACCTAGCTTATGACCTTATCACTGTACTAAAGAAATCAAAACTCATGAGTAATGCTTACACGAACGTTTAACAGGCTGTTAGTAGAAAGCATTACCATTTATCAGTTGTGTTATCAAGGCTTCACATGAAACCCGGAACCACGGGACCAAATAAAATTGTCCAGTCGCCCTGTCTCATAAATTCGCGTCAGCTTTCATTCCGCTGTCTCTTTGGCAGCATCAAATTCACAATGTACATCTTTAGGACAAGTCACTAATTGCTTGCGATTCAGGCATTCCCTTTCCGAGAATGGCCGTATCTCAGCAGCGGTTCCAAGTTGTGGCAAGCATTGCGGAAGCTACTGCTGTCTCAGTTGATTTTGACTGCAGATCTTAATGCGGGGCAGTGCTTTCAGAGTCTCCGGATGTCTTTTTGTTTTCGCGAGTCCCCGTGGCAGTTATTGTTTCCTAGAATCGTGTTCATGACTTCGTGGATACGGTGCGTCGTCGCTTCAGCATTTAGCGTATAAGATGCTGATATGCTTGAATCCACTTCTGAAATGAGCATCTTCTATAATTTGTTGCCTGCTTTTGTGAGCACTATATAAAACTATGCTTAAATTGTAATAAAATGTTATTATTATATCAGCCCATCTCTTTTATTACTGGGTATTCTAAGAAAATCACACGAAGTCTTAGGAATAAAATGTGCACAAATTTTTTTTTCTAGGAAAAATAGAGTGAGTTAGAAAAACCTGTATCATGTCCATTTGTCACTATGAAAAATATCCATTTAAAAAAAAACACCTCAGCAGTTTAAGAAATCATCTGCTGACATATTTCCTTCACACCCTCTGAAGATTCGCAACATAGAAAGGAAGTTTATGAAACATTTTTACTTTCTCTCTTCCCCCCCCCCCCCAAAATCTTTACTGGAGACTGCTGTTTTGGTTGCTGATGATAAATATATGGCTATATAGTTTTATGTTCAAGATTTCATTTTGCGAATGATGAGTAATATCATAATGAGAAATAAAGGCAATTTATCGATATAGTAACTGCGATCTTTTACTCTAAAAGCATATATTTGGTGCTTTTTTCTTCTATTTAATTGAAAATGGCACCATTAGTATCGTGTCTCTTTATTATCGACAGTGTAATATAATTATCTGGATAGTGATCGTACTGTATAATTTTATGTGTAAATACAGCTCAGTTTTATTCTAGAAAAGATGCATTACAAATTTGAGTTTTTTTATTTATATAAAATAGTGATTTAATGGTTATTGCTTGAATTTATACATTTAAGAGCAATTGCTTTAATATGCAAAAGCTTATAAAAATGAAAATGTTTATAAATTAATAGATTACCATCATTTGAAAAAAAATTAAATCCACTCTTTAATTAAACATTTAAAAATATTTCTTTTGGTTTTAACATTAACATGTTATTAAATGTTTTTTGATAGTGTTTCTAAAGGTATAAGAAAAGATTTAAAGTTTTATATTTACATTATTTTTTTTACACAATTATGCCTCTTTGATATTTTATGATATTTTATGATATTCTGAAAAAGTAGTCTCATTTTTATCTGTAAAATATGTGAGTTATTTTTATATATGATTATTTTCCCATAGATATTTAACAACTGAAATTTTCTAATATTAAAAAAAAAAGTCATTTATAGCAACAGCAAAATCTATCTAAAATCCATTTCCTCAATAAGCTTCACTAAATTTTCAGTTTATCAATTTAATTATTTGATAAACATCACAGATTTCCATATCGATTAATGACAGCGTTTGAAATAATTTCTCAAATAAACTTTTTTGCCTATGAAATGTATGTATACGAAAATCGTAATTTTACATGAAAATTATTTACATTTTCATGGCTATCAAATAATTTAGCAAATTGTAAGGAAATGTGTGTGTACTTTAATTCTGTTTCAGTGTTTTTGTATTTAAATATTCAAAACTGTAAGCATTTTTAATATCAAAACTTATAAATTTTTACTGTTTATTATCCAATTGCTTGTGAATTTCTTTACTAATTTTTCCTTATTTAAATGAAATTAATCTTTTTTTTCCATTTTTAAATGTATTTTAATTTTTAACAGTTTTATAAAATTGTTGATATTTATTATTTATATATACTTTTCTTTCTTTTCAGGTGAGTAATTTGAATTCTGAATAATTTGCGATCTTCACGTATGTAATGCTTCTTTTTTTTAATTGGTTCTACTTATGATCTTATATGACTTAATATGACTTAATAGGAAGAGAAAAAAGGGGATTCAGGTTATTAAATTAATCGCAGTATTTATATTGTTTAATTAAAGTTTCTTAAAGTTAACTTCTACTTGTCACATGTTAATACCTTGTTGGATTCGGTGCTTTTGAAATATTGGAACCCTCTGTTCTTCTATCGTATTCAAAAATATAGTACTGAACATTTAGGAACAACTTATTATCTAAAATCATTCTATTGTATTCATATTTCAGATTTGTCAGCGAGTCCCTCTTTTAGTATGAAAGGAGGGAAAAAAATAACATAAAATGGAATTCAAAAGAAGTAGATTTGAGTTGGTACAAAAGATTTTTCTCAGTAGAAAAGATTTTTTAACCAAGACCCTTTCGAGTATATTTTCCCCGCTTCTCTCCCACCAACGTCGAAATTTCTTTATTCGGATCTGGGAGACCCCTGGGATTTTCGTCGCTTTCTATAAAAGTGCTCTCACCTCTTTTGAATCCGTCCAACATGAATAAAACGCATGCTGCAACAGGGGCATAATGAATGAAAGTCTTGGAGAGAATAGGGCAAAGGGATATATGAAGGAGGCCCTGTGATAGGTCCGCTGCACCTAAGTGTTGGGCCCAGCAGAGCCTGTCCCCCGATCCTTTTGTGGTACGTGTTATGGTCCATTTCCCCACGTCCACTCAAGAGGTGTTTGAGGGAGAAAAAGACATCCCACTGATCGATGTGAATTTTGAAAATGAATCTACTCTGTGTGGGGAAGAAATATCGTGGAATCTGTTATCCGAACTAATGCGCTGTGTACTTCAGGTGTGCTTGTTTGTAGCTCCAGCTGCTGGGTTGTGCCACAGCTTCTTATTAGGAGCCCTTGTTGTAATGCGAAACGCTCCATAATGGACTGGGAAGTAAATTGACTTAGCTACAGTTTGCTCAAAACCCATATGTAAATAAATATTAGTTTACGTACAGTAAATCTGTAAAAAAATGTTTTCTTTCATTCACTGTCGTTTTCTTTTATTCCAAAAAAAGAAAGAAAAAAAATTCCATCGTGCACAGATTTTGATTTGCAAAACATATAACAATACTGTTGTTATGCATATTTTCATGGTGCAGTTTTGATTATTTTTTAACCAAATTTAATTGTGCTGGAGAGATAAGCTCATTATGATTTATTAAAAAAAAAAAAGGTCTTGCTAAAAAATGTTTTCAACTCCTTTGAAAACCCTAAAGCATAGTAATTTGTTTTCTTTCTGTGCAAAATACCTTTCAAAATTCTTTTATGTTAATGGGGAAGGGGTAATTCGAGCTTTCGATACAGTTTTTCGTGTATGATATAAAATATTAATCTGTTTTGTTATGATAACTGCTTTTAATGTTTAATGCACTTTTAGATTTTTTTTTTAAATCATGTGCGTTATGTTTACGAAAATAATCATTGCATTATATAAATTTTTCAAATGTATAAAATTTACACTATTAATTTAAATTAAAATATTTGATAACAAATCACTCTTATCGAAGCTCGTTACTTGTATAAAACTTTTGATAAAAGAATTAATACATGTTTTTTGTTTTAATTAAATACGAATTCATATATATAATAAAAAGAAGGAAGGTTAAATTTCAAAAAAATTAGCTTACAATAACTCTAATTCACTTTCAATGATTAAAACATCCTACATGTGAAGAATTGATAAATTAAGAACTGTTTCGTGTTGAATGTACTTTATAATTTAATATAGAACATGATATATTTTGTAATGTATTAGGAATTACTTTAGGGTTTAGCCTAATATCTGATTTCTCAGAATAAATAAAATTAGGGAGCTTTCATGAATTTAGTTTATTTCTATTTAATAGAAACTTGTATTCAGAATGTATGTGTTAAAAAATACTTGATTCGATTAACCATATAGGGGCACATAAGAGTTATGTTATAATTTGTGACTTCTAAAATTATAATGCAGTAATTAAAATAAGTAATTTCAAGTACATTGTAATCGAAGAATTAGACGATGCATTTTGTTAGAAAAAGCATTTGCAAGATTTCAAGAAATCCTTGATAGACATGAAGTTATAATATTGCTTATTTTACAAAATTCTTAAAAATTCAAATTATTCTTTATTTCACGCAGTTTTTGACGCTGATATGAATTTCTATTGAAATTTTATTTAAGTTTTTGAAATTGCTTGCAACCACTTCATAAGGAATTCATTTAAACTGATTTTGCAAGCAATTAAGGTGTTTCCATTAAGCTGGCCCACATTAACGGTTAGACTTAAATTTCACTTGATGGAAAACTAATTGCTCAGAATGTGATTTTGATATTTGAGTGTTTCAGTTGCAAAAATAAATATATTCAATCACTTGACCTTCAGTTTTGTTTTGATTTAACATAAAAGAATTAGTATTAAATCATAGATTTTCATTAAATCATTCAACTAATGGGGAAATTTCATCTCAATTGGAAATCCACCAAGTCTGACTATATTTGCGCAGTAAAGTAGCAATCTCAAACAAATAAATCCTTAAAGATTTGCTCGAAATCCCAATGGATCATCACTCAAACCCAAGTTCCTTCAGGTTGATTAGTGTTTCCTATGAGCTAACTCTTGTAGGAACTTTTCTTTTTCGTTACCCAAGTGGTCTGCAACCGCTGGCATGCATTCAAGACGAATTTATGTTTTTTCTTCCCGCTTTTTTATCTCTCCCATCTTTCACTCCTATCATCTGTCTATCCAGGATTCGAAGCAAGTCACACTGTGACCCGTCTTTTATTTTCCTTTCTGCTTCCTCCTCCCCGACCCCTGATGCTAAAAGCGACAAACGAGTATAATTTCGGGAACATATCCGAGTGGTAGTATGAATGTGTTCCCGCTGATTATCGCCACCCCGGTCTCCGTACTCCCGAAAACTTGGCACATGGAATAACAAGCATATGACGGAGTGTCTTCTCTTCCTCCCGGGGCAATAAAGGAGTTGGAAGGCCTCGTAAAACAAAAATGTGTCAGTGGGTGGGAAGCGTTTTATACTCATCTACCTCTACATCTTGTGAATTATTGCCTCGGGATTAAAACAAACGGCCGGCGTGTCGCTTACAAGAGTTTTTATTGCTATCATTCTCTTTAAAATGTCACCATGATGTTTTGTAAAACTGGTCTCAAAGTTTTTCTGATGGAAAAAAAATTTAATGAAAAATCGATTGGAGAAGTATTGCATTTGTTGGGAGGTTTTTAAATACATAGTTCACATTTGCCATACTGATCTCCAGAACACTTTTGTTAGTAACATGACAAATTTATTATTTCTGTCATCAGTGTCAATGGTCGTCAAACGTCAATAAATCGCTTAGTTAAATTTTTTTTTTTTTCATTTTCGGATATTCACCGTAACTTGCTAATTATATATAACTATATTACCTGCGATATCCACTTTAATGTGCCAATTGTATGTAACTTAATATATAATTAGTATTAACATTAATATTATTGTTGAAAAATTATGCAAAAATTTAGCATTTCTTTAATTATAGGTCCTGGTGTAAATAACCCTAAAAAAAATCAAGGGCAAAAAAAAAAAGGCCATTGAGCCACAAACACGCTACACCTCACATATTTTTTCTTATTATGGCGATGAATGATACCAATGGATAACATAATTTTTACTACTTCTGACACGCAGCACTCGGCTTATGTTTAAATATATTTCTTTTTTTAATTTAAAAGAACAGTAATTTTTTCATATTTTCGACGTAATTTTGAATGATAAAATGAAACAATACGCTAAAATAAAATGTTAGCGTAGTGTTTCATTAAAACAGCTTAGTTTTTATTATTATTTTACGATAGCACTAGTATAAACAAACCAGTTTGTTTATTTACAAAACAAATAGAACAGGTTAATTATGTGTGTGTATATATATATGTAGCCGAGCTGGCAGCCGAATTGTTAGTGCTCTTGCCTTCGGTTGAACAGTTTGTGGGTTCGAATCCCATCTTGGGCATGGATGTTTGTAGTGGTTCGGAATCCACTTTAAACCGTAGGTCCAGGTCTAATTAGCCCTCGTGTGCAAAAAATGACTGTTGAGCGACAAACAAACAAACCATATATATATATATATATATATATTTGTAATCTCAAAAAGGATTCTTTTGGTCCTTTTAAAACAAAGAATATAATTATTATGTCACATTTCATTTATTTTATGTTAAATTGTGAATTCTATAGTCATGAGAGAAATTCTGCGAATTATCACAAGTGATATGCAAACATAAATCGTATGTGACTAGGAGTTAATTATTTTTTATCTAAGAAAAACTAATTCTAAGAATAAAATCTAATGATTAATAGTTATATTTTTAATTTTGAGAAGTATCTTGTGTGTGTATATATATTTTGATTAATTTTTTCACTTTAATTATAAAATTGTTGATATAGAGTTAATCGATACATACATAGCTTTGGATGATACAGCCATTAATTTTCATTGTTGTAAAACATAAAATAGTTAAATGTTAATAGAAATGTGATTAAAGAAATAAAATTTGATACAAAAAAAAATATATATAATGTGTAACATGCTTTAAATATATAAAATGTGCGTTGGATAGAAATTAGTAAATTTTAGGGTGAATGAGTTTAAAATATCTTTTTATATGTGGTTCTCAAATAGGACTTTTAAGATTTCTTTTTTTTTCATGTGTGAATAAACTTCAATTTTACTTCATTCAATTTGAAATTGAATGTCTAACCATTCGTAATGTGTGCGTATAACCTTATGATTCTATTATCATTTGTGAAAGGAAGTATAAGATAGCGAGCTCCCACAATGAAATTCCTAATAGATGTCTACAAATGAAACCGCTTGATAGAACTCGCATCATAATGTGTTGTGATTGTTGAAGAGATATATTCAGTGATTTCAGACATTCAGCAATGTTGTTTCATAGATAAAGTCCATCGCGACATCGCGAAGAAAAATTATATTTCGCAACTAAAGCTGATCTCCCATGAACCGCAACCAGTCATTTCACGCTATTACAATCTTGGCGAGTTTTTACATTCGTTCTTCGTATGATCGTCGACATCATCAACTTATAAGAAAGTGGCAGTGGCGAGAAGTCGATTTTATCATTAGGAGATGATGGCAGCATATGAAGGGCACCACTAGCATTATGGCATTGGCTTCAAATAACACCAACCTTCAAATCTTGAAGATTCTTTTTTTTTTATTATTTTTTTTATAGATATTTTTTAAAGCTTCCTTACCAAGCAATTTCATTTCTTGTACCTTCGTTAAGGTTGTTCGTGTTTCGTGTAAGTTATGTTTCGCGTCGAAGTGGCAGAAAATTTGTGTCGCGGAACACTGAAAGCTACTCGAGCATTTTGCCAGTGGGTAACTTAGTTTTTCGCGTAAATATGTCAAAATGTCTTTTTGAGACTGGTTGTAAATTCGCCGCAAGTTCCTGTAATCTCAACGCTTGTGAATCTTGAGGGTAAGCTCAGTTTCTCCTTAATGCGGATATTTTTTTTGTCTGAATGATTTGTTTATAGTGAAAAGAACTTTAAATGCTAATAGGTTAGCTCTCCTGTCAAAGTTTTCCTTTCTCTATTAATATGCATCATAAATATTTATCTTTCTACTTTTGTTACTAGTTCATCCAGTTAAAAACTTACTTCGACAAATGTGAAATTGCGTGCGCATTTACTAACAGCTTTTCATCTGTTTTTGCGAGAACTTTCAGATGTTTATGTAAGCTTTCAAATTAAAGATTAACTCGTATTCATGATATGGATAATATTTAGCTAACTTACTTAAATAAGCAAGGTTTTTATAATCATTTTTGAAAAAGTTTAATACAGTTGGAATTATTGAAAAGCTGTTCTTGGGCTATTCTCTGAAAGTCATTGTCGATACCGAGAATGGCAATGTTGTTGTCATAATCGTCTCTTGCTGTTGATATTAAGGAATAACTATTTACGATTTTAAACTTCTGTGTTGTGTTTGAAGCTGTTTAACCTTGTTTAAAATGTTTGCAACCAGCTGATCGAATGAAAAGAAATAATGTAGAATGTCTCCTTGTAGATAAATCTTGTATACTTAGGATAAGCCTTCATATATATGACATGGTTAGTAATAGAAAATTTATATGGAAAGAAAAACTATCACTTTTGTTTTGCTTATAGGAAGAATGCTTAAGGTATGCATCCTTATACGAAGGTGTTTATTCCAGGCAGAGGAATATAAAATAATTTCTACTAATGAGCAATTTTGTGATCGCTTTTCTAACGAGTCGAAATTCATTTCTTCAATTGCTTTGAACAAATCTTGAATCTCCTTCAATATCTATAATGTTAAACTTATCCTTCTGTCAGTCAACTCGAGCCGATGTAGCATATTTTTGATATACTTGTAAATTTTAATATTCTTCTGCGATATTGTGTTACCCATTACGTGTGATGATATTGTTTTGATTAATGTCTTCGAAACTAGCCATTTTAATCAGAAAGCAAACTATTTTACTGTAAAGAAAATTCATTGTATAATACTCTAAAAATATAAATGTCTTCCTTCTGTTCTTTTTTAAATCTTGTCAAATACAATGAATAATCATTATAATAAATCATTGATTCTCATTACAATATTATATATGAGTGACGAATTTTCGATCAATATTTTGGTCTCGAATTAAATTAGTTATTTTTTACTGTGTTATTTGAGAGTAAGTTTGATTGAATATCAATCTTTAACCACTAAATAATTATAGTGTAAATTATTTTGTAACTGAGCTTGTGAGAACCGTTACTTGTGTGTGCTCACGATTTGTTTGCTAAACAGTTACCATTTCTTTTTCAATGTTTCAAATTCCCATGTTTGCGAGCCGTTACTTGCTCACGATTTATTTGTCGAACAGTTACTAATTCAGTTCCTGATGTTTGTATAGTCACTGAGAAAAGAAATGTTCGGACTCATTTCTGTTTGGAAGACCACCGTAGCTTATCTTAGTTTAATATCCAAGTGGAAGTCAATGCTCTCCATAGATAACAAAGGTGGAAGGTGGGGAGGAGTAAAAAATAGATAAAGAGAAACTCTCGATTTACCTTCACCTTGCGATGATAAAAAAAAAAGAAGTCACTTTCCTCAGGTAGATCCAGATCCAGCTAACTACCCTGGGGCATCTCTGGCATGTTGGCGAAGCGTCGAAACTCCCCTCGCTCCACCCCCTGCCCAAAATGGTACCTGCATTTGGGGGAAGTTCTCATTTTGGTAATTCTTTTTAAAGGAAGGACTCGCAGAAATATAGATGAAACGTTTTCCAAATAGATAGTATCTGATAGTGGATGAATGGTAATGGTATTAGATTCGAGTTACAATAATTCAAGATGAATGTTTTATCGGATGCAATTTTCATAGTTTACCTAGTTGGTTGGTGATACATAAGAGCGGTCCAGCACCGTTAAAATGTAAAATTGCAATTTAGTTTATTTCTGAATGGAGAACAGTTCAATGCCGCGATTTATTTATGATATGATTTTCCATCCCTTTGGTTGTGGAAATTTTCTATTTTTGTATTCTGTAAAAATTTTCCAGTTTTTGTATTCTGAAATTTGTTATGGTGAAAAATAGTTCTGTTTTAAATTAATTTTCTGTTTTAAAGTCGGCTTAATAGTTTCAGTTAGGCGTCGTAGTTACAAATGTTTGTCATTAAAGGTTCAAGAATCTAAGCGGAATAAATGAATATTAAACATTTCCACCAAGGGGATGTTTCACCAAAAACTGAAAATATTAACTTTGATTTTTATAGAGAATGATAGAAAAAATATTATTGACATTGAATTTTCTATTAAATAAAAAGAAATCAATATTATATAAATTTATTTTTTACAAGCAGTCAAATATAGTTTAAAGTGCACTCAAAGTAGTTATTTCTCTTGTGCAAGCGTCCAGTTACGATCGAAGCTTAATTAAATCGTTATATCTCACCAATACCTATTTATTTGTAAAAATCTAATGTGATTTGGAATCTTGATCGGCTTTCATTCCTTCAGTCAGAAACCTGTAACTTCCTCCTGGTTCCTTTGATATTTCTGCCTGGTTGCCTTCCTCGGCCTTTAGGGGGCACTGGAGTAGTTATTATTTATGAATTCGTTCGGGTGTGTGGGGAGTCGTATCTAGTGACGCCTCAACTCCAATTGACTAACGCGTCAGTTTGTTCATTTCGCAGCTTTCGACGCTCCGCTAAACACATTTCCTCTGTTTGTCATCAGGCGGATGTTAAACAGGGGAAACTTTCTGAAATCTTACTTGGACATATCGCTTCTCGTGTCTTTTTGAAATCTTTGTACATTTTTCTCTGTTTATATGGGTATTATATATATATATATATATGTATATATATATATATATATATATATATATATATATATATATATATATATATATATAGTGTGTGTTTATATATATGTATTGAAGATTATATGATACATTTCATTTCAAAATAGGCAAGTAATCTGAATTATTTGAATCTTTATAAATAACCTGTAATGTGTTACAATTGGTGTAATAGCTACAATAAATAGGCTAATATATTCTTAGAAAGGATCAGGTGAAGATATAGTCGTTTTATATCTTAAACTTTTGAAACATTTAAATTATTCTCTCTGGTTATATGACATTGAAAGGTATTGGTTTGGAATGACAGGTTACAGTAATTTTTTGTACAAAATTAATTGGTGAATATCTACAATTTATAGAGGATTCCGCGCTATTGGCGCATGTTCACACTCGAAGTGGAAGCCGAATTCACGAACTGTTGATTTGAATACCAAAACGCTAACCACTCAATTGCTCTCTGGTAAACTAAAAAAAAAAAAAAAAAAACTGTCTTTTATAGTAATTTTTACCGAAATTACTTATAAATTCCTTTCAGCTTCGGGTGGATTATGTAATTTTCGCGTTCATACCAAAACATTTTGTGCGTGTCGAATGAATGATGGCCAAATGTTTTTATACTGCATTCTTCGAGTTGCAGTGAAGTCGTTGACGGTAGAAATGTAACTTTAATGTTGTGACAGATAGAAACATTTATTTTAATGAGGAATGTTTCTCATCTAGTGTATTCATTAAATGAGTAAATATATAATTCTTTATATTTTCAAAAAAAAAAAAAAAATGCAAATTGTTATAATGTCAAATTTTTGTGGGTGCAATGCTTTTTCTAAGCTGTATAAAATAACAAATGCGCATGATTTCAGAATATTTTCTCCTAAATGTGTTTTGCGGTAGTCAACGCGTTTTTATTGCTTAACCAAAGATGTTTAATCCCCACTGAATTTGTCTTGGATTCTGTTAGTCTTGGCTTCAAAGATTAGTAGCACCCAAGCTATTTGTGGCATGCATAATTCGCAAAGGATTTCATGTGAAGTCGTGTCTGGAATCTTTTCCAGCTCTATTAGCAGAACGTCCCCATCGCAGTGCACAGGAACGCAAGAAAGTACCGTGAAGTCCAGAAATCCGCAAAAATGGGCAGTTCTTTTGATTACAGGGTTTCTCGGGTCTCCGCGGCGTCTAATCGTGGGAAGATGAAGGCCCCAAACTCGATTATCTGTTCCGTTGGACCCCAGTAATTAAGCCGGACAGAGGGAACTGTGCCTAGGAGAGCTTCCCCAAATAACACAGTTGAAGGAAAAAAACAAAAAATAGGAAGAAGCGATATTTGTTTTCATTTGCAACCTTGCTTCTCTCATTTTTTAGTTCGATTCGGACTTTATCAATTGCTGGGTGGGCGTTTTCCAGGAAGATGTTTGCTGCACAACTGATAAAACTTTGCGGAATTGAATACCTCTATGAAAGTCTGGTATTGCCGGAAGAAAATAATGTTCAACCTGCTGCTATCTATTAATTATGCTTGCCGCCAGCCACTGCGCTTTTTTTCACCTCTCGAAATATTTATTTGAACAGTTTAAAATTGGTGCTTGTGTATGAGTAATAGTCTATTATTGTCAATTTGTTGGTTTCTAAAGTTTGATAAAAACTTAATAATTTTTTTTTGTTCAGTGTTAGTCATGTGCTAAAGGAATTAGATATCACGTATTTTTACTCCAAATAATACTTTGTTGAATATTCAGAGTACTATATAAAATGTATGGTTAGTATATAAACATGAAATTTTAAGCAATTTGTTTATAAATTTTTTAAAAACTTCCATGGCATAAATTTATCAGGCTTTTTTAATAAATTGAAAAGAAGTAAAAACTGTGTTTTAAACTTCCACATTATTTTCTGTAGCATTTTAACATCACCGAAATAAAAAATGAAATTTTAAATATGTGGCTTTTAATTTCAATGTTCTTTATTGGAAAAATAAATATTGCCATGTTTACGTGCTCCAAGAGTATAAATCATTTATTCTAAATTAAACTACCTTCAATTTCAATGCATATTCTTACTTTAGAAACTAAATAGCTTCACTGTTTTTTGTGTAAATAATCGTAAAAGCATAATTTAATGATTTGCAAATATATATTAAAGAATTTAAAATAATATTGTAATTTAAATCCATTTTTTTATATTAAAATTATTTGTTTGGATGGCGTTTTTGAGTATTTAAGGACCATAGTTGAATAGTAGAATAACCTTGTAGTTTAGATATAAATCTCCAGCTTAAATCTCACAGCAAGAGTTGAATATTTTTGCTCTAAATTAGTGGATGGCTTAGTAGCTGCAAATTGCTGTAATACTTCCTTTGTTACATTCATCCTGTTTTTCCTGGAAAGTACTTTGTATATGATATGTATTCATGTACCGTGAGGAAGGAAATCGGAAAACTCCCAAACGTGCACCTGGAAATCATTGCTGTCCAAGCATTGCTGTTATTGCTGTCCACTGTTGAACAACTTGGATCGATCAACTGTGGTTTAAGTCGAACCTTGGACTTTACCACTTAAACATTGGAAGTTCAAGACACGAATATTTCCCCATTTTTCTTTCATGTCCGTTTTCATTAAACGAATGCTTGGGACTTCTCAGAATTTTGTACTTTGTGGTATATGAATACGATTCATTATCTATTAAAAAAATTATCCTGGTAGGCAAGCATCTAGTGAATTTTCAAAATCTATTTATCGGCTAAATTAACTTTTTTGTGTCAAAATACCATACTTTTTTTTTCTTTCAAAACTTAATAGTTTATATTGTTTTTAAAACTTTAAATAATAAATTTTTATAACTTAGGCTCATATTCTTTAGATTCACTTTTCTTACTCAGATAAGTGGTTATTTCAGATTGAAAAGAAAAACAAATCATAAGTTTGTTCACGAAAACTGTTAAAGCAGTATACTTCGAATAACTTAAGAAAAAAAAACCACACACACAAATGGGAGTCAGTATGCCACGTGTGTGTTTTCTTTCCTTATCATTTGCGTGGGAAAGAAAGATAATTTTTTCTTCGTCATTTGTGAAAAAGAAGAGTGCCAAGAAACGGGAAAAACTTTAGTGAGAAAGTGCCTTCGGCTGTCACTTTTGCAGATTCCAGATTTGGACTGATACCCCGAAGGGAGCAAACTAGAAGGGATTTGTTCCGCATGGAAGGATGCCTTATAAAAGTCGCTTGGAGATGCCACGTTTGTAATGCCCCGAGATTTGCATCACCTTTTTTGAACACTTTGCACCAGGTGGTGGCTGCGACAAGGAATCATCAGACTAATCTGCTCATCCACCCCCATTTTTGGCGACATTTTATTTGTCTGAAATGATTTAGGTATGTTGTGACTGACGGACTTAACTTGCCTCGGAGAAATAGGCTGAACTATATTCTGGAGCGTAATGAACGATTGCCTAAAACTATTTTTCAAATGTTACCCAACCTCTCATACGACATTTAAAAACGTGTTGGGGTGTTTTTTGTGGAAGGTTGATATGACTGTTTTCACGATTTGTGGGGTTTGTTCCCCCTTGTACTGTGAACGAGATATTTCCTGTTTCCGGAACTCCCCCCTGCCGTATAATTTTTTTCTTTTTTTCTTGTTGAAACGCGTGTTTCTCATTAATCCAAGCTCGGCATCTGACAGCTGAGCTGGGGAAAAAATGACACTGATTGAAAGTGTAAAAACAAATAGAGTAGGAGATTTAATGCCTGTTGGGATGAAAGTTGATTTCGCGACGGGGAAACTTTTGGAGTATTAAAGATCTTACCGAAGTTTCTGCACTAAAATAAGATTTTTTATAAGCACTTTGCTTGATTTATGTTGCCGTCTTGAAATTAAACGGTAAAACTTTTTGTCTTTTAAAAACTGTATCATTACTAAACTCTCAACTACACTTTCTATTCATCTGACGAATCTTTACGTGGTCACTTTGCTTATATGTACTCTATATAATTGTTATGATAAAAAAAATTAGAAACAAAAGGATTTATTTCAAGATGGATTTATAAAAGACCATTATTGCTGTTCTATTTACTTTAATACAATTGAAATTTAGGTATTAAAGTATTAAGATTCTATCTAGTTGTTTTATTGCAAAAAAAAAAGATTTACATAGTAATTTTATACAATTCGCATTTGGAATCAATTTAAAATTCTCTTAATATCTTATGGTGCCGTGTGATCTTTTAAATCTTCCTTTTAAACTCATATAAAATTTATACACTTAGGTTGCATATATTTTCTTTTTAAGCAGTTTAGAAAGATTTTTTTAGAGCTATGTCTTCAATTCTTGGCTCATGTTGTCTTTATGCAAAGTCTTATTTTGCTGTTCTAACGCCCTTTCTATATTTACAGCTATTTTTCTTGAAATAATTAGGAGGCGCAGACCACCATGGCGGAAAAACTTCCTAGCCTCTTCTTAAACATATAATTTAACAAAAAAAAAAAAAAAAAAACACAAGGATGTGTAAGACTTGAATTCTAGTTTACTTGTAGTGGAGAAGGCTCAGTATGTTCAATCCATTTTCGACTAGTTACAGCTGCAGCTTTTCCGAAACGTATAATAAGATGAGGTATCACCTGTTTGCGTGCACTGTATTATACTCTATATTATTTACAGTGTTGTTTTGACTAGGCAAATAACTAGTACCATCTTTTTTTTTACTAGTATTTCTATTGGGTGTAGTGAAACTCAAAACCTGAGTAAGAAAATCCTTTTAATCACTTGTAGATTTTTATGATAGTAATTTTCATTCTCGATAATTCAACATAATATAACAATATTAAAAAAATCGGAAATTTTTTGTTTGATTTAATTCTTGTTAAATTCACAAATTGTGAACTTAATGAGTTTCTCTTTGATTAAAATTTATAACAGTATAGTCGGTGTTTATAATGTAAAATTATGTATAGTGCTATGAGAGGAAAGAAATAGTCTAGTGAGAGAAATTTTTATTCTTGAAATGCTTTCTCACACACACACACGAGTTTTATTGTATCCTAAAATAGCTTTCAAATCAGTATGATTATCTACGTTTCCCCCCTCTCCCTGGTCAAAAAAATAATTGCCATTAGAATCCAAGATAGTTGAAGAAATGAAAAACATCAAATTCAGACAAAAAGAGTATAGGTTCTTATTTTTGTTCTAAAACAATGTATTCATATGGTAGCATTTTCACAATATGCACATTGCAAATAATGAATAACAAAAAATGTTCAAAGTAATTTTCTTCATTAGTTTATTTTTGATTGATTAGTCTCGGCTATTATATTTTTACTAGAGAACTGTCTTCCTTGAATAGTGTTTGCATCAGATACTGTTTATTTCTTACCTCAACTAATGAATTATCAAAAGCAACAAAGTTCCTTTTTCGTATGCGTGGAATTGATTTCTTGTAAGAAAATACACCTGGAACGATCAATCTGTTTTCTGCAATTGGATTCTTCTCACTCCTTGTCATCTCTGAACCTGAAGAGGCTCGTCCATCTTGCGCGTGCAGGTTACCTTCGATTTCTTCTTAAACATAATCATACAATCATTTTCACTTTAAAGATGACTCCGATTAGTTTTTCACGTGACTGGAAACAACTGCCTGCTAAGAATTGATGAGGCTTTTTTTTTTCTTCTTCTTCTTTACTTTCTATTTCTAGTCCGTTATATAATTTTTCGTTCAAAGAATTATATTTCATTTACATCAACACTTCCAAGAAAATTATTCTTAAATTAATACTAGAAGTCTCGATTTTTGAGATTACTGTATTTAATTTCGTATGCGGTAGTTTGTATTTTTTCGCGATTCTGGTTTTTTTTTTTTTTTTTTTTTTATGTATATAGGTATGGATTTAGATTGTCGAAGGCAAGTTTGCTTACATGAATTAATTATTGACTCAATATAAGGATGTTAGTTTTTCTATTGAATGAATTTTGATGAATGGAATGCTTTATTCAAACAGGAGGGACTGTAGCCAATGGTTTAAACAGTCTAAATTATAGCACATGTTTTTTTTTAAATCTATTTTTTCTGATCTTTTAACAAAGAAGGGCACGAAAATGTAGGTATTCGTTTATTATGTTTAAAATTTATTAATAAATATAACTAAAATAGGCTAACTAATGGTACTCGATATATTTTCAATTTTTAACTAGGAAAAGGAGGGAATATAACATACTTGTACTTAAAAATTTAAAAAGCTTTTGTACACCCGTAAAATATTTGAAACAAAATATCGAAAAAATATGACGTGACTTCTGAAAATACGAGGTTTTATGAAATAATATAATAATGCAGTTTCTTAAACACATTTAAAAAAAAAAAATATTTTGTTATATAAACACATTTTAATGTGTACAGTGTTTCAGAAGTAATAAAGGAAAAGTAAACATTGCATTTATATGTAAAATTTAGATTTTTTTTTTAAATATAATTTCAACAAATTTCCGATTAAACTCCTCATCTTTCTTTGGTGATAGGGAATTGTAATCATTACATCGTAGGTTTAAGTAATCGAATGGTCGTCCGCCCTGTCTAGTGGTCAGAGTACGTGACTGCGGATAATGAGGTTTTTGGTTCGAATCCCCGGTTCGGGCATGGATGTACTTCCTCTATCTATCCTGTCTTTGTCCTTTCTGTGTATGAATGAGGTGTGAAATGTTGCCAACCCTATAAACGGGTCCCTATGGCATGTGTGTACTGAAGCAGTCGGACTCCACACCAAATATGGTTCAGTTGGAAAAGTGGAGCAGCGCACCCCATATTGTCAGCCTAGCTGGCACAAGACAAAAAAAAAGTAATCGAATACATGTTATAATTTTATTTTAAACTTTTTAAATGAAAATGAATAAATATAGCATACAATTCATTTTAAGTAAGATAAAATATATGAGCACTTTTTCTATTGTAATTGTTGATAAATTTTTTTTTTTCTACTTTTGCTTGCTGCTTATTTAAAAAAAATTGTTTTAAGCCAAAAATGACTGGAATTTCTCGGTTTAGTTATCTAAACCCTCTTACAGTTGTCACAAATATTTCAGTGATTCTTACCCCTGCTAATATTTTTATTTTTAATCCTTTTAACTGCTCATTAACCATGATTTTACCGAAACAGTTATTGTTTCACCCTCTGCCACTTGAGGTCATCGCAGCCTTTACAACAACACTGTAATTTTCCCTAAAAAAAAAAAAAAAAAAAAAGAGGGATTTCAAAATCGAAGATGCTCCAGTCCCTCCCTTCAAGATATGCTGACGAGGGTATGGGGTGTGTTCCTTCTTCCAGACAGTTTTTATGTATTTTTTTCTTACCTCTTGAGCCGGTCAGACATTCTGAAGATTTTTCAGCTGTATTTACTGATTATTTTAACAAGAGCTAAAATCGAATTACATGGAATAACTCATCGATCACTTTTATGCTAAGTGAACGGTACTTATGAAATTCTTTTCATTGGTTAAATAAACAGACTTCCCGCGCGCGCGCGTTTTTCCCGTAATTTACATTTTCCTCTGTATTTTTAAAGAGCTGTTATCTCCAAAGTTGAAGTAATTGCAGTATTTGTTTCAGCATAATCGTACATAAAATTTGTTTTTCTTCCATCATTTTTGCTGCATTGTTTTACAAATGTTGATTGTGCTTTAAGCCACATTTTCAGCTTGAAGAACTCCAGGCCCTATTCGCTTAGGAGATAACTGATGCTTGTTTTGCAGTGGTTCGAAATCCAATTTAAACTAAAAATCCCAGTCTAATGATCCATTTTATGTAACTAAAGATGAAAGCCGGCCCACCCGAGGAATAATTGTTTTACCAACAAATCCTGGCTCAATTTTAATTGCTGTTGAATAACGGGAAATGAATGACTCCTATATTTTGCATGCACGTTTTTCAAGTTAGAAATTTTCTCAGTTTTCTCCCTTGTAATATGTGAAAACAACTTTGTTTATCTTTAAAAATCCTCCTTTTAGTCCTACAAGTGGTTGATGTACCAACATACCTCCTTGTACCTAGCCCTGAATTGGGCTCTATTAATTAGTGGTAGCAGCATGGTGGGAGGCTTTTTAATTTAGGAGCAAACATGAGACTTGACCCTAATACTTGATCTGCCATTCCCAGAGGTATAATTTCACTTGGAGGATATTGCGACTGCGGCCTATTTAACTTGCTCCAGCTGCCATTAGTGAACACAATTGATCTTTGGTTAAGCAGGTATTCGAATTCATTACCTTTCGATTGTGAGATCGATGTCATTTTCAAGCCGTTTTAAGTTTGTGTTGTAGATAGCTCAAATTTATGTAAGAACCTGTCTGTACTTAACCAAAATAATAATTCTTGCTGGTAAATATATATTCAGTATTTGCAGTGGACAGTACAGTATACCAAATCAATTTTATTTTTCGTTTGTACATGCATTGTGTTTTACATATTTCAAAATTTTTATCTAGATAATAAAAACAAATCTGAAATAATACTGGATTGTTTTAACACCTGGAAAAAAACTGGAAATCATTTGTGCTTTTTTTAACATTTATGAAACTGAAATTAGGTGTTCTTTTCAAACCAGTGCAATAAGTGATAAAATTTATGTGATTTAGGAAAATTGTGTGCATAATTTGTGGCATTGAATGTATACGTGTGATATTAAATACGGAAATAACTTTTTTTTTTACCTAATAGCTTATATTAAAAATATAAAAAATAGTTAAAACATCAGAATCAACTTGTATTTAAATATAAAATATTAAAAGTTTTATGCGTTACATATACGTACCAGCGGATATGAATTTTACACGATTCTAACGAAAATATCGTGCCAACTTTTAATTGCGTCGATATAAATGTCGACGCATACGTTGAATATCATGAAACACCAATTAACTATTAGGTCGTTGTTATTAATTAAAGTGTGATATTCGGTTCTTAAGTAAGGTATTCTTCAAAATATATTATTTCCAGTTAAAAAAATTAATTTTTTTTATTAAGTATGCATACATTTTTTAAAGTAATAGCATTATTTTCATTAATTAAAAAATGTTTTTTTAAAATTTTAGAAATATGTAAATGGATAAAAGCAGTCAGAAAACCTGGAAGTGATCTATATTTTTTAAATTCTTAAGTGGTTATATATATAAATAATACTAAATTTTTTATATACACATTTTACATTTAATATTAAAAAAAATTCATTTCTTGCTGTTTCCACAATTGTCATTTCCACAATTGTCATTTCAACAATTGTTATTCTTTTTTTGCTTCATACAAACTTGTATGTTGCATGCGGGCCTGCATTTCTCCATTAGTTGAAGACATCAGCATTCGATAGCGGCCTGCATTGTTCACCCGCTTCCTTCGTGCGATAATTTCCGAGCGTAATTTTTTAATACCCGGCTGGTGGTGGCTGCCCTGCATTCATGGAAACGGTATTATTACATTCAATCACTGTGTAATGCCTTTTATCCATTAGAAGGAAAAGAATCTTCTCCAGAGGAGTTGTCCTGTCATCATCAGCAGACACTGTGTACCCCGGAACGAAGGAAGGCAGGCCTGGAGCATTTCCGTGTCTTATCGACAGAGGGCAGCTGAGCAGTCTGGAAGAAAGAATAGATTGAAAAAAAAAATCCAGGTGGAAAAAACTCATAGAATTCCATAAACACGTTCTCTTAACCATCACATTTCGCTTTACGTGGAACAATCATTAGTATCTGCAACCGCTAGGCGTTTAAGAGATTTTTAAACGCTTGATCTTGGTTACAGTGAGCCACTGTATTTTCCTTTCCAAGTGCACCCCCCCCCCCTCCCTTCTAGTCTTCCTTCCGACTACCCAATCTTGGGGAATATAATTAAAAAGAACGAGGGGAGGACTTTCTTTTTTTCCCCCTTTCATTTTACTGTTTCAGCCTTCTCTCGCCACCTATAATTTTCTATCCTCTATTGTACTGCAAGCCTCGCGGTGTTTCAAATGTTCCTCTTCCTCCAAGGTCAAGGTCCGCATCTTGTCCCGGTGTTTGTTTAGTCATTTTTTCGCTAGGCATGTCCGGATAGTAGATAAAATACAATATTTTTTTTTTTACACTCCAGAATGTGTACCTTGTTTTGCCCCAAATGATTTTGCCAAAATAGTGTGTTAATATTTTTCTATAATTTAATCGCCAGACTACGCCACTCGAATGTATTGAGATGTATTACATTAAATACGGAAAGGATATTAAATGTAACGCTTATTTTTAAATAACCTGCCAAAAAATATTTCTGATTATATATTACAGGTACGTAATTGCGAATTTGCTTTGTTAATATGCTGATTTTTATTGTTCGTTAATATTTTAAGCAGGCTTCACTTTAACTTTCAGTGGTTCAAATCACAAACATTTTAAGATTCTTTGTAAGAAGACCTTTGCTTTTAAGTATTTATATTCATGCTTTTATAGGTAGATGGGTTATGGTGGACACTTTTGGAGCTCTGTTCTAAAATGCTGGTAGCTCACATTGAAGAATATATCTAAAGATGATTTATAGTCAATTGAGACTAATATTGTTTAAGAAAAGTCGATTGAAGTCTTAATTAATTAGTGAACTTTAAGAGAGATGCCATGATATGAGCTGATAATTCGGATTAACAAAATTTGTGATAAAGGACAGCTCAAGGATGTTAGAAAATTAATTTTTATATCAAGATAGATAGAATAGATAGTAATTCTGAGCAAGCAAGAATTTTAATTTCTGGATTTGAAGATGGTTCAAATATCCTAGAGAATGATAATTCTCCTATTCCCAATTTTTTTCATAATTGGTTCCTCAGATGTACGTATAAAGGACAAATTAGGAAAATAAGATCTATGGTTTCAGATCATATTTTTCTTGACTGTCCCTTATACGAACATCTGAGGAACCAATTACGAAAAAAAAAAATTTCATGCTTATATAGGTTTTAAGATAGTAATGCGCAAGTACAGTTTAGAGTAAAAGAACTTTTTTTTTTTCTAGGTTTGAAACTTATATTCCATTCTTTTTATTTCCAAATAAAAAATGTGAAACAGCATGCAGTTGTATACCATAAACAAAAATACTTTTAAATTGGTACATTTATTCACATTCATTTATTCTTAAATCTGCGGAATACATTTAAGTTAACGATAAGACTATTGAGTATCACTGCGTTTGAAAAAAAAAAAAAAAATCTGCATTCAGGATGAGTGAAGCGAGAAAAAATTATTTAATCTTATTCCCAGTTCATTAATAGATGACATCTTACTTTTTAAACTTTCCTCATTTTATTTTTCTCGTAAAATAGAAAAATAATTATTTCTCGCTGCGAAAAAAAATAAAAAAATCAGTGCTATTAATATTTGTTGATTCTGACACTCTAATTTTTGTCTTTGTGAGAGGTTTTTTCCTTGGGGAATGAGTAAGTTGCTCAGTGATTCACTACTAGTTCTGTTCGCACAAAGGCTTCCATTGGCACTGAAATTGGAAGAAACACGTGGCCTAACGGTTGGAAAAATGTGCACTTTTTTATTGAAAGAGAAAAGAAAAGAGAAGGGGGGAGAAAGAAGTTCAACTTCCAGCAGCATTTTTTGTAAGTGTTAGTCTTCGTTTCCGGCCATCTTTTTAAAAATCCGTGGCATTTTTATGATTTATATTGGCAACACAATGACAGCTAACAAACGCTTATTTAATCTTTTTTCAAAAAGTATTTTTTGTACGAGCATAATTTCATTGCATTTTTTTCCCCTTATTGGAGCATTTTTTTTTTTTTTAAATTTTTAGTTTTACAAATGTCAGTTTCCTAATTATTTTTACCTCTCCGCTTTTCCATCCGGAAATATTTTTCAGAGTGCGATTGGAAGTTTCTCCCCCTCCCCCTTTAATTATTACTGCATTAAGCTAATGATCGTTATTATTTAGTGATATTAATTTAATGACTCGCTGGATAATGACGTTGGAATGAGAAGCGATTCTTTGTTTCAAACGAGTATTGTTATTTGCTTCGGCGACGAAAAGGCTAATTTAGTGTTTCATCCTCCGTTCTCATCGCACTAGTCGCTTTTTATTTACTTTTTTATTTTTCATTTGGTAGCTTTTTCCAGCCGTAAAAGGAGTTAATTTATTGCGTTCATTAAGAGCGCTCTCTTTCTCCATGTGTGAATCGCACTCCATTTCGAGTGAAGTAGAACTGGGAATTCTGGATAATTATTTAATTTTTCCGGTTTTGGCGACTGTGGAACCACTTTTATTCCACCAGCATAAGCTTTATGTTAAATGTTTCTACATATTGCTTTTTTTTCATACGTAGGATGACTGTCCTTTTGTTTAATAATAATTAATAAGTCTTGCCGAAAATTGCACGCTAAATATTATTTTTCTCTTCTTCAAATCGGAATGATGCTTTAGAGTAAATTCTACCGTAGCTGAATAATGATGCATGTGTGTGGTTGTTAATTTAACGCTTCCTTTAAGTTGCATTAACTTCATTGCTTTTAGTTTTTTTTAAATATTATATATTTTCATTTAAGAGTGCACTTGCATTTTTTTTTTTAAATTTTCTTGTGTTTTGTAAAAGGATATATTTAATTGCAAAGTTATTGTAGATAAAACACTGCTGGTAAAGTAACTTGCAAACTTCCTGTTCTTATCCTAATGGGAATTTAAAATTTTCATTTGAATAATTTTTAAGTATTATTGGATCGTTTTGTTGACGCTGTAAGTTTTGGGCGCTTGCGATGGAATTTCCACTTAAAAAGTAAGTTTTATAAAATGTCAAGTTATTTGTCTGGAATGTATAATAAAGATGTAATTGCCTAGTATAAATTTAACAATTTTTTACGATAATTTTTTACTGTAAATTGTGGATTGGAAAATTTATTCATCCGAAATTATTCTATGAAGATTAATGTGTGAAGCTGTTGCTTGTCACATGATCAACTTTCTGAAAACAAAATATCAGCATCAGGAAATACAAACCTTAAGTTCTTTTTTCCTGCATTTTGTTAAGCCTAAATATTCATAAAGTGTGCTTCACTGAGTTCGACAAAAAGTATATTTACTTTCTTAAAATTTGTTTCCTAGTTTGAAACTTAATTGTAATAAAAAATTTAATTAAAATTATGAAGTAATAAAGCCATTAATTTTGAAAGATAGGAAGCTTGGCGAAAATAATAGAATTTTCGTCAAATCTTAGAACTAATTTTTAGTTGTGTCCAAGATCCCGTTGATGTTTGGTGAACTTGGTGGAAAATACAGATTATCTTATTTTCGATGTTTCATGATTATAAAAATATATAAGTTATCCTCGATTTCTTTTTTATGCAATTAAGCAGAATAGTGAATTCTAGTTTTCTGGAAAAGGAGAGGATTAGGAACAATGACTTGTAGTTGCCAAAGTATATGTATAAAGTTTATCTAAATGTTTTCATCATTTTTTATTATTAAATATTTTTATTGTGATATTTAATGTATTTTCTATATAACTATAATATACAGATACAGCTTACTATTAATATATTTGTGTATTGAATGTTTAATATATATATATATATATATATATATATATATATATATATATATATATAAATACGATACCTTTCTTTATATAAACTAAAGACATAATCTCTAAGCAATTGTTATTGATTTCCAGAAATTTATAGGACTGTTTTGGTATATTAGAGAACATTATTTTGAAGAAAAAAAGTAATTTTGAGTGAAAATATCGGTATACCTTATTTAATTTTATATAATTTTATACTGCCTTACTATCGCAACCGGAAAACTATCTATTCGAAACGTACTTGACAGTTTGTGATTTCCGAATGAGCATCAAAAGTAAAATATCTTGAATTAATAATTATTTTATCTAGTTAATATTCATTATAGGCAAATGCTGAAGTTAGTATTTATTGTAAACAAATCGAAATGACAAGGCTCTTACGAATTCCAAGATTCTAGATAAGTCTTGGTTAAATTGTTCTTTTAAACTTTGTTGGTTAAAAAAAATTAATATATGCATCAGTTGGAATTGTGAAAATGCTATGATTTCGGTGACCCTTCTCTTGTCCCTTAAATTACCATTAGTGTGCAATTGGACGTGTACAAATCGCTGCCAAGTGACATGTTCCGCAGTATTAAGTCAGCCAGAAATGGTCGCAGATTTGTGATGCATGCCATTTTACGAGGCAGTGACTCTGCGTGCACGATTCGAATTTTCAATGTTTGGCGAGTGCAACAATGCAGTCATTTGTTAAATGGCGATATGTTCAAGTCCACAAAGCGCCCGAAAATTTCCGGCGATTTATTTTATTCATCTGTTGCTTGTGCTTGAAGGAAAGATGGACAAACTCCTGACGAGTTGAAAAGATGTTCCAACTTGCGTGTAACCAACCACCTGGCGGCTACCCTGTGAAATCATGAGCAACGCTTCTTTGCTCAGTAGGGCGTGTAACATTTTCTCGAAATGTTCCCCTTTTATTTTTGTGTTGATTTTCAATGATAATTCTTTAAATAGAAAGGCTGGTTTAGTTTGATTTGCCAGAAATAACTTTTTGATAACCCTTTTATTAAATACATTAATTTTAGAATAAAATGTACTTTTAAAGAGATATGAACGCATGGGAATCTTTATAATTCTATTATAACTTTAATGTTATTTCTGTTATTTTAGAGATATTGTTAGGAATATTTAAGCTATTTTTACAACTTAACATTCGCGATCTATCATTAAGCCCTGGTTTTAATGTACAGTTAAATTCTATTTTTGGTAAAAGTTTAATCTTAATTTTTGTAATAACTCCTTTACATTTTAAATGAAGTTAAAAAATTTTTCAAAAAATTTTAGAAGTACAAAGCTTTATTGCAGTTAAAGTAATCGTCACATCAATGTATTTTAACATCAAATATCTTTAAAACAAATGATGTAAATTTAATGGTTTTTATGCTGAAAATTGAGTTAAAAATTGCTGATACATCTTAATTTATAATACATCACTATTTCTAATTTTTGTCATAAGAATGAAAAAAAAAATTATAGAACTCAAAATACAATTCTTTCAAGCATCTGTTACTCAAATTTTAAAAGTACCAATGTATAAAAATGTAATTGGGGCGTTATCAGGAATTATTGCGCTCAAAGAATTTTATTGGATCTTATTCTGATTTTTCTGTGTGTGTGTGGTGAACCAGCGTCGCCAGCTGAAATATCTGTTTATCAGGATAGTAGCTCTCTGTATTTTACGATGTAAACACATGAAAGTTAAAAGCATGGCGATCGTAAATTAAAGAGCACTTAAAATCCTCGAACCCCTAAAACTTAATCACTGGCGTCTAGTCTATGTGTTCACTGTTCTATATTTAGGCATGTGTTCGATTTCATTCTGTTGCGCGAGAATAATTTTTATGAATGGCCATTTATTCATAGTTGAGCAATTTTTATGAATATTTTATAAATATAACTTAAGAAAACACAACTGAAAATTATAGTAAAAACATTTTTTTAGGCACTACTCATTCGTAGTTTTTTTTTTTAGCGAATAAAAAGTGTTATTACAAAAATTCTCGAAGTTACATATACTTCACATTTTAAAAAACGCCTGTTTTATAAGAGAATTTATTTATAATTTTAAAGCTTTTTTATATATACATATATATATATATATATATATATATATATATATATATATATATATATATATATATATATATATAATATAATATATATACATATAAGGCAGTCAGTTGATGAAATCGTACTCTTTGCTTTCAAAATTCAAATTCCACCGTTAAACGATGCTTGTTCAACTTACTGTTGTGCATTTGTTACTGATTTTCCACATTTCTGTTCTTAATGACATATAATTCTATTTTGGAGATAGTTCCAGTGCTTCAGAATTCACTTTAATAAATTGTGGATGTTATATAATATTTCAACCTGGTTTTATATTTATTTCAATTTTACGAATATAAGAACATACAAAGAATAACATTTAACGTAACAAATAACCTACAAAGCACATTTATAAACTTTATTCCTTTGCTTTCGAGATGGAATAAAAAAGTTCTCTTTCCTTAGAGGAACACCCTCGGTGTTTTCGATTTTTTCCTCTAAAGAACCACCCTCATTGTGGTTTCGAAGTTACAAGGTGTAGGCTGATTTAGTGTTTAATGATAAATTTACGTATCGTTTATTTAAAAGCAAATTAAAAAATTTCAATTTTCACTATTCAAAATGTTGAGAATTCTTTTTAATCTTATATAGTTTTATTACTCTAAATCAATTGCTGATTTAAATACATGAAATTAGAGCATTTAAATAAGTCTTTAGTAATAACAAATTTCAGCGACCCCCCCCTTAAAATGTCAATTTTGAATTTGACTTTTTAAGTCAAAATTTAGATTTATATCTAACACCATAATATATATATATATATATATATATATATATATATATATATATATATATATATATATATATATATATATATATATTTCACACATCATCTGTAAATATATATATATATATAATCTACTCCAACAAAGAAAGTTATTTTAACTCTTGGAACGGTAGAAATGCTTATTTTCATTTTTTGATATTCCAAGGAATCGATTTCTCTATTGTTTGTTGACAATGATCACCGCTCTTTTTTAATCATTCTATAATTATTCGTTTCGAGGAAATTGTTTGCCAAGATAAATTAATGGTCTGAGTGCAATTTTCTAGTCATTATTCCTCCTTTTCAGATTTTTTTTTTGTCTGAAAATTGCTATTGATAATTGAAGTTTTTAATTATTAGTTTCATTTGCCAAACTAATGGCATTTGTTGAAAATTTTAAATTATTTGAGTTTTTTTTTTTAATTAGTTTTTACTGTCAAAACAAAATCATGGACAGAATAATTTTTCTCGTTTTTTTCCCCCCTTATAATATATGTGGAATTTTTGAATATTTTATGAATAGTAAATAACCTTGCTTCTCTTTCCATAGTTAGGACACAGCAATTTAGTGCAATTTCGTTGTTACCTTGATCATGTGCGACAAGAAACATACAATCCAATTAAATTTCAATGAAACAAAGTAATTGGAAGTCGTTTCCAGGTATTTATCAACTGCCGAGGAATTCACTTTTTTTTAAGGTTCATTATAGTATCACCAAGATCGCTCTGGTGACTGCCGAAGTGGATGGCATTGTATCTCCGGCGTGGTTAATTAAATGATTAATATTCTCCCTCGTGCCTGTTAATGTACATCTTCCTGGAAGTTCCTCTGGTAAAATTATCTCATCTTGTTTACCATGACTTCGAGTTTCTTTTTCACCCGTGCTCTCCCCTCTTTCCTTTGTACTTGCCGAGTAATTTTCCAGTCTCCCCATAGCCTGCTGCCAGCCACCGTAAATGGAAGATTTTCTGTCTGTGAGGCACCTATGTCAAGGTAAGGCTGGCTCTCCTGGGTACATGAATGCTGATGGGCTTACTGGAGCATGTACGTATTTTTTCTGAGCACCCTCGTATTATTCAAATGAACTCCTTTGCCGATGCATTCAGATCTGCGCCCTTGTGGATTTCGGGTATTTCACCATTTTAGGATTTGATGCTGTTTTGTTTTCAACTGTAATTCTGATGTCTTTTTTTTTTTTTTTTTTTTTTTATCATTCTTATTTTTAAAAAATGTCATTTTTAGTCATTAACATCTTCACAAAAAAAAATGTTTTTTTTTTGGATTAATGCAATAAACGTTTTTAATAATTTAAAGGCATTTAATATTTTGTATGTTAAGTGAGAAACAAAACTGTCTTTGGTAAGCAATTTTTTAATATGCCTGTATATTTCATTGCGCCCAAAGTTTTCTTTTAACGCGTGTGAGATGTTTTTTTCTTTGTTCTTTTTCATTGATTTGGAGAACTAATTTTATTTAAGGATGGTATGTTAATGTAATTATAATATTTACATGTAAATGATATTGCTATAAATCTGCTGTATATATTATAAATTTATAAATTCCTAAAAGTTTGTGATATGAATTAAATATGAACTCCTTCCTAGGTTAAATAAATTATTGACCATATATGGTAAAATTTTTTCCTAAGTTGCTTAAAAATTATACATTTGTTATGAAATTATTCATATACTGCAATCGCTTGACTTCAAAAAAATTATAAAAAAATATTCGTGAAAAATCCTATTTAAGTCAAAATTTAGCTCATAAATATCAAACATAGTAAAGGAGAAATTTTATTTTTCTCCTACTGAATTATTAAATCAACTCATTGGTTATTAATTTTAATAAATGTATTTTAATTTACTTCAGAATAATTTACATACATTTAATATATAGTTTTTTCCTCAAATTATTTTATTACTCATTCTTAAGTTTCTGGTTGAGAGTTTAAAAAAAAATTGATAAAACTAAGCTATTTCTACGAAGCCCATTGATGTGTTGGTTTGGAGGGATTCCTTAGTAGATTTCTTTAAAGTAATTTTTTCTCTTTTCAAATTTGCAAGTAATTAAATTGCCCAAATAGTTCATTCATCTTCCAAATGGACTACTGGTTTTTAATCTTGCCAACACACTACTTCCACCTAACTTGAAAATCGGACTCCTACAGATTTTCTATGGATCCCCTGGTGGTGAATTATTATCGACTCCCATAGACAAGAAGCATGGATTTCCATCACATTCTCTTCTATTTTACGAGAGTTCTCTTCAGGACGCAGGGGCGCCCCTTTTGGCCAGGCCCTTCAGCGTTGCGGGGGGGGGGGGCTTTCCTGCACCCTTTCGAAAATAAACAACGTACCTGTTCCATTCATTTTTCTGATTGGGCGGTTGGAGATTTTCGAAGAAATAACTGCCATGCTTTGAGTGTAGGTATTAGTTATGGTGTTTGTGGCGAGTGAAAGAAATATATAAATTTGTTCGCAATCTTTTTCGGCTCGGCTTTATTCCCAAGTAACTAGCGAAAAGAAATGAAAAATGTTTGTTTTTGTTTAATTTCCTTACATAGGATTTTTGTGGGGTGATTAATAAAATAAATTTACACATAAATTTTTTTTTTAATACAACTTCAAATCGTATTCACCATTTTGTTTTTCGTTTATCATTTGCCGTAAATATTTAAAAAATTGTTTAATCAGATTTAAATCCAGTATAAAAGGCTCATAATTTTGAAAGTAGAGTAATGATTTCTTTATGATTGCTGGAACAATTAAAGTACTTTCATTTTTATGATATTTTACATTTTTTAAAAAAATTCTTGTTTTAATTAATATTGTTTCATTGTATAATTCTAAATGTATATTTATAATAAGCAAAAATATGGGTTATTCCTCCTGCGACAAACGAACTAATTTCCCTAAATATGTTCAAACATGAAGAATTTTTTCTGGCGCAATTTTTTGCGATTTGAATAAATATTTTGTGATATGCAACTGTTTAGCGGTTAAGGATACCTTTATCGATTTTATGATTAATAAGTGATATGTAATTTTATTGTGTTTAATTCAATTGCTTAAAAGTTTAGTTTGTTTCTTTTTTAAGTACGTTAGAACTTGTTTTTGGTAAAAATGGTTTAATAAAATACGTAAGAATAAACCCCGAAATTATTTCTTGCAACATCACAATGCCCTTTAATGATATTTTGTCAGATATGTTGTTTTTCAAATTAAAATCTTCGCGTAAAACATGTGATTACTAAGTGGTTAAACAAAATACATGGTATAGCCTGACTTATTTTAGTGCCATATTTGACAGTGTTAAAAAGTAGGCATATTTTCTCAAGTACTATTTATTGCAAAATCTCTTGCCTCGTTTGCCCTTAGTTAATCTATTTCAGGCTAAAAGTAAAATTTAAATTGTTATATTCAGCGTACTAAAATGTACTTCGATGTTAAAATGTAATTTGAGAAAAACAAATGTATTGCGTGAATTTTCATTGCAATTTTCACGATGCACTTTATCTGCATGCTATCATATAATTTGAGATATTAAAGTAAGAGTAGCCAACGAGAACTACAACAAAAATAAACTCTTTTCTTAGATCTCGCTTCCGAGAACTCTCTTTTAATTGTTATTAAAATGTGATTGTCAAAATGGACTCTTCAATGCAAGGGGCTCTCCCTTTTCGGGGAACCATAAACCGAACCAAAAATAATTATCAATCTTGGAAATCGTCGTCTCTATTATATTCCAGTTCTTCGAAAAAATTGAGGGCAACGAGGGGTTGAAAAGACTTCTTTCCCTCCCCAGTTAAACCCTCTCCTAATACTTTAACAAAAATGAGCATCAAATTACCGAGGTTTCAAGTTTTTAAAATGTTCTGTTCGGTAAATTATTACTTTGGGGGTAACTTTTAAAAGGGAAGGAGAGCTTAGAAAGGGTGTCTCATTAAAATTCGTCTCGCCAGAATTTCCTCTATGCGCCTGCAGAAAATGTTGTTAATGTTTGCCTTAATCATGCATACTATTGTTTCAACTTTGTTTATATTTGTTGAAAATCTATTTGTTAATGAATTTGAAAACACTGTTTTGGCCATAATTACTTAAATTGTGCAATTACTAATAATTTGTATAAATTAAAATCCTGATAAATGCTGTTTTCTTACCATTTTGACTATTAATGCCAAAAAAATGAAAACAAACTTTCTTTAGCTGAATATTAATAACGTAATGATAATATTATATTAAATTTCTCGCCTCTGGAATTGAAGTAGATATTGATAATAGTATGTATAGTTATAACCACGCGCGAGACAGACAATAGAGTTAATTATATTTGTCATTACACACTTTAAAAGTTATTTAAAATTTTATTTTGTTAGCGCAAAAAAAAAAAAGAGCTGATGTAACGGTTTTTGATGTAAAAGGATTATTTTTCATCGAAAATTGCTGTGATTATAATGCAATTCAAACAAATTAAGAGCTAAATTAATTGCACATGGTTCACAGTTGATTAAATGAACCAGAAAGGTAGTACAAAGCTAGTGATGTGTTTTAAGTATAAAGGTAATTATTCTAAAATTAATTTTACCAGTTAATAATTGCCATATTTTGGGTCTCTTTAATGGCAGCCTTAATCCCTGAAGTGAAAATTTAATGGAGAATATTTAAGTCTTTAAGATAAAAATAAAAAATATCTTGATTAAATGCACAATTTCGATGATAAAATTAATTGCCTTTATTAATTCCATCACTTGGGAGAAAATAAATATCCATTCTACATCTTTCTCGATAACATCTCGTGAAGAATTCATTAATTTGTGGTTATTCTGTAAATGAGAAATATTTTTCAGAATTATGGAGTAAAAACCGTTTAATAAGTGCCTATTTCTTAATTAACATGTATTTTGTGAAATGAGTGTATATAAGAGATGCCGTGGTTATTTGGAGTGCGATTACAAATGGTAATTATAGGATTAAAAAAGGAAGTTATTTTGCGTTTGTATAAATGCGATATTTCTCTTGTTGCTTCTTTTATAATCCCATTTTAAATAAATAACTAATGGGACTAGAAAAAGTCCTTTATCTAGTGGAACTAGAAAAAGGAGTGTCACAGGAATAAGAATATTTAGCGAGAATATTATAAGAAAATTTTCTACTCTCTTCTTTTGTAACTCTGGAGTATTTAAATTGGATAACTAGGAAAATATTTTTTAAAACGTTCGTGGATCAAAGCGAGGTTCTACCTTTCCAAAATGTGAAATTTATTTAGAATTATATATTCTATGTTTAGAATTTATATATTTATATATATATTTAAATTTGAATAAGTATTTTAAATTTCAATTTTGTAGCTTCATTATGTCTTGTATTTTTTATTCAATAGATTCGACTCACAAATGTTACTTAAAACCCGTTTTTTAAAAATATTTTCTGAATGTATTAAATAAGCTAATTAATTTTCATTGCTGATATTTAATAAATTTTATATAATTGTTGCAATAAACTTGAATTGTGATATGCTTATAAGTACTATGAGGGGGAATTACAAAATCTCTCTTAAATGCAATAATTTTGGTTATTTTACGTTTTATTTTTACCCGTAGTTTCATTTTATTTTTACAGTTAAATTTTTTTTCAAAGTTATTTTGTTATGTTTAATTTTATTTCTCTTGATAATTAATGTTTTCTATCCATTTCTGAAGAGCTAATATCTTTTACAAATTATTATTTTTTTTTTTTTTCATAAATTTAACAATGAGTGTATTCTTTATTTATTTCCAATTCATTTATTCAGCAAGAATCTCTTCATTATTTCATTATTATTTATTTTCAATTCATTTATTCAGCAAGAATTTCTTCGAAGTTTTCATTTTCATCACCGTTTTCATATTTGAACATGTGATATCCATCAAACTTTTTGGATTCCCCAATTTTTTCATACTCAAATGCATGTCTGTTTTTTCTTAATTCTCCATACAGTATGACAGAAATCCAATATGCTTTTCGAGTTGCGAGAAGTTTAAAAATATGCGTATCTTGCTCGCTCCTTACCCTGTTATTTGCACCCAATGATGACCGATTTTTCTTGGCTGTAAGATCTTTATCCACCGAAAGGAAAATCGCTTCTATTGTCGAGATAAGTTTTGTTGAAATGAAAGTCGCTAGATATCGATATCCATGTATTTTTTATGCTTGTCATTTCGATGCCTTTGTGGTTAGACAGGTTTTTTCGATTCCATATTGTGTGCATTGACTTGGTAACTCTTGGTTTCAATGTATTAAGATCATATTTTATTTAATGTTTCAAACTAATTGCGCGTTTCTTAATCTTTTCTATACGTGTATTTCTTATTTTTCGGGAATAACCTATTATGTGCAAGCAGTGACCTTATATTTTGGCACAGAAAGCATTATTTGTCCAAATGAATTTACAGTCCAGTTGACAGACGAATGGTTTACAATATGGTCTTCGGTTCATAAGTTTCAGAGTTCGATTCCCTCATGAGGTGTGGAGGTTTACAGTAGCTTGAAATGTACTTTAAATTAAGTCTCGGTGTAATCGTAGAAAATTATCGTTGAGTGATAATTAAACTGAACCAAATTAGTGGGATAAATAGATATTCAAACTCTCTTTCATCGGTATAGCTAAAGGAGAAAGGCCCGAAAAAAACTTCTTTTAAATTCTGATAACATTGTTTTGAATATCTTCTTTAATTCTCTAAATGTGTTTTTAAATAACTATTTAAATTTTTATAGCTAATATTAATATGGATTCAATCCCTTTGGCTTTTTGTTTTGGCGCTTTCTGGACAGAGAACAGATTTTCCTCATAAACAATAAATATAATAAGCGGATGACGGTTATATACGATCTCGAGCATAAAAATTTTCCTTGCGGATTTTTACTCTGAAATAACATTGATAAGCTATATTTCATCGAGGTCAATAAAAAGAATTGATTCACTTTTATCAGTAACTTGCCCCCCCCCCTCACCGTTATTTAAAAATTTGAATAAAAGGAGCATAATTCTCCCTATCCACTTCAATTAAGACGAATCAATCTTTATCGTCGGAAATTAATTGATAATAACGTTTCAGACAAGTATTTCGCCTCTTTAATTATCTATTTGTCGAACAAGAACAAAAAGTGATTGAATGAACCTGTCGAATATTAAGCAGCGCCCCTCCGTCCCATGCATCATGTTCTTGACAGACTTACATCGAAAAGGTGAAGATGCGAAGAAGAAAAAAAAAATCTTCCCAAAAATCCAACTTTTCTTAAACTGGTTGTGAGTTAGTCTGAATTCATTTAATTTGATTTAGTTTTCTTTTTAGCTGGGTTTTTCTATTTATTAATAGTCTATACGTTAAATTCTTTCTGGAAAAAAAAAAAATTTTAAATTATTTTTCGGTACTTCATCTTCTAATTGTATACAAACTATAGAAGTGAAATCTAAAAGTTATATAAATTGAATAAAATAAAAAAAAAAAAAAACTATAGGCTAATTTAGATAATTTTTTTAAGTTATTTAATGGAATTGTGACTCTCTATTTGATCCAAGGCAGAAATTGAACAAGAAATACATTTTATTTAATTACTTGTATTATATGGGGAAAAGCTTAAGTATTTTACTCTAAAAAATTATTATTTAATTTTTTATTTAGTTGCTTTTAAGAAACTAAACTCTCAGAGGCATGATAGCGCCCCCTATGGCGAAGGCCATTGAATCGAAAGCATGTACCAGTCAGCCTGATAGGGAACTCCCGATGTTTAACAATTCTCAAGCTGACTTGGTGCTCAGTTTTATCGACCCACTGAAGGAATGAGGCTAATCTTGCCCAGCCCGAGTATCGAACCTTGGAACCGCTAAGAGTTACCACTACGCCAGGAACTTCTTGAATTGCTTGTGTGAAAGTTTTATTAAAAAGCCTACAGTATTATATTTATTAAAAGAAATTTATTTTAATACTGGTCTAATGTATTTTCACATGCCTACCTTATTAAGGAAAACATTTTATAGTATAACAAAAAGGTGTTTTTCAGTTTCAAGAGTTGTATTGAATTTTAATACTTTTTAGTACTTTCCATCATATTAGCTCTATCTTGATTCATTATTTTATTTCTCTATTTTTTTTAAAAAAAATTGAGCATTTTTTGTTTATTTTATTTATTTATTTTAATACAGAAACCACACAAAATTAAAATAGATCATAATCGAAAGTGTTTTCTTACTGTAACGTATGAGATAAAAATGGAATATTTCAAATGAACACTAAATTTCTAGTAAAATATTGTTGGTAATGGAACACTGGTTAAACGAATTACAGAAGAACAAAAGTTCTACCGTTATTTCTTTACTATTAGATTTCCATTTTTTGGTACTCGCTTCAATAATTGTCATTTATTTAGTTAATCTGGTTATTTTTTTTTAAAAAAAAATAATATTGATTGTGTTAAATATATTTATCGCGTGAGAAATGTTAAACAATTATCCTTGCGTTTGCAAAAATATCTTAATAGCATCGGTAACTAATTAATGAGTTAATCTCGTCTCTTCTTCGTTTCGGAATTTTGTTGGTAATACAATAATTAGTTAAGACGAATTTTCTTAGTAAATCGTTTCAAGCGCAAATCTTTAATCTGAAATTCTCGGAAAATAATTATTACTCTGTGTCAGATTCCTATCAATTTGCGATCCTGAAGTTCCGAAAATAGCTATTGATTGAACTATGTAGGCGGTGAGGAGAAGGCTACATAATTGCTTTGCTATTATCCTCAATTAAATACTAAAAGGAGATTTTGTGGTTTTGTGGAAGAGTAAGAATTTTTCTCTTGCCGTGGCATCGCCAAATTAAACATGCTCTGTACTAAGCCTATTTTCTAAATTTTCTCTCTCTCTCTCTCTTCCATCCTAGAATTGTTTTGATCTCGTTATTGGTATAGTTGCAACTTAGTTTAGAAAATCTTTAATTGCCATATAGAAAAAAAAAAAAAAAGAAAAATACTGCACTGGGATTTGTTTAAATATAAACAGTATTCCTAAATAAATTAATTGAAATTATCAATTTCATGATGATTTTCATTATAGTCTACTTTTAGACGGTATAATGAATTCAAGTGACCTGTCAAATATAAGAATCATCTCTCTTTTTATGGGAAATTATTGGCATGAGGATAAATTTATCTATATTTCCAAGCGAGTTTCAAATTATTTTAATTCAATCTCTAGCTTAGAAATTTGGTTTCCAGGGGCGGTTTATTGATAAAGAGCTTAATCCACGATTTTAAGTATAAAGTAAGTTTAAAAAATATCGATTCTCTCAATTCTTTGTGTTTCTGGATACAGTGCTTAAAATTTGCGATTCGGATCAAAAGGCTAATTCTTCGCTCTTGCCATTATAAATAAGAAGAAATATTTTTTATGCATTCTGATACTTAAATTTTATGGATAAAATTATGGAGCAATAAATGGTAATTGTATTTCAAATCTTATGCTAAGGATCGATTTAAGATATTAGCTGTTTGGTGCATAAAATCTGAAATATTTTAGATGTTGTGCACAAAATTATTATTATTATTATTTTTTTTATTTTTACAAAACCCCCATTTTCTTGATTTGTTATACACATGAGAAACTAGATAATTGATTTTTAATTCATTAGGTGAATATTTTTATGGGTTTTATTTCTGATTTAGCCGGCCAACTTGTCTAGTGGTCAGCGTGCCTGACTATGGATAGGAAGGTCCTGGGTTCGAATCCCGGTTCAGGCATGGATGTTCTTTCTCTCTATCCTGTCTTTGTCCTTTCCTTGTGTGTGAATGATATATGAATGGTGCCTACCCTATAAACGGGTCCCTATGGCATGTGTGAGGATGCAATGGTAACCCACCCCCTGTGATGCACCTGGGGCAACGCCTCAGCGGCTTAGAGGTCGCTGTTTCTGACTGCTTCCTTGGGTATCAGGGAACAATAGATTAATAGACTCTGTTGCACTTGTAACTGTCTACAATCTGCCATTGGAAGAAAAAAAAGTGCTGATTCATTTATCGATTTTTTTTTTTTTTTTTTTTTTGTAGAAAAATTAGCGTAGAGTGACAGCAGGTAAAAAAAATAATAAATTTCCTTCCTTCAAACCCTTAGAAATGTATTTTTAATTCGTTTGCAAATAAAAAGTAATTGCTAATTAGTAAATAATTCCAAGGTTTTAAATAGTTTCAGCTTTCGCAATAGTTAATATCGATTCGATTAATTTTCATTAATATGTGGCTTAAGACATCAGTGGTTCCCGCTGTTCTTTAATATAGAATATACAATCCACCTTCACACATGTTAAATTTTTATACCCAATTCGATAAGTTCCTTTTCAAAACTATTTTTAATTTATTTGACATTTTTTTAAAAGAAAATCAGCGTGAAAGTTGTAAATACTTGTTGCTGTATCCAACTATTATTGGTGTAATAGTTTTAATTAAAAAAAAAAAATCTATGGATAGCTCTCAATCGCTTAGTATAAAATTTGGAAGCATTTATGTACTTTTGAACCATGTTTTTTTTTTTAAAAAAAAAAATCATTTTGTTTGCAGTAAGAGAATCCGTGAAAACACCTGGATTCTTTCTATCTCGCTGAAGATTCCTTGAAACTTCTTAGCTTATCTGTCCTGCGAATAAACAAAATAGCAGATGTCGGCGTAGTAACTGTCTAAAATAATATCATGATCCCATGGGGAAAAGAACGCTGGTTCCCCCTCGTTCTAGACCTTTGGCTTGTGGCCAGAAAAGCTGAGGTGTGAAAAATGATTACAAATTACATGCAGTCACCTGGCCTTAGGTTAATAAGCATTATTTTCTGGCTTTGTGAAAGAACATTGGAATAAGTAAGAATACTTTAAAAATTAAAAAAAAAAAAAACGAAAACAAATGATGGAGTTTTTATTTTTATGGTTGTTATACCAATGACGTTTGGCCATGAAATGTGGAATAATTTTTGAAAGAAAACTATTTTTTTTTTAATTTATGGCATGATTTAATACATATTTTTGGAGCTTTGTAAGCGTTATTTAAAATTATTTTTTTTAAATAAAAAATTACTGGAAAGTTATGTGTTTCTGTATGCAGTATTATTGTTTACTAATTAATTATTTTAGTTACGATAATATGAAATTTTTTTATTGTATGTATACATAAATTCAAATTTTTTAATGTATAATATAGCCTGAACATGGCGGTACAACTTTATCTTGAGTACATAATAAATTATTCATTATTCCTGTTATTTTTCTCTATCATTTGTTAATTTGAAACGCTTAGCTGGGTATTTTTTAATTTTATAAACTATAACTATTAATAAAACTATGAGAGTAAAATTCATACAATTGGTCCGACTGTGTTCAAATATACTATGATGCGAAAAAATATCACGCCAAAACTTGCTGCTTTTTGTGTTCGTCATCTTTTCAAGTGTTCTTTTGTAAGGCTTATTGAACATCGTTACCTTCATACCAGGCACCAATAAGAATTAATTTTGTTTTGGTCTTTTCACTGGCAACATGGTGAGATTCCGTTGCAAATCACTGTTTTGCCACCCTCTGTTGGTGGTCTTTCTCCGAGTTCGAATTCCAGTTAACGCCCATGGCAGTCGCATCATTTCTTTTTTTTTTTTTTTTTTTTTTTTACCCATTACCCCCGGCCTTATTTATTCGGCGAATATCGTGCTGTTATCTATTTAGGAAAGATGGACTGTAAATAAATTCTGGATAAGTGAAGTGGTGAAGATTTCCTTAGTATATTTAACAGGAGGGGAATTGGGTATTAGTCTTTAACATTTTTTTTTATTAATATTATTCATCCTTATTTTTCCTTTTTAATTTTACTTTTACGCTGGATATTATAGAATTTTTCTTATTTATTTTCCTTTACATTTATTTAAAAATAATGGGATATATTTTCTTAATTAGTAACAAATAGTGTTAAAATCATTTACAAAATTTTACCTAAACTCTAGCAAGTTTTTAAGGCTATTTATTGGTATTTTTATTTTGGGAGAAATAAGTTGGAAAAGAGTTATTTGATTATGGTTTTCCTAAATAATGACTCTTATTGATGTGAAAAACTAACAATTGTAAATTAAAATTATATTTATTAACTTTCCTTTCAATTTCCTTAAGGTTTCTTACGAACAAAATTGTTAGTTTTTCGGTTATGTACATTTTTTTTTCCAATGGCAGATTGTAGACAGTTACAATTGCAACAGAGTTTATTAATCTATTGTTCCCTGATACCAAGGAACCGGCCAGACGCAGCGATCTCTTAGACGCCGAGGCGTTGCCCCAGGTTCACCACAGGGGGTGGGCCACCATCGCACCCTCACACATGCCATAGGGATTCTTTTATAGGGTAGACATCATTCATACTTCATTCACACACACAAGGAAAGGACAAAGACAGGAAAGAGAGAGAAAGTACATCTATTCCTGAACCGGGATTCGAACGCAAGACCTCTCTATCCGTAGTCAGGCACGCTGACCACTAGACAAGTTGGTCGGCGGTTATGTACATAAGTTCCTATATTTTGTGACATTTCGTGTCCTAAAATGAATTTAATTTTAGTTTTTAAATTTTTTTTGTTTCCAAAACTATTTATCCTGTGAAATATAAGTTAAATTACTTTGGTAAATATTACTATGATTTTTTTCCCCTTTTGATATGAATGATTTTCGATTATATATTAAAAAAATTCATGCTTTTCCTAATTTTTAATAATTTAAAGTTATTTAGTAATAGATATTTAGAATTTTCTATCGTATATTTTCTGCCTAAAATCTTGAATTGATGAATATTTGAAATATGTTTAGGTCTAAAATGGTTTATCAGTTGCTCATAATTTTCATCACACTCAAAATTTCACACATTTAAGCATTTTTTTCATGTTATTTTCATTTTTAAAAATTAAAAAATGCGACTGGTAACGAGATGCATGGGTAGACATTGATGCGTAGGAAAAATAAATGGTAAATCTCGTATTTTTGGACATCCTTGTATTATTTTGTTGGTAGTCTTTAAAATGATGAGAATTCTACTGTTCCAAAATATACTTTATATTTGAAGTACAAAAGTACAACAAAAGGAAGTGACTTATAAGATATTTTTTATTTTTGTCCCTTTTTTATATCCCTATTACATAACCTATTTTTATCTCCACACTTAAATAAGCATCTAAGGAACAAAATGAGGAAAATTTTGATGTTTTAAGTGCGCGAAAATTATTTTCTAGGTATTACAAGAATGATTGATTCACTAAATTCCTGGAAGCAAAACTTTGTTTCTATATATTGTGCGAATCACTCATTCTATCACGTCAAGATGCTTGATAATTCAGTAATGAATCATAATTTGCAATGCTTCTACAAATTCCATGGTTTAGAACGCTATCGCTTGGAAATTGTGACTAATTTAATCGGCTTAAGGCCACTTTGTGTGACGATGAGAATTTTGCGCCTGGTCATTGTTTCGAATATTGTGGAAATAACACCCCTCCCTATTTCTAAGAATCGGTGTCAATGTGCGGAGAAATTTCATGCCTCAGCTGTCAATGTGACATTCAAAGTCGTAACGTTTTATTATTGACTCACTTCTTTTCTTCAATCAGAAGTGGGAAAATTAAATTAACGTGCGGCTTCCTTGGGCGGAGCAGCGCATCTTCAGACGGCGTCATTTGCCAAGTTCTTGATACCGCCTTCCAAAGTTATCTAAACTCCGCCTCATTCGGTCTCTCTGTATCCAATTGTTCCACCTTCTTGATACTTTGATTTTAGCTTTTAACATTGTGTCTACGCATGCGTTGCTGTAGGAAAAACACTTTATGAATCTGATTCATACCGCCATCTATTTCTTAAATGAAGTACTACTGAATTATAATTGCCATCTTTAAGTGCGAGCCTTTTTTATTTTAATCTTTATTTTATGTTACATTTAATCGTTTTTAAATTAATATTTGCATATCTATAGGTGCTAGAAAAAGATTTCTTACTTCAGGCTAATAATTTTTATGGGATCAAGTTTAGGTAAAAAAGATATGAAGTAAAATTACTTCAAAAATGAATCATGGTCTAATCTATGAAATTGTGTGCATTTTATTGAATTAATAGATTCTGAATAATTTGATACAATTTTTTGTATTTTTCTTTATTGCTATATTAAAATGAATACGAAGATTTTGATATTTTTTTATTTAAATTTAATAAATCCTTTATTTATATATTTTAATTAGTAAAAATAGCTTAAGTATTAAAAAATCAAAATGTTATTGGTTTTATTTCATTAATACTTAATCTAGAATCAGTACTCTTATATATTCCTCAAGTACATGAAACACCCAATATTAATTACTGTATAAATGAATGGAACGGAATTACCACTTTAAGACATTTTTAATCACATGATTAGTCTTTTTTTCCAACTAGAATGCCATTTCTATAACACTATTGGTATTAAATATATTTTAAGGCGATTCTTTAAGAATAACTTATATGATTTTCTCAAATAACTTAATGACTGTTAAAGTTTACTTTTTCTCTAGTTCCTTGCAATTTTAAAATTTAAATCATTTACATTTAACGCAATTTCCCATTCTGTTGCATTCATTTATACGCTATACACTGAGCTTCAAAATTTAAAATGTAAATATGAGGTAGTTACTCAATCATATTTTTCAGGTATTATTTCAAGTTTTAAATATTTACATTTATACTAAAAATATTAATTTCACTGATTTATTTCAGGTTCAGAATAGATAACACAGACCATATAATTGATGTGAACAAAGGGAACATTCCATTTGAATATGACCAGGTTAACATCATTTGTCCTGTTTACTCACCTGGTACAAAAGAAGAAGACGCTGAAAGATACATAATATATAATGTAAGTGTAAACATATTTGATGTATTTAAACAGCATCTTTACTTCAAAGTTAAGTGATGCATTTTTTCAGAATGTTTTTCACTATTTCTTTTAGAATGTTTTCTTGAATTTTTTTTTTCTGAAGATATATAATACTAATGCTGAAATTTCTTCTGCTAATAGGTTTCTAAGGAAGAATATGACTCTTGTAGGATTACGAATCCAGAATCTCGCATCATTGCCCTCTGTGATAAACCTCATCAATACATGTACTTCACAATTACCTTTAGGTCATTTACACCTCAGCCAGGAGGCCTAGAATTCCGGCCAGGCCAAGACTATTACTTTATATGTAAGCTAATTATTCAGCATTTTAATAAGAATCTCTTATAAGTTAAAATTGTCAGAAACACTTTTATAGGTAGTACATTTTAGACATGTTTATAGTATTTATCAGTACAGAAGTTTTTATACATTGCCATTTCTTGCTTTGTAACATTTCATAGTTTCATTTGAGAATTTATAAGCACCATAGAAAATAATATAAACTTTTCTTAATCCATGTAATAAGAAAGTGAATGAAGAGCCTTTATACCAAATTTAAAGATTTTTGGGTCTATTCACAAATTTATGCTAGCTTTTTAGTTTGTTTTCAAAAAAAAATTTTTAATTGGTAGCAAAGGGAATATTTTTATTATTCATAGATGTATAAAATCACATTTTAAACTGGGGGGAAATGATTGGATTATAAAAGTTATGAAAGTAATAAAAACTAAATTTTAAAAATTGCTAAATGCACTGAAATTATATTTGCTTATATTGATGAGTAATTTTAATATATGTTGCATTAAAAATGCCTATTTCACATAATGTAAAAATTTTTTTATATTTTATGGATGAAATTTAGTATTTTTTCTTATCTCAACATTAAATATTGTTATTAATTTTTAAACTTTTCCAAAAATATCAAAATATTATTTTTGTAAAATCCAGTTATTTATTTCTAGCATGTTTTTATCTATATAGGCATGCGTACATGATGTATATATAATAAATCAAAAATACACACATACTTGTAAATTGGCCAGATTTCATCTGATTCAATATTTTTTATAATGAAGATAACCATTTATTGGAAGCTATGATGTATATGTAAAATTTTATAAAAGTATGAATGAACAATTTGTTAATTTATTATTCATTTGATTTAATAATATTAACATTATGAATGTAATATGTGGATTTATCTACAAAAATATATTTGATTCATTTTTAATATATTCTAAAACAAATTTTATTTTAGCTACATCTGGTGGAGCCCTGGATCAAAGGATTGGTGGAAGATGTGCTACTCATAATATGAAAGTTATTTTTAAAGTTTGCTGTGGGCCAACTAAATGTAAGAAAAATAAAAATATATAAAGCATTTTTCTAACCATTTGCTTATTAAGCATTTTTAACTTAACAATCATTTGTTATAATACCATGGGAATGATTCTATTTTACCTTGCTTATCAACATTTAAAAAAAATATTACTATGCTCTATTATGTAATACTGATTAAAAAATAATCAAAACATTTTTTCATGTAGACTTTATGTAAATAACTGGAAATAGTATTTTAACAAGAACACTTTATTCCCATATTTTATTAAAGTATTTGTAAATTCTTAATCTTATGTTTAGTGTTCTTCAGTTTGAGTCAAATTTTTTGATTTAGCAATTAAAAAAATGTTAGTCTGCATTTGAAATTATTACAAGAACTTAATAATTGGCTTCTATCAAAATTGGTAATTAAAAATATTTTATATTTGCAATGTTAATCAAGTACTATCATGTTACCCTTCTGAACTTTTTAGTGAATATTTTTAAAATACTTAGTGATATTTGGGTTAAAGGATTATCTTGGTTTGTTCTTAATACAGAGTATCTTACTACTGTGTCAGACTTTGTGTATAGGCTATTTGCGAATTGCGTAGTCATTTTACATAAAAATGTTCTTGCTCAATTTTCAAAAGTAATTCATTAAAAAAGTACAGAAAAGAATAAAGACTAATTATTATGTTTTACTGGTGAATATATTGTGTGATCTTGAGTTTAATTGAGTTGTTTTAATTTTATGATCAAGATTTATTGTCAGAAGTTTTGTTAACTCTTCTAATCTGGATTACTGTTATAGTATCATCTATGCTAATTTATGAAAGAAATATATACTTATATTTGCTGTATAGGTAAAATAGTTTGGTAGTTCTAAAACTACCGAATTGTTTGGAATCCCCATGAGGTATAAAAATGAAAATATTAAACTCCATAGTCCATTACAATTTTTTAATGATAGCTTTGTATGAAATGTCTTAAGGTTTAAATTAAAATTTTAATATATTAAAAAATATTTAATATATAAAATTTTTATATATTAAATATAAAATATATATTAAAAATTTTATTTTTTTATAATATATATTATTTTATATTTAATTTATAAAATTTTAATATATGTTATATTTACATATAATTATAAGGTTAGGGTTATAAAATAGTGTAGAATTATGTTAAATATCTTTAAAAAAAGCTCTAAATAAATCACTGTTAATCACACTTCAAAGAGATTATATTAAAATGCAATAAAACTTGCTTAATTTGTAGTCTCATATTTTCAATCAAGCTTTAATTTCTACATATCTTTAATATGCTTAAAACATTTATTCTATGTATTAAGACAGTTTTAAAATAACAAACTTTAATGTTTTTAATTGATAAAATTTTTCAACTTTAAGTAAATCTGGTAATGTAGTAAACATAATTTTTATGGTATGAAAATATCAATTTATGTAACTAAATATCCATTACTTTCTATTTTGTCAATTTAAAATTAAATGCTATGTTTTGTATATTTTAAATCAGCAGCAACACCAGCATTGCCCAGCTCTACCAGTACTACAACTACCACAACAACAATAGCTCCCTCAACTACTTTATCATCAACCAAAGCATACCCAGTATACCGCTTCAACAGGCCTACTATGCCACCATTCCGGTTACCACCGAGTATTTATACTAGCAAACTCCCTCCATCTAAAACTTATGACTTTCCTAGAGAAGAAGAGCCAGGGAAAACACCCTCTAAAAAGACAGGTAAAATATTGTGTGCTTATGTTATTAATTCTGGGTATATGCATTATAATTAATTTAATTACTGTGTATTTTTTAATCAAGCGCTTTAAAATATTCTGTTATTTCTTTTCCAAAAAATACTGGTAGAACAAGTTTTCTTTAGCAAAATTTGTGTAATAAAATCAAAATTTATTAATTTTTAAATCGTGAAAAATTAGGAAAAAAAAAAACCTTTGGATAATTTTAATGTGTAGATTGATAGTGATTATCTATTCATTTAGATAATCCTAATAAGTAAATCCTAAATTAATAATAGGATTTTTAAATATGGAATTTTTAATTACTAACAAATGGTAATCACTAATTATTATTGGGTGGTGATTTTGAAAAAGTTGGAATTTTAAAATTTAGTAATAAAAACTTGCTTGGATTTTTATAACACAATTTTTATGATGGCATTCTGCTTAGTTAAAAATTCATCCATACAATATTCAACATCATTTATGATATTTGATATTATTGAACAAAGATGGTTTATTTTTTTCTTGATTTATTTTATTTTCTTGTATGACTGATATATTCATAAATAAAGATTCAGGTTTTTATCTCTTGACCATTTCATAATCTTGATATATTATTGTACTAAAATCGTTTTTCTTCTACTGGTTCAATCTAGGCTTTTCAATTGTGGTTTTTATCTGAATAATTTTAGGTAAAAATTCTGAAGTTATTTTTAAAAATTATTTTATTTCCTTTTAAGTTTATGCTTATATGCAATTCATACTTGAATTAAACATAAATTTATTGATTAATAAAAAAAACTTAAATTAGTTTAAGGAAATTTTTAATGGATGTAAATATTATAATTAAATTTAAGCAAGACTTTATGAAAATCATGAAATTATGTTAAATGTTTTTTCATAAATGCAATGTATACACAAAAAAGTTCATGAAGTATTCCTTTAATGTGACCAAAATTAATGTCTTAAAACTGAAAATGTAAAGTTTTCTAAAATTATATGAAAATTTTATGATGAATAATTTTTTATTGAAATTAAAAATTCAAACTATTTATTTGCTTTTACCATAGAGTTAAAAACTCTAACATTATATGTATTTTTAAAATCCCATCCCTGTAATATTCAGTTAGTAATCTTGATATGTGACTCCTTTCTTAATTTATTAGCATAAAACAGGTAATATGTGTTTAGTTTATTTTGTTACTTTTTCTTGTCTATTATCAGGACTGAAAAGAAAAATCTTTTTTCAGTTTCACTATTTAGTGTATTATTTTCTTTGTAGTTTTTACAATTATCTTCGTTGTAAATTTCATTTTTGAAAATAAGTGTAAATATTTATGTTATTTAAGTTCCTCTGTGTTTTTATTTCAACATCATTGGAAAGTATTTCTTTGAATTATAAAATAAACCTGCATGAAAGTAATTATTGGCAGCATCTACTTATCACATGTGGAAAGGTTTGAAAATTGATATTAAATATCCCAAATGTATTTTGATATTTTTTTATTCTGTTTATTAAAGGTTATATTTTTATGGAATCAATGTAGTAGGAATAATGAAATTTATCAATTTATTTGTCAACTATTTTACTAATTTGCTTTTACTTTTCAGAGGATCGAGATAAACTGCCAAATGAAACAAGAGCTAAGAATGAAGAGCTAGTAAATAATGAAGCCAATCTTATGACATTACAACAAAACTGTGTTACGACGGTAGCATTGCTATTGCTAATTTTATATCAGCTGTTGAGCAGGTGAATTATTTCATGTACTGTGTTGTAAATTTGTAATTTTATGTAAAGAGAAAAGAGCAAATCGATGTTTGCCGTATTTTCCTTGGCTGTGATAGCTGCAGGGAATCCTTGTGGAAACAACTTTTTAAATGTTAATTATCATCTGGTCATAAACTTTTGGTGTTGTTGGTGGACATATCTTTGTGCTGAATGTTATATGTTCATTGGAAAAGTTACAAAAGTAGTGGAAATTTTTCATCTGTTAACGATAATTCTTACTCAACTGTCCTAAATGTAAACTAACATGAACTGAAGAGAAAGGAGTTTAACTTCGAATTTGTGTCCAGTCATCTTTGTTGCTGAATCAATTTAATCTGTGATTTATAAACAATTTACTGGTACAGGAACAACATACATTTAAGAAAAAGAGTAAGATTTATTATTTATTTGTAAATCAACAATTTGTATAGATGTTGGGTATATTTAAATGCTAATATTGGTTTTCTGTGAAAATATACAATCATTCTGTGCATGAAGACTTTTTTGAAAGTATGTATCAATACATCCTAAGTCATTATCGTAAAGAAAATGTTAAATAACTCAGTTTGTTTTAATATGATTGACATTTTTTATTTAAATTTCTAGTAGATGTTAATGAATAAACTCAGACTTTTGTTTCTCAACAAGAATATTTTTTTGACTTGGATTATATAGCGGAGAAATTCATTAAATGCTACTGATTCTTTATTGCTCTAAATCAATTCCATAAGTTCAAGGTGAATGTATTGTGGTTTGAATTGATTAATTTATAAATTATGTTATGTGTTTTGCATATTTGGATTTATAATATAATCTTCATTGAAATATAACTTTTCTATGTCAATGTTTGATTTTATATATATTCTAAGTATTTTTACATACTAGAAAATTTATTTTGAAAGTTATTTTAACTATATATCTATATGTTCTTTAAACATATGGCTTTATAAAACTAAGAATAAAATGCTTAATGATAGAAATCGTACATCTTATTGAATGTATTTGATTAAAAAAAACCTTTTGTTCTAATTTTGTTATCAGATTCATTTTTAAAAACATTTTATTACTTTTTAATTTTATATTTTTTAAAATAATTCTTGCTAAAGAGTCCTTTTTGTTTGAATATTAAAAATGAACTTTTTTGTTGGTTAAAAGTTCTAATGCGTTTGCATATTACCTCCTCCTGATTAAAAAGAATCATTATAGTTGCAATTTTTTCTACAATTGTTAAAATCATAATTTAATAAAATTAAGATTTTAAATTGTAAATGCAGACAAAAGAAACGGATTATATAGGTATTGAGAAATTAGCAAGAAATAGTACTATTGGCAAATCGTAATAACCTGATATTTCAGGAGTCTAAAATATCATAGCAAGAGGAAGATTAATTTTTATGTGTATTTTTCATTTATGTGTTTCAATATCTTAATTCCTAGCTTTTTAAACTTAAGATGATTGCATAAAAAAGTAATAGAGATGGGTTTCTTGATGTCTCATTTTTAATACTTTATATTAATAATGGTTAGTTATCTAGTATTTTTTATTATATTTTCATTGGCCTATAAAATTTAAGGTATCCATTGTAAACCTAATAAGGAATTTATAAATTAGGCTTGTATCAAATTTTGAATGATTATAATATTAAAGAAATTAGTACAGTGCCAAATTTTCTTCAATTTCATTATAGTAATTCGGAAAGTGCCTTACCTAGTACTTTATAACAATGTTAATAGGCTAAACTTCATAATTATTGCCAATAAAATAGGATAAATTATAGTATTTTAGCTTTTATATATCTGCTTTCTAAAATGTAACTTGAAATTCTTTTTAGCTAGTAATCAAGCTCAAGTAAAATGGTCGAAGTGCCAAATTTTTCCCTATTATAAACTGGCCTTCTAGAACAAAAATCTAAAAATTAAGTTTGCCTTTTTTTAATATTTCATCATAATTCATTTTAATTCAATATCATTTAAGGGTGTCTAGTGTTGTATGTATTACTTGTTTATCTCAATTGAATGTTTTGTATATAATTGTATAAAAGAAATACAAGTCTGATTCTGTAAAAATAGTCGTGAAATCATTGTATGTTTCATTACTTTTGTGTATTTTAATCAGCATTAAATGTTGTGGATTTTTGTCATTTTCAATGTAGAAAATTTCTTGCTGTCTATTTCCTATTAAAGATATTGGAAGTAATTTTAATAATTAAAATTTTTAATTTGTAAACAATGATTTATCAATTTTTATGCCTTCTGTAGCTATAGTCATTTAAGACACGGTTTGTGGTAAATCAGACTTCCTCTCTTTTGTTCTGTGATAAACCATTGAGTTTTCTTGTAATTTTTTCAGTTTTTTTTAATTCACATATACTTGGAATTTTAAACTTAAATTATGAGTTATTAAAAGTGATTTGGGTAACTTAGGAATGTATATATAATATATTTGCAATGATATGAGAAGAATTTGAAATTATCTTAAAATATTCTATTTAATATTTTAATTTATAAGGGAAAATTTTAAAAGTTTATATACCTAAGCTAAATCTATTTAAAGTCATTGTTTTATAATAACAATTATTCATACAAGAGACTATTAAAAGATGTTAGCTTTATTGAGTCTATTACTTTAATCAAACAGTGAAAATTAGATGCTCTTTTGCAGTTAAATCAATTTTCTTTTAAAATTTTGTAGGAAAAAACACTGTTAATTAAAGAAAATACAATTTACTGTTTTGGAAAATTCATTTATGTTAAAATACATTTAGGCATGTGTTTTCAAAGCATTTATTTTAAAGCAAGTTGTTTATATTTGATCTTTTATGATTTACGTAAATTAGATTATATATTTTATTTATAATTATCTTCTGTGTGATTTTAGTGCATAAAATTCATTAATATTAATTTATTTTTTTATAATATTAGTTTGATTTTTATTGTAAAAATAAAATTGGAAACTTTGAAAAATTTAATTACATATTTCAAAGTAATTTTTACTGTAATTGTGTATTCACTTTGAATAGTTTACACAAATGCTCTGTAATGTAAAATCGTCCCAAATTAGTGTTATTTAGGTGAATATACAGTGTTGATGATTGTTGTGTGTTAATGTTATTGATGCATCTGTGCTAAGCTTCTAGGATTATTATTGTAACTATACTACTTAGATTTTCGAGCTTGGTAAAAAGATTTTTACGTGTATCATATGTTTAGTTGTACATATTTACAATTTGTATGGATAATTTATGCTGTGTGAAGATGAAAGTGTCCTGGATCTTCTGCCATATTTCTTGCTGTTTGTAACACCATTGCAATTGCAGAAAATTTGTGTACGTTTTGTATTTCTCGGAACAAATAAATTTGTTTCCAAAATATTTTCGTGTATTCATTATTTATAATTACAAGATAATTTTTTTTTATGAGAAACAAGAGTTTAGTTATTAGACATTTTTAAATTCTGTCATGCTATAATATATGAAGAACATCTACTCGTGTCTTACTCCATTCATGTTATTGCAAATAATTTTTATCCATTCATGGAGTCAAACTTGTTGTTTTCCTCGAATTTAATTCAGTTCAGACAAATTCTTATTCACTTAGAAAATTGACTTTTCACAACTGTGTCAGGGTGTAATTTTTGTGTATATATACTTTTTTACAGTGGCTTTATATATTTTTGCCTAGCATAATTAAAAACCTACTTCTGTGTTGAAGTAGTAAAGTTACATAAAAAAAAATTATGTGGAAAAGACAGAAGAGAAAGATCATAAAATTTGAAGTTAAAACTTTATTTATATGATATATTAAGTTATTAAAGAAATCAAACTTTGATTAAAATATAAGCTTTTCAATAAAGAATTTACAATTTTTTATCTTTTCATTAACCTTTATATAACAGCATGTAATAAATAGAATGTTGGCTTTTCAAAGTTTTTATTTATTTTTTAATTTCCTAAAAATGAGGAGAATCTTTTTCAATTTAGATGCACCATTGCATGAAATTTGCAAGATATCTTTAAAAAGTCCTGGTATGTGAGTAGTTTATTTAGTTCTTAAGTTTTTTTATGGCAATTTTTAGTTAATTCTTACTTATTCATGTATAATTGTAATAATTATGTATTTAATAAGTTTTATAAATAAATGTATCTTTATCAAATATTTTAATAATTTATGCATTACATAAATTATTAAAATATTAGAATTTATAATTCGTTTATAGGCATGCTCATTTGTGTATACCAAAATATGTAGTTTAAACTGATACACACAAAAATATTCATATTTAAATGAACTGAGTTAAATATATGCATTTTTAGTTTCCTTGTGTGTGTGTGAATAATTTAATTCAAATATTATCTCCGGTTGTAATTTTGTAAAGTTGCATATGTTTTCTTCACCGTCTCGTTGACTTGGAAAAACTGTATTGGCGCAGGTTGCATATATTTGCATATGCTATATTACCACCATTTCTGTTACTACATGAACTAATTGTCATTGATTCTTAGTAGTTTTATGTTCTCAAAATTTCACTTAATATGCTTTTATCTAAACAAATAATTAAAAGTTGTAAAACAAAATTTTCCAGAATTTCTTGTAACCAATCTACAATGAATAGTTAATGAAAATGATTTTTTTTCCAATTTTGCATACTGCGTACACAAGTGAGTTTATAAATCTCATAACATGTATAAATATATCATTTGTTTACGCAGTGGCGTAGTGAAGGGGTCTATCATACCATGGATGTTGCTTGGAGAGTTGTGCTAAATAGCAGCTGAAACCAAATTTCCTATAAATTTGAAGGTTATTTTCTTAAATAAAGATTTCTATAAAAATATATTTTAATTATTAGTGTGGCATATATTGAGAAATGATCTTTTAAAAATCTGGAGCGATTGATACTTGGAAATAATTGGAAGAACAGCTGGAGAGGGGAGCTTTGGTATAGACTGAAATCTTTTATATATTTCCATATTAATAAGTACATAGAGCCTAGTTCCTTTTAAAAATTGTTTGCTATTCCCGTTATTGTTATTATAATTATAGTTGTGTATCCTTTGCTCGAGATTTGTAGGTTTACATCATTATCTTGTTCAGCAAATCTTGTGAACATGTTAATGACGAAAAATTATCTTTTTTTTTTTTTAACTTATTATGTATTTATTATGTTTTTATTTTTGCTGATGAAATCAATTTTATGTTCATACATTTGCGAAGTTTTTCATTTTAGTTTAAAGTTGCTTACCAAATTTCTTGTATTGATGTTTAATATCTTGATTCATGGATCAATAATTCAAAAAAGTAAAACTCATGAGATTTAACTTAAAGAATGCAGCAAGATTTACTGTTTCTCACGAATCCTAATTTTTTTTTTTTTTTTTTTTGCATGATATCCTAGTTAAATTACACGCTTTAGAAAATCATAATAGTGATTAAGCAAATATTCTTAATTTATTCAAAATATTTAATAAATAGTTAATATTGTTTCAGCTGATAAATTCATCATTAGGACATCTGACTAGAATTTTTTATTTAGAAGTTCAAAGTAAAAAAAAATTTGAAGAGTTAATGTGTAGAGTAATATTATTTGACATATTAATTTCTTTATAAGAGATAAAATATCGTTCCCGAATTAGGAAATTTCATAGAACTGAAATATCATTTAAGGAAAACTTGTCAAAATATAATTAAAACAAAATTTTTTTTCTTAGAAGTCTTTAAAATTTTTATCCTGAATAATCAATGAGAAACGCTTATAACCTGCAAAAAATTTCTTTTTGAATAAAATGAGTGAATGTGTGTAAAGAATATTTCATATTGAGTTCCATTCTTTACTTTTATAATTATCATAAATATATAAGTTATATCACATAATATTTTACTTACTGCAATTTCTATTAGACAACATAAAAATATGAGAAAAGAAATGCAGTTTTCAATTTTGTTAGATTAAATTAAGCTACATTCTCAGCATTTATTTATTTGAAAAACTCCAAGATTATTAGCTTCTTAAGCTACCATATCTTAAATATTTAATACTATCATAGAATAGACACACATATTACATAACACGATAGTTATGGTTTCAGCAATCTGAATTATATTGAGTCAAAACTTGGGAGAAAATAAAATTATTCATGTTGGAAAATAAAATATAAAAAAGAGCTAATGTGATTTCAACTTCAAATATTTTCACTTATTGATTAAATTAATTGTACTTATATTCCTTCCTTACCAAAAACAGAAGGGATTCGACAAAGAAATTAAAAATGTCAATACTGATAAAATTACTTAAGAATACCAATTTTATTTCCTAAAATATCAATTAAATTTGCTGAAAGCCTCAAAAAAAATCGATTGTCTTTTAATATCAAATCGCGAATAGAAACATTAATTGTTTAGGCTAGAAAGCTTAAACAATTAATAGAAACATTAATTGTTTAAGCTTTCTGGGAAATTATTGTGCAGAATAAAGAAAGTCTCAAGCTTTCCGTAGCCCTGAAAAGTCTGGGTATTTATTTCAAGTTTTTGTTCAATACCCCACAGTCTTGAGTCGTGCTATACTCGTGAGAAAATTCCCGCTGAAATGTTTCTCATTAACTGTGCTCTTTGTCCAAAATATTTAGGACCAGTAGCAGACTGACCACCAACGGAAGGAGGAGAGGAAGGGGGTAGAATTCTCAAGAAAGCTCTGCAGTTTCAAGAATAGAGAAATGTCTTCCTGGAATCGAAATCGGATACAACTGTGGGAAACCAAAAACGTCCGATTTCTAAGAAAAAACACAAATTTAGTTTCCATTTTCTTGTTATACGGTTAAAACATCATTACTTTCCAAATATTATTCATTCTCTCACAAATACTCTCAATCTCTCACAATTTTTCGTATTTAAGCAAATAACAATGTTTTGAAAAAACGGTAAACTTTGTTGGAAAATTTCAACTTTTAAAAATATCGAGTTTTGACCCCAAAAATACCGAGTAAGTTTTATTTTCCTTATAGTATTCTTCACATTTATTTATTTAATAATTTTTAACTAGCGTAAATATTTATTAACATGCCTTTATTGTTTTGAAATTTAAAATAATCGTATTACATAAAATTATTTATTTAAAATAAAGTTTTAAGTTAAAGCGTTTCTTTATTTTTTTAATGTTGTTCGAGTAGTCACAAAATGTTTTTTAATAATTATTTTTAATTGTTACTTCAGTTAATATAGTAAAAATATAAAAAATTTTAGTATAAATTTTATATTAAATTTTGTATATATAACTAATACAAATTTCAACTCTTGTAAAAAATCATTCTAAAAGAATACAATAAAATCATCAGGAATAAACATTATTTTGCCTTGTAAAAATTTAAGCAATTAGAAGTATTTTTTAATGTTATAAATTTATTGACTAAAAGACACTTTATATATATTTTAAAAGGTCATTTTCAAAACACTAGACTTTATTAGACCAGGCTATAAATTTAAAGTGAATTCCGAATCACTACACATAACCAAGCCCCTGATGAGATTCGAACCCACCAACGCTTAAATCGAAGGCAAGAGCGAGAACCATTTGGCTACTGTTAGTGGTAGTACAAGCAAATGGTACCAGTTTGACTACCACTGCCTGGTAATGAAAAAGCAGACAATCTCGCGAAAGAGGCTTCTTTTTTAAGCCCTTCAGATACTCCTACTGGCCTGAGAAATGTCAAACTCCTTCTAAAACGGATTATCCATCACCAGCGAAAAATTTATTACAAATCGAAAGACTTATTACAACAGATGCCTCTTGGAGGACCCTGTTGAGCTCATGTATTCCCAGAGATCTTCCTAGATATATAGGAGTCTCCTGCTTCATGTTACTTACTGGGCATGATTATCTCCAGAAACATCTATATCGGGCTTGTGGATTCACCAGACTGCATTTTATGTAAGGAACATGTTGGCATGGATGGCGAGCATCTTTGGAGATGTTCTGCCCTCCAGGAAGCCCGCACTTCTTCACATTTCAAGACGCTCACCACTCCTGGAGATACTTCATTTCTTTATTGGACTGCAAGACTTATTATGCTCGAAAGAGCCAACATAAGGACGTAAAAAAAAGTTTGACTGCCACTGTACAAAACAATGTCTAAATAATTCAACAAAAATAGTCTAACTTTAATAAAGACATTTATTTCAAAACCTTAAGAAATAATCTTTTTAAACATATTAAATGTAAGTACATACAATAACATTGAATATGTGTGTGTATATATATATATATATATATATATATATATATATACACAGAACAGAAACAGAATTTTTGTTACCTCATATTTAAAAGTATAACTTTTAAAATAATCTATATTTTAGATTTTAAATTAGGTACTTCCTTTATTTTGTCACTTGTATTATTCTTATTTGGAGTTTTTATTTTAAATTTTATTATTTTTTTGAGAATGCCGAAATTGGAATTTTCTTTGGGTGTCAATTAAGCCAATGTTCTATGTATGTACTTATAATTATATAAATTTAATATTGAATTTTTATTTGATTATAGTTTTAAATTGGAAACTGACACTTAAGCATGGATAATTTTTTTATGCAATATTATATAATAGAAAATTTACAAATAATAAAACTAAACTATTTTGCAGTGGCGCCATCTAGTGACTAAAGTATATATTTAAATTGAGTAGGGTTTTATAAAAGATTTATAATTTTTAAATTATGCCCACTATCATTTTGTCAGAAAGGTATTTTGTGATGTAATACAACAAAGAGAAGTCCTTAGAAAGGGGAAAAACATCAAAAAATCAGCAAAAGAAGAAGCAAATAGACCACTAAAAAGGTATTCCCTTGTCATATTCATGGAATTGATGAGTGGGCAGATTCGCGGAGAAAAAATACTAAAATGTTTTTCTTTTTAAGTGGAAACTATTTATATTTGCATATATTCATATTTTCATATAAAATAAACTCAATGTGAAGCTGACCATTAAAAAAATTTATAATGTTTTGTTTTAATGAGTAATAATTGCATGAAGAGAAATTTCCAAATATGAATTAATCAAATTTAAAGTTATATTTTGATAACATTAAAAGATGAACAAATGCCAATTATTGCTTTTTAACTTTAATTTTTGTTCTAAAAAGTACATTTTTTAAATGATAAATCCTTATATTTGTTATCATTCTTTTTTTCACTATCAGTTAAGCGTACTTTTAGTTGAAGGATTAGTGATTGCCTTTCCTATTCTAATAAATATGGTTTGTATCTTGTTAAATGATTACTGTTCACTTATAACATAGCTCATTTTAAATTTAAATCTTTCGGCTATTGAAGATAATTTACCATAATGATACGAGAGGGGAAGGGGGTCACTGAAATTTTTGAGATACAACTAGGTTTTTAAAGTTATACTTACAAAATTTTAGATGTGTTCAAAGTAGTCTCCTCCAGCATCAATGCACTTTTGTAGACAAATTTTCCACAGATTAAATGCCTCAAGCCATTCCTTTCTTGGAATAGATGAAAAAAATGCATTTATTGCCACATCAACCTCTTCTGAATGAAAACGACGTCTACGTAAGTTCTTTTTTAGATTAAAGACTAACCAAAAGTTGCACATGGCTATATCAGATTAATACGGCGGATGTTCGGTCACCTTAATTTGTTTTTGTTTAAGAAACTCAACTGTTAAATCGGCTGAAAGTGAAGATGCATTGTCATTGTGAAGCATTAGTCCCCTAACATTCAGTTCTTGTAGAATTTCTGGAAGACATTTAGTGGTATACCGGTTTGCTGTTACTGTCTTCTGTCCTTCCAACTTGATGGCTTTGACCAATCCCGTACTTCTGAAGAAAATGACATACATCACTTTTTTCAGTGCGCGTTGTTTTTTCACCATTGTCAGCGCGGGATCATCTTCAAAGACCCATACTTTGCTTTCTTAACGTGTTGGAACGTCAAAAAATGGTATGTACGTTTCATCACCTGTTACAATTTTAGAAATGATGTGGTGGCCGCCATCATTTAGCAGTTTAAGAGTTTCTTTACTAATTCTGACACGCTCCTTTTTTTGGTTCTCAGTGAGATTATAAAAACCCAACGGCAAACTATTTTTTTCATATGTAATTCTTCATGAATGATTTTGTGTATGGCTGCGGATCCAATGTGTTAAGTTCCTTCTGTATCATTTGATAGGTACAGCGATTATCATCCTTTAACATTTTTTGTATGGCAGACTCATTATCCGGGATTACTGCTGATGGCGGGCTTCCTGTGTGTTCTTCATCCTGAAGAAAATTGCGACCTCCTCTAAATTCTCTAAATCATCTGAATACAGTAGCACGAGCTGGAGATTCATCACCAAATGCTAATTGCAACCGCTAAACGCATTCTTCTTGATTTGATCCTGCTTTAAAATCGTAGAAAATCATAGCGCGAAAATGTTCTCGTGTCAACTCCATTTTCTCTTCTGTTTAAAATTTATTCTACGCTAAACAAGTTGAAGTAAGTCAGTAAAAAATCGTCTTCTGTGTTAAAATACTTTGTATTTTAAAATAAAACCGTTATTTTTATTTTGTAAATTCTCGTCTGCGTGTATCTCAAAAATTTCAGAGTAACCCTCGTGTGCTTAATTGTTTATGTTATATTGATAAGTCTTTCTGTGTGTGCAGTTGTAGACAGATTACGTTGTGTTTGTAGAAAGTTATAGCATTTCTGTATCTTCATCATTCAGGGTGATTGCTTGAATTCTATCTGACTTTTCTATTGTGACATGTGAATTTTATTTCATCTTTATGAAAAGATTTTACTTGATAGCCTTTAATAGCTTTCAATATAAATATTTGTGGTGTCAAACTACATTAATAGAAAATTGAAGTAATTAATAGGTCTTATCACATATTAATATCTACCGAAATGAATTAGACGACACTCCTACAAAGAAAGGACAAGAACACTTTGTCCTTTTCATCTTAGAAATCACATTAAGAGTTATTCTCGAGGCAAAAGGCCCAAAATAAAGGAAAAAATGTTTAATAACTGCGCTTTACAACTGCTATAATAGCAAAGGAACAGGACTTCTCTTGTGATTGGTAGACCAACAAATGTCTGTCCCAACTTGCCAGTGGGCACTTGAAAGGTCTCACATTTTCTGGGAGTGTAAGAGGTTTATTCTTAGCCCTAAAATCCAGGCAAGAACAGACATCACCTCAGCACATAATGGACTGCCTTGCATTAGACTGAATGGATATCCACAATACTCTTCTTCTTATAATAGACTTCATCAATGTCAACGATTTAATTGGTCTGGTCTTCTCTGACTCGGAGCAGATGGGAGGTTAGAAACAACAACATTAGCAAATTGTTATAATATGATTTCAAATTTTAATTTTCTATTATGTGTGGGTGTGAGTGAGTGAGAATCTGAAATTTCAAAAGGGTGGACCTCCCTGCCATCACTGATACATGGGCAAAGAACCTGGCTCTTCATTCAACCTCAATTATGACGAAGCCTCGAGAACCACAATTTTCAGACTAGGAAGTAGCTACACTAGAAGTCTCACGTATTTCAAAGGCAGGAAATTCTTTGAGGTCTGCTCTAAATGTAAAACTGAGCAGGCTTCTCCTAATCACATCTTGGACTGCTTAGGACTTTCCAGAGAAGATATATATCCATCCCCCCTTCCTCGATTTTCTTAGGGTCAGCGATCTGATGGACCTTGCCTGACTTCGTCAGACGTTTGGAGACAGTCACAATAACAACGACAGTTTTTAAATAATACACATGCATTTGAATTCCTTCATGTCATAAACGTTGAGTAAATGAATTTCCATTGATGATTTATATTAATTTTAAAGTAAGAGTATTTCATTAATTTGTTAAGAATGAATATTTCATACGAAATTATTTTCTTATCCGTTTTTAGATCTGCTATTGTTTCTCGTCTTGAAAGTGTATTGCTTGTATTGTCATTTGTTGTGAAATAAACTTAAATTAGGTTATTCTGTATCTCATAATGTGTACTCATGTTCGAACTCTGTTTCAAGTTTTAGTAATGAAAATAACATGTGGAAGTTAAATCAATCTGAAATTTTATTTGAGGTATATATATATAGTACCAAATACTAGTACTGGATCGTCCATGAGCATTCCTTCCAATTATATATTATTTTTAATGTTTTGTTTCTTTTTTATAATAACATGAATAAAATTTTATAAACAAATGTCCGTGTTAATTATGATAAAAGCGTTAATAATTTCCTTGAATAAAAGGCAAGATTAATTATGCATCAATTACCACAGCTGCATCATTTGCTTACAATCACGTGTTAAAAATAAGTCATACTCCATTTGTCATTTACAATGCGAATGGTAAACATGGCGAAATTTTTGAAACTCAAATAAACTTCTTTTAAAATTTGTGTACATATTTAAGGACTTGAAATCAAAACAGAAAAAAATGCGAAGTGCCATTCAATAGTATAACACATGGCATGGGGAGATTTTGTCAAAAAATAATGAGATTTAAAAATAATTATAGAAAATATTGATTATGAATTATATATAATCGTGGGAAGAAAACGTCCTTGAATAATTTGTGTACGTGCCACCCCCCAGCAGTGTATTTGAGATATTTGCCATTTTGATTCAACAGAAAATTTCGCAAATACATAAATTGCTTATAATGAAGGAAAAATTATTCTCATTGAAAATAAGATTTAGCTTAAAGAAATGTAAGCAAATTTCATGTTTTATCATTATGCACATGCATTTTACTTTCTACTGTCATTTTTTTATGTAAGTTGTCGTAAAAAAGTTACTGAAAATATTTAAATTTTTCTTCAAAAAATTAATAAAACTTTTAATTTAAACTAATTTTTTTAATCAACCTATGAACACAAATTTTCAAAAAACATAATTTAAGAAAAAAATTGATTTTATAATAATTATTTAAAATGTGCAATTATTGTTCTTAAAGCCAAATATTTCTTAATCGCTCAATAATTCATAATTATATATATATATTTACACACACACACACACACTTGTTCACAAAAGTAAGTTTGCAACTCATAGCTTAAGTGAAAAAGATCTAGTTCTCAAATAAAAATATTAAAAAATACTATTTTGGAGAGTTGTTTATAGCTTCTAATTCAAGTCAAGTCATAAAGTAATGAAAAATCAACCAATTCATTATATTTAAAAACCTTTAAGTATAATTTTGTTAACTACAAGTAAAAATTTAAATCACAAAAGTATATATGTTCTCTGAATTATTTTTGACTTTTAAATAGGCTGAATGAAACTCTTCGAGTGATTTTTCGTATTTTAGTGATAAGTTAAGAATTTCTGCTACAAAACTTGTAAGTTTGAGCTTTAAGTACATCAACAATTTACCAATGCCTCCACGTGGAAAAGAATTATCAAAAGATCTAAAGGATGCAATAATAAAACTCTATAAGGAAAACAAGTCCCAAAGATAAATTGGTAAAATCACAGGGAAAAGTCCTGCAACAATGAAAAAACTCATTGAAAAGTTCCTGGCTGAGAGAAATACTCTAAACAAACCAAGAACAGGACGACAGCCCATTTTCACTGATCGAGAAAGGCGAATTATTGTTGGAAATGTGAAAAAAAATTAGAAAGATTTTGTTGCGAAGATTAGAGCACCAAAATTGAAAACTGATGTGAAAAACAATTTTGCGAAGTCATGGAATCCTGAAACAATTGGCCGTGTGTTACGAAAGGCAGAATACCATGGTCGAAATATGCGAAGAAAACCATTTGTTAGCAAAGTGAATTGCAAAACGGGAGTACATTTTGCAAAAGAAAATGTAAAGCAGGACAGAAATTTTTGGAATTCCGTGATTTTTTCGGATGAAATTAAATTTAACATCTACGGGTCAGATGGACACTAAAAAGTTTGGAGGAAAGCAAATGCAGCTCTAGAACCGAAGAACATGAGAGGAGATGTAAAACAAGGTGGTAGTACGATTATTGTTTGGGGTGCATAACAGCAACTGGAGTAAGAAATTTAGTTATAATCGACAGAATAATGAATCAATATAGCTAATTGAATGTCTTAAAGAATAATCTAAGCCAAAGTGCTACTAAATTGGGACTCAATGGATCCTTCACTTTCCAACAAGATAATGATCCCAAACATACTGCTCTGGTTGTTTGGGAATGGTTGATATAAAACGTGCGAAAACTGCTTAAAACCCCACCGTAGTCACCTGATCTTAATCCCATTGAACACATGTGAGATTATCTCGATCGCCAAATTAGAAAGCAAGAGATCAAAACTAAGAATGATCTTAAAAAAAACCTCTTTTGGAAGAGTGTCAGAAAATGGAATTTTCTGACATTCAAAATTTAGTAAAATCAGTGCCATATAGATTGTGAGCTGTGTTATAAAGGCCAAAGGCTACCCAACAAATTACTAATTTCTTTCAAAAATTGTAAAATTTGCAATATTAATGTCTTTTATTTTGTTTTCCTACTTACTTATATGATGTAAATTGCATCCTATTTTAAGTTAAGCTCATCTTGCTAATAAAATATTGGTATTTTTAATTTTTTTTTTCATTTTGTAATTAAGCTCTATTTTGCTGTAATCGAAATAAATTGTTAATTTGAAAATTCTAATATTGTAAGTTTGTTTCTTTTCATAGGACATCATCACATACTTAGTCTACATAGAAACTTTTGCGACTAAGCGTATATATTTAGCATTTTGAATTTCTTTTGTGACTACAATTTTAAGATAGCCTATTATTTTGAGGTTATCTCTCTCTTTACTGTATTGAATAAAACTCAGATATTCTTAGAGAAAAGTCTGATGTTTTTTTTTGCTGTTATTCCAAAAGTTTTGAATGAAAACGAAATTGCATCCAATCGTGCAAGCTTAGAACGATTATGTAATATTTTTATGGAACTCTGTGATTATATAAAATATTTTTCTCTTAAAGTAGATTCACATTTGCGAGAAAATTTCGAAATTAATTGATACCAAATAGAGACGTCTCTTGTTTCTTCAATATAAATACAAAGCAAACGCTCTGAGTATTCTTCAAGTTAATTTTACACTCAAGAAAGTAACGTGGTATCTTTTTGCGTTATAATTTTAAAGCATATGAAAAGAAATTGTGACTTTCGTCTGCTTTTCCACTCGCTTGTTTGCAATTTTAATTAAATTGATATCACAACTAAATGAATTTTCAAATAAAAGAAAATAAATGAACTATTTTCTTAAAGATGTTGTACTGAATTATTTTAAAAAATATTAGAAAAGACAATAAAATGAATCCACTAAACATATTTTTTGATGGTATATCTATACATTTACGTATATATTTATTGAAAAAATTGCAACACTTGAAATCACTTATTTTATAAAATCATACATATAATACATTTTTAAAACATTGAAAAAATATTAACAATAAATAAACAGAGTTAACAATATTTAAAAAAAAATCACATATATATATAGAAAAATGCACAAAATTTGAGCTAAATATGCTGATGAAAAAAAAATGATTTATAATTTTTGTTCTATTTCTCAATATGATTTATAGATTTTTATTTGTGGTACTGTAATCTTCAGTACTTAAGTTGAATATAAGTTGGTGAAATGCTTCATAACCTTTTTTAAATAAAATACACAATTATGCTTCTGTATATAAATTTAGGAGCTTCTTTTGTTCAGGGCAATTTTATCCCTTTGTAACACATCTGATAATTCAATAGGACCTCAATTATCCGGATAGTTTAGGACCATATCAGATTCGGATAACCGAATAATAGGATGCATTTTTTATTTGATGAATTTACTTTTTAAAAGTAAAATTTGCTTACAATTAAGGTCTGCACAGATGTTAACATTTTGTATTCTTTGCACTGTATTGAAATATTGTTTCAAAAGTAATAGTTTGTGGAATTTTTTGAATTATATTCATCTATTTCTCTGCGTCCCATTAACGCAAATCGTTTCGTATACCTAATTTATTGTGTTCCATTGAAAGAGCATTTAACATACACAATCTAGTATAGTACAATTCTTACTTATTAAATTCAACATCTGATTTAAAAGAATTATGACAATCTAAATCATTCAAATTTAATAAAACTTGAAAATTGCAGTGTTATTTACATTTCTCTTAAAAATACAAATGTTTCCATTTTATGTTTATATACATATTTCAACTTTAAAAAACAATTGAAAGAAAATAATGAAACGCGTTAATTATTAATTTTTAATTTAAGTAATCATTGTACCTGAATATATGAAAAAATAATTATTAATTCCTACAATTTTTACTTTGGATTTTTTTTTTTAAAGAAAAGTGTCAAATAAATTATAAACAAACTAATTTTAATACATCAAATAAACAATAGATAACATTGAATAATTAATAAGACATTTTCATAAGCTATAACAAAATGTTAAATGTTATTTAAGAATCTCGTACGATTTTAAAATTTAACTTTTTATATCGGTACTTAAAACAAATGGTACGTTTCCATTATACCACGTACGATAATGGCTTTAACACATGAAAGAAAAAAAATCATAAATTAATGTTGTAAATATTTCATTTGGGTAAAATTCTAGTATACGTAACGCGGTTTTCAAAAATCGATTGCGTAAATATAATGTAACGGTACCTTTTTTTCTATGTAAAAAGTTAATTTTTGCTGTACTTGACTGTTTTTTGCTTTTAGTGATTTGCGACCGAAATACGGCTTTTTAACCGACAAAATTATCACGAAGCAATCTTTCGTACCAACTAGCTATAACTTTGTTTAGCATTTAGCTTCTTTACCATTGTTCACTTTTCTGCCAAGTTTTGCACAAAAAAAAATTCCGTTGGTATATATTGGATTTAAAACGAAATTTTGAGTCAATAAAATCATTATATCTACGTTATATTATTTTCGTTTCTCCGTAAGGAACGTGTTATCTCTTTAGGATTATAAGCTGGGGTATAAAATAGAAAAGTACTAAACAAATAACATAAAAATTGCTTTATTAAGTCAATTCCTTCTTAGGTCAGCAAAGAAAAATTTTACTGTCAATGTATTTACATTCAATTCGTACTTAGGTCAACAAAAAAAAAAAAAAACATTTTTCTCCAATATAAAACAAAGTATATGCAACATCTACCATATAAAACAAGTAATAAATTAATTGAATAATTTAATTAATGAATTAATATTTGCAAAAACAGTATTAACATCAAACGTCATCTACTACAAATTAAAATAAAATGCATTTAAATTTGAGTGAATCAATAAAAAAATGTATTTTATTAACAATTGAAAATTTGAACAAGATAGATATAGGAAGAATATAAACTAATAGTAGGAATTGAAAAAAAGCAACTTCAACAGATCTGGTATAATTTGGTTTGTCAGTTTATGATCATTTCTTGCAAACAAAAATTAATTTTATCACATAACCTGACCAATTACTAATTTGCAATGAAAGCAATCTGCTTTTTTATAAGCAATTTTTAATTTGAATTTTTTAAAAATCTAATTAAATTATAAATGAAACTTTTTAATGTATCCAGCACAAACAATGAACTAATAATATTAGAAAATTAATAAAACATTTCCTTCACAGGTATTAATCATCCAGTTAAATATTATTTACACATCACCAACAAATTTTATTTATAACATTTTACTTCGGTGCTAAAAAGAAAAACAACAGAAACTTCATAACCGGTCTGGTTTAATTTGGTATGCGTGTGTTGCTCTTTATGATCACTTCTTGCACAAAGACTAATTTTATCACATAACCACTCTGATTTCTTCCTCCACCGAAGCAAGAACAAAAATAAATTCTAAAATTATGTAAACAACAATAAATGGCTCAATTTTCATTAATTAATTAATAATTAAGAATAACATCGTTGCTTAGAAAATAATGTAATAGTTTACTAAAACATCATTGTAAAATGCCTATACGAGCTTTCTACTTTTATATAATATTTACTTCAATGGTTATAAAAAGGAGGGAATTCAAAATATCTGAATTATTTTTTTTATCTTAAATTTGTATTTAGAATAGCTCAAATTTTAAATTCCTTCAAACTTGATTTGCTGTTCGTTCGAAAGTAGAAAACTCAGTTTCAAATATAATACAGAAAAAAATGTATTAATTTACTCATTAAGAGGTAGCTTTGTGAAAGAATGTATAAATAAAAAATAAATTACGTCAAAGGAAATTTTTTTAATTTAATAAAGCTTTGATACTTAATAAACACTATCTCTCACTTCTATTTTATTCTTATAATTTTAAGTTTAAATATTAAAAAAAAAGAATGACATTTAATATTATAAAACTAAAGAACAATAGCAATAGTTTAAAAAAATTGAAGAAAATTAAACAAAATTGGATTAATCTGTGGTTTGGGTACCCCTTTCTCGCCAAATGGGCGATAGACGCGGAAAGCGTGGTAACCCTGACTATTTCATCCTAAATGCACTCCTTGTTGTAATCCTGTCTTTTTTGTTAAACAATTATATGTGTATTTTTTGTTATACAATTCGTAAAAAAACCATTGTCTTTGTTTTCGTTACCTTACCAATGGTGAAATTTGTTAAAAACACGGATTTCGGTTTCGTCGCCATAGAAACGCCGTTTTTGCGTAGTGTCTCGCGGAGCATTCAACTCCGCGAGACACAACGCAAAAATGCGCCAGTTGGCGACATTTTGAAAATAAACCAAGCAGGGTACCCAAAGCATATTTTCACCCAAAATTGCTGTTGTTTATTTATTTCAACTGACCTAACATTTAGTTATGACGCCATTATGTACTGTATTTTGGCACAAAGGGGCTTTAATGGCATCTTGTAAACTTAGGATCCTCGTGAATCTGCCATCTTAATCCCATAAATGGCTGGGTACTTATAATTTAGAAAAAGGACCAAGCATAAGATTTGACCTGACAAATTTAGATGTTACTTTTGTCGTTCTAACGAGATAAAATGTTGGTTTTCATATTTATATCGACACAAGACATTCTTTGCGGTAGGTAATTAGGTTATGGCGGACACTTTTGTAGCCCCACGGTTAGAAGCTTGTAACTCACTCTGAGAAAGATAACTGGAAATGATCTATAATAAATCTGATTATGCTTAAGAAAAATCGATTGGAGTCTTATTAATCGGTGGACAATTAGAGACGACAATTCAAGGAAGATGAAAGCTCCAAAGTTTCAGCTTTCATGTTATTATAATTTAAACCTTTTAAATCGACACACAAATTTGCAGCATGCACGAGTTTTATTTTATGGATTTGGAATGAATTTACTAACTGCTAATATATCTCGATTGGTCACCTCTCGGTCAACTTCTTTATCGTGTCGAAAGGTTATGTTGTTGAATAAGGATATCTTGTCAAATTTTCTTACCAAGTTTTTCCTTTCACTGGAATAACATCTGCGCTGAATTAAAATATTGAAATTTCATGCTTGTGCGCTTATTGAGAACACTACGTAAATTACATGAAATTAATGAGATCATGAGAAAAAAGCAACAATTACTATAATTTAATTTGGTATCTGAATACTTAATGCGTCCTTTTTAAGTTCTTCATTTTCATTTATCTCTAACTGAACATCTGTGAAGTATTACCAAAATTAAACAACAGGGTTTATCGGTAAAATTGGAATGAATTGAACATCACTTTTACTTTGGGTTGACGACTGTTTTCGATTTTTAGTACTTTTTTGGATTTTTCTTCTACCAATGGAAGACGAGTGATCTCTAATTTCAAAAACTTTGTTAACAGTTTCTTTAAATTTTAGAAAAATATCATTAAAAATAGCTTTATATTGGACTTGGACTTGAATAGCTAAGATTTTTTTTTTTTTTTTTTGTCGAATGACTTTTCAAATTTTATAAGGGTTGAACTGACTATATAATTTATTTTTGCATAAATAATTTCGGATGGTTGATTAAATTTGATGATAGTAACAAAATTAGTTTTAAAACTTTTAAATATTCTTCTAGTCACCAAGTAATTACGTTTTCTGATCAACATGTGTATAATAAAAAATTTCACTTGGTATCGTCATTATATAAATGTCACTCACAATCATTATTGCACACTGTATGGTATAAAAAATCATAACATGTAATAATATAAAAATAACTAAAGATAACAACTGAAAAATATTGCACTTGTAAGAAATCTGTCGATGAAAATCATAGTTAAACATTTGATTTGAATCTTTCAAAAATATCACCGGTATCACTGGTAACCTGAATATTCTAGAAATAAAAAGATCAAAAGGGATTGTATCAGAATAAAAAGTATTTTTATTTTTAACCACCTGCAACAAAATTAGTATTAATTAACGAGTGACATACGGAGAAAGGAGGCATTAACTGCCAAAGCTCTGTCTTGGCTCTCCTTAAAGAGTTCTTCAAAACATCAGATAACACTCGATAAATATTAGCATAGGCTACGCAATAGAATCAATTTCAACTTTTTAATTTAACCAGTCTTAATAATTGGTATTAAAGAACAGTAAATCTAATTAAAATTTTTGTCAGATAATATTTCAAATCAGGTAAAATAGTAAAAATTGTTTTATAAGAAAGGAATAACGTATTAGAATTCAATGTTAAAATCCTTTTTAATTATTAATTAAATGTTTAGATATAACTTCTAAAATTAAATATTCAAAACAATATATTTCTGAAAGGAATTTTCTTTGATTTTAGTCTATCTTTTTTATTCACATATTTTTGGGAAACATCAAATTGCGCCTAATAGTTTTTAGTCGAATTTCTCAGTTTATTTCGCTCCAATTTTTCATTCTGATGACAAATAAGAATCTGGCAAAATAAAAAATAATAACTTTTCTACCTGTAAAAACAATTTATAACTGTAATTGCTTAATGATAACTTAATTTTCTAATTGTTTATTGTTAAAATTATTTCATAATTTGTAAAAAAAAAGAATTAAAAAAAAAACTTTATTATGGGGAATAATGGTTAATTATTTAGAAAAAAACAAAGATTCTAAATTACAAAAGTGAATAATCTATTTTGATTTTGTTTTACTTAAATATGCTTTCTAATAACTTTAATAAATATTTTAAATATATCTTAAACATAACTTTAAATATAAGCTTAACTAACAAATACAAAACAATAAAAAAAGGGATTTCAATAACAACAATTGTGTTTCACTTTTTCGAAAGTGAGAAAATGACGTAACACAAATTAATATATTTAGTAACATCAACAAGAGCCTTATCTCTTGCATGAGATTTTATTTGTGGACATGAAAAGACTTTCTGGACATTTAAATAAATATAAAACGGAATAAACTTATTAATTTTGCTACTGCTTAGAATTTCAAATTGAGAACAATTAAAGTTTAGCACTGGAATTTTATGAAATAAGTAGAAGAAGGCAATAGAAGAGTATCCTTCCCCATTTTTACATTAAATCATGGTATTGTAGCTAAGTCGTTTGGAAAAATAATTAGAGAATATAATGAAATTACAGAAAATAAGATATTTGGAGCAAAATTAAGACTTTTAAATAAAATGAATAATAAGTTATCTGAATAAGAATCAATAGTTTTAAATTCATAATATAAGCTATTGTAGTTCCAACAACTGAATATTTTTAATTTAGTTACTGGAAAAGGTTCTAAAATATCAGTAAAGTACTATCATTATCAACAGTAATGAGATTTTGCAACACTAGTTGCAACGTAGTTGCAACTAAGATCTGGTTTTTTATCACTTTATAAGTTAACAATTTTTTTTTTTTTTTTTTTGGACCGTAAAGGGGATTATATTTCATAGACTTGGTCATAATATATCTTAGTACAGAATAATGCATGTGTTCAGGTACTTTCCAGGGTTTCTTGAAGGTATGAAGCATTTCACCATAAAATTTTTGGTAATATTAAATTACTTAATATTATAAAAATTTTCAAAAATAGTGAAGTCAATATTTTGATATAGTTTGCAGATAAGTTTTTTCAACTATATCTGGTAAAAATATTTTGTACAATGTTGCAATGTTAGAACAAGTATACATAAAATAAAGAAGCTGTAGGCAAAGAATGGATTCATTCGTGAAGATTTAGGAAACTAACATTTCCTTTGATTACAAAATACAAGTTTCAATGTAGAACACAATCATTTAAATTGGAAAAATTACTAAGAAACAGTTTGAAATGCTAATATAATATATATTGTGCAATTAAATTTGTTTAGTTCTAACAAACTTTGAAACACAAGAAAAAAAACTGAGAAAAAGTATGAACAAATATTCTTGTGCTATATTTGTTTCTTATAAGGTCAGGCAGAAATCAACAAAGAACATCTTGATACTAAGATCATCTTGATGTCACAGTCATGAAACGCTTTCTGATATTTACCTAAACTTCCTAGCATCCTATGATGCATAAACACATGACACAAGGAAAAAAGGTCGGATTGTTTGTTTGTTTTTTAAAAAAAATCAATTTTGGGTGAGGAAAATTCATTGTCAATGCCACTTTCTATCTGGAAATTGTTCCTGAAGCCACGAACATTGTACCACAACCATTATTGTCCTGTAAAAAAGATAATAGTAACAATGTCATACTTTTTTGTATTCTCAAGAAGTAGGAAAACAACTTCATGGCCAGAATAGGTTTGATATTTCTGCTTGAAATCAAACCTTGGGAATGATAATTTAGCATCATGACATAAACACGTGGCATAAGAGGAAAAAGGCGGACAGTTTTGTTTGAAATCAGATTTGGTGAGCAAACCTCATTATCAAGGTCAATTTTAGTTTGAAATTGTTTTTAAAGCTACGAACATTGTACCACAAACATTATTGTTCTGTAAAAAGATAATGGTAACAATTTCAAACTTTTTTGGATTCTCGAGAAGTAGGAAAACAACTACATAGTCAGAATAGGTTTGATATTTCTGCTTGAAATCATACTTCGGGAATGATAATTTAGTATCATCGCATAAGGAAATGGTATAGGAGGAAAAAGCCGGATAGTTTTGTTTAAAATCAGATTTGGTGAGGAAAATTCATTGTCAATACTACTTTCTGTTTGAAATTGCTCTTGAAGCTATAAACATTGTACCACAAGTATTATTGTCTTGTAAAAAGATAACAGTAATAATTTCAAACTTTTTTCAATTCTTGAGAAGTATGAAGACAAATGCCGGACCAGAATAGATTTGATAATTCTCCTTCGAATCATACCTCGGGAATGTTAATTTAGCGTCATGGCTATTTTATATTTCATACTATTGGCAAAGATAAAAATTGCTATTGTGTACGATAAGTGTTTTCGATATATATATCTGCCACTAAATTAAAATATCATTTTCAAATTCTTTTATATTGTCTAAAGTTTTATTATGAATGATCATATTTTTATTATAAGAAAAAAATGGACGACGATATTTGAAATCGGACTGCCTGTATGGGAGGATTCATCGTCATAATAAGTCATCATCTTCTATTTTAAATTCTTACTATCCTTGATAAGTATTGTTGTTCTGCAATTGGATCGTAAGATTATTTTTAAGCTCTTCTAAATTTTTGAAAACCTAATTATGAGTAGAAAAGGTTCAGTTTATATCTTAAGAAAGTTGGGTTCAGTTCATATCTTAAGAAAGGTAATTCAATATCACTATTTTGAATTTTTGCTGTCATCGACAAGCGATAGGCTATCGTAACATTATTTTCAAATTCTCCTGGACTCTTAAGAGTCTATTTAAGCATGGCCATGCTCTCACGAACAGGAACCGTCGTTTATATTCACAGCTTGAGATGATAATTCGTCGTCAGGACTATTTTCCATTTCAAACTGTTACCGAAACTAAGAAGGATTTCTGATGTACTTCGTATTTATCACTATCCTATCATGGGATCATAGTGTCATTCTCAAATTCTGCTGGATTCTCGAGAGTTTGATTGTGTATGGTCACTGCTGCATGAGGAGAGGAGACTGAATAGTCCTGGTTGGAGTCTGGCCTTGGAGACGGCAATTCCGCGTCAGGACTTTCTTCTGTTTGGTGCTGATGAAGAAGGAATGGAAGACTGCTGCTATGCAAGATAGGTTGGCTCAAGGATTGATGGAGGATTTGATTCTTGGAAAAATCTTTGGCATTGGCAAACATTGGCAAGGATCTTGGATTTGATGAAGCTGTGCTTTGGTAATAGTAAATGCTTTGACCAAGCATGCTGGATTCGCCTTGCTTGGGAGAAAGATTAAATCCACTTTCATCTTTAAAAAGTGAAATAAATATGCTTTGATTAGATATTTTATCAGAACAAGAAACTATTCATAAAATCACATCCATATCTAAAAATTTCATAACTAGAAAATTTTCATAAATTGTAATATATTTCTATAAATATATATGGTTAGGATTATTTTGATTTTCTCAAATTTAATAACTTCATTTCTGATTTAATTTCAAATTTATATGCATCTCAACTCCTTTTTACTATTATAGTTAGTTGTTTAAAATTTTACCTAAGACTTCTTGCTTTACGATTTCTTGCTTGATTGTTGGCCAAGATGACTTGGGACTTGAATCGTGCTCATTTCTTAATTCTGAAGCTTTTGGCTTCCTCTTTCTTCTTTGTATATTGTCCTTTTTCATCGTCAGTGGACGATTCATCTAAAAAAAGTTTTTCAAATTATTCAAAGGAGAATTTTAAATTAGGCACACAAAAAAATGATTACTTTTACTTAAAGAAAAAAATTCTTTTAAATAATAAATTAGATTCTTAGGTGTAAAAGAAGCATTCTTTAAATTTTTCGTGATTTTAATTTATTTAAAAAAATTATTTTATGTGCTCATAAAAATAACTCAGAATTTGTTTCATTAAAATAGTTATGAGCTGATAACTTTGTATGATTAAAGCAAAATAATCATGTTCCTTCTTTTAAAAGATTTCATAACTTTAGCAGAGTTCAAAATGATAAATTTTGTTTTCTCTCTCTCTATCTCTCTTTGATTATAAAACATTCTAATATATCATTTTAAATTCATCTTAAGTATTTGAAAACTTTAATCATCAAATTAATTCAACATTAAATTAGTTTTAATTATTAATTTATGCAATATTTTAATTAGTTGGGTGGTAAATTATATATAATTTTTAACTGGAATGTGTGTTGGAGATCAACTAATAATCTTCCATATTGGAACATTTTTACAGATTATATTATTAATTTGAATAATTTTATACGTATACATACAATTTTAATTTTACACTTTTATAATTATTTACCTTATGCAGCTTAAAGTATAACCCACAAGCATTACAGACAGGTTCCCCTTGATTATTCCGTCTCCATAAGGATGTGTTGGTGGTTTGACAGTTGGAACAAAATAAGCCAACTCGACGAGAAGCTGACTGAAACATACAGGATTCCATTAATCAGTGAACTCTTTGAAAATCAAAACTATTGAAGTAAAGCATTTCTTGAAAGTATTTGATTCTAAGTAAAAGTGTAAAAGTGATTTTTTATTGAAGAATTATTAGCTTCAATTTGATTGCTTTTTTAAAAGAAAAATAATTGCAGTCAAAATTCTTAAGCATGATTAAAAATTGCAGAATTTCGCAATCATAGCTTTCATTTTCCATGCGTAATGCTACTTTAGTACTTATGTCACTGAAGAAATTATACATTGGGATAATGTAAATATAACTCGAAAATCTAGTTTTAATAGAGTTATATTTATTCAGGTAAATTTTAAATTGTAAAAATTAATGTGTTGAGGTTTATTTTTTAAAATAAGAATTTCCAATCCAATTTAAACCAAAAAATAGTTCTATACTTGAAATTGCATCATTTTTAATTAAAAAAAATATTGTCATATATTTATTAATTTTTAGTTAGATATGATGGGGACTGATTTTATAAATATAAGGATGATTTTATTTAAATGATGGGAGATAATTTCGCTTGAAAAGAAAGGGAAAAATTTATTAATTATGAATATTTATAAATATTTCACGCGGGCTTAAACGTTCCAGCGAAAAGAAAAAATTTGACTTCGTCTGTGGAAAAAATTTAATAACATCATTATAATAATTCCAATTTGCAAATCATTTTTAGTAGGAAATTTATCTCTTTAACATTGTTAAAATATTTTTATGAAAAAGACATTAGATGAAATTTCTGCTCCATATGTTGAGTTATTATTGTTGTATTAAAAAAAAATGCATGCCTTTCTGAGATATTTTTTATGCTGAAGATTTCTTACCTCCCACAACATTTTCTTCATACTTTCATTTTGATTTACGAGAGTCGAATTAATATTACATAAAGTAAGAGAATTTTTAAACTCCTCTTTGTTCTGTATGAGAAAAGCCATCTCTTTCCCATCCAAGTTTAAATGATTTTTGCTGTTTATCTGAGAAACGATTTTTCATTGCTCTTTATCTTATTTTGCAACTTCCAATGACCTTCAGCTTGGTTCCATTAGGATGAACAGACACTTATCGGTCTGTAGTTTAAGCAGACGTAAAGATTAGCTTACTTGAAAAAATAAATGTTTATTATAAACTGTAAAAATAGAAGCTATTGGCCATCTTCTATCTTTTGAACATTTATTACCCTAAGGAGAACGTGTTTTTCAAATTATTGATTCAACTGGCGTAATTTTTGCCACTGAAGACAGACAAAATGATAGAATGGAGTCTCACAATTAAAGATGAGCGATTAGAACATCATCTTAATAAAATTATTTTGAAAATTGCATTTTGTATTTTTTTTTTCCTAAATTTTACAATGGGACATCAGCAACAACTAGAAAGGGAAATTCAGGAATATTGCTTTTTTTTTAATGTGCTAAAACAAAATAAGGGGTATTAGTGTTAATGATTTGGAAAATAACTTAAGAAAAATTATAAATTGATACTTATTTTTTTCTATAATATTAAATGACAAGATGGACATTTGAACTGGACTCTTCCATCCCATAAAAACACAACTTAAGCTGAGACGATATTTCCTTTAAGGAAATGAGTATAGTGTTTAAATATTTGAGCATAAAACAATGCATTGATGCATTTTACGATGCATTAAACCGTAGCTCAGTTCAGTACCTATGGGACTAGCGTAGCGTGTGTGACCTTGTGGGCATAGAGAAAATTAACAATCTCAAAAATTTGGCCACGAGCAGAGATGTTCACTTTCAATGAATTCCCTCCCATGTTAACATCCAAGGCAACGAAGATACAGATATTTTGGCCAAAAGAGGTTGCTCCGAGTTGCCCAACAGTAACTACAAACTTACTTATAAAGAAATTTCTCCATCAAGAAGAAAGGAAACAGGCAAGTCTGGCTCACCACTCTAGCCCATCCCTTGTTCACCAGGAAGTTTGGTTGGTTGGTTTGTCACTCAACGGTCATTTTTTGCACAAGAGGGCTAATTAGATCGGGACCTACGGCTTAAAGTGGATTCCGAACCACTACAAATATCCATGCCCAAGGTGGGATTCGAACACACGAACCGAAGGCAAGAGCTCTAACCATTCGGCTGCCAGCTCGGTGGTCCATCAGGAAGAACTCTGGGTGTGCGTTAGATTTCGAAGGTGACAGACATGATCAAACGGGGCCGTCTCAACACTTTTAAGTGGGCACCAGAGGTGCATGACATTTGAATCTGAGTCTTTTCTTCGTGCACAAAATACAATCTGAAGCCGGCTTAGATTTGATCTAGCTGCCGCTAGATCTTTGAAGGATTGAAAACCACTACAACAACGATATGTTAGATTTTCATTTTCTTATCCTATTTCTTCTGTTATACAGATGTTTATGTAAAAACCAATAAATAAGTTGTTATATGAGTAAACGTTTTAATCATCTATCATATTTTTTTTTATGAAAAAAAAATATTTTTCTAAAGAATTATTTTTATAAGATTGTCATCGAATTTTCTACCTTACAGCTATTTAAATATGTGAGAGAACTAAATGCACGTTGACCAACTATTGAGAGAAATGCAAATTACCAGAAACATCTAAGACAGAACTAAAATATGAACTAAGATCACTTTAGATGGAAAACAAAACTGTGGTATCTCAGCAATAATTACGGCAGCTGATTTCAGAAAAGCATTTTTTAAAACACACATTTTAATTAATAACTTCTACGAAAAATAATTATAAACATATGAGAGAAAGCACTAATAATAAATGTGCAATGAATCATAATAAGGTAATGAAAGCACCTTATGATTTGTAGAAGCATTACAGGCTTTCATGTTTGATTTATTTCGAAGCAATATAGTTTAATTTAAGCATTCTTTTTTGATATATGTATCTTTGCACACACACAAACAAACACAATTAAAAATTTATTATTAGTTATATATATATATATAATTAATAATAAATTTATAAAATTAATCAAATACCAAATGGAGAATAATATTCAAATACTGAATGCAGAATAATACATTAAAATACGAAATTTAGTAAGCAGATGGAAAATATGTTCAATAGATAGTTTAAAAATTTGAAAAAAGAAGTATTTAGTATTTGATTATTATTCGCCATTTGGTATTTGATTAATTTTATAAAAATTTACTATTAATTATATTTCAATAATTGTATTCAAGCTGTTTTTGCGCTTAATGCATTGCTAAACATATGATTTTTATATTTATTCTTGTATTTTTCAATTTTTGCCTGTGATATTTCTAATTATGCTAATATATATATATATATATATATATATATATATATATATACATATTGTGTGTGTGTGTGTGTGTGTGACTGAAATTCAAAATATGTCTGCTCGATTGAAATATTTAAAATACTCAATTCAAATATTCTTTGAACAGTTAATATTAATTTATGTTTTTCTAATTAGCTTAAAATTTCAAAATTTAAAAAAATCTGAATATCTTCTTTAAGTAATTTTCCTTTTTTAATTGGAAACATTTGAATTTCCGATAAGAGTTTGTAAATATCCTATAAACACGAAATGCTGAGCTGGGAAATAATGGTGCACTCATTAAGATTTACCAATCACGAGAACACGCTGCTATAAATAACCCTCTACCGTATTCCTCTCGAGTCCTGTATCATGAATAAATGGAATTAAACCGATTTCTAATATCTAGATTTTAATAATAATCATAGAAACGAAAATATAGCGACTTTCAAACCAATATGGAATCAAAAAACAAGTAGTTAGTCATTATTATAAATTATAGTAATATTTAAGGCAGTAGACACACTTAAAGTAACAATACTTAAAATTCAGAAGTCTTAGCGTTGAAACAATGCATTTCGATTTTTGTTTAATTATAAGTTTGCTCATTGTTAACCTTAGATTTAGATTTAGTGATAGGATTGCTCTGTTCGAAATGTAAAGTCTGGATTCATATCCACTCCTATTTAATAAAAACGATATTATTGGACATTTTCTTTCTTACAGACAAGTTTGTCTGAAAATGTGTCGGGGAATTTTCCAGGTTTTCTTCCTTGTAATTCGTAAATACGGTTCTTTTATCAATAAAGAAGTTCTCCAAAGAAGAAGAAGAACATGTTGGATGCTCAAATGCAGCTCAGGCGCCTTCCGATATTAAGTAATCTGATATGTGGAGAAAAATTCCATTCTGTAACTCCACTGGTGAGTCTATCTGTACTTTTATTTATTATTGTTTAGATACTTTTATTTTCTATTCATTATGGACATTCTATCAGGGGTCATCGATCAATATTATCGATTAAATTTCATGCTACTCTTTACATTGCCTTTTCTGCCGCCTTCTCACCAACTCCTCAATAAGAGTTCTAACAAAATGTTAAAGATTTTTTATCTGGCAGGAAACTCAATTCATTGTCAAAATTGATACATACTGCTCTATAATACATTCAAGCATAATTCAGCATATTTCCTTCCCAAGTCCCAATACTCTCTAATAACGAGGATTTCATGTGAAGGTTTAGTTAGCACTTGTATGATTAAAGATGAAATTTTCGAAAATCCGGGAATTCGATTCACAGCCATGGATTTTGTAATGGTTCAGAATTCAATTAGAAGTGTAAGCTCCAGGGGTTTTTTTGCAATCTGGCGAATCATCACCAGATTGCAAAAAAAGTGACTGAAAAGCGACAAATGATCCATGTGATGATAACACAAAATCATGATTTTTGATTTTCTCCGATTACTTCTCTTATGTCATAATTTTTGTTATGTAATGTAGTTTTTCTGTGTTACATCACGAAAGATAATTTACAGAGCTCTAGTGATAATCACTATTAATAATTTTTCGACGTAATTACATATCATTAGAAGTGGCTTTAATTTCCCAATGCATTTTATCTGATTGAATATCTGAATCAGAAATTGCAAAAATGATTAAAATTGATGGCTACATGATAGTCTCGCGAATTGGAATTTTCGCTTTCTTTAAGTTCTTTATAAAACTTATATTTTTCAAGATGTGTACTTTGATTAAAAATAGGGTAATTTTGAATGCTAGGCCGATTTTGATATTGAATTTTGTAAAAAACTTTTATGATTAGAGGAAACTAATTAATAGAATTTTTTTTATCAAATTAGCTTTGTGAGAAACTTTTTTCTCTTCAATAAATACGTTGCTCTTCACAACAATAAATTATAATTATCTGTAACAATACAAAATGGTAAGCATGTAAAATAATAATTCGATTATTAGAATTCGAAGTTAATTCTTTTTTCAGGAATAAATATTCATAAATTTAAAAATATTTTTTTCACCTTATAATAAAAGTGATAGATTTACTTGATAAAACTGCGCGTTAAATGAATTTTACTATTTTTACAATAACTACTTCTCTCTCTCTCTCTCTCAAGACGTTTTATTATTTTATTACTCATCAATTTATTAATATCAAATAAAGATTTATTTTTATAAAAATGCATGAAAATTCTTTTTAAGTATTTTTATATTGTTTCAAAAAACTCAATGATTTTTTTTTTAACTTCAAAGAATTTTGCAAATATTGATGAAAATAATAATAATAATTATATATATATATATATATAAGTAAGCCATACACAAATTGCTGCAATCTAATCAGGAATTATTATTAACTAGCGAGATTTAAAAGTTTATTTCGGTGAGTATTGATTAGCGATAAATTTTCATGCTTGCTTCTTGAAATATGGTGTCAAATTTTATTGGGAAACTAAAAGAGACAAAAAGATTTTCCTTACGATATCGCAAGTGAAAACATAATCAAAACTTAGCATGTTTATTAACAGATTAAAGATCCTTATATGTTCATAGTATATAGGATATAAATGTGAAAAAGAAACTGAAAATCATATTAACAAGTGATTTTCAGAAGATCTATAATATTCCTGGTCTTCCCCTTAAAGAAAATACAAATTTAACTATCTTTTACCAATCAAATAATTCAAAGAATTTTAAAACCTTTGCTAAAAAGTTATTGATTCATTTTTATATTCATGCAAGCCAATATTTTTAAAATAGTATGATAAAATTTTCTCAATATTTAGAATCTTTAAATTTCTTAAGTGATATTACATTTTATGAATAAGCATTAAAATTTCTTTCAGAGACGTACTGTTTACATCAAGATTTAAAAAAATATTCCTATAAGATTTATAAAAAAACACAAACATCGCATATGATTGCATATGAATACATTATTTCTAGGCACCTAAAATGACCTAATCACGCCCCCTTTCATTTTTTAAGCATTTTTGTGCTAGTGAATACGTCTATTAACTAAGCTCCAATTGAAAATTTATGAAGTTTTCCCTTCTATATTTTAATGATTTTATACGATTTAATTAAATTTATGTTACTTCAATAAATGAAGAATTTTACTAATTCAGTGATTAGAGAATGTTGTTAAGTTATTTAGCACTGGGGGAGATCATAACAGTTTTGGAATTGATAAATGTATAATTTAAACGAGATTTCATTGACTCTTATCATTAAATACGTGCTGGCCTATTGAGACACAAAATTTTTTATCAACGCAAAACATTGATTTTGTTTTTGTAATATCAATAATCAGTTTAATTATAAAAGCAATCTACTTCGTTTTAGATATCGATAAATATAATAAAAATTTAATAATGATTAAAAAGAGTGTAAAGTGGGTCATACTTTTTCATACAAATATTTTTCAAAACATAATTTATCAAAAAATATATTAGATACTAAATCAATGCTTTTTTACGTAATCATTACAAATATACTAATTAGCTGGTTTATATTTAATATTTAAATTTTTTAAAATTTATATTCACTTTTTGTTTATATATATATACATATCCATTAAAGGCATTTTGGCTTTCAAAAAGTTTGTTTTTGAACTAAAGTAATTAACTTAACAAAATATCTTCAGAAAAATATAGCACTATATTAAGTAATATATAAGTTAATATTAAGTAAAACGATAACGATGGAAATTAATTTATCAAACAGAATCTAATTTATAAAACATAAAAAGTATGGATTGCCCCATATATTCTTCCAAAAAACCCAAACGATAACGATGGAATAATTATTTTATCGTAACCGTTCACGTTCTTCAGGATTATTTATTTTATTATTTGGATTCCATATGTAGGTTACTATGTTATTATTAATTTTAAAGGCTTAAGAACAACGCATTCAAACAATTATCGGAAAGATATATTAATGAAAAAGGGGGGATATATAAAACCGAATTTGTTTGCAATTTTAATTAAATTGATATCACAACCAAATGAATTTTCAAATAAAAGAAAATAAATGAACTATTTTCTTAAAGATGTTGTACTGAATTATTTTAAAAAATATTAGAAAAGACAATAAAATGAATCCACTAAACATATTTTTTGATGGTACATCTATACATTTACGTATATATTTATTGAAAAAATTGCAACACTTGAAATCACTTATTTCATAAAATCATACATATAATACATTTTTAAAACATTGAAAAAATATTAACAATAAATAAACAGAGTTAACAATATTTAAAAAAAAATCACATATATATATAGAAAAATGCACAAAATTTGAGCTAAATATGCTGATGAAAAAAAAAAATGATTTATAATTTTTGTTCTATTTCTCAATATGATTTATAGATTTTTATTTGTGGTACTGTAATCTTCAGTACTTAAGTTGAATATAAGTTGGTGAAATGCTTCATAACCTTTTTTAAATAAAATACACAATTATGCTTCTGTATATAAATTTAGGAGCTTCTTTTTTTCAGGGCAATTTTATCCCTTTGTAACACATCTGATAATTCAATAGGACCTCAATTATCCGGATCATTTAGGACCATATCAGTATCGGATAACCGAATAATAGGATGCATTTTTTATTTGATGAATTTACTTTTTAAAAGTAAAATTTGCTTACAATTAAGGTCTGCACAGATGTTGACATTTTGTATTCTTTGCACTGTATTGAAATATTGTTTCAAAAGTAATAGTTTGTGGCATTTTTTGAATTACATTCATCTATTTCTCTGCGTCCCATTAACGCAAATCGTTTCGTATACCTAATTTATTGTGTTCCATTGAAAGAGAGCATTTAACATACACTATCTAGTATAGTACAATTCTTACTTATTAAATTCAACATCTGATTTAAAAGAATTATGACAATCTAAATCATTCAAATTTAATAACACTTGAAAATTGCAGTGTTATTTACATTTCTCTTAAAAATAGAAATGTTTCCATTTTATGTTTATATACATATTTCAACTTTAAAAAATAATTGAAAGAAAATAATGAAACGCGTTAATTATTAATTTTTAATTTAAGTAATCATTGTACCTGAATGTATGAAAAAATAATTATTAACTCCTACAATTTTTACTTTGAATTTTTTTTTTTTTTTTTTTTTTTTTTTAAAGAAAAGTGTTCAATAAATTATAAACAAACTAATTTTAATACATCAAATAAACAATAGATAACATTGAATAATTAATAAGACATTTTCATAAGCTATAACAAAATGTTATTTAAGAATCTCGTACGATTTTAAAATTTAACTTTTTATATCGGTACTTAAAACAAATGGTACGGTTTCCATTATACCACGTACGATAATGGCTTTAACACATGAAAGAAAAAAAATCATAAATTAATGTTGTAAATATTTCATTTGGGTAAAATCCTAGTATACGTAACGCGGTTTTCAAAAATCGATTGCGTAAATATAATGTAACGGTACCTTTTTTTCTATGTAAAAAGTTAATTTTTGCTGTACTTGACTGTTTTTTGCTCTTAGTGATTTGCGACCGAAATACGGCTTTTTAACCGACAAAATTATCACGAAGCAATCTTTCGTACCAACTAGCTATAACTTTGTTTAGCATTTAGCTTCTTTACCATTGTTCACTTTTCTGCCAAGTTTTGCACAAAAAAAAATTCCGTTGGTATATATTGGATTTAAAACGAAATTTTGAGTCAATAAAATCATTATATCTACGTTATATTATTTTCGTTTCTCCGTAAGGAACGTGTTATCTCTTTAGGATTATAAGCTGGGGTATAAAATAGAAAAGTACTAAACAAATAACATAAAAATTGCTTTATTAAGTCAATTCCTTCTTAGGTCAGAAATTAAAAATTTTACTTTCAATGTATTTACATTCAATTCGTACTTAGGTCAACAAAAAAAAAAAAAAAAAAAAAAAAAAAACATTTTTCTCCAATATAAAACAAAGTATATGCAACATCTACCATATAAAACAAGTAATAAATTAATTTAATAATTTAATTAATGAATTAATATTTGCAAAAACAGTATTAACATCAAACGTCATCTACTACAAATTAAAATAAAATGCATTTAAATTTGAGTGAATCAATAAAAAAATGTATTTTATTAACAATTGAAAATTTGAACAAGATAGATATAGGAAGAATATAAACTAATAGTAGGAATTGAAAAAAAGCAACTTCAACAGATCTGGTATAATTTGGTTTGTCAGTTTATGATCATTTCTTGCAAACAAAAATTAATTTTATCACATAACCTGACCAATTACTAATTTGCAATGAAAGCAATCTGCTTTTTTATAAGCAATTTTTAATTTGAATTTTTTAAAAATCTAATTAAATTATAATTGAAACTTTTTAATGTATCCAGCAAACAATGAACTAATAATATTAGAAAATTAATAAAACATTTCCTTCACAGGTATTAATCATCCAGTTAAATATTATTTACACATCACCAACAAATTTTATTTATAACATTTTACTTCGGTGCTAAAAAGAAAAACAACAGAAACTTCATAACCGGTCTGGTTTAATTTGGTTTGCGTGTGTTGCTCTCTCTTTATGATCACTTCTTGCACAAAGACTAATTTTATCACATAACCACTCTGATTTCTTCCTCCACCGAAGCAAGAACAAAAATAAATTCTAAAATTATGTAAACAACAATAAATGGCTCAATTTTCATTAATTAATTAATAATTAAGAATAACATCGTTGCTTAGAAAATAATGTAATAGTTTACTAAAACATCATTGTAAAATGCCTATACGAGCTTTCTACTTTTATATAATATTTACTTCAATGGTTATAAAAAGGAGGGGATTCAAAATATCTGAATTATTTTTTTTATCTTAAATTTGTATTTAGAATAGCTCAAATTTTAAATTCCTTCAAACTTGATTTGCTGTTCGTTCGAAAGTAGAAAACTCAGTTTCAAATACAATACAGAAAAAATGTATTAATTTACTCATTAAGAGGTAGCTTTGTGAAAGAATGTATAAATAAAAAATAAATTACGTCAAAGGAAATTTTTTTAATTTAATAAAGCTTTGATACTTAATAAACACTATCTCTCACTTCTATTTTATTCTTATAATTTTAAGTTTAAATATTAAAAAAAAAAGAATGACATTTTTAATATTATAAAACTAAAGGACAATAGCAATAGTTTAAAAAATTTGAAGAAAATTAAACAAAATTGGATTAATCTGTGGTTTGGGTACCCCTTTCTCGCCAAATGGGCGATAGACGCGGAAAGCGTGGTAACCCTGACTATTTCATTCTAAATGCACTCCTTGTTGTAATCCTGTCTTTTTTGTTAAACAATTATATGTGTATTTTTTGTTATACAATTCGTAAAAAAACCATTGTCTTTGTTTTCGTTACCTTACCAACGGTGAAATTTGTTAAAAACACGGATTTCGGTTTCGTCGCCATAGAAACGCCGTTTTTGCGTAGTGTCTCGCGGAGCATTCAACTCCGCGAGACACTACGCAAAAATGCGCCAGTTGGCGACATTTTGAAAATAAACCAAGCAGGGTACCCAAAGCATATTTTCACCCAAAATTGCTGTTGTTTATTTATTTCAACTGACCTAACATTTAGTTATGACGCCATTATGTACTGTATTTTGGCACAAAGGGGCTTTAATGGCATCTTGTAAACTTAGGATCCTCGTGAATCTGCCATCTTAATCCCAAAAATGGCTGGGTACTTATAATTTAGAAAAAGGACCAAGCATAAGTATTTGACCTGACAAATTTAGATGTTACTTTTGTCGTTCTAACGAGATAAAATGTTGGTTTTCATATTTATATCGACACAAGACATTCTTTGCGGTAGGTAATTAGGTTATGGCGGACACTTTTGTAGCCCTACGGTTAGAAGCTTGTAACTCACTCTGAGAAAGATAACTGGAAATGATCTATAATAAATCTGATTATGCTTAAGAAAAATCGATTGGAGTCTTATTAATCGGTGGACAATTAGAGACGACAATTCAAGGAAGATGAAAGCTCCAAAGTTTCAGCTTTCATGTTATTATAATTTAAACCTTTTAAATCGACACACAAATTTGCAGCATGCACGAGTTTTATTTTATGGATTTGGAATGAATTTACTAACTGCTAATATATCTCGATTGGTCACCTCTCGGTCAACTTCTTTATCGTGTCGAAAGGTTATGTTGTTGAATAAGGATATCTTGTCAAATTTTCTTACCAAGTTTTTCCCTTTCACTGGAATAACATCTGCGCTGAATTAAAATATTGAAATTTCATGCTTGTGCGCTTATTGAGAACACTACGTAAATTACATGAAATTAATGAGATCATGAGAAAAAAGCAACAATTACTATAATTTAATTTGGTATCTGAATACTTAATGCGTCACTTTTTAAGTTCTTCATTTTCATTTATCTCTAACTGAACATCTGTGAAGTATTACCAAAATTAAACAACAGGGTTTATCGGTAAAATTGGAATGAATTGAACATCACTTTTACTTTGGGTTGACGACTGTTTTCGATTTTTAGTACTTTTTTGGATTTTTCTTCTACCAATGGAAGACGAGTGATCTCTAATTTCAAAAACTTTGTTAACAGTTTCTTTAAATTTTAGAAAAATATCATTAAAAATAGCTTTATATTGGACTTGGACTTGAATAGCTAAGATTTTTTTTTTTTTTTTTTGTCGAATGATTTTTCAAATTTTATAAGGGTGGAACTGACTATATAATTTATTTTTGCATAAATAATTTCGGATGGTTAATTAAATTTGATGATAGTAACAAAATTAGTTTTAAAACTTTTAAATATTCTTCTAGTCACCAAGTAATTACGTTTTCTGATCAACATGTGTATAATAAAAAATTTCACTTGGTATCGTCATTATATAAATGTCACTCACAATCATTATTGCACACTGTATGGTATAAAAAATCATAACATGTAATAATATAAAAATAACTAAAGATAACAACTGAAAAATATTGCACTTGTAAGAAATCTGTCGATGAAAATCATAGTTAAACATTTGATTTGAATCTTTCAAAAATTTCACCGGTATCACTGGTAACCTGAATATTCTAGAAATAAAAAGATCAAAAGGGATTGTATCAGAATAAAAGTATTTTTATTTTTAACCACCCGCAACAAAATTAGTATTAATTAACGAGTGACATACGGAGAAAGGAGGCATTAACTGCCAAAGCTCTGTCTTGGCTCTCCTTAAAGAGTTCTTCAAAACATCAGATAACACTCGATAAATATTAGCATAGGCTACACAATAGAATCAATTTCAACTTTTTAATTTAACCAGTCTTAATAATTGGTATTAAAGAACAGTAAATCTAATTAAAAGTTTTGTCAGATAATATTTCAAATCAGGTAAAATAGTAAAAATTGTTTTATAAGAAAGGAATAACGTATTAGAATTCAATGTTAAAATCCTTTTTAATTATTAATTAAATGTTTAGATATAACTTCTAAAATTAAATATTCAAAACAATATATTTCTGAAAGGAATTTTCTTTGATTTTAGTCTATCTTTTTTATTCACATATTTTTGGGAAACATCAAATTGCGCCTAATAGTTTTTAGTCGAATTTCTCAGTTTATTTCGCTCCAATTTTTCATTCTGATGACAAATAAGAATCTGGCAAAATAAAAAATAATAACTTTTCTACCTGTAAAAACAATTTATAACTGTAATTGCTTAATGATAACTTAATTTTCTAATAGTTTATTGTTAAAATTATTTCATAATTTGTAAAAAAAAGAATTAAAAAAAAACTTTATTATGGGGAATAATGGTTAATTATTTAGAAAAAAACAAAGATTCTAAATTACAAAAGTGAATAATCTATTTTGATTTTGTTTTACTTAAATATGCTTTCTAATAACTTTAATAAATATTTTAAATATATCTTAAACATAACTTTAAATATAAGCTTAACTAACAAATACAAAACAATAAAAAAAGGGATTTCAATAACAACAATTGTGTTTCACTTTTTCGAAAGTGAGAAAATGACGTAACACAAATTAATATATTTAGTAACATCAACAAGAGCCTTATCTCTTGCATGAGATTTTATTTGTGGACATGAAAAGACTTTCTGGACATTTAAATAAATATAAAACGGAATAAACTTATTAATTTTGCTACTGCTTAGAATTTCAAATTGAGAACAATTAAAGTTTAGCACTGGAATTTTATGAAATAAGTAGAAGAAGGCAATAGAAGAGTATCCTTCCCCATTTTTACATTAAATCATGGTATTGTAGCTAAGTCGTTTGGAAAAATAATTAGAGAATATAATGAAATTACAGAAAATAAGATATTTGGAGCAAAAGTAAGACTTTTAAATAAAATGAATAATAAGTTATCTGAATAAGAATCAATAGTTTTAAATTCATAATATAAGCTATTGTAGTTCCAACAACTGAATACTTTTAATTTAATTACTGGAAAAAGTTCTAAAATATCAGTAAAGTATTATCATTATCAACAGTAATGAGATTTTGCAACACTAGTTGCAACGTAGTTGCAACTAAGATCTGGTTTTTTATCACTTTATAAGTTAACAAATTTTGGACCGTAAAGGGGATTATATTTCATAGACTTGGTCACAATATATGTTAGTACAGAATAATGCATATGTTCAGGTACTTTCCAGGGTTTCTTGAAGGTATGAAGCATTTCACCATAAAATTTTTGGTAATATTAAATTACTTAATATTATAAAAGTTTTCAAAAATAGTGAAGTCAATATTTTGATATAGTTTGCAGATAAGTTTTTTCAACTATATCTGGTAAAAATATTTTGTACAATGTTGCAATGTTAGAAAAAGTATACATAAAATAAAGCTGTAGGCAAAGAATGGATTCATTCGTGAAGATTTAGGAAACTAACATTTCCTTTGATTACAAAATACAAGTTTCAATGTAGAACACAATCATTTAAATTGGAAAAATTACTAAGAAACAGTTTGAAATGCTAATATAATATATATTGTGCAATTAAATTTGTTTAGTTCTAACAAACTTTGAAACACAAGAAAAAAAACTGAGAAAAAGTATGAACAAATATTCTTGTGCTATATTTGTTTCTTATAAGGTCAGGCAGAAATCAACAAATAACATCTTGATACTAAGATCATCTTGATGTCACAGTCATGAAACGCTTTCTGATATTTACCTAAACTTCCTAGCATCCTATGATGCATAAACACATGACACAAGGAAAAAAGGTCGGATTGTTTGTTTGTTTTTTAAAAAAAATCAATTTTGGGTGAGGAAAATTCATTGTCAATGCCACTTTCTATCTGAAATTGTTCCTGAAGCCACGAACATTGTACCACAACCATTATTGTCCTGTAAAAAAGATAATAGTAACAATGTCATACTTTTTTGTATTCTCAAGAAGTAGGAAAACAACTTCATGGCCAGAATAGGTTTGATATTTCTGCTTGAAATCAAACCTTGGGAATGATAATTTAGCATCATGACATAAACACGTGGCATAAGAGGAAAAAGGCGGACAGTTTTGTTTGAAATCAGATTTGGTGAGCAAACCTCATTATCAAGGTCAATTTTAGTTTGAAATTGTTTTTAAAGCTACGAACATTGTACCACAAACATTATTGTTCTGTAAAAAGATAATGGTAACAATTTCAAACTTTTTTGGATTCTCGAGAAGTAGGAAAACAACTACATAGTCAGAATAGGTTTGATATTTCTGCTTGAAATCATACTTCGGGAATGATAATTTAGTATCATCGCATAAGGAAATGGTATAGGAGGAAAAAGCCGGATAGTTTTGTTTAAAATCAGATTTGGTGAGGAAAATTCATTGTCAATACTACTTTCTGTTTGAAATTGCTCTTGAAGCTATAAACATTGTACCACAAGTATTATTGCCTTGTAAAAAGATAACAGTAATAATTTCAAACTTTTTTCAATTCTTGAGAAGTATGAAGACAAATGCCGGACCAGAATAGATTTGATAATTCTCCTTCGAATCATACCTCGGGAATGTTAATTTAGCGTCATGGCTATTTTATATTTCATACTATTGGCAAAGATAAAAATTGCTATTGTGTACGATAAGTGTTATCGATATATATATCTGCCACTAAATTAAAATATCATTTTCAAATTCTTTTATATTGTCTAAAGTTTTATTATGAATGATCATATTTTTATTATAAGAAAAAAATGGACGACGATATTTGAAATCGGACTGCCTGTATGGGAGGATTCATCGTCATAAGTCATCATCTTCTATTTTAAATTGTTACTATCCTTGATTAGTATTGTTGTTCTGCAATTGGATCGTAAGATTATTTTTAAGCTCTTCTAAATTTTTGAAAACCTAATTATGAGTAGAAAAGGTTCAGTTTATATCTTAAGAAAGTTGGGTTCAGTTCATATCTTAAGAAAGGTAATTCAATATCACTATTTTGAATTTTTGCTGTCATCGACAAGCGATAGACTATCGTAACATTATTTTCAAATTCTCCTGGACTCTTAAGAGTCTATTTAAGCATGGCCATGCTTTCACGAACAGGAACCGTCGTTTATATTCACAGCTTGAGATGATAATTCGTCGTCAGGACTATTTTCCATTTCAAACTGTTACCGAAACTAAGAAGGATTTCTGATGTACTTCGTATTTATCACTATCCTATCATGGGATCATAGTGTCATTCTCAAATTCTGCTGGATTCTCGAGAGTTTGATTGTGTATGGTCACTGCTGCATGAGGAGAGGAGACTGAATAGTCCTGGTTGGAGTCTGGCCTTGGAGACGGCAATTCCGCGTCAGGACTTTCTTCTGTTTGGTGCTGATGAAGAAGGAATGGAAGACTGCTGCTATGCAAGATAGGTTGGCTCAAGGATTGATGGAGGATTTGATTCTTGGAAAAATCTTTGGCATTGGCAAACATTGGCAAGGATCTTGGATTTGATGAAGCTGTGCTTTGGTAATAGTAAATGCTTTGACCAAGCATGCTGGATTCGCCTTGCTTGGGAGAAAGATTAAATCCACTTTCATCTTTAAAAAGTGAAATAAATATGCTTTGATTAGATATTTTATCAGAACAAGAAACTATTCATAAAATCACATCCATATCTAAAAATTTCATAACTAGAAAATTTTCATAAATTGTAATATATATCTATAAATATATATGGTTAGGATTATTTTGATTTTCTCAAATTTAATAACTTCATTTCTGATTTAATTTCAAATTTATATGCATCTCAACTCCTTTTTACTATCATAGTTAGTTTAAAATTTTACCTAAGACTTCTTGCTTTACGATTTCTTGCTTGATTGTTGGCCAAGATGACTTGGGACTTGAATCGTGCTCATTTCTTAATTCTGAAGCTTTTGGTTTCCTCTTTCTTCTTTGTATATTGTCCTTTTTCATCGTCAGTGGACGATTCATCTAAAAAAAGTTTTTCAAATTATTCAAAGGAAAATTTTAAATTAGGCACACAAAAAATGATTACTTTTACTTAAAGAAAAAAATTCTTTTAAATAATAAATTAGATTCTTAGGTGTAAAAGAAGCATTCTTTAAATTTTTTGTGATTTTAATTTATTTAAAAAAATTATTTTATGTGCTCATAAAAATAACTCAGAATTTGTTTCATTAAAATAGTTATGAACTGATAACTCTTTGTATGATTAAAGCAAAATAATCATGTTCCTTCTTTTAAAAGATTTCATAACTTTAGCAGAGTTCAAAATGATAAATTTTGTTTTCTCTCTCTCTATCTCTCTTTGATTATAAAACATTCTAATATATCATTTTAAATTCATCTTAAGTATTTGAAAACTTTAATCATCAATTTAATTCAACATTAAATTAGTTTTAATTATTAATTTATGCAATATTTTAATTAGTTGGGTGGTAAATTATATATAATTTTTAACTGGAATGTGTGTTGGAGATCAACTAATAATCTTCCATATTGGAACATTTTTACAGATTATATTATTAATTTGAATAATTTTATACGTATACATACAATTTTAATTTTACACTTTTATAATTATTTACCTTATGCAGCTTAAAGTATAACCCACAAGCATTACAGACAGGTTCCCCTTGATTATTCCGTCTCCATAAGGATGTGTTGGTGGTTTGACAGTTGGAACAAAATAAGCCAACTCGACGAGAAGCTGACTGAAACATACAGGATTCCATTAATCAGTGAACTCTTTGAAAATCAAAACTATTGAAGTAAAGCATTTCTTGAAAGTATTTGATTCTAAGTAAAAGTGTAAAAGTGATTTTTTATTGAAGAATTATTAGCTTCAATTTGATTGCTTTTTTAAAAGAAAAATAATTGCAGTCAAAATTCTTAAGCATGATTAAAAATTGCAGAATTTCGCAATCATAGCTTTCATTTTCCATGCGTAATGCTACTTTAGTACTTATGTCACTGAAGAAATTATACATTGGGATAATGTAAATATAACTCGAAAATCTAGTTTTAATAGAGTTATATTTATTCAGGTAAATTTTAAATTGTAAAAATTAATGTGTTGAGGTTTATTTTTTAAAATAAGAATTTCCAATCCAATTTAAACCAAAAAATAGTTCTATACTTGAAATTGCATCATTTTTAATTAAAAAAAATATTGTCATATATTTATTAATTTTTAGTTAGATATGATGGGGACTGATTTTATAAATATAAGGATGATTTTATTTAAATGATGGGAGATAATTTCGCTTGAAAAGAAAGGGAAAAATTTATTAATTATGAATATTTATAAATATTTCACGCGGGCTTAAACGTTCCAGCGAAAAGAAAAATTTGACTTCGTCTGTGGAAAAATTTAATAACATCATTATAATAATTCCAATTTGCAAATCATTTTTAGTAGGAATTTATCTCTTTAACATTGTTAAAATATTTTTATGAAAAGACATTAGATGAAATTTCTGCTCCATATGTTGAGTTATTATTGTTGTATTAAAAAAAAATGCATGCCTTTCTGAGATATTTTTTATGCTGAAGATTTCTTACCTCCCACAACATTTTCTTCATACTTTCATTTTGATTTACGAGAGTCGAATTAATATTACATAAAGTAAGAGAATTTTTAAACTCCTCTTTGTTCTGTATGAGAAAAGCCATCTCTTTCCCATCCAAGTTTAAATGATTTTTGCTGTTTATCTGAGAAACGATTTTTCATTGCTCTTTATCTTATTTTGCAACTTCCAATGACCTTCAGCTTGGTTCCATTAGGATGAACAGACACTTATCGGTCTGTAGTTTAAGCAGACGTAAAGATTAGCTTACTTGAAAAAATAAATGTTTATTATAAACTGTAAAAATAGAAGCTATTGGCCATCTTCTATCTTTTGAACATTTATTACCCTAAGGAGAACGTGTTTTTCAAATTATTGATTCAACTGGCGTAATTTTTGCCACTGAAGACAGACAAAATGATAGAATGGAGTCTCACAATTAAAGATGAGCGATTAGAACATCATCTTAATAAAATTATTTTGAAAATTGCATTTTGTATTTGTAATTTTTTTTCCTAAATTTTACAATGGGACATCAGCAACAACTAGAAAGGGAAATTCAGGAATATTGCTTTTTTTTTTAATGTGCTAAAACAAAATAAGGGGTATTAGAGTTAATGATTTGGAAAATAACTTAAGAAAAATTATAAATTAATACTTATTTTTTTCTATAATTAAATGACAAGATGGACATTTGAACTGGACTCTTCCATCCCATAAAAACACAACTTAAGCTGAGACGATATTTCCTTTAAGGAAATGAGTATAGTGTTTAAATATTTGAGCATAAAACAATGCATTGATGCATTTTACGATGCATTAAACCGTAGCTCAGTTCAGTACCTATGGGACTAGCGTAGCGTGTGTGACCTTGTGGGCATAGAGAAAATTAACAATCTCAAAAATTTGGCCACGAGCAGAGATGTTCACTTTCAATGAATTCCCTCCCATGTTAACATCCAAGGCAACGAAGATACAGATATTTTGGCCAAAAGAGGTTGCTCCGAGTTGCCCAACAGTAACTACAAACTTACTTATAAAGAAATTTCTCCATCAAGAAGAAAGGAAACAGGCAAGTCTGGCTCACCACTCTAGCCCATCCCTTGTTCACCAGGAAGTATGGTTGGTTGGTTTGTCACTCAACGGTTATTTTTTGCACAAGAGGGCTAATTAGATCAGGACCTACGGCTTAAAGTGGATTCCGAACCACTACAAATATCCATGCCCAAGGTGGGATTCGAACACACGAACCGAAGGCAAGAGCGCTAACCATTCGGCTGCCAGCTCGGTGGTCCATCAGGAAGAACTCTGGGTGTGCGTTAGATTTCGAAGGTGACAGACATGATCAAACGGGGCCGTCTCAACACTTTTAAGTGGGCACCAGAGGTGCATGACATTTGAATCTGAGTCTTTTCTTCGTGCACAAAATACAATCTGAAGCCGGCTTAGATTTGATCTAGCTGCCGCTAGATCTTTGAAGGATTGAAAACCACTACAACAACGATATGTTAGATTTTCATTTTCTTATCCTATTTCTTCTGTTATACAGATGTTTATGTAAAAACCAATAAATAAGTTGTTATATGAGTAAACGTTTTAATCATCTATCATATTTTTTTTTATGAAAAAAAAATATTTTTCTAAAGAATTATTTTTATAAGATTGTCATCGAATTTTCTACCTTACAGCTATTTAAATATGTGAGAGAACTAAATGCACGTTGACCAACTATTGAGAGAAATGCAAATTACCAGAAACATCTAAGACAGAACTAAAATATGAACTAAGATCACTTAAGATGGAAAACAAAACTGTGGTATCTAAGCAATAATTACGGCAGCTGATTTCAGAAAAGCATTTATTTAAACACACATTTTAATTAATAACTTCTACGAAAAATAATTATAAACATATGAGAGAAAGCACTAATAATAAATGTGCAATGAATCATAATAAGGTAATGAAAGCACCTTATGATTTGTAGAAGCATTACAGGCTTTCATGTTTGATTTATTTCGAAGCAATACAGTTTAATTTAAGCATTCTTTTTTGCTATATGTATCTTTGCACACACACAAACAAACACAATTAAAAATTTATCATTAATTATATATATATATATACATAATTAATAATAAATTTATAAAATTAATCAAATACCAAATGGAGAATAATATTCAAATACTAAATGCAGAATAATACATTAAAATACGAAATTTAGTAAGCAGATGGAAAATATGTTCAATAGATAGTTTAAAAATTTGAAAAAAGAAGTATTTAGTATTTGATTATTATTCGCCATTTGGTATTTGATTAATTTTATAAAAATTTACTATTAATTATATTTCAATAATTGTATTCAAGCTGTTTTTGCGCTTAATGCATTGCTAAACATATGATTTTTATATTTATTCTTGTATTTTTCAATTTTTGCCTGTGATATTTCTAATTATGCTAATATATATATATATATATATATATATATATATATATATATATATATATATATATATATATATATATATATATATATATATATATATATATATATATATATATATATATATATATATATATATATATATATATATATATATATATATATATATATATATATATATATATATATATATATATATATATATATATATATATATATACATATTGTGTGTGTGTGTGTGTGACTGAAATTCAAAATATGTCTGCTCGATTGAAATATTTAAAATACTCAACTCAAATATTCTTTGAACAGTTAATATTAATTTATGTTTTTCTAATTAGCTTAAAATTTCAAAAGTAAAAGAAAGATGAATATCTTCTTTAAGTAATTTTCATTTTTTAATTGGAAACATTTGAATTTCCGATAAGAGTTTGTAAATGTCCTATAAACACGAAATGCTGAGCTGGGAAATAATGGTGCACTCATTAAGATTTACCAATCACGAGAACACGCTGCTATAAATAACCCTCTACCGTAATCCTCTCGAGTCCTGTATCATGAATAAATGGAATTAAACCGATTTCTAATATCTAGATTTTAATAATAATCATAGAAACGAAAATATAGCGACTTTCAAACCAATATGGAATCAAAAAACAAGTAGTTAGTCATTATTATAAATTATAGTAATATTTAAGGCAGTAGACACACTTAAAGTAACAATACTTAAAATTCAGAAGTCTTAGCGTTGAAACAATGCATTTCGATTTTTGTTTAATCTTAAGTTTGCTCATTGTTAACCTTAGATTTAGATTTAGTGATAGGATTGCTCTGTTCGAAACGTAAAGTCTGGATTCATATCCACTCCTATTTAATAAAAACGATATTATTGGACATTTTCTTTCTTACAGACAAGTTTGTCTGAAAATGTGTCGGGGAATTTTCCAGGTTTTCTTCCTTGTAATTCGTAAATACGGTTCTTTTATCAATAAAGAAGTTCTCCAAAGAAGAAGAAGAACATGTTGGATGCTCAAATGCAGCTCAGGCACCTTCCGATATTAAGTAATCTGATATGTGGAGAAAAATTCCATTCTGTAACTCCACTGGTGAGTCTATCTGTACTTTTATTTATTATTGTTTCGATACTTTTATTTTCTATTCATTATGGACATTCTATCAAGGGTCATCGATCAATATTATCGATTAAATTTCATGCTAATCTTTACATTGCCTTTTCTGCCGCCTTCTCACCAACTCCTCAATAAGAGTTCTAACAAAATGTTAAAGATTTTTTATCTGGCAGGAAACTCAATTCATTGTCAAAATTGATACATACTGCTCTATAATACATTCAAGCATAATTCAGCATATTTCCTTCCCAAGTCCCAATACTCTCTAATAACGAGGATTTCATGTGAAGGTTTAGTTAGCACTTGTATGATTAAAGATGAAATTTTCGAAAATCCGGGAATTCGATTCATAGCCATGGATTTTGTAATGGTTCAGAATTCAATTAGAAGTGTAAGCTCCAGGGGTTAAATCATCACCAGATTGCAAAAAAAGTGACTGAAAAGCGACAAATGATCCATGTGATGATAACACAAAATCATGATTTTTGATTTTCTCCGATTACTTCTCTTATGTCATAATTTTTGTTATGTAATGTAGTTTTTCTGTGTTACATCACGAAAGATAATTTACAGAGCTCTAGTGATAATCACTATTAATAATTTTTCGACGTAATTACATATCATTAGAAGTGGCTTTAATTTCCCAATGCATTTTATCTTATTGAATATCTGAATCAGAAATTGCAAAAATGATTAAAATTGATGGCTACATGATAGTTTCGCGAATTGGAATTTTCGCTTTCTTTAAGTTCTTTATAAAACTTATATTTTTCAAGATATGTACTTTGATTAAAAATAGAGTAATTTTGAATGCTAGGCCGATTCTGATATTGAATTTTGTAAAAAACTTTTATGATTAGAGGAAACTAATTAATAGAATTTTTTTTATCAAATTAACTTTGTGAGAAACTTTTTTCTCTTCAATAAATACGTTGCTCTTCACAACAATAAATTATAATTATCTGTAACAATACAAAATGGTAAGCATGTAAAATAATAATTCGATTATTAGAATTCGAAGTTAATTCTTTTTTTCAGGAATAAATATTCATAAATTTAAAAATATTTTTTTCACCTTATAATAAAAGTGATAGATTTACTTGATAAAACTGCGCGTTAAATGAATTTTACTATTTTTACAATAACTACTTCTCTCTCTCTCTCTCAAGACGTTTTATTATTTTATTACTCATCAATTTATTAATATCAAATAAAGATTTATTTTTATAAAAATGCATGAAAATTCTTTTTAAGTATTTTTATATTGTTTAAAAAAAACTCAATGATTTTTTTTTTAACTTCAAAGAATTTTGCAAATATTGATGAAAATAATAATAATAATTATATATATATATATAAGTAAGCCATACACAAATTGCTGCAATCTAATCATGAATTATTATTAACTAGCGAGATTTAAAAGTTTATTTCAGTGAGTATTGATTAGCGATAAATTTTCATGCTTGCTTCTTGAAATATGGTGTCAAATTTTATTGGGAAACTAAAAGAGACAAAAAGATTTTCCTTACGATATCGCAAGTGAAAACATAATCAAAACTTAGCATGTTTATTAACAGATTAAAGATCCTTATATGTTCATAGTATATAGGATATAAATGTGAAAAAGAAACTGAAAATCATATTAACAAGTGATTTTCAGAAGATCTATAATATTCCTGATTTTCCCCTTAAAGAAAATACAAATTTAACTATCTTTTAACAATCAAATAATTCAAAGAATTTTAAAACCTTTGCTAAAAAGTTATTGATTCATTTTTATATTCATGCAAGCCAATATTTTTAAAATAGTATGATAAAATTTTCTCAATATTTAGAATCTTTAAATTTCTTAAGTGATATTACATTTTATGAATAAGCATTAAAATTTCTTTCAGAGACGTACTGTTTACATCAAGATTTAAAAAATTATTCCTATAAGATTTATAAAAAAACACAAACATAGCATATGATTGCATATGAATACATTATTTCTAGGCACCTAAAATGACCTAATCACGCCCACTTTCATTTTTTAAGCATTTTTGTGCTAGTGAATACGTCTATTAACTAAGCTCCAATTGAAAATTTATGAAGTTTTCCCTTCTATATTTTAATGATTTTATACGATTTAATTAAATTTATGTTACTTCAATAAATGAAGAATTTTACTAATTCAGTGATTAGAGAATGTTGTTAAGTTATTTAGCACTGGGGGAGATCATAACAGTTTTGGAATTGATAAATGTATAATTTAAACGAGATTTCATTGACTCTTATCATTAAATACGTGCTGGCCTATTGAGACACAAAATTTTTTATCAACGCAAAACATTGATTTTGTTTTTGTAATATCAATAATCAGTTTAATTATAAAAGCAATCTACTTCGTTTTAGATATCGATAAATATAATAAAAATTTAATAATGATTAAAAAGAGTGTAAAGTGGGTCATACTTTTTCATACAAATATTTTTCAAAACATAATTTATCAAAAAATATATTAGATACTAAATCAATGCTTTTTTACGTAATCATTACAAATATACTAATTAGCTGGTTTATATTTAATATTTAAATTTTTTAAAATTTATATTCACTTTTTGTTTATATATATATACATATCCATTAAAGGCATTTTGGCTTTCAAAAAGTTTGTTTTTGAACTAAAGTAATTAACTTAACAAAATATCTTCAGAAAAATATAGCACTATATTAAGTAATATATAAGTTAATATTAAGTAAAACGATAACGATGGAAATTAATTTATCAAACAGAATCTAATTTATAAAACATAAAAAGTATGGATTGCCCCATATATTCTTCCAAAAAACAAAAACGATAACGATGGAATAATTATTTTATCGTAACCGTTCACGTTCTTCAGGATTATTTATTTTATTATTTGGATTCCATATGTAGGTTACTATGTTATTATTAATTTTAAAGGCTTAAGAACAACGCATTCAAACAATTATCGGAAAGATATATTAATGAAAAAGGGGGGATATATAAAACCGAATTTATATTTTTCGTAAGTTAATGCTTATAAAATCTTAAAAATGGATTGCTTATTTTTCTCAGGAAGTAATAACTTTATTATTCATATTTCATTAAGTAAATTTATACCCAAAAATATCATAGTAAAGTGTCTAAATTTAAATTGCTTGTTAACTTTTTGGAGGTCTGTTTTCACTTACATCATTGGTTGTTATTGAAAATTAATTATTTCTGATAATAATTTCTTAATATTTCACCAAGATTAATCCCTTAAACTTTCATATTTCGAAATAATAATTTGCTTTTAATAAAGTAGCATCAGTTCCGTGAGTACATGCGTGTGCTATGTAGAAGACTGCGCATAACGACTTTGAAAAAGACAGAATGTGAAGCTCCGAAGACACGAAATGAGTATCTATAAAATAGCTCAATTTGTTGTGTTCCCATCTGACATTGTGCCTGTTTGTACCAAGTAGGCCAATGGTGGTGAGGTAAGTGACCAAAGCATTGAATGTAAACACATAATTAACAGCATAAGATGTTGAAGTTGTTCTTATTCGTAAAACAAAGATAGCTGGCGGATACTGCTAACTCGAGCGCTTAGAAATATTTCTAATTTAATTGTCACTGATTCGTCATTAGATAAGTTTTCTAGTGATCTTATTTTCCCAAGGGGGACAGCCCTTGGGAAAACTTGACTTCCTGTATCGTTAATGGTGTATAGATTTCCAACATCGTGGAGGCTGCTTCTCGTTTCAACATCATTTGTCCTTTCAGCATAAGTACTCATAACTAATGATCGCAAATAGCAACGCAAATAGCAGTAGTTATGAGTACTTATGCAACGACAGTTGCTGTTAGCTAGTTCCGGAGATACTCATTCGAGTCTTCGGGTCATCAAAATGTGTCCACTGTTAAAATTACTATTAAAATTCAAAAATTGTATCCTCAAGGATACTGTATATACTGTTATATCTTTTCCTTTCCAGAACAGAGGGAACTATAAGCACTTCAAATGAATGCAATTTTTTTATTTCATTTTGACTAAGCCTTCTATTAGTTGTTGTCTTCTGTGGCTCTTTGTGCTGTTAAGTGTGAATGAAATGTAAAAAGAAACATATTTGTGTCCTTACTAGATTAATTTAAACTTACGACACACAAATCGTTTTCCAACATACCATTCTTGCTGGAATATGTGCCTTCCACGTTATCTAAGGAAGCGCGGCGCGATTTCAAATTCCATTAGTGGTTCTTCAGTATATATATATATATATATATATATATATATACATATATATATATATATATATATATATATATATATATATATATATATATATATATATATATATATATATATATATATATATATATGTATACATACATACATCTATATATATATATTTATTTTTATTCAATATTGATTACAAGTAATTCTATTTTCATCTACAGAATAGTTTAGAACGATGAAGTATAAACTGCCAAGTTCTTAAGACCAAGTGAATACACATTAAAGATGAGACGATGTTTATCAAGACGTTGTACTAAGATAATATTATGATCTTACATTTGGTGAAGAGAATTTTAGCAAATAAAATTCAATTTATTTGGATTTCATTTAAAGAGAAACATACTTTAAAATTTTAAGCATACTTTAAATTTCATGACATACTTTAAAATTTTTATGTTAGTCAAACATATAAATAGTTTTCCTACTTATTTTATGCTTGATTTCATGCATATATAATAATGGCACTTCATAGCATCATAATAGAACGAGATTTTTATGACATGAGTTATGGAAGTTGATATTTTAAGTACGATTTGTAACAGTGAAACGTAGCACTTATAAAAACTAATATAATATTTATGACATGTTGAAATATATTTACACGCTATAAGAAAACATTATCAGTTATTATTATTATTATTATATTAAAATTACTTAACCATCCTTAGATTGATCTTTCTTCGTTTCATTTATTATGAACTAGATTTTATGGAGGTAATTTTCATTTAAAATTAGAGTCGTTCGTATATAAAGTTGCAAATAGCCTTACCAGTCGTTTCTGATTCTTTACTACAGGTCTATTCATGCCATTCATGCGATGGTAAAGTCCACATGCATTGCACAAATAGTGCCCCGTACCATCTCTTCTCCAGAGAGGAGTGGAGATTGCTCCGCAGTTAACGCATTCCCTGCTTTCAAGAGTCGAATATAAATCGTCGCCAACAACTGGAGATACTGCAACAAATACAATATAAATGATTAGAGTTTAGCCTCAGTGGTAATACAGATATTTGAGATAATTTTTACATGAACTATTCTTAAATTTTAAAAAAAAGTTATCTGCAAGATTTGATTAATTTTTTCACATATATATATATATATATATATATATATATATATATATATATATATATATATATATATATATATATATATATATATATATATATATATATATATATATATATATATATATATGCCCTGGGGTGTGAAGCATATGTTCCGATTAGGTGGTCAACTTAAAGCGATACCCCCTCCCCCCGCCCCACAGTGTTTAGTTCCAAAGTAAGTTTGGTACTCAGTTTATCGACACACTGAAGCGATGAAAGGCTGAATCAACTTTATATACAAATATATATATATATATATATATATAACATCATTTTAATTTCGAATTTCTCTCAATACTTAATTTAGGGAAATATAAAATTAGAATGCTAATTATTCATAAATGAATCTTATTTTCCAGAAATATCATTGAAACATTCATTTTCAACAGTGATTTATTCGAGTAAACTAATAAAATTTTAAGCAATTTTATGAAAGTTATTTGAGAGAGCATATAATTTATTGATAAATTTTTTTTTCTATTTTATGCATATTTTTTGGCTGTAAAACACTTCATTTGTTTTAAATAGATTAAATATGGAAATGTATTGTTGTTGTTCTCGTGTGCCAGCTAGGTTGACAAATTGGGGTGTGCTGCTCTACTTTTCCTACTGAACCGTATTTGGTGTGGAGTCCGACTTATTCAGTACACACACATGCCATAGGGACCCATTTATAGGGTAGGCAACCATTCACACCTTATTCACACACCAGGAAAGGTTAAAGAGAGAGAGAAAGTACATCTATGCTTGAACCGGGATTCGAACCCGAGACCTCCCTATCCGTAGTCAGGCACGCTGACCACTAGACCAGTTGACCGGTAAGTAAATGTATTAAAATTATTAAATAAAGCAATGTAAAGTAAATACAATCAACAGACATTTACATGATTTTTATGTTACTTTGAAACTATTATATCGTAATGAAATTTAAATCGAATAAAAAAAATTAATTAGATATTTCACTTTATGTAATTTATTTTTTAGACTTTTGTATTTGAACTTTTTTTAAACGAGAATACTGATTTTGTTTATTTAACTGTGTAAAGCAATAACTATACTTATATATGTAATTTCTATCCTGAAAAATAAATATCTCATGCATTTAATAAAAAATTAGATAAATTTATAAAATTTGCAATTACAAAATATGCTTGAACGTATATAATATAATCAACTGAGAGTGTTTTAATTTAATATGTATCTATAAAAAACATAAAATGAGTTTATAATGTAACGTTACAACATAAATATATCATTTCATAATATTGACAATTAAAGATTTTTCCATTAATTCATTTTTATTCTGTCAGTTTTTAACAATTCAAATAACTAAATTTTTATCTCAAAGATAGATAAAATTGTAATTTTTCATTCATTACCTTTTTTTTATCATGAATATATTTTTGTTTAATCTAAGCATATATTATCTTGTACTAACGCGATACAATACCAAAAAAAGTAATAATAATAAAACTACCATTATAAGATTTGCCTTGAAACATATAAAAACAAACAGAGCATTTATAATTTGAGATTGCATCAAAATAATTACACAAAGTAATTCAATAAACTAGATATACATACATTTTTTTTAGTAAGACTACATTAGAAAAACGAATATGTATGAACTTGTGCAAAAAGGCTGATTTTGATGTAGTCTTAAAGTAATTACTGATTTATTACGAGATAAACCACTAAAAAAGATATATCTATATTTAGCTTTACTTATTTTAAGTTTTATATAAAGTAATTACTCTTGAATTATGCTTTACTAGAGAAAATAGAAATATGTATGCTCAATTCAAGTAAAAATCTGGTTTCAAGCTTGCATTAAAATATTCTAAAATTAGATTTCATTAAAGAAGTAGAATATATATACATACATAATTTAGATGAAAATTTTACAAAGAAAATTTAATATGAAATCTTTACAAAAATAAAACAATAGGAAACAAATTTAAAAAAATTAACAAAGTTTAAAACATATTTAAAAATTCAATCGCAAATAAGTCTAATTAATAATAGAATATTTTAAAAACAATCGTTATTCAAAGTTTAAATTCTTATAGTAATACTATACATGAGATTTAAAACTAAATAATTCGTGTGCCTAAATTAATTCAATGAAAGTTTATAGAAAAATTCAAATTAGATCTATTTAAATACGATTTAAATAAAGATGAAAATTTGAATTATATCCAAAAATGCGCATTTTGATGTTGATATCAATCGATTAAAAGCATGTTAAGTAAT